>JANHMN010000014.1:40745514-40785683 GCA_030674055.1 Rhabdomys pumilio | reverse complement strand
TTTTTTTTTTTTTTTTGGCTTTTCGAGACAGGGTTTCTCTGTGTATCCCTGGCTGTCCTGGAACTCACTCTGTAGACCAGGCAGGCCTCAAACTCAGAAATCCACCTGCCTCTGCCTCCCAAGTGCTGGGATTAAAGGCGTGTGCCACCACCGCCCGGCCCCCGCCAGTTTTCTGATTCACAGAAACTATAAAGTGTTTTTGAGATTTTTAATTAGTTGATAATTTGAGACACAGCTTCTCTATAGAGTCCTAGCTATCCCAGAACTGCGTAGACTAGGCTGGCCTTGAACTCAAGAGATCTGGCAGCCTCGGCCTCCCATGTGCTGGGATTAGAGGCCTGTGTCACCACACCTACTTCCTATTATTTAATAGGCGTACAGCTGCTATCACAACTAGTAAAAGACTGCTTAACCTACTTGAATGTGGATATCTTAGTGTCTCTCTCCATTTAAGGTCCTTCACAAGGATCCCCAAGACATAAAGTGCATTCCCAAACAATCCCCAGTTGTCCAGCTTGGCCATTTGGCACAGTCGAACAGCTCCTGTGTGCCCTAACCCCACTGTGAGTATTTTTCTTTGCACATGTGTGGGCACCACAGCTCATGTGAGGAATCATATTCCATCCCTCTCCCACCTCATTCATTGAGACAGGATCTCTTAATCAAGTCCAAGGCTTGCTGATAAGGCCAGGCTTGCTAACCAGCTCACTCTGGGAATCCCATCTTTGCTTTGCAAGTCTGGAATTATAGGAGGCACAGCATATCCTCTTGGCATTTATGTGGGTTTCTGGCGATTGAGCCATCTCTAGTAACCAGCCTTCCATTTTAGAAACACTCTTCTCTCACGGCCCTCTTATCTGGTTTCCCACCTTTCTCTTGCTGCACTTCTCAGCCCTTTCAACATTTTTTTCTCAAGTATATAAACAGATACTTCCCGAGGGATAAACACTGATGCTTCCACCAGGATGCTTTAAGAACGGGAGCTTCAAACTTCTGAATAGACAAGTATCCAAAAATGAATGTCATGACCAGACACAATGGTGCACACCTTTGATTCCAACACTAGGGAGGCTGAGGCCATCCTGATCCAGTCAGGGCTACATAGTGAGACCCTTTCTCTAAATGAATACATGAATAAATAAATGTTAGCAGAGTCAAAGATGTTAGAAGGTGTGGTGTTGGGGAGCTCAAATTCTAAGACAGACAGAAATGTTTTCCATTTAACCAACTCAAACATACAGGGAAGCAGACCTACATACTGGAGTTCCCCCCCCCCCCAGGCTTATTTTCACATGTAATTTCTTGTCCTTAAGAAACAGTGTGAATAGGGGCTGGAGAGATGGCTTGGTGATTAAGAGAACTTGCTGCTTTTACATTTCCATTCCCAGAATCCATGTGGTAATTCACAATCTGTAACACCAGTTCTGGCAAAAGGCACACACATGGTACACATATGTACATGCAGACAAAACAATCATATACATTAATCTAAATTTTTAATTTTATTTATTTTTGTTTTGTTTTTGTTTTTTTCGAGACAGGGTTTCTCTGTGAAGTCCTGGCTATCCTGGAACTCACTCTGTAGACTAGGCTGGCCTCGAACTCAGAAATCTGCCTGCCTCTGCCTCCCAAGTGCTGGGATTAAAGGCATGCGCCACCACCGCCCGGCAATCTAAATTTTTTAAAAGTGCGTGTAACAATAATGATCCTGATATTAAAAACATACCGTTGACCAGTTCAATCTACAAGGCGCTCATCAGTCACTCTTGAAGATTCTTCATAAATTATCCACACACTTTAATGTTTTAGCTTTCCCCTAAAGAGGTTCATATAGCTAACTAAATAGTTCTTTGACATCATTATGTCTACTTAGTTGTCCCCTCATAACAATTCCTCTCATCTCCATTCTCTTCCTGCTGGACTTTCAAGGATTCCACTCCTAAAATGGTAAGAAGATCGGATATCTTAGACCCTTAAGGCTGTCGCGTGCCTGTCCCAGCAAAAGGAACACTCTGACCTTCAAGGTTGCATGTGCTATATATGTTTGGCTCAAACACACACCGCTTTGCTGGCTTTCCTGGACTCTCCAGATTAACTCGTTCGCAACACCGAACCTATGTTCAGACTAAAAGTTACAATGTAGAAAGCACGTGTGCTCGCCCAACTCAGCGTTTTTCTTTTCCGTTTCTTAAAACAGTGACCACCACGGCATCGCTTCAAAACGTAGCCGTTGAAGTGATTACATCCACTCTCGCACACTATTTGATTTCCATTCGTCTTTATTCTCCAACTCGTTGAGCACTACAAGTTAACTATCAGAGCATTACCCTCAGCCGTGCCTTTCTTGGGATGAATGAGTGAGCCGGCCACGTGCAACTAACTGGCAGCCACCAGCCGCTTTAGGGGCGGGTGCAGAGAGTTATGATGAAGGAATCACAACTGGACCTCTCTGCAGGCTGACCGGGTCTGTGAGTCTGCAGACACGTGCTGCCACCGCAGGGCGGACCTTGGGGAGAGAGAGAGATCCCCGGCGCCAGAGCGTGCTCGCCCCCGCGGCCGCCGAGCCCAGGGCGCGAGTGCGTCGGCAGGACCTCTTGCGGGCAGAGCATCCCTGCGGTGGAGGTGAAAATGGAGGGCGAGGAGCTGCCTGGGCAGCCGAGCAGCTGCGTCACGGGAGGGGAGAGCGTGGAAAGAGAGGCACGAGGACCCGGCGCCAGCTAGGTAAGGATAAGGGCCCACCTCGGCTCCGGAAAGGGGGCGGAGCTGGGCGGGGCCGCGGAATATAAGCGTCCCGGGCCGCCGAGCCAGTTTTCTAGGAGTTCGCGGTCGGAAGTGCAGCTAAGGGCCCGGTGGGGGCGGGCGGGCTACGAGAACGCGGCGGCGCCCGAGGGTCTTAGTCTTTCCAGCGCTGAGACTGCCCTGCTCTACCGGGAGAAGCCGCAGCAGCCCACGGAGCCTTCGCACGCGGGCGCCGCGCGGGAGCACCGAATTCCCCCGGGGGCTCCCTCCCCCTCCCCACAGGGCCCACAGGGGCGTGGCCAGGCGTTGCGGGGATTGGCGCTCCGGGTGCGTCCGGCGTGGTGACGCAGCACGTCGACGTAAGTGACGCGCAGGCCCGGGCCGCTCCTCCTTCCCTGAGTGAGTGCCGGCCGGGTCGGGGCGGGGGGGAGAGGAGGGAGGGCGCCGGAGGGAGAGGCGACCCGGGGAGTCGTTGTGGGCCGCGGGCCGGACCGGGGCTGGGGCTGCGGCAGCCCGGGCCGGGCGGAAGTCTTGGCGGGCCGTTGGGAGGCCGCCGAGGCTGTTCGGGGTCCTCCCCGGCTGGACTTGCGCTCCCGGGCGCCCTGAGCCTCCGGCACTGTGCCCACCCCGCTCCAGCTCGCGTCTCCAGACTCCAATTAGGTCAGGCTCGGAGTCCCGCGGCCGCGGCTCCGGCCCGCGACGCGCGGCGGCGGCTCGGCTCGCCTTTCTTCTTCCCCAGCCTTGCTCTCGGCCTCCCCCTCCCCCTTCTTCCCCGGTTCCTGGGTTTTGTTTTGTTTCTGCTGTAGGGGTTTTTGTGTCAACCCGAGCTCATGGGTGTACATTATCATGCTCCTCTTTTGTAGAGCACCCCGACGGCCATGGAGGCTGAAGAAACGATGGAATGCCTTCAGGAGTTTCCTGAACATCATAAAATGATCTTGGACCGATTGAATGAACAGCGGGAGCAGGACCGGTTTACAGACATCACCTTGATTGTCGACGGTGGGTAGGATAGTGGGCAGAGGAGAAAATTGAAGCTTCAGTTCTCTCACTGCCCGCCTTTTTGTACCCACCCTCTCCGGGCTCTCTTCCAAAGTCTGTAGAGGGTTTGCATCGGAACCAGGAGGGCGCCTGTCAGTGTTGCTCACATAGACCATGCTGCAGAAAACTGGTTGGCTAGTCTCGATTTTAATCTAGTCTGATGTGCATCACATTTTAACTTCTTGCAGCCTGCTCAAGTTTTATTATTGCACACTGGAGTATTAAGATAAATGCCCCGAGGAGAGAGAAGATACCTCAAAATGTTTGGTTAGACCAGGAGTCAGTCCCCAATGTTTTGTTAATAAGCCTGTTCTTAGCAAGCTGCTTTGGAGGAGTCCAGCCCAAGAATCATTTGGGAAGTTTTCATTCTAGTTTTCCAAAATGGTGTGGAAAGGAAAGTGGAAGAGAAACCATGGCTACACTCATACCCCCCCTATAAGTGACTAAAAAGTAATTAGGCACGTTGAAACATTTCCTGTACCAAGCACATTGGCTTTGTACTTTTTTTTCCCTCCTCTTTCTAAATGATTTGTGAACTTTTGCATTGTCATATTTAGCACTTTATTTTATTTTATTTTATTTTCTGTATATGGGTGTTTTTTGCCTGCACACATACATAAGTGCACCACGTGCCTAACTGGTGTTTGAGGAGGTCAGAAGAGTGTGTCAGTCCCTTGGAACTGGAATTGCCAACAGTTGTGAGCTGCCCTTGTGGGTGCTGGGAACTGAACCTGGCTTCTCGGGAGAGCAGCTGTTGCTCTTAACCACTAAACCAATTCTCCAGCCTGTATTTAGCAGTTTCAGTGGGATTAAATATACCTTGCTACTTAATTGACTGGAGCAGAAAGTGCTAGAAGAAATGTGTTATTTAGTATAAACTAACTTTTATAAAAAATTGACCAAGTCTTTGAAGTAAAGGTTTAGATTCATGTCTAATTAAAATTAAATATTCCCAAGATAACTGGCAGGAATGGTTTGGCTTTTTTTCTAATAATTTATGTGGATATGTATTTTATGAAGAAAGGTTTTCTTTATACGTTTAATAATTTTAACTTTGATTTTGATGCCAGTGTGTAATTTTTTTTTTCTCTCCATCTCTTCACCCCACCCCCTTATTTAGGACATCATTTTAAGGCCCACAAGGCTGTTTTGGCTGCCTGCAGTAAGTTCTTCTACAAATTCTTTCAGGAGTTTACTCAGGAACCTTTGGTTGAAATTGAAGGTAAGTGGCATTTCTCACACAGTACTTAGCAAAAATAATTGGTTGATTTAACAATGCTTCTTGGGAAATAAATACCAGTAGTTGCTAGTAGACAGCTAGATGCATTGTTTTTTATTACTTGAGAATTCTTTTAAGAAAGTATTTGGAGTACTGGTTTCTAACAAGTCTGGCCCATTGCTGAAACCAGGGTCCACTGTCGTTTTCAAAGCATGCATAAATGGAAACTACCATCTCTGTTTTAGTGACCTTATGCTTTAGGGATGTTAGAAACGGTAGAGATATTTTAAGTTATGGGAGAGACCTCACTACTATCAGAAGTAGTGGTGTACTAATGGGTACAAATGAAATGGGCTACCATTTATTATATGAGGAAGACTAGGGAAGATAAAACTTAGGTTGTATAATGTTTAGGAGAGAGGGGGCCATCAGTTACTAGATATTACTTTGAAAACAAATAGCCAGGCAGTGGTGGCACACACCTTTAATCCCAGCACTTGGGAGGCAGAGGCAGGCGGATTTCTGAGTTTGAGGCCAGCCTGGTCTACAGAATGAGTTCCAGGACAGTCAGGACTACACAGAGAAACCCCGTCTCGAAAAACCAAAAAAAGAAAGCAAATGATTGACTTTTTCTCAAATAGCAGGCCAAATGCCAGGCATTGTGCTGTGTAGTTTGTATCTTACCTGGGGCTCATGTTACTCTTTGGAAAAGTAAGTGGTGGTATTTTGCTTATGGGGATCCTGCAGTTTATGAAACCATGGTTGCCTAGCTAGACATTTAGTTTGTATCATGCTTTATCTTTTGCTATTACAGTACTAACCCCCATATCCCATCAAATTCTAAAAGCAGTTAGAAATAAATACATATGTAAAACAGAATCTTCTTTCAGAGTTTCTAGGTTTTTGTCTTTTTTCTTAGTACGTATTCTTTATTCTGGGTGAGTTGCTTAGAAACTTTTCTTGGGGAAAAATGATACCTAGAGGACTAAAGAAAAGAGTTACAACTTTCATTTTGGTATAATTAGGTTATTGTATCAGCAGGTAAATTGCTTTTTGATTATGTATGAGAGACAGCACAGGTTACTGAACATCCATAGATAGGAATTGCCAGTGAGGCTCTAGCTGTCTAGGGAGTACTGTTTGCTGCCTGCCAAGTCAGTCAGCTGGAGGGTTGTTAAGTAGCTAAAAAGTTAACTTCATCTCAGTTGTGTGTTTGTCTTCTCAACTAAAAGTAGGTTAGCTTATGGCAATTAGTTGAAGTAATGCAAATAGAAAATCTGTCACCTAGCAATACTTGGTGTATTGCCAAAGCTTAATAGGTGGGAGCTAGTCATCATATTACCTGTTGTGTTATGTAGTGTGCTAGACCCAAGAGCTGAAAAATTTATGAATACAGCATTCCTTGAAATGCTTGAAAATACAGCAACAGTCTAAAATGCAAAAAACATTAAAGAGATCATTAGTATGGGTGGTGTATCGTGATGAGGAGAATGAGATTTGTCCATTTCAGAGAGGAGTCAGCTATACTAGATGAAGGTTATCAAGAAAGTATATGTATGTGGGAGGATGGTAATGTGGGTATTCCTGAGCCTGTGCATAGTCCAGGCCAAAGGCCAACATCATTGTCTTTATTGATGGCTGCCCACCTTATTCCTTGAGGCAGTTGCTCCCAGAGCTGGCTAGTTGAGCTAGCCCTGCCACTATCTTCTCAGTGTTCTAACAGGCAGATTACTGTATCTCCCTGCTGTTTGCACAGGTTCTGGGGCTCTGAACTCCAGTCCTCACACCTGTACAGTGGATACACTGAGGCCCCTCCCCACATCTAACATTCGGAACCCTGGCCCAGGCTAGAGTACTTGTTGCTAATTGAGAAAGCAGCACTGGAAAAAGGATTTTTTCGTCTCTCAGTACCTCTGACCTACATCTGTTATAGAGTGGTATATATACACTTTAAATAACTAAATTGCAAAATCAAGTGGGAAATACTTTTTCTTCTTATTTGACTGGGTACATGTTTAAAAAAAATGGTTATTAATTATCATTTAACCCTTAACTCTGAAATTACTGTTTTCTCCGTAGGTCACCTGCTGTAAAGTTCTGGGCATGTATTAGAACACTTGAGTTTGGGTCTTAGTTTTACTGTTTATGAAAAGACCTTGAATGATACGGCTTCTTTTTTTAAGACTATAAAGTTTTATATTATGTCATGGGCATTTGGTGTAAGAGTAGGTGCTCTTCTCCTTTAGAGACTACTTTTGTTTTTATTTGTTTGCTCTAGCACGCAGTCAGTCAACCTATCTGGGTTCAGACACCCTCTCAGCTATGCATCCAATTTGAATTTAGTTTCAAAATCTTTATAATTCTGGCAAAGTGCCAATCCTAGTTGTAATCCATCTCTAGGGAGATGGACAAGAGGTGGGAAATTTGAGGCCATCTTGGGCTACAAGATCTCAGACACATGAACATTGTTGTACTGCTGTCAGAGTTCAGGACTTAGAATTGCATCTTATTTTGAATGTTGCTGAGAGAAAAATAATACCAAGTACCTTCTACCCACACGTTGCTTGATTCTTTCGAAATTTCTCTCGTAGATTTTTTTTTTTTCTGTTTATACCCATTGCTCAGCTGTGAGATTTGGGCTTTCCTTATATCTAAGCCAGGATATTTGGGAGGAAAAATAAAAGCCTTAAGACTCTGCTGTTTGAGTCTAATTTCCCTTTCTGGTCAGCTCTTTGTTTGTTTGTTTGGTTGGTTTTTCGAAACAGGGTTTCTCTGTGTATCCCTGGCTGTCCTGGCACTCACTCTGTAGACCAGGCTGGCCTCGAACTCAGAAATCTGCCTGCCTCTGCCTCCCAAGTGCTGGGATTAAAGGCGTGCACCACCACCGCCCAGCTGGTCAGCTCTTTTTAGAGTCCTTGTGTGTTTGCTGTGTTTTCTCTTCAGGAGCTGCAGTTTTAATTAGTGGACAAGATGGGGTGGGTTATGCTTGTGCTTTTCAGCTGGAACTAGAATCCCCATCTGTAAAATGTGAACAGTGACTTGTAGTTTCTTGATGAAAATACCTTTGAGTAGAAATACAGTCCCATTCTCCCTTTGGCTTTGAATAAAAATTGTTGCTCCTAAAGCCAGTTACATACGTGTTCAGCTTTGTGACTTGGATTTTATCCATATATTATCTTCAGGAGACATCTAGTCCCTATTCAGAAAGAAGACTAATTTTCTAAGTTCATTCTTTTTCTGCTTTTGAAACTACAGTTCTAAAATTTCTCCTTTGGTAATTCTATCATGTCCAGAAAACTTCATCCCTAATTGTCAAGGGCAAGCCAGCAAAGGACCTATTAAACATTAAAAATTGTTGGGTTTGTTTGAAGACAGGATCTCTACATAGCCTCTGCTGTCCTGAACTCACTGTATAGATCAGACTGGCCTCCTGATTGCTAGGCATGTGCTATCACACCCAGCTAAAAGTTGTTTTGAGTGTGATTTTTATTTTTTTTTTTTAAGTCTAGAGGAATGTTAGAATAGTGCCCCTGTGAGATGACTGAGCTTAAGTGCTTTTTAGCATTTTCCTTAGGTAATCTCTTAAAAGTTGCTTCTCCCGCCCTGAGTAGTTCTACTAAAAATAAAGGACTGATGAGAATGGTCTAATCCTAAGACTCCGGTTACATTTCTCACAGCCATACCCTCTGTCACCTCCTCCCTTGCCAGGGTTGATTTATATTAGCTAATCAGTATGGTGGGTGCTTTGTTCTGGGACAGTCTGAGCTGCTCACAGAAAATAAGCTAAACAAACAAATAACATTCCTAGGTTTGAGTCAGAAGATCAGGGAACCATGCTTGAAGCCCATAGGACAGCTGATTCTGATTTATCCAGATTGGAAATGGCTAGATACAGGACTTGGCAAGAGTAATAAAAATACAAAGCTCTAGAAACCTTCAAATTTTTCTTGTAAGTTTCACTTCAACAATGTTTTCTAACTTTAATCAACCTTTTTTTTTCTGAATGTTAATTGTGTGTGTTTTGTGAGAAAAATATCTGTAAGCCCAGTTTAAGAGGGCAAGCTCCAAGCTATGGTGTGTGGCTCTTATAGCTTTTTCTAAAAAGACTTACATTTTTATTTGATGTATATGAATGTTTTGCTGTATGTATGTCTGTTAGCTACATGTGTGTAATGCCCGCCAGAGCCAAAAGGGGTGTCAGGTCCTCTAAAACAAAAATTTAAAAGTTTTGAGCTAGCTGGGCTGTGGTGGCACACGACTTTAATCTCAGCACTTGGGAGGCAGAGACAGGTGGATATCTGAATTCCAGGACAGCCAGGGCTATACAGAGAAACCCTGTCTTGAAGGGAAAAAAAAAAAAAGTTTTGAGCAGGTAGTGAGTGCTAGAAATTGAGTCAGGCCAGGTGATCTGGAAACAGTGGGCCCATTTCTCCAGCCCTTTTGACAGCTTTAAACAGCGTATAGCATGTAGTGTTTTCTACAAATAGATGGCCAGGGCTTTTGTTTAATAGCAGAAGAATAAATGGTCTTAATAATGTAGATCTATAGTGAATAAGACCAGGGATGTTCAGACTTCAAGGAACAGGAAAAGTCTGTCTTTTGTTCGTAGACCTAAGAGTCATACTACTTAGGTTTGCACTCAGCTTTTAATCATTTAATCAGTGTATCATAGTCATGTTATACAGATTCTGTGAATAATTTGATACCATGCCTGATGTAAGATAAGTGTTATCTATGTGTTTGATTAAAAAACAATATCTAATTTTATTATAGAAGTATTTAAACATTCTATTTCGAAGGGACTTTTGTAGTTTGAAACTTTTAGTCAAAATTCCTAAAAGACTTCTGTGTTTACCTCCAGTATAAAGTGGCCAAATAGCTTTATAGTATTTCAAGGACATCTGCCACTCAATGTTGGTTCAGGGATGGGGACAAAACAGACCTAATTTTGACATTCTGTTACTGTAAGTCTTAGACATCTAGTGGTCTTGATTGTAATCTCATCAGGAAACTGCAGCAAGAATATGCTGTGAGTTGGAGGTCAGTCTGAGAAACAAGATTGCTTTTGACTTGGTAACCTGACATGTGTCAAAGAAGCCACCTGCATTTATCCCTCAGCAAAGCAAAATCAAGGCAGTGACAGATGAGAATTAATTTAGGGAACCAAAGAGTGTTGGCCTTAGAGCAATCCAGTTACTTTTAGTTTGCTTACTTAGCATGTGACTCTATAACTATGGACTATAGGCCACATTTAGATGTACAATGTAAGTGAAACAACAATGTTTGTGGTTAACAATTGTATATTGTTTGCAGTTTAAACTTAGGCATTTGTTCTGGAAATTATTAAAATCTGTTAAGTTTTTTCTTTGCTGTTTTAAGTAGCCTTTTAAAATTATTTCTTACTTTAGCTAGACTGACAGTAATACTTACCTACATAGCTTTAGGGGCAGACAGAAATAATGTCATTTTGTTGTTTATTTAGATTTAAACACAAAACTAGAAAGATTTTGTTTTGTTTTGAGACAGGCCTCATTATATCATGTGGTCTTTGCTGGCCTGGAACTCACTTTGTTAGACTGGGTTGGCCTCTAACTCGCAGAGAGGCCCCCCTGACTGGTGGGTGCTGAAGTCAAGGGTGTGTGCCACCACACCTGGACTAGATACCTAGTTTCAAAAGTGACTTTATTCTTGTATGTCCTGTGTGTTTGGAAGCCCTGTTAGACACTCAAGAGGTCAGTGTACAGATGAGAATTTATTTCTCCAAAGTGGGTTGCAATGAAAAGAGTTCTATAAAGTAACTTACCAAAACAGTTGCAGAATTAAGCCTGTGGAAAATACTAAAGGTTTTGCTATTAAATGATGAAGAAACAGTGTGAAGGACCTCCTATGGAGATTGAATTAGCTATCAGAAACCCTCCTAACAAAGAAAAGTCTAGAATCAGATGGCTTTATTAGTAAAATCAGTCAAGCATTTAAAGAATTTGTGCCATCTTTCAAAAAAAAAAAAAAAATTCAGAAAGGGGCTGGAGAGGATAGCTCAGCAGTTAAGAGTACATAACTGCTCTTGCAGTGAATCTGAGTCTCATTCCCAGCACCTATATCAGATGGCTCATAACTGTCTATACCTCCAGTTCTAGGGGATCTGTTCGCTTCTTTAGGTCTCTGCAGACACCTGTGTGTGTACACATATAAGTATAACACGTGTTTAAAAACAATTGAACACTTCCAAATTCAGTTGAGACCAGTATGACTCTGGTACCAAGCATTGTCTGTGAACTGTCACCCCATTACTTGGAGGTTGAAACAGGGGGTTTATAACAGGTTTAAGGCTTTAAAAAAAAAAAAAAAAAAAAAAAAGTCTAGGGAGATGGCTCTGCAAGGAAAGCCTTTCTGAATTTGTTTCCTAGAACCTACAGATAGAGTAGCAAGCAAGCATCTGTAATCTCTGTACTCTGAAGGGTGATAGAATAGAGAATTGGCTGAAAGCTGGAGAATTGGCCAGCTAGCCTGAAGTTCAACAGCACAGTAATAGAAACAAAAGAATGTCTGCTTCAAATTAAGATGGAAAGAAAACAACATAAACATTGTCCTTTTTCTGTACTTGTATGCTATCACTTATACATATACACAGGCACATAATAGAAAACCAAATCCAGTAGCATATTAATTAAAAAATCATTTGCCACAACCAACTAAGATTTCTTCCTATGATTCAAGGATACTCTTGTGCAAAACTGAGTGTGGTGTGGTACACCATGTTGACTAATTATCTCTCAATACAGTAAGACTTAGGCAAAGCATTCCATGAATATGACATTTACTATCACAGGCAACAAGAGCATAGACACAGTAAAAGGATTGGAGAGAACACAAGGCAGAATGGAGGAGATACTTAGACACAGAGATCTATCTGAGAAGGAACCCAGACAACTCAAAGTTAAAAGTTACAAACTGTTAGTTAAAAGCAGAGTAAGAATTTAAGTAGAAACTTCTCCAAAAAAGAAATACAGATGATCATTATGTATATAAAGCATGTTCCACTCCATTAATTGAGTCAAATCTAGAAAGTATCACATACATTTGTGAAGACAACTATCAGAGCAGAAGACAGGTGCAGGAAGAGAAGTTGGAAATGAGAGAGGCTGCTTTGGAAAACAAGATTCATTCCAAAAACTTAAAAGTAGAGGCAGCATATGTATTGAGCAGCTTTCCCAGGGAGGTTTGCTTTGGCTCAGTTAGAGGTTGTGGTAGGACAGAGAATCTTGGCAGCAAGAGTAGGTGCTGAAGCAGAGGCCTGTGGCGTAAGCAAGAAGGACCTTCCTCTCACCAGCCCTTCAAAACTGATTCAACATATATTGAGCCCTTACTCTGTAACTTAAGCCGTTTTAGTATATAAATGCTTCCTTTCCATGAATGAGTTAGAATATTTTCATAGAAGCACACCATGGAGAACAGTGTACAGTGAGGAACAGTCAGGTGTCATCTGTATACAGACAAAAGCTGCACAAAGCCTGCAAGACAAAATAACTTAAGCCCCATCTCTTTAGTATCCCATCCGGCTTTGAAGAAGCATTCTCAGGATCCAGTCTGAGTAACATCACCTGCTGGGGTCCAAGCTGTTAACACCTGAGCCTTTAGGAGGGATATTTCATCTTTCGTTGCACACAGAGTCTAGTAATTCCACATCTGAGCATCCATGTAAAAGAATTGTCTTCCTTGGCCAGCAAGATGCCTCAGTGAACAACAGCATTCAGTGCAAGCCTGACAACCTGAGTTCAGTTCCTGGAACCCACAGTTGACCTCTACAGCACACTGACACATATATCCATGTATGATGCACACTCACAGTAACACACGAAAGATTTTCTTTATTGCACGTCCACGTTCTTTTCAGCAACGTTCATGGTAACCAACATGTAGAAATGACCTAAGTGTTCATCAGCAGGCTAATGAATAAAGGAAATTTATGCTAATACAAAATAGAATATTAGCCTTTAAAAATTCTGCCATATGTAACAATGTATATAAACCTTGAGAATGTTAAGCCAGTTACAAAAAGATAAATGATAAACTATCCTCTTATATAACCATCTGAAATTGTCAAAGTCATAGGTAAGGGGTGGTATTTGGAGAAGTAGCTCAGCAGTTAAAAGAATATTGCTTTTCCAGAGGACCTGGTTCAAATCCCAGCTCCTATACCAGGCAGCTCCAGGAGGTCCAGGGCTTCTGGCTTATACAGACATACACATAATTTGAAATAAGTTAAACCTTAAGGGGGGTGGGGCTGGAGTGGGCTTGTCAGGCTGCAAAGAAGAGCATGAGATCTTAGCTTGATAAGTACTACCAGAATGTGACTGGGGTACTGTGATTAGAATTCTGAAGATTTTCAGAAAGAAAAGCAATCACATCCCGAGTACTTTCTGTGCTATGCAATGTGAACTAATGGTACTGTGCATCTTTTTTACAGGTGTTAGTAAAATGGCTTTTCGTCACTTAATTGAGTTCACATACACAGCAAAATTAATGATACAAGGGGAAGAAGAAGCCAATGACGTGTGGAAAGCAGCAGAGTTTCTACAAATGCTGGAAGCTATTAAAGCACTTGAAGTCAGGTAATTGTTTATTTCTTCAGGAATGCTAATGACACTGTTAGTTAATACTATAGAGTATATGTCGTATCATTAAGTAGTGACATCCTAAAACTAACATCTGGATAGTGATTTGGTTTTCCATTGGCATTTGGTTTCTCAAGTAAGAGCTCCTAAGATTAAAGTAGCATCTCTGGTATGTAATAAGAGAATCTAGGCAGCTCTTCAGGGTGGCCTCTGGGTCCTCGAAATTCCTTTGCTGAATTTGGATGAGAATTATACTAAGAATGTTAATAAAAATAAATAGGCCAGATGAGAGTAAGGCAGTACATGGCTGTTTTAGTCAAGGTTCTCTTGCTGCAAGGAGATACCATGACCACAGCAAAGGAAAGCATTTAATTGGGGCCGGCTTACAGTTTGAGAGGTTTAGTTCTTTGTCATAGCCGGAAGCATGGCAGCACACAGGTAGATATGGTGCTGGAGAGGTAGCTGAGAGGTATACATCTGGATCTGTAGGCAGCAGTATTTGAGACTTCAAAGCCCACCCCAGTGACAAGAGTTCCTCCAACAAGGCCACACCTCTTAATCTGTGTCAAGTAGTGCCACTCCCTAATGACCAAGCATTCAAATCTGTGAGCCTATGGGGCCAATTCTATTCAAACCACCACAATGGCCAAACTATTATAACTGTTACAATCTAAATGCATTTATATTAAAGCCCGTTATACACTCTGCATATGCACTAAATGGTGTAAATCTTCATCTCAATTCTCAAGTACCAGCTGCAAAGGGGAATGCATAGTATTCAGTGGTATTGTTACAGCGTGAGGAAAGATCCATCGCTAAGGAGTTCCCACTTAGTGATACATGTTTTTAGTCCCAGCACTCAGGAGGCAGAGGTCTGTGGGTTTGAGGCCAGCCTAATCTACAGAGTGAGTTCCAGGACAGCCAGGCCTACCCAAGGAGAAACCATGTCTTGAAAAAAACAAACAACAACAAAAAAACTCAGAATTTCTTATAAGAGGCATTCAGAAAATATTAAAGGATGCAGTAAGCGAGTCACTGAGCCTCTGCACATACCAGAGCAATGCACTGAGGGCTCGGCGTTGCTCTGGGTTACTCTCACCCTATCACTGCATTTAGGGACGTTGCTCAGCTCCTGTCACATGGCGTAATAATTTGACTTTCTACATAGAATTGTTTATGAGGCTAAATTAACGCCTGTAAAATGCTGTAATGGAGTCTATCATATTGTATTCCAGATGTATGAATTACTTCATTGTTACCTCTTGGTATTATTTGGTTTTCCCATTCCTCCTTCTCTTTTTTTAATAATGATTTAATATAGGCTGTTAGCATTCCAATAGCACAGTTTTGGAGATTGTTTTAGGGAACAACTGGTATGGCTTAGTCGAGAGATGAAATTGGAAATAAATGAAAGAGATAGATTGAATTATAATTGTCCGTAAATAACATTTTTTAATTTTCATTTTATGTGTATGGGTATTTTGCCTTCATGTTTGTTTCTATACCTCGTACATGAGGTGTTCCTGGAGAGTAGAAGAATTTTAACTGGAGTTAAAATTTAATGTAAGCTGTCATGGAGGTGCTGGGAATTGAACCCAGGTCCTCTGGAAGAGCAAGTAGTGCTCTTCTCAGCCATCTTTGCAGACCCCAATAACATTTCTTCTAGTTGATTTTACAGTTCAAAATTATGTTTCTTTGAAAAGAACTTGGTGTGTATCCTTTCTGATCTCTAACACCTGGTACATAGCATATTGGCATTTGTGGATATATGCCAGTCCAAACCAGCCTAGTCTTCTCTGGCAGACACCTGAAATTGGTTAGCAAAGTAAAGATGTGTGCTGAGGCTTTTGTATAGATGGCACAGTTTCTGGTCTGTGGTTTAATTTTTTTGAGTACCGTCTAAAGTCTTTGCTGTTGTTCATTTAGTGTTGTATTTTAGAGGTTTATCTATAATGTGCTGTTGCTGCATTCATTTTTATTGCCTAGTAGTAGTTCATAAATGATAGTATGATATTTGGGTTATTTTCCCAGTGTTTCACTGTTAGATGCTGCTGTAGATAAGTTAGTGGGCATGATAATGTTCAGTGAACATTTAAAGTTCAGTGTGTATGCCTTTAGAACCAGTGGCTTTGCTGGTACACTGGGGCTGCAGTTTTATTGAATCCTCACCAGTGCACTGAGTATTGCTAAGGATTTTTTTAAAAACCTTGCAAACATTTTTAAGTATTTATTCATTTGTGGGGGATGGCCAGCATACATGCTGTCACTTGAGTCCCCAGAATCAAATGTAAGCTTCTTAGCATGTCTTCCATCTCTGGATGTATATATGTGAGTCACTGTGTCTTGAGTATTGAGAGAGAGAGAGTTTAATAAGGTAAATGTGGTAAACATGTGCTGCTAAGCCTTATTTCAAGTGTGTGGTTTGAGGAGCTAGAGAGGTGGCTAAGTGGTCAAGAGCATTGCCTGCTTTTCCAGAGGACCCAGATTTGACTCTGGCCACCCACATGGTGACTCATGCTCATTGGAAATCTAGTTCCAGAAGATCTGATGGCCTCTTCTGGCTTTTGTGGGCACAAGGCATGTATATGGTTCATAGATATGAGTAGTAGGTAGCACTTAAAATATTTTAAAAGTACAGACTAAGGGGCTGGAAACATGGCTCAGCGATTAAGAGCACTTATTCTTGCAGAGGATCTGGGTTCATCTCCCAGCACCCACATGGTGGTTCACAACCATCCCTTCTTTCTTACTTACTCCAGTTCCAGGAAATCTGTTCCCTTTCTGACCTCTGCAGATAGATACTACCTACCCATGTGGTAACCATACATGTAGGTAAAATACTCACATAAAATGAATATGTCTCATAAAAAAAATGTAAGATTTAAAAAGATGCAGTTTTAACATACCCATAAAAACATTATCTCTATCAACTTAATGAATATGACAATCCAGTCCTCCTTTTTCAGTCTTTATCATTATCCAAATAGAGCAGGTCTTACTTAATTTCATCATTGTTTTGAAATTTATTGATATCATTGTTGTGGACATTATCTACTTTCCACTCTGAAACAGGCAGACTTTATGTTTTTTTAAGCTGTTGTGTATATAAGCAACTTTGAAAACAGATCCAAAGTAAAACATCTGTGTATTTGTTATAAATTATGCAACAGCATGAGAGATCCATGAAGAGTTTCCCAGATATTCTTGTTTCTGTGTTATCTTTGCTTCTGGGGATTTTCATTAGTCAGTGGTAAATCTATCAGTAGGGACTGTGACCTAATCCATTCAATTTTTCTCATTAGGCTTATTTAAGACTACTATCAATAGAATTCGAGTAAACATCTGCCTACCTTGTACCTACAAATTTAAGGCCTACTTCACTAGGGAAACAGGTTGGCATTGCCTGCAGTTCAGAGAGAATGCTAATTGTATTTTTTGGAGAGCTGTCTAAGGTAGTCAGTTCAGGTTTTCTTATTTATCACAGGGCACATTACTATCTGTTCTGTGGCAGTTGCCCATGTTATAGGCCTGGGTTCTGAAAGATGTAATGTTTCTCCCTCCCACATACCTCCTGCAGTTGCTGCTTTCCCTCCACCCCACAGAATTAATGTCCTAGTTTTTAGCAACTGTAACTTACTCCTTTCTAGTCATCCACTCCTGCCCAGAACTTGCATAGAAAATATTACCACACTTTTACATAATTTAGAGACCTGTTATGTTTCCCACTTGGCCTCACGTGTGCCATTATAAATGTGCTGCTTGGTCCAGTGGTTTTTATTCCTATGATAAAAGATTCTAATAAGAGAATCCAGATGACTAAAGTAGAGTTGAGTTTGAATCCTGTAAACCGCTATCTAAAAGAGACGCCAACTTTATTGTCCCATTGTTGCTATTGGGGGAAAAAATTGTCAAAGAATATTCAGGGCAGAATCCTTATTTTCTAATTAGGTTTATGTAAGCCTCCCATCCTTTTTGTCTTCATCATTACTCAGGAAGCAGCTGAGAAGAGATGATCCCTTTGTGGGGACAGCTGAACTTGATGACCAACCTGCCTTACTCAGATTTTTGGACAAGGAGGAGCTGAGGGAAGTGGAGTACGAAATCATTTTGAGTCAGTGTTTGAGGAGGTTATTGTAAGAACCCAAATAGCATTATCTATTGGAGGTAGGAAGCATACGAGACTAATACCTTCCTGTTAACAAGTTACCTTAGTGCTTTTGTGATAAAGATGCACCATTTTCAGACTAGATAATCTAGGAAGCCAAACATGACATGGTTTTATGGATCATAGTCCTGAGGCCTGAAGCAGCTAGCTGTTCAAACTGGAGCAGCACAAGAATAACCTGAAAAGATTATCAAGGTGAAGCTACCATATACAGGTCCCAGATGAGGGAGTGTCAGTTTGTAACAGCATCCTGTGAGGTGCTGCTGCCTCACTGCCAGACAGACAGCCTTTTAGGAGGTATCAGAAGTCAGGCATGAAGTCTACACTTCAAGACCAGTTGTGATGGTGAATGTGTTAACACATTCACAGTGTTGGCTCTTGGCATTAACGACAGTCCGCAAAGCAGGCTTGCTTATTTAATAGGTTGCTTCCACCAATTGATTAGTCTTCTTAGAGAATGGCCATTTGTCATGGACATATAATGAGTGACTCAGGAAGTTTCCAAAACCTCTCTTTTTTTCCTAATGATTGTAGCTTTCAAAGTAGCTGTCTTCAGTGTGCCATGCCTTTCAAGTTAGCTCACCAAATAGTTAAGCCATTGGCAACAGTCCATGTGTCAGTAAATAGCAAGATAAATCATAAGGAGCGTTGGTCAGATTTATGATGACAGTGTAAACTTCTGCCTACAAAGCATTGCTGCCATGTCTAGTTTCACTTTCACAGATGCTGTTGAGGCCAAACACATGCAACAAAAGTCCAACCACTCTTTCAAATTAAGCATTTCTTCTAGACTGACTAAAGAAATATACTTGCTGGACACCTCTCACCATATTAGCCACAAAGTCTGGTTGACCCACATACAAAATTAAATTTTCAGGCTGGAAGACTTCAGCTTTCCACAGGTTGGGTATCAATTTCAATATGTGACCAGCAGCATGCTAATTGTTTTCAGAGGAATTGTACCTTGTAGCCGTGACTAGGGTCAAGTCTAAAACCCAAAGCCTTTGAGTAGTAGCCTTTGCCTCCCTTTGCCTGAGTTGCTTCCAACATTATTGGATTGTTCTTAGTCCCCATTGTGTGTGTGAAAGGAGATTTTTGCTCCACCATGAATTTTGTTTTTCTTTAAAAACAGCTGAAATCAAGATAGAGGGGAAGAGAAGATAGAGACAGATGTGAAAGGTGACACACTGCAAGGAAGCAAGGCACATTTTCTTTTGGTTTCAAGCAGCCTAGAAGCTGCATGTTTCTTGCCATATTGTGTTTTCAGCCCACCCAACACCTCAGTCAGCAGCAGGGTGAAAACTTCTGAAATGGTCTGTTTTAGGTTGTGGGCCTTCTTGACTTAGCATCTTTCTCCATGTTTTCTAGATGAGGATGACAGATGCCCTTTGACTTGACTTAGGTTTGAGTTGCAGTGCTTACTTTTTGCAGAGCACACCCTGGATGTTTGATGCCCTTGTCACAATACTGTCTGTGAGGCTTTTGTGTAATGTTAACAAAAGGTGGCCGTGGGGAGGCAGATGTTAGTGGGCCTGTGATAAGACTTTTTCCTCTGTTTTCTAGAAAGTTAAGGATTTTAGTTCTCACATATTAGTCTGTGATCCACTTAGAGTTATTATTTATAAATGGTATGAGTTTAAAGGTAGAAGCCTATTCTGTAATATACTTAACAGATATTCCAGCACCACCAGTTTTAAAAGAATGGCTTCTCTCCATTAAGAAAATGCAGATGTTTTTTCAGAAGTTTATTTTTATAAGTACTGGTCTGTTGTTGACTGTTCATTAATCTTCATATAGCTACACTTGGATAAATGTCATTGTCTTGATCGTTACAGCTTTTAGGGAAGTCTTAAAATTGATTAGTTCAGGCTGCCCTGTTTTGTTTTCTGACTTCCATATAAATTTAGTTTATTGATTTTTTTTTTTTTCAAAGAAGTCTTATTTTATAGATTTTTTTTAAAACCTATACTTATATATTTCAGGAACAAAGAAAACTCAGCTCCATTAGAGGAAAACACTACAGGAAAAAATGAGGCAAAAAAAAGAAAGATTGCAGAAACTTCGAATGTTATCACCGAGTCATTGCCGTCTGCAGGATCGGAACCTGTGGAAATTGAGGTGGAGATTGCTGAAGGCACAATTGAAGTGGAAGACGAAGGCATGGAAGCTTTGGAGGAAATGGCCACTGCCAAGCAGTCTATAAAGTACATACAGAGCACAGGCTCCTCCGATGAGTCGGCTCTGGCATTGTTGGCAGACATCACCAGCAAGTACCGTCAGGGTGAAGGCAAGGGACAGATTAGCGAGGATGACTGTGCGTCCGACCCCATAAGCAAACAGGTAGAAGGTATTGAAATTGTGGAACTTCAGCTGTCACATGTGAAGGACTTGTTCCATTGTGAGAAATGTAACCGTTCCTTTAAATTGTTTTACCATTTTAAGGAACACATGAAATCACACTCCACTGAGAGTTTCAAGTGTGAAATATGCAATAAAAGGTATCTTCGAGAGAGTGCATGGAAACAACACCTGAACTGTTACCACCTTGAAGAAGGTGGAGTAAGTAAGAAGCAAAGAACTGGGAAAAAAATTCACATATGCCAATACTGTGAGAAACAGTTTGACCACTTTGGACACTTTAAAGAACACCTTCGGAAACATACAGGTAATTAGCAAATACTTTGTTTTGAGTATTTTTTTTTCTACATTCACTTGAAATCTAAATCCTGTTTTTCCCTCTGTATTTTCTGATGAGCATGGTACATACCCATTTCTTGATGCTTTAAATGCAAATCAGTGTCAACCTTAAAAATGATTGTTGTTTTTATGTCTTGCCCTATTTTATATTCTTTAAAGAAATATGTAAAATAGATTATAGTTTCTTTACTAAGTACCATGAATTGTTAAATTTTAATTATTATGTGAATTTATTCTTTTGTTTTCCATGTTAACATGTTACATAACTAAAGATTTATAAGCAATCTAACATTTTTATATTTTTTTTTCTTTTTAAGGGTGCATACATTTATTATTCTCTTTTTAGGAGTATGTGGGTATTGAATTTACATGTGGGTATGTGTACACTCTCTGTGGACCTGTGTGTGTGAAAGCCAGAGATGACAGGCCTTTCTCCAGTATTTATTTTCATCTTTATTTTTGGAAGCAGAATCTCACTGAACCTGAAGTTAATCAATTCAACGAAACTGTCTGGCCAGGGCGCTTCAAGGATATGCCCCCACTCCCCACCCCTAGCCAGATGCTGAAGTTACATACCACACTGCCTTCCTAGCTTTTTATATGGTGTTTGGGAGTTAAATCTCATATCCTGTTTGTGCAGCAGACACTTCCAGTAGTAGTAATAAATTATTGACTCAGAAAAATATAGTCATCTATGTCTGTCTCTCTCCACCTCTCTTAATGGCAAATGTGTCAGGACTAGTGGACAGCCCAGAGAAGTGAGGAATACTCTTTCTTCTAAGAGTTATCTCACTCTTGAAGAGGTCCCAGGAAGCCTGTCTTTGGCCAACATAGTTCTGTGTTGTTCTCCCCCACACACATACACATTCACATTGGATTCCTTTTCTTGCTAGGTTTCCTAAGTCAAGCACAGGACCTACTACCAGTGATACCAGTGACTTCATTTTTTGCTAGGCTCTAAACCCTTTATAATAATGTGGAGAAATCACTTACCATGAGCTGCTAAGTATTAGATTTCTGGACAGTTGTGCTTGAGGCTTGTTACTTATAGTGATTAAGGCTTTTTGGAGTGTTGATACTGGAAATAGAACATAGGTACATACACCATGCAGAATATTTTTCTTTGATGCTGGAATTTGGACAGCTACTAACTAGTGTTGGGTTTTGTTTTTTTTTTTTTTTAATTAGCTGTCTCACTGCCCTGAGTTGTTTATACACTAATTTAACTTGAAGAATCAGATTCAGAAAATATGTTATTCCAGCTCTGCTTATGATGACTCACAGGAAAAGAAGTTAGCCTGGAAACAGGTTTTTAAGCAAGAAATAAGACACACAGCCAGGAAAGCGTGAGAAAGCAAGTTATTTTCATCGCTAGTAGATGGATGGGTGACTACAGAGTTGGGTCAGAGTAGAGGAATACCAAGAGCAGACCCCCTGGGCAGCACCAGGGATCTGCAAGTGGTTTGTGGGCAACATAGGTGGGGGCAGCGAGAGAGGAAGGAGGCCTTTCCATCCTGTGGTTTTCATTTCGAAGAGCAAGGGCTGACGCACTTTGTTGTCTATCTCTTACTCAAGATGATGTGAGGTAACTGAAGTAACTTAATTAGCTTTGCTATAGACAGATAGATTATAGAGCCATATGCCCAGTGTAGGGTCCATTAAGTACCAAAGCAAACTGAACTTGGCCTTGTAGGCTTAAATGTAGAAGCAAAATGATCAGATTTCTGTTTTAGAGAGGTGACTGGCAAAATAGAGGAGTGTGGAATAAAAGCTGCTGGCTCTGATGAAATCTTTCACAGTAATCTAAAGGTAATGGCAGCAGTAGTAAGCGGGGCAGGGTCCACAGGATTTGTGCTGCTGAGACTTGAAGGTGAAAGACAGTGATCTCTAGCTTTGTGTTAGAGTGACTCTAGGGTTTATTAAGAAAACATCAAGCGGGGGGGGGGGGGGGGCGCACGCCTTTAATCCCAGCACTTGGGAGGCTGAGGCAGGCAGATTTCTGAGTTCCAGTTCCAGGACAGCCAGGACTACACAGAGAAACCCTGTCTCGAAAAACTAAAAAGAAAGAAAGAAAGAGAGGGAGAGAAAGGGAAAGAAAAGAAAAGAGAAAACATCAAGCAAAAACCAGCAAGGGGGTAAAGGAGAATACCCTGTCCATTTGATGTCTGTATTTGAAAATGAGACTCTTGAGGTGAATTCTACATGTTTTTAAATAATTGCTCACTAAAGGTGCAGAAAATAAGTCACCATTGACTTATTTATTGGCTCCCTTCCTGCCAATTTGACAAACATGGAGGGTCACTTTATATTGAGGCCTTTTTTTTTTAATGATAATGGCAGCTGTCCCACAGATAAATAAGACAAAAAAGAATGAAAGCACTGGAACGACCAACAGTCCACACATGCCTTAAGAAAAGAAAGGCGCCTGGCTATTTCTAGATGTCACCAGGCTTACTAAGCTAATTGTTTAATAGACACAGTTCAAGTAGCATGAAGTGGAAAGTGAGCCCTTCCTACTTCAGCAGATCTCTTAAAAGCAGCTACTGGCTAAGGGGATAACAGGGAGAGCATTGCTTTGGCATGCAGAGCACCAGGGTTGGGGCAGGGCCAGCAGGTCAAGGGTAGAGTATGTGCCTCCAGCCTTCAGATGTCTTCCATGCATTACCAAGTGATCCATCATAAGCACACACACAATTCTAGGAAAACATGAGCAAGCAGTGCACAGATTTGTATCATTTTTGGTTGGTTGGTTGGTTTTTTTTTTTTGAGACAGGGTTTTTGAATAAAGTAGCCCTTGGCTCTCTGTAGATAGGTTAGCCTCAAATTCAGAGATCCTCCTGCTGCCCCTGCTTCCTGAGTGCTGTGATTAAAAGACATGTGCTACCATGCCTATCTAATATTAATTAGGGTTTTTTTTGCTTTGTTTTGTTTTTGTTTTTGTTTTTTTGTTTGTTTTTTGTTTTTGTTTGTTTGTTTGTTTTTTTGAGGCAAATTCACATGAAGTAGCCCAGCTGATCCTTTTGCTTCAGCCTCCTGAGTGGTGGAATTACAGGCATGTGTGCAGTGATACTCTGCTTACAGTCTTTTCAATGAACCAGTTACAGAGGTTTTGTTTTCTTCTTCTGTAGCTACTTAACAGTGACACTAAACCACTGTTAGCATGGGTATGTGATCGTAGCTCTAAACAAAGTTTTTGCTAGAGATGGCCAAGTGTGACATTGTAAGCACCCTCGTACATTTATCTTTTTACACAGGCTCCTGTGATATACTTTTTAAAGGCTTGCTGCATATAGGTGCATGTGTGCAAGTGTGCAAGTCAGAGAACAACTTGCAGGAGTTAGTTCCATCCACTGTCTGGGTTCCAGGAGTTGAAATCAGCTCCATCAGTCTTAGCAGCCAGTGCTGAGCCATCTTCTGGCCTGTGACATTCAGTTTTTAAGAAAATAATTGCCAGGTTATAAGAAATCTTGGCAAATATCAGGTTGATTTTTATTCCCTTCCTACCTACCTACCTCTCTTGCTCTGTATGTGTGTACCTGCTTGTGGAGGCCAGAGATCAACTTCATGTGGCTTTCTCCACCCTGTTTTTGAGACAAGTCTCTCTTTTTTTTGGGGGGGGGGGGGGGGTCGGGACAGGGTTTCTCTGTGTAGCCCTGGCTGTCCTGGAACTCACTCTGTAGACCAGGCTGGCCTCAAACTCAGAAATCCACCCGCCTCTGCCTCCCAAGTACTGGGATTAAAGGTGTGCGCCACCAACGCCCGGCAAGACAAGAGTCTCTCATTGACCCTAAAGCTCACCCACTGGCTGGCTGGCTCCAGGGAGTTACCTCTGTTCCCCCTACTACCACATTATGTCAGGGCTGCAGTTGCAGTGCTACCACAGTGGGTTCTGAGGTAGTCAGACTCAAGTCTTCATGTTTACACGGCTAACACTGTACTGAGTCATGTTCAAGCCTTCCACGTTGCCTTTCCAAAAGGCTGTAACAATTTGTGCTCATAAGTTTCATTGGTAATGAAAATCACACACTAATAAAACACAACCATTTTGTTGAGCATATTTCTCAAAGTTTCTTGAATTAAAAAGTTCCCAATCAATGTTAATTCTAGATGTAGGTGTTAACTATTTTTTCCCTCATGTGGCAACTGTACACAGCTGTACTTCATTGAGAGAAGAACATGTGACTTGGTAACTTGAGTCAGTCTACTTCTATTTTGGCATTGTCCAGAAGCTCATCAGCAGCGACAGTGAAGTCTTGGTCCTGTTCTCTGCAAACACTGTGCTGTCTGACAGTCCCTCCACCTCCAGTGCATTATCATAGTTCTGATACCCATCCTAACATTAGCCTTGTTATGTCTCTTCTTGCATAGTGGGATCCTACTTGTATTTAAGAACAGCCTTCATCTTGGAATTATTTTAGCTCTTTGCTTCTCGTGAACAGTGCTGGAGAAAATGGTCTCAAACCTTAATTGAGTAAGCTTCTTCTCTGATGTATCTCTTTCTAATTCTCCAGATTCTCGCTGTTGTATTCAAGACCCTTACACCCCACTTCAGCACTAGCATCACTCATGTTGCCTTCATCCCCAGCAGCTTGCTTTTCTTCAAAGACCAGTCCTGAATCTTGTAACTTCATACGTCTACCAGAACCATGTCTATCTTTATTAACTCATTCTGTCCTCTTCCCCTGCCTTCTTCTCCTGCGGGAAGTAAACAAATGGTGATTCCTTGTTGGTTAGAGATCTAGTCGAGTCCCCACACATCCTTTTTTAAAGAGAGAGTTTGTGGGCAGGAGAGGTAGCTCAGTGGTCAAGAATACTAGTTGCTCTTACTGAGATCCTGGTTCAGTCCTCAGCACCCACATGGCTGCTCACTCTCATTCCAGGGCATCCAACACCTTCACACAGTCATATGTGCAGGCCAAACACCAGTGCACATGAAGTAAGAATAAACATTGTAAAAATTAAAAAGAAAAGTGAGTGCATGTGTCTGAACCTGGGGTCCTTGTGCATGCCAGAGAAGCATTCTACCATTTGAGCCTCATCCACAACCTGACTTCCAGGTGTTAGTGAGAGACTTGTGCACTGTTCATACTGTGTGCTTCTTACTAACTTCTCCATTTAGGGTCAGCCTGGCTCCTGATCTCACTGTGCCTCTGACTGTGTGTCAGCCATGTTTCTGTTTCTACTGTTATCATCTACTAGTGTTTTCTCACTAGTGTGTACTCAGGGTTTTGTAATTATATAACACGCTGAGAATTTTGTTCCATCTTGGAAGTGTTCATTGCCACTAGAAACAACCCCTTTATTTACATATCAATCCATTGTATTTGGGTCCAGAATTGCTCATACAATTCTCCCTTGGGCACCTCTGCTCCACTCTGAATTTCTCTTTAATTTCTCTTTTAACCTCTTGGATTCTTTTTTAATTGTATAATTTTATATGTATAGGTGTTTTGCCTACATGTAGTCCATGCACACAGAGGCTAGAGTGCAGCAGATCCCCTGGAACTAGAAATAAAAGGTGGTTGTGAGCTGCCGTGTGTGCTGAGAATCAAACTTCGGTCCTCTGGAAGAGCAGTGACTCGGCCGTCTCTCTAGCCTCTCATTTGTTTTTTTGAGACAGTTTCATGTTGCCCAGGTGGCCTTGAATTTAATACATAAGTTGTCCAGGATGACCTTGACATGCTTCGCCTCCCAAGTACTGAGTTGCAGCTGTGCACCACCACACTGAATGTATATGGTGCCAAAGGTTGAACCCACGGCGTTGTGCTGCTTTAACACTGGTTTTCAGTGCTTTGCACTGACTTTCATGAGAATGTTCAAAATAGTTTATTTGCTTTTTGTGTTTTACTTTCGTTTTGTAAGATCATCTCACTGTGTGGCACTGATTGGCCTCAAACTTACCATCTCAGCCTCTCTGGTCTAGGATTAAAGGCACTCACTACCATGCCCCTGTGCATTTTGCTTTGTGAGAGAGGATCTTGCTGTGTTGCCTAAATTTGTCTCAAATTTAGAATCTGCCTGACTCAGCTTCTCCTAATCCTGAGATTATGGATGTGTGACTCCCTCTGTGTCTTTATCTTTTTACTGTCATCACTTAAAATGTGGCCTGATACATACATGGTAAGAGGGAGGGAAAAAGCTTAGGGAAAGGCTAGTTCTATATTTCCATATTACCTCCAGATCTGATGTAGCATGAGTGTTCACCTTCTTAAGGATGTGTCAATTAAGTCAAGCATGTGGTTTATGGCTGTATTTTTATAAAAAGAAAAAGGGAAGCCTTATGTTGTAGCACTTGCCCACAGTCTCAGCACTGGAAAGGCAGAGACTCACTCAGAAGAATGACCATCAGAGTTTATAGCCCGCTTAGTATATATGACAAGTCCTGCCCTGCCCCCTACAGATACACACACTCATACTCAAAAGAAAAATGAATATGATCTGTGTGGGGGGTACTCTGACCTTTAATCCCAGTACTTGGAGGCAGGAGGATCTCTGAATTGGAGGCCAGCTTGGTCTTCATACCAAGTTACAGGCAGCCAAAGCTATATAATAGAGACTAAGAAAAGACAAAAAGAAGGAAAAAAAGAATGATGTTAAACTTGTCCAGAAGTAAGCCTCAGTGGTAAGTCGTCTTGCTGGCATAACGAAGCCTGGGCTTCAATCCTTAGCACTGCAAAAGAAAAATAAATTAAAAAGATAAGCTCGTATTTGCTTTTGCTAATGTTCTCAATTTGTCAATGTATTTTTTTTTCTTACAATAGGTGAAAAACCTTTTGAATGTTCAAATTGTCACGAGCGGTTTGCTAGAAATAGCACTCTAAAATGTCACCTCACTGCATGCCAAACTGGAGTAGGGGCAAAAAAGGGAAGGAAGAAGCTTTATGAATGCCAGGTATGTGTGGGTATGTTTTGTTTTCACAAGAGGAACTTACTGCAATCATTAGAAGTGCAGAGTAAACCGGTCCTTGACCCATGGGGTTGACTAAGAGGTTTCTGACGTGACATTACTGTAAAAAGCACTATGTGTTCGGTAGAAACCATTTCTGGAACTTTGACATCTGATCTTTTGCTGAATTAGTGAATCCAGTAGGATCTTCTCTTGTGACACTGAGCAGTGGCAGCCTCAGCTCCTCGATAACCGTGCACTCACAGTATAAAACCGATACCCCCATTATGTGGCTCCAGAACAGCCATGGATATAGGCCAAAACAGAATTGTGAATTCCTTAAACATTGAGGGCTTTATTTTATTTTCTTTAACTTTTACAGCTCTTGAATATGAACTTGGAGATGACAGTGCCCTGTTGCAGTGTCAACGGGTTAGACATGCCTTTGGTTCCTGTAGTGTGGGTGGGTTAGGTGCAGTAAATGCCCTTTGACACAGCATTGCAGTGCTGTATCAGCATCTCAAACTAGAGCCTCAGAAAGACCTGGAAGTAAATGTCTTATATGGGTTATTCGCAGCCCTAGATGGCCTATAGTGATAGTCTTGAGTAATAGTCTAAACAGAAGTGTGATACAATTGTCTTGAGTAATAGTCTAAACAGAAGTGCAGGTTTATTAGGTGGTTTTCTTTGTTTCCTTTTTTTTTTTTTTTTATTCCCCTTTAAGGCAGTTTGCCATATCCCAGACTGGCCCTGAATTGACTTTGTAGCTGAAGATGACCTAGAATTATGATTTTTCTGTCTCTATCTCTCAATTGCTGAGGTGTGTACCATCACACCTGGTTTGGGGAAATAATAGATTTGGGTGATTGTTTATATTTATTTACTAATGGTTGCGTGTACATGCATCAGAGGACACTTTGTAAGAGTTTGCTCCTTTCTTCACTACGTGGGTTTTCAGGGATTGTGCCCAGGCTTTGTGGCAAGTGCCGCTTTTACCTGTTAGCCACCTCACCTGAACACAGTTAATTATTTCAAACCATAGGAACAGTCATTGGCTTCAGGGAGAAGGCCAGGGAAAGCAGAAAAGGTAGAACTGTGTTTTCCATGATTACTATATTTTTTTGTCCCAAATAGTGTAATGAGTCTAAATCTTGGAACTGTGGGATAAACTATAATATTGTTACTTTATATTTGATATTTAACAGGAGCAATTCTGGAGTGTTCCTAGAATTTAGTCAGTTGTTAGGTATCAGATGAAACCAAATGTGCGAAATAGCTTTGCACTAGGTGCCCCGGAAACTATATTTAAAATGGTTTTGTAATAACTTAGCAGTGTGGGTGGTAGTGTTCTGTCGTTGGTTGGTTTGGTTGTTTTCTGGTACTGGGGATTAAACACAGGGCTTCCCATATGCAAGGCAAATACTCTTACCACTAAGTTATACATTCAACCCATATTAATGTGCTCTTTGTGGGGAGATTTCTTTATTGGTGTTGTTTGTTTTATTTTGTTGTATTTGTTGACGCTTAGGATTAGAACCAGTATAGTGCCTTGTGAGTGCTAGGCAGATACTACTGAGCTAACCTCAACCCATTAGTATATTTTATGGAGCGTAAGTGTATCCACATTTACTTCAGTATGATTATAATTATTAACATACTGTATTTGGTGATTTCAGGTCTGTAACAGTGTATTTAACAGCTGGGACCAGTTCAAAGACCATTTGGTAATACACACTGGAGATAAACCCAACCATTGTACTCTGTGTGACTTGTGGTTTATGCAAGGAAATGAATTAAGGAGGCATCTCAGTGATGCTCACAACATTTCAGAGCGTATAGTAACTGAAGAAGTCCTTTCAGTAGAAACACATTTACAAACCGAACCAGTGACATCAATGACTATTATAGAACAAGTTGGCAAAGTGCATGTGTTACCACTGCTTCAGGTCCAAGTGGATTCCGCACAAGTAACTGTGGAACAAGTTCATCCAGACCTGCTCCAGGACAGCCAAGTGCATGATTCACAAATGAGTGAGCTTCCAGAGCAGGTCCAAGTGAGTTACCTGGAAGTGGGCCGGATTCAGACTGAAGAAGGCACTGAAGTACATGTGGAAGAGCTTCACGTTGAACGGGTAAATCAGGTGCCAGTTGAAGTACAGACTGAGCTTCTAGAAGCTGACTTGGATCACATGACCCCCGAAATCATGAGCCAAGAGGAGAGAGAGCCTAGCCATGAAGATGCTGCCATGGAAGAACATGAAGATGCTGAGGGGTTAGAGACCAAACCAAGAGAGTATTCCCAAGCTAGAAAAGCAGAGAATGACAGGACATGCCAGTTTTAGAATGAAATAGCAATTATATTTTTAAATTTACATTTGGGGTAAATGGATGGGCAATGTGACCTTAAGCTATCAAATAAGTGGACCAAAGTTAAACTATTTCTGTTGTGCTGAACTGTTTCTATGGAAACAGGCTGATGTCCTTCCAGTTAATGCCACAGAATGGGAATATTCCTCATAATGAGTGGGAGCATTGAGAAGTATATTTCTGGTAACTTAAATGAATTATATTCTTATTAATATAGTTGGGTACGAATGCATCTATTTTCATTGTGTTAAGGGTCTCCGTATCCTCTTCCCCAGGTCATGTCTTTCCTTAAATTCTTTGCATATCCTAAAATCATACTTAAAACCATTAGAATACGTACACTTGTATTCTAATGCATGTTAAAAATTGAGTATGTAGGCAACACAAGGCTGCATGAGGGAAAGAAGTGCATTGTTACTGTGCAGTTAATAGTTGGGGGCTGGCTTTATTTTGAACAATGTTCTTGTCTATCCAATGGCTACAAATGCTGTCCCCACAGCAGAAACGGTGGTGGCAGAATTTCTAGAATGTTTAAAAAAAAAAAAAAAAAAAAGACAACCACCCTGTGCCTTTTCAAAACCAACAAAACTTCAGAAAAACATCTCTGGTTCTTTCAAAGTTTGTGTTTTTTAAAGAGCCGCGTAAAGTGCTCTGTCTGGTACTTGGTATTTTTTGTTTAAAATGACAACTACCAATTCTTTTTCCTTTAAGTTACATTGAGAATTTTCATTTAAAGGCAGCTGAAGGGCCATTTTCAATTAGAAAAGTTCACTCCCATCTGTGGTAAACTTTATTTTGATGAGAAGTTGCACTAGTATTTTACCACCAGATGGAAAAAAAAATAGATGAGCATCATTTAAAAATTAATGTATTTAAAATAAAGTACAGAAGAAAAGTATGTATATAATATATCAGGCTTTGTTTTGAGTGGAATCTTTTTTCCCCAATCCTTAATGTAAAGATTTTGTGCTATAACTTTTAAAGCCATACAAATAAGAGTGCTAAACTGTGGACTTAAAAGTAGTTGTGTAAATATTTTTAATCAGTATTACTTGGAAAATAAAAATATAACAACCACATAAAATCAAAATTGCTATTTTCTTTACCTGTTAAATACTGGGAGATAATTTACCTTTTAAAGTAAACTTTAAAATTATATGTTCATGACTCTTTTTAAAGTTATTTTATTATTTTATGTGTGGGGGTGTTTTGCTTGTATGTGTGTCTGTGTACTGTGTGCGTGCTCGATGCTCCCCCCAAAACTCAGAAGATAGAGTTGGTTGTGAGCTGCCATATGGGTGCTGGGGATCCAACCTGGCTCCCCAGAAAGAACAGCAGTGCTCTTAACTGCTGAGCCATCTCTAGCCTTCTTATTTAATTATCAATTTGGAGATACTTGATGTATTTTTGTGACTGTAGTAACAAGGCTCATTAACTAATTAAGATGAAAGATTGTGAATACATACTCCATAACCCAAGAGTTAGCTGAAAAGGCCAAGACACAAGTTACTTGTATATTTGTAGATCTTAGTGGCACACAAATGGTATTTTTTTTTAGTAGTGCCTATTTATTTTAAACCTATTTCTCCACTTGTTTTTAACAATTTAACTCAAATAATACTTTTGGTAATTGTGATGTTAAGTAGTAACAATCACAAAGTTTGCTGGAAAGATGTTTTATGTCACTCAGTTTGTTAATGTTAAGATCAGGCTTACAAAGTGTGTATCACTAGACCATATTTTATATTGAGTAAGCCAACAACAAATGAGATCTAACTGTAAAGTCCTCACTGATAAGAGTGGATTTTAATTTCTGTCTGCAGTTTAGCACATGTTGTCTAAAGAGAAAATGGGGTCATTAAGGAGCTCACTTGAAAGTAGTCTTATAACCGATGTGGAAAAATGAGGGAGGTCTTTGAAGTCCCTGTGTTGATTACATCTGGAGGAGGAGACCTAGATAAAATGTATTTCATGTGTAATTTCATGTGCTGAAGTGTACTGTAACTCTTAGCAAAATTTGTCATAAAAGATTCAAATGAGAATCAGTGCCAGGCTAAACCTCTTAGAGGCCTAGAAGTGTGTTTTGCTCTAAAAACAAAAATGAAGAGGCCATTCTCACCTAGTCAGAACATAAAGGACATCTAACCTTGTTCTGTGTGCTTTAAACAGTCCCTCCTTCAAGGTAAGTACAAAGGCAGCAATATTTCCTCTTGATGTTAGTAAGATGTGATTTAGCTGAAATAACCTCTACTTTGGTATTTCTACCAAAATGTGACCTGGGAAAGAAAAATTTTATTGTAATAATAGCTGTCAGTCATGAATCACCTATGTATACATCCACTCACTTCTGTTTCAGTGACCGGGTGAGAGAATGAATGGAGCTAATTACATCATCCAAGTAGTTACCTCTAAGAGACCTCTTTACTTCAGATTGTACAAAGCACAGAATAAATACTCATTTTCTTTCTGGAATCCACTCCAGCTTTTAATGGGACTGGGAGTAGAGGAGATAGATCAGTTAAGCTGTCAAAGACTTCATTTCCTTGCCCTGAGGCTATGCTATCTGTGTAGTGGCAGCTGTCCCATTTGTGAATGTCCCTTTTACTGGCATTCCAGATTGTAAGAAAACTGCAATTTAATCACATGTCACTCCCAAATATTTTTTTTATATAACCCAGAATATCTGGCAGTTGTTAGATTATTTTGGATGTGTAAGATGATACTTTTATTGGAGAAAAGTAATTCATCTGTCTAAACAAGTTTATGGGTTGTTTGCTTGTTACTGACAAGGAATAAAGGGAAACGTGCCTCAGGGGACACGGACCATGCAAAGTGTAGCATGCCTGCCTGTGGTCCCACTGTGCTGTCCTCTGTATACTAGTATATGTGAGTACTCTGTCGCTGTCTTCAGACACACCAGAAGAGGGCATCAGATCTCATTACAGATGGTTGTGAGCCACCATGTGGTTGCTGGGAATTGAACTCAGGACCTCTGGAAGAGCTGTCAGTGCTCTTAACCACTGAGCCATCTCTCCAGTCTCATACCTCAGGCTCTTAAGGTGGCCTTTGAGGGATAATCTCTTATCTTGTCATCTCTTAAACTCCTCCCATCTTGTCAGGGCTCTAGAGTAAGCCTGATTTCCTTCTCAGCAATTATCTCTGAAGCACTGCCCCTTGAATGGTGAGCAGGCAGATGAGTTCAGTAACATGCAGACAGTAGCCTAGCCATTACCAGAGTCTTGTTAAAAGCACCTTGCTAGACTCCATATCCCAACTTGAGTATTCTGTTGGTCTGGATTAGTGCCTGAGAGTTCCTGGATATTGGATATTTACTGGCTGTTGGGTCTTGGGTCACTTAGTGAACAAGTGACATAAAATGACAAAGAACTTCTAGGTTAGCCAATGGAATGAAGAGTGTGTGTGTGTGTTGGGGATTTTTTCAATACCGGGGAGTCAAACCCAATGACTGTGCTACAGAAGTGTTTCACTAACTGAGCTGTATCTTCAGCCCTGGAATGAATGACTGAGAGACTCTTATAGAGACTCATAAGAGACTCTTATATAGAACTCTGTATAGATTGTTATATAGAAAAATCTACATGCTACTGTAGATTGTTCATGGTAGTTCTTTATTGTAGTGACCAAACATTCAGATCAAGCAAGAACATTATATGTTGTCTCAGCTGTTTTTGTGTTCTTGAAATGCGAATGCCCACAAAGATTGGAAATGTTAGAGAGCAATAAGATATTAAAAACTCAAAAGGTTAGACTAGTTGACTAGGTAATTCACATGCATGCAGTAGACACAAAATGTTAACTCAGACCTGTTGAGAACTAAATGTCAGTGTATGGGTTTTCTTAAAAGTCTAGCTGATGGTTAACTGGTGTGTGCCTGGTGACTGTGTTAGGTAACGTGTGAAGCTGTAATTAAGGACTGCTATGGGTGGGGTAATTAATTTAGAGCCATAGTTCAAATGAAGCAGTGCTTATTGAGAATAAAATCAAGCAAAGTTAACTACGTAAGTACTTTTGCTAGGTTTCATTGGATCTAATCTAGAGCCTCTTCTTGCTCTTCATTCAGTTGTAAATAATAGCCATTGTTATTTATAAGAAAGTATCACACAGATGATAAGAAATGGGCTGGGCAGGTTTAGGGAAAAGCTAACAGTTCTAATTCTTGTTGGCCAGAAGACTGAAATGTTCTGATTCTGTCCTGACCAGAGGCCAGAATACTGAGGAACTCGTGTTTCTTGTTATCTCACTTTCTTAAGTGAGTTCCTCCTGGGAGCCGTACTAGGAATGTGACTGAAACCCCAGTCCAGACACTTAAGCCCTTCTGGTGAACAGCTTTGGAACTGGATCTCTGGATTTTGTGGTGAAAATTGATTATACTGCTTCTCAGTTTCTGCCTGTCCCTTAAAGGATTTTAAGGTCTCAGCTTTTGACAAAATGTCAGGTAGCAAGAGGCCGTTGAGGATAGACCTCCCCCTCAGTCACCTCCCTGCAAACTTTAGGAAGGGAAACATAATTACCCCTTCTTAGGCTTCCTGGAAAGTGGAGTACCCCTGGACCTGTTAGCAAACATGACCTTTCTCTAAAGGAGATTGTTTCCTCCCTTGTGTGTTAATCAGGGTGGACCTGTCAGTCACGTGTCCAAAAGTCCAACCCAAGAAGAGGCGACTCACCTAAAATCTCTCTAAAGATGTGGGGGTAATAATTATCCTGTTTGCCCCTTAGTGATACAGTGTATTTTCCTTCCCAGCATACCCTCCCTTGAGGCTGCTTTCCTTCTTTATCTTTCTCGCTTGGGCACTGCCCAGAAGCCTAAGTATGTTCTTCCTGACATTCTGAGCTTTCTCTCCTTTACTGTGGAGCTGCTTGCCAGCCTCCATTGCTAACCGTGCCAGATTCCCAAGGCCTAAACTCCAAAGATGCCGCTTCTCTTTCTCTTCCATCTCTTCTCCCATAGCTGCCTAGAGTTTGAGCTTGCTGCTAAGAACTCAAAAAGGAAGCTTGATCTCCCTGCAATGCTGATTGGTTATATTTGGCTTCTTATTGAAGAAAAGCTTTTGAGAGGCTAGAAATAAAACCAACCGGTGATGGGGTGCTTGCCTGCTATGTTGAAGGATCCTGAGTTCAGTCCCCCAGCCCTGAAGTGGAGACATTTGAAGGATACTGCAGTGAGGATGGAAGCAAACTCCGATTTCACTGTGAGAATTAGCATCCCCTTTCTCAGTATTGGTTTTCCCAATGTTTTGTAAGAAATGTTATTGTTAAATATTACATAAATCAAAGCTAAATATCCGGACAGCTAAAGTAAACACCTAGGGGCTAGAGATTACTCAACTAGTGAAGTGTTTGCTGCTCAAGGATCTGAGCGTAGATTCCATATAAAAAGCCAGATCTGGTAGCACATCCCTGTCATCCTCATTGGAAGACAGACTGGAGGATCCTAGGGGTGTATCTAGCCAGCCATTCTAGTGGAAAGACCAGAGCTCCAGATTCTGTGAGAAACCCTGACTCAATAAGGTGAAAAATGATTGAGAACATCCAGCATTGATCTACGCCTCCTCATAGGCATGCGTATGTACATTCACCACCACTCCATAAATCACTTTTGAAATAAAAGAATACCTAGAATATCAAAATTCAACAGGGACTAGTGGTCCGTCCTTAGTCACTGGCATCTTCTTTCTGTTGAATTCCACTTGCTAAAGTAAAAGTCATGATTCAGAACGAGAGGAGAAAAAAAAAAAAAAACTACCTCAACCCGTCAAGATGAAAAGCATTCCAGATATCTCTGGGCTGGGGAGGAAGAGTAAGGGAGAAGGAAGAGACAAAGGGAGAACTTTGTAAAAACAGGATTACTGCAATTGTTTTCATTCTTTCAGTTTAAATTTTGCGTGAGAGTAAAGTCATATAAGACACTCCAGAACCCTCTCTGGTCCTCCTGTGCCATGTGAGGATTTAGTAAGTTGGTAATCTGCAGCCCATTAAACCACCATTTCCGGAACTTAACCATATTGACACCTTTAGCTCAGACTTCTGATTGTAGAGCTACTGATAAGAAAATGACTAAGATTATCCAGCCCAAACCAGGACTGTCTTTTTCATTCAAAGGTATTGTCTGGAAATCCTTGAATTTTTGTAAAGACATGAGTTCTCAGATTTGAATTGTACACAGATCTGAAGCAATAATGATTTTAAGTTGCATATTCAACTGTGTAATAATAGTTTACAATCCTAGAGATTGTAAGATTCTAAGATTTGTTATGATAAGCTTCAGATAAATGCTTCATTACTACAGCAGTCCTGGGAAATAATTAGGTCATTAGAGTAGAGCTAATCTCATATGTGAGTAGTCATATAAGATACTTCAGAATGCTCTCTGGTCCTCCTGCCATGTTCAATGAGACTTTGATAGTCTACAGCCCAATAAACTGACATTTCCAGAACTTAGCCATGTTGACACCCTTAGCTCAGATTCTGTAGAGTCACCAAAGAGAATGAGGAAGGAAGACTAGGGGTGGAAATGTCCAGTTGAATGGCCAGGTTCACATGCAATATGGCTGCATCCTGGGTAACTTAATAACTGGAAAACGAGAATAGAATAGCCTCTTTGAACTTGAGTAGCAAGTGCACAAACAAGTAGAGGTAATTCTGAACATACCTGAATCCCCAGCTCCTTAGACACTGGTGAAAGTAGCCCACTTAACCCATCCCCTAACTTCCTAGGCTTTCTGGCCAGATGGGACATTGTTTCTAGAAACATCTCATTAATTCTCCCAGCAGCTCCAAGATTACAGACGAGAACTGAAGCTAAGAAATGTTTGATGTCACAGGTGTCACCAGCTAGTAAAGACTTAGAACTAAGATGGCCTTTTAGCCATTAGTATTTCTTAAAGACAGGCCCAAGTGTCTCGTGCATTAGCATGTTCAAGCTGACAGAGAGGGAAGGGGTTAGAAACCATATTTCATTGAGCTTCCCAAGAATCATGGGCCTGACTATACAGATGACAGGGCCTTAGATTCATACATTCTTTTGAAATGTATTTTCTAGAAAATACTTTTATGTAGTATATACATACCCTTATAGAAAATCCTGGGAGGGATTAAGAAGAACTTTGAGGTCACTTTGAGAACTTTGAGACAATTGTACCTGCAGTGGAGTGCATTTCCAGACGTGAATCACGGATTTGTATTTTCCTTTTCCAGCTTTTGCTCACTCAACATGTGCAAAATGTTTCCTTATACTCATGAGTTTTCTTAAAGGCTGGATGGGTGTGGTTGACATATGCCTATAGTTCCAAATTTTGGGGAAACTGAGGCTAGAGCATTCCCTGAAGTTCAAGTCCAGCCTGTATTACACATCGAGACAGTTTTTATTAAGTCTTTTTTTTTTTTTAAGTCAGAGCTTTGCATAATGTTGTACTGTAATCTATTGAATGGATTTTGTAGGAGAAAAGAATTGTTTTTCAAGTGGAGGAAATCAAATGTATTCCACTCTTTTATGACTGAGGAGTCCCAGAGTGCCAAGGGAAGAAACGGGCCTGACGTGGAAAGAGGAGAACCTGTCCCAGTGGTTCTCAACCTCGGTGGCCTAAAACCATTGGAAAACACAGATATTTACATCGTGATTCATAGCAGTAGCAAAATTACAGTTATGAAGTGTCAATGAAAGTTTTCTGGTTGGGGGTCATCACAATATGAGGAACTGTATTAAAGGGTGGCAGCATTAGTAAGGTGGAAAGTCAATGCTCTAACATGACGACATAAAGAAAATTGAAAATGCAAGGGGCTGGTGGAGTGCAGCCCAGTAAGCACAGCTGCAAAGCAATTGCTGACCTACGATTTTCTCACTCTGTGTGGGTATGGTGCCTGAGTTTTGCCACTGTAGCTGTGTGTCTGGCCTGGGATTTGAGGGTCTAGATTTCTATATAATTTTCCTATAAAATTTTATCTCATGTACTGTCATGTTTCACGATTCAAAGGGCTTTTTAATTTTTTTTTAATGTGATGTTTTTGCTTTCATTTTATTGTTATAGAAAGAAAATAAGGCTGGTGGCATGCACTCCAAGATTATTTATTTATTCATTTACTTATTTATTTTAAGATGGGGAATCCTTTTCATCGACTGACTGGGCTGGGGAAGCAGTCTTTTCAGAGTCCCTCGGCCCAGTGCATGGAGCTGTCCAAGGTTTTCGGTCTTGTCCTTACTGTTCCTGACCCCTTTAAGGAACACTCTGGGAGGCAGCAACAAAGAAGGGTCTGAGTGTGTCTGGAGTCCCACTGCTTGGGTTCCAATCCCAGCCCCAGCGTTCTGCAGCTTGGGGACCGTAACTGGAGCATATGTCTGTCTTTCCTTATCTGCTAAAACAGGGATGATAATAACAGAACCTACTCAGAATGCCATGGGGAGTTAGTCTTTGTAAAATTATTTAATACACTGTCTGGCAAATAGAGAAAAAAATAAATAAAACAGATTCTTCTAGGACCTCCAATTTCTGCCTCATAAAAAATTTAGATGTCAATTATCTTGATTCTTGTAATTTCGCCCTGGCATCCAGGGATACACGGGGTGAGGAGTAGTCAAGAAAATGGACAAACTGCTCACAGAGCTGAACTTAGACTCCTAGATTTGACTCGGCCATTAAACCATCTGTGACACTCTGAACTCCGCTTCCTCCTCTAACGCACGCATGTTAACTCCAGGAATTATCTTCTATGTTCTGTGGCATCTGAATCAAATTCCCAGCTCTACCCTCAATCCAATGATTTAGCTTCCTAGTTCATAAACTAGAAAAAGAATATTTGGTACCAGCCAGGATATCACAGCAGGGAGTAGACAAGCAACGAGGGGGCCACGACTAGGTGGCACCCTGAGAACTAGGCCTGACGCGTGCGAGGGATCCGGACAGAGGGAGACAGAAGTACTTCTTTCTGCAGAGCTTAAGCCTTGCTACTCACCCAGAGGAACTGTCGCGGTGCTTTGCTGGAAGTCTCAGCTCTGTTGGAAGGATTACAGGGTAGTGTCGCGGTCACTTAGGGGGAAGGAATGGGAGAGCGCATAGGGGCTGTTCCGGCAAGGTGTTTTAAGTTGGCTCGCTTTCTGCTGTGTCTCTGCTTCCCATCGGTCGCTCTAGGCCCAAACCCCCTCCCGGAAAGTCTGCAGTGGGTGTCCCCCTTGCCACACAACCACACACTCCCCTCTCTTCCGCTCCTCCCTCCTGGCTGCCATAGTAACCAGCCTGCCAGGTCCAGGCCGGCTTCGCGGCGCAATGACCATACAGTCTCCTTTCCCTGCTCCCCAGAGCCAGCCCCCCGCTCGGGATTGGTCCTGTTCAGGACGCTGCTCTGGTGGCGGAGCCAGGCGCAGACAGGCAGCGGGTTTGCCAGGCCCTGTGGGTCAGATCTGCTGCCCATCACAGTTCGCAGCGCCGTAGGAGCGACCCAGACGTCTGTGCCCCGGGACACTCACGAGTCTGTGCCAGCGCCTGCCACTCTGAGCTCCCCAGGCGGCCTCTGGACCGAGGTAAGCGGGGCTCGTTGCCAGCGCCTGGGTCACCCTAGCCTCGCCGTCTCCCGGCTGCAGATGTGCGTGACTAGAAAGAGTCACTTCTCCAGAATCTCAAGGGAGACAGGGAGATACGAATTCTGGTCAGCGGTGGCGGTGAAGTGGGGTTAAGAGGAGGTTAAGTGCTCTTGGGAACGTTCACCGGGTCAATCAACATTCTGCAGAAGGGGACATTGACACCAGGGCGCAGGCTTCCGTCCCTGTATGCTGTACCTTAGTCTGGGCGCGTGTGTGCACCCCATCGGTGTGCACTGTGCTGTAACTCGTGTCTATCTGTGCTCCCACACGTGAGCCAGAGGGCAGCCTAGCGTCTCGCATGCCCATACCGGTTCTCTGGACTACAAGAGAGAGGCGCCAGCCCAAATCTGTTAGTTTGTAACTAGGACTAAGCACCTGTGTAACCTGAATTAGGAGCGGACTTCTCAGAGCTGTGGCCCAGGGCAGAGGTGGTGGTGGAATGAACCCTCAAGGACACCATACACCAGAATCCTCCCTAGAAAAAGGTGCTTCTTTGGGAAGACTCAACAAAGTAAGGAGGAACCTCATTTCTCTTCCCAGGCACCTCTCTAGGATTGTTATAATGGGGATAGGGGACTTAAAGGCACAACCAGGAAGAGACATCAACAGGGTCTTTAAAACGCCTTCTGCAAGCAGAAGCCATTGGTTCCAATGGAGAGGCCAAGAGATCGACTCTCCTCTTTCCCTCTTTCCCTCTTCTTTCTCTCTCCTTCACCCTTACTCTCTCTTCTTTCCCATTTCCAGTTTCCCCCTTCCCGAGTATCGAAGACAAGAGTGCTCTATGTTAAACACTCCCTCCCCTGCCAACACACACACACACACACACACACACACACACACACACACAC
>JANHMN010000014.1:40708369-40745504 GCA_030674055.1 Rhabdomys pumilio | reverse complement strand
TAAGGACAAATGAATCACATTCTAAGTGTTGCTCGCCTTGTAATTCAGACAAGTTTGGAAACTAAACAAATCACGTCTGCACTCTGGGGCCTGGGGTATCCAGAAGGGAAACAAGCAAAACCAGAGAACAAAAATTTGTTTCACGTTATGATTTCAAACGGGAATGTGAAGCAGGTATTTGTTCATCGTAATAGGGATTTTTAAAAAATGTTTGAAAATCTGTATACACAGTTTGCATCATCGGTATTCAGTGTGATTCACAGAAGCACTTCAGGAGATGTTTTTTGTTAGTGTTACAAAAGCCCTTCTAATTTTGGTTGCCATGGTAACTAAAGAAGGCGCCCTGCACTTAAAGAGGCTGACTGGCTGGAACAGAGAGCTGTTCCTGAAGGGAACTCCTCATGTCCCCTCCCGTCGCCACGGCAATAACAGAATTCATAAAAAGATATGTTTCTTTTCCTTAAAGTAGTTAAACTCTAAGCCATGTTTTGGTGGGGTTTTTTAAAGTTTTTTCCCCCCCAAAATTTGCAGTCTGTTCTTCAGACTTTTCCTCTTCAACAAATGAGAGTAAAACACCACTGCCCTCCAGCAAGTCAAATGGCCATCAGTCGTGAGGGCCCAGCTCTCTTTCCAGACTCTCTGAACCAACAGAGGACAGAGGAGCTGTTTGATGTTCAAGGAATCCTGGCCTGGGACTAGACTGTTCTCTGTATTTAGCGGTTAAATTTGGAATTCTAATTAGCTTTCTAATTAGGAGCTGGAGAATGTAGGTGGGGGGCCTGGCAGAGGCTGCTGGGGGAAAGCTGAGCTCAGTTCTCCACAGGTTGGTTTGTTGGGCTGTTGAACATGCTTAGTACGGCCCTCAAGCATTTATTTTTAGACTAACCACTATTAGGTGGTAAACCTGGAAAAACCTTCAAGAAAGACCCTTTTCTGTTAGGGAGCAATGTGGCTGATATTTTGGGTTGAAGTGTGTGCTTTTCCTTATTTAAGCTGCATTTCAAATAAAGACAGGTCTGTAAGAGTCCAAATTTTCCAGTTACAACTACAAATAGGTTACAGAACGCTATACTCTCATTTGGCTTTAGGGTTTTTGTTTAGAAAGCTTAATTTGGGAGGAGCAGTGGTTCCACACTTTAAACATTTTTCTCAACAAGTGTTGGTGCCTTTAAAGATATAATTCTTCAGCCACCGCCATTTCTTTTATTTCTAGACGTTAACCTTGCAGATAGATGGTATATGAATGAAAACTTCAAAAGCTTCTAGACTGATAGTATCGAAGGGTGAAACCCGAAGATTTTGTCTGAGTAGAGTCATGCTTTCAGCAGCATACAGAGCTCATTTTGGGGGATCTTAAAAATTAAAATACTACTACATTCACACTTCAGTTTGTATTTTTCTAGGATTAAAGAGCCTTCACTAGTTGGCTGATTTTCTAGAATGTGCTATAAACCTCAGAAGAAAACACCCAAAGTCACTTATGATGGTAATAGTACCCAGCTAGAATGAACCCTAATATCGTTTTTAAACGGTTTTGTTTTCTAAAGCTCACTCTGTGTAGCCCTGGCTGTTCAGGAATTCACTACGAAGACCAGGCTGACCCTTGATCTCAGAGATCCAACCTGCCTCTGCCTCTAAATGCTGGGATTTAAGGTGTGCAGCACCACCGACAAACAAGACTTCCACTCCCCAGATACAGTCACTGTCAGCTTTACTACTACAGTTTTGTTTGTTGTTGGTTTGTTTGTTTGTTTTTCAAGACAGGGTTTCTCTGTGTAGCCCTGGATGTCCTGGAACTCACTCTGTAGACCAGGCTGGCCGCGAACTCAGAAATCCACCTGCCTCTGCCTCCCAAGTGCTGGGATTAAAGGCGTGCGCCACCACCGCCTGGCTCTTTAATACTGCAGTTTAATCACTTACCTTCCTATATCCAAGTAAGGATTTTTGTCTTAAATTGTCTTACGTTTGCCCTGTTTGGATTTATCAGTTTTAGACATTGCCTACTGAGTCTCTTCTCCTAGATATGGATTTAACTCTCTTGATCCACTCCTTTCAACTTGTTTACTCCATTTTTTTCCCAATATAGTTTGTAGATGAAACTCAATTGCATCTTTTCATAAAAGCCTGGGAGATGGCTCAGTGGGTAGAACACCTCCTGACATGTAAGCCTGGGCACTTTAGTTCCAATCCTCAGAACCCGCATACAGGCCAGAATTGGTAGGTCATGGTTGTAACTCCAGCAATCCTAATGATGTGGAAGGCAGCGATGGAAGAATTTCTAGAAAGCTCTAGGATCAGCTAGTCTGTAATGCATGGCACAATGGCAAACCAAGAGACGCTGTGCCAAACAAGATGGGAGGCAAGAGAACCTCTCCTTAGGCTGTCCTTGGACCACCACAAATGCTCTGTGGCATATTCTCTCTCTCTCTCCCTCCATCCCCCTCTCTCTCTCCCTCTCTCCCTCCATCTCTCTTTTTCTCTCTCCCTTCCCTCCCTCCTTCTTTCTCCCTACCCCTCTGGCCCCTCCCTTCCTCCCCCTCCCTCAGCATAAAAGCTTGTATCAGCATCTAGTCTTATGTAAGATAGCTAAATATTTTGTAGACCATTAGCTAAAGTAGCTGAAGCACCGCTGTAGTCTCCAGATACAGTGCAAGGATGGCTCTTAGAAGATAGGAATTGTTCTCTAAACTTACCAGCCATTGTTTGGGTAACCTATGGGGTTTTACACACGGGGGTGTGGGGGGCTGTGGGGGGGGCGGGGGAAGGCTGGTGAAGAGAAAGAATTAGGGGTTAAAGTTATGTTCTAGGATGGTGAGTAGGAATAGCTGCAGGGAGCAAAGGTTAAAGTTAAATCCATATTGAGTTTACATTGTTAAGACTGCAATCACTGTCCACAGCCTGGGCAAGTTGTGAACTGTGATTGTATTTCTTTCAGCCTTTCCTTCTCTGTTTTCTCTGTTTTATATGATTTTTGGAAGAAATATATATATATATATATATATTTTTTTTTTTTTTTTTGTTACTTCAGCTTTTAGGAACCCTTCGCTATTTCGTGCCAACTATTCTAATGGTTGTGAAAACACCCTTCTTGGTGTGTTCTCACATTCAAAGGCAGCTGGCAAATGATAGTCCTTTCCTGGCCTCCTCTAAGCCACGCAACACAGAGCTGGCTGTCAGTTCTCCAATCCCATCCGGTTATATACAGTTCCGATGCACACGGGTGTTCTGATCCTCCGTCCTGTCATTTTCCCTCATCCTTAGTTTACTGTCCCCTTTAATGAAGCACTTGTTCTACTAGCTTAATTTTTTTTTTAAACTGGGTAGTGACAGTGCATGCCTTTAATCTGAGCACTCAGGAGGCAGAGGTAGTCGGATCTCTGAGTTTGAGGCCAGCTTGGGTTACAGAGTGACTTCCAGGACAGCCAGGATTACACGGAGAAACCCTGTCTGGGGTGGGGGGAAAAAGACAAGAAAAACATTTTATGTGTAGAGGTGTTTTCACGAATGTATGTCTGTACTGTGTTCATGCCTGATGCCTGCAGAGGTCAGAAGAGATTATCAGATCCCTGGAAATTGGGTTATAGATGTTCAGAGTCACTATGTGAGTGCTGGGAATCAAACCCAGGGCCTCTGCAAGAGCAGATGGTGTTCTTAATTCTGACCCATCTCTCCAGTCCTCTGTTGACTGTGCCTCCTCCTCCTCTTCCTCCTCTTCCTCCTTCTCCTCCTCTTCCTCTTCTTCCTTCTCCTTCTCCTCTTCTTCTTCCTCCTCTTCCTCCTCCTCTTCTTCCTTCTCTTTCTCCTCTTCTTCCTCCTCTTCCTCCTCCTCTTCTTCCTTTTCCTCTTTTTTTCTTCTTCCTTCTCTTCCTCTTTTTCCTCTTCCTCCTTCTCCTCTTTTTCTTCCTTTTCCTCTTTTTCCTCTTCTTCCTTCTCCTCTTCCTCTCTTTTCTTTTCTTCCTCTTCCTTCTCTTTCTCTTTTTCTTCTTCAGGATTTATTGTTCTTACAGATCTGTCTACTCAAATACAAAATAAAATGAAATTATTTTCTTTTCAACTTCCAAAAGTTCTGTATATGCTCAGGTTATGAGAAACTATTATTCAGTTTAGTCTCCTTGAACCCACCCTCAGATCAATTTTATGTAGAGACATTGGCCTTTAGTCCGATCAGATAAATTGCCATTTGCTTTCTGCAGAAGAGAGACATATCCTCAGTAGTGAGGAAGGAAAGCCACTGTGAAGAACGTAGCCTAGGGATGCCCTCAGTGGTGGAAAGTGTCTGCCTGGTGTCTACAAAGCTTTGGATTTGGTCCCTAGACAGACAGACAGACAGACAGACAGACAGACAGACCATCATACACTCATACACATGCAGAGCACCACCACCACCAAAACAAAACCAAATCACAAAGTGTGCTACACAGAGACTGGTGGGAAGAAAGGCTGACAAGGAAGGAAACCAGACTGTTTTAGTTGCTGCAGTGGCAGGTGTCTGTGGTCCAAGCCATTCAGGAGGCTAATATACAAGAGATCTTGAACCCAGCAGTTCAAGGTCAGCCTGGGTAGAACTAAAAATGACATAGGGCAGATTCCAAGCTCTTTTGCAGTGTTCAGTAACACAACAGCATGACAGACCTAAAGAATAGAGCTGCAGTCTCCAAAGAGCCAAGGACTGGTTGTGTCCTCTTCAGAGAAACAAAGGTTAAAAAGGTTAAGTTAGTTCACTTGTTGCTAGGTTGCATCCTGAGAGTCTCTTTACTAATTATGGCTGTTCTATCCTGTTCTTAAGAATTTTAATGATTTTTAAAATATTTAATATATATCTATATATATACACATATATATATATACACATATATGTGTATGTACACACACACACACACACACACACACACATATTTGTGATACTTTGCTTTAATTCATTCCCTTCCCCCTTTCTCTTCCTGATCTCTGCTTACCAGAAGGGCATAGTCAAGGCATTCAAGGGGACTGGTGCTAACTCACTAGTTCTCTGGGGTTGGACAGAGTTAACATTTTTTTTTCCTTTTTGTTTTTTTTTGAGACAGGGTTTCTCTGTATAGTCCTGGCTGTCCTGGAACTTACTCTGTAGACCAGGCTGGCCTCGAACTCAGAAATCCACCTGTCTCTGCCTCCCAAGTGCTGGGATTAAAGGCATGCGCCACCACCGCCCAGCCAGAGTGAACATTTTTAAACTGCTTATTTCATAATCAGAATAGGCAATGTGTTCTCTGTGGTGGTTTGAATGAGAGTGGTCCCCATAGGCTCACATATGTGAATGCTTGGTCCCTGGTTGGTGGAACTGTTTTAGGAAGGATTAGGAGGTGTGGCCTCGTTGGAGAAAGAGTGTCATTGGGGATGGTCTTTGAGGTTTCAAAAGTCCACTTCAGACCCAGTTTCTCTCTCTCTCTCTCTCTCTCTCTCTCTCTCTCTTTTTCTCTCTCTCTCTCTTTCTCTCTCTCTCTCTTTTTCTCTTTCTCTTTCTCTCCTCTCCTCTCTCTGTCTCTCTCTCTTTTCCTTCCCTGTCCTACTCTCTCTCTGACTCCAACTTGTGGATAAGATGTGAGCTCTCAACTACTGCACCAGCATCATGCCTGCCTGCCTGCCTGCCTGCCGCCATACTCCCTGCTGTGATGTTCTTGGACTCACCCTTTGAAACTGTAAGCAAGCCCCCAACTAGATGCTTTCTCTTATAAATCATCTTGGTCATGGTATCTCTTTGCAGCAATAGGAGAGTAACTTAGTCTCTATCTTACAGAAATTATTACAATGACTGAATCAATGGTATAAGAATATTTGGCACAGTATTTGGTATATAGTGATTAATAAAAAATAGCTTTCAATATTTCTCACTGTTGTAATAAAATCTATCATTACAGACTTAAACCTAGCTAAAAGAATAACTACCCTAAAATATATGTCTGAACATGCATACATAGTAATGTATATTCTTTCATAGAACCTCATATAGTATGCTTTAATTATTTTTCTGTTAGTTTTTTTTTAACCAATATTTACTTGGAACCTACCATATCCTTGCTTCCATTAAATGACAGGATACATTGAAGCTATGAAACAAAAGGCTAATTTTAGACAAGCTGAACGTAATTCATGTATGAATGCGTTCAGTGGGAGTATAGATAACTTAGCAATTAACATCAGGTGGCAGAGAGGACAAAATAATAAGAAAGTTCTTCCCCGAGCATTTTTTTTCTTTTTCTTTTCTTTTTTTTTTTTAATTTTTCTGTCTTTTTTTCTTCTCTCTTTTTCTTTCTTTCTTGTTCCCCTGAGCATTTTTGAATAGTTTTTTTTTATATTTAAAATCATACCTAATCTGCAAATAAGGATACTTTGACCCCTTCCTTTCCTCTTTGTATTCCTTGTTTTCTTTCACTTGTCTTTCTGCTCTAGCTAAGATTCCAAGCGCTATCCTGAACAGAAATGCAGAGAGGAATCCTTGTCTTGTTCCTAACTTTAGTGGAAATGCTTTTGGTTTCCCTGTATTTCACGGGGATATTTATTCTTGTAAATTGTCTTTATTACTCTGAGATGTCTCCATATCTCTAGCCTCCACAGGACTTTTATCCTGAAGGGATGGCTATTGAATTATATAAAGCGCTTATCTTCTGCATCTAACAAGATGGCCATGTGGTTTCTGTATTAATTTACTAATGTACATATGTTGAACTACAACTCTGGAATGAAGCTGATTTGATCGTGGTAGGTAATCTCTTTGATAAACTCCTAAATTTGGTTTGCAAGTATTTTATTGACAGTTTTGGCATAGACGTTCATTAGCGAGGTTGGTTTATAACTTTCTTTTTTTGTTGGAGTTTTGTCTGGCTTTTGTGTCACAGTAATACTGGATACTGGCTTCATAAAAATAGTTTGGAAATTTTCCTTCCTTTTCTATTTTAAGGCATATTTAAGGAGTGTTGGTTGCTAGGGTTTGTTTGTTTGTTTGTTTGTTTGTTTGTTTGTTTTTTAGGCCTGGTAGAACTCTGTGCTATACCCATCTGGTCCTGGGCTTTGTTTTTTAAGTTAGGGGATATTTAATTACTGCTTCTATTTCATTGGTTGTTCTGAGTCAAGAACCTCAACATAAGAGCTGATACCCTGAATCTGACAGAGGAGAAAGTAGGGAATATACTTGAATTTATATATCGAACCCAATAGCACAGGCATTAAGATCAACAACTGACAAACAGGACCACATGATGTTAAAATGCTTCTGAATAGTAAAAGGATACCTCATTCTGCTGAAGAGATAGCCTACAGAATGGGAGGGGGTGGAATCTTATATATCTGACAGAGGGTTAGTATCTAAAATATATCTCAAAAGTTAAAAAGAAAACTAAACATCGCCAGGCGGTGGTGGCGCACGCCTTTAATCCCAGCACTTGGGAGCCAGAGGCAGGCGGATTTCTGAGTTCGAGGCCAGCCTGGTCTACAGAGAGAATTCCAGGACAGCCAGGGCTACATAGAGAAACCCTGTCTTGAAAAAAAACAAAAAAACAAAAACAAAAAAAAAAAAAAAAAAAAAAGAAGAAGAAGAAGAAAAGAAAAGAAAACTAAACATGGATAAAACAGCCTGGTTGCAAAAACAGGGCATGGAAATAAACAGAGTTCTCAAAAGATGAAGTAAGAAATGGCAGAGAAACACTGTTAACATCCTTAGTCACCAGAGAAATGTAAATTAAAACCACTTTGAGATTTGACCTCCCCCCCCCTCCCCTCAGGCAGCAGTATAATCATAAAACAAACGCTGGAGTGGATGTAGGGAATGGGAATGTTTATTCACTACTGATGGGGGGTGCAAGCTAGTGTAGCCACTGTGGAAATCGGTGTGGAGGGCCCTCAGAGAACTAGAAACCGATCTGCCACAAGACTCAACTGCATCGTCTCGGACTCCGCGTCCCGTGACAGAGAAACGTGTGTGCTTATTGCTGTTTGAAACACAATAACCAGGAAATGAAAACTCCAATACTAGGAACAGGTTATCTCTTTTTGAGATATCTCTTTTTGTTGGCCAGTGGGGTCTCCACAGACCCCCACCCCCCAAATATTACAAGCAATTTGCCACTGCGTTCTGTAACTCTCCAGAACTTGTAGGTAAAACTCTATTGGCTGAAGGTACCACATACTTGAGTCTGCAAGTGGGTACTGACCTGGAAGCTTCATCTGACAAGCTTTCACAGTGCTGGAAGATGCTATGCAGACTCCAAGAGGAAGAAGGTAACCATCAGTCTAATCTGAATGCAAACACCAGAGCCACAGTAACAACTGCCCTGGCAAGGGACACCCAAATGGAGCAAGAGTGGCAAGAACATCCTGAGAGTAACTGACTACTCTCTGATTGGATTTAAGACCTGCGCCATGAGACGGAACACACACCTGGCACTGTCATCAGGGCCAAGAATTTATGACTAGATAGCTCATATATCCTAAGGGAAAACCTGATATTATTCTGCTAAATGAATATAGGACTAAATAATTCTTTATTGCTATGCCCATAAATTCATGCTCCTCTCAACCCTCATCAAAGAAGTTTCTTCTTGCAGTAGATGATGATGAGCGTATGTGCCCACAACCGGGTGACATGCAGAGAGTAAGAGTCTGTAGAATGCTCGCTTCTAAAGGGGATGTCTAGATTACATCCCTCCCGCCAGGGTTCAGGAAGCTTCCTGGAAGAGGTGGCAAAAAGATGGTAAGAGCCAGGGGAGACGCGACAGGACAGTGGCTGAACACACAGTGATTGTGACATCAGGCACAAGACCTGTGCAAGCTCAAGTCAGACTAAATCCCAGCAAGGGGGTGGGGAGGTGGGCACAAAGTTCTACCAGTCACTGAAGAGTAATTGGCATTTCATAGCTGCTGGGAGAGGAAGAGTCAGCTGGTTTCCTTTAAGAATAACCCCCTACTAGGTCAGCCACACTCTAGGGCAGACCCCATCCCCAAAAATATTTAGTCAACACAAATTGGACTCAGAGGCTTTGAGAGAGATGAGGTGGGGGAGAGGGAGGTAGGAGGAGGGGGGAGAGAGGGAGGGATATGGAGAGAGATTAAGATTTAAGGGCTAAGAAAAAAAAAAAAAAGCAAATGTGGGAAACTGGATTTGTAAAGGCACCTGGCATGAGACCTGTAGGAATAGTTTCCACGGTTGAAGCAGATCTCAGATCATTCTTTCAGGCCAGGCATTTAACTGTGAGTCTATATCCTTTGGGGATTCCTTGGGATCCTGGGCAGACACTGAGCTGCTGGAGCCTTAGAGGCAGGATTTAATTTACTGCTGCTTTGTGTTGCTTTTGACTCGGTTGAGGACATATAAAACTCGGAGGAGCAGGAGGAAGGGCCCAGGCAAGGGCATGGGTGTGGATATTCAAAGAGTTCTTTGGAGAAGCTAAGAAGTGTAGAGAAGTCTTAAAGACAGAGTGGAGATTATTTTTTGTGCTATAAAAATAAAATTAAATCTGCTGGAAACAGCACATCCTAAAAATAAAGCCTAGGAAGAAATAAGGCTTTTCTACACTTAGTGTGATCCCGTTAGCCTTGGCAGCCTTCCAAACTCGGGTTATCTGGGTTGTCTAGGGGCTGGCACAAACGCTGGTTTGCAAACATTCTGATGCCCCCAATTCAGATGATGATCCCTTAGGAATGTCTACCCACCTGCTTTGTGCTTCTCAGGGAACGGTAGCCTGTCTTAGGAAAGCAGAGGGACATTTCATCAAACCCACAGCATCTCAGAAACTTTCCACCAGACATGAGCTGCCCAGGGGCACTTCTAGCAAACCTGCCCTTGTTTCAGAGACAGGCATCAAAGCATTTTAAAACATGTTTTACCTTTTATTTTTTTAAAAAAAAATTGTTGTAAAACTGTTATTTATAGTGTTCAACTTTTCAGATACTAAAAATATTCTTATGAGAGAAATATCTATTTTCCTACCTTCTGAGGAGTCATGCCAACTTTAAAAATATCCGTGCAATTCAAGTCAATTCATCCAGCATCTAGGAACCCTTCCAGTATCCTGGGTGCTCAGAAGTCTGAAAGAGTAAGATTAGCTGGGCAAGAACCCGTGTGAGAACGGGCAGAAAGAGCATGTGTACCAGGAAGGGGGAAAGCAAACAACATCCTGAAGACAGCAGAGGCAGCCTTGACTTCTGCTTGGAGAATTCAGAAGAGATATGGGGAAGGAACAGAGGAAAGGGGGAAAAAGACAATATTGAAGCCCATGAAAACACTCGTAGATCAGCCAACCACTAGACTAGAATTTACCACAAAAAAAAAAAGTGTGCTTAATGTAGCATTAAAACTAAAAGTGCAAGAAGTCACTTAATAACCTGCCAATTCCTGAAACATGTTTCAAGCCCCTCTGACAAGGCGGACATGTTTAGGTAAATGATGAACTGTCATTCTTGCTTGCATTCTTTTTTTTTTTTTTTTTTAAGATTTATTTAGTTTATGTATGAGTACATTGTAGCTGTCTTCAGACAGCACCAGTAGAGGGCATCAGATTCCATTACAGATGGTTGTGAGCCACCATGTGGTTGCTAAGAATTGAACTCAGAACCTCTGGAAGAATAGTCAATGCTCTTAACCACTGAGCCATGTCTCCAGCCCTCTTGCTTACATTCTTATGTGAATGAGTACAGAAATGTCTGTAGAGAAATCACACCACAGACAATTACCAAGAAGAGGCATACCGATCACACAGACTTATGGGAGTCTAAGAAGTAAATAACATAAGTCTGCATTTTGGGGTCTAGTGAAGTGGTTTGGTGTATTAGGACGCTTGCCACCAAGCCTGAAGACCCACCCGAGTTCAATCCCTGAGTCCCATGTGTTACCTTCTGACTTCCGCATGCACACTCATGTGACTTCTGCATGCACAAGCAACATGTATGCATCCTACACACACACACACAGCGAACACATAAAAAGATTCTTTTTAATCTGCCTTTTGGGATGATTATATAGGTGGATCTGGGGAATAACCTTAAATTGAGAAAGATGGGAGGCCTGTTAGCGGGCAGATTTGACCAACTAGACATAGGTAGGTTTGAGCCTGACAGGCTTTCGTGTTCTCCTCCAGGGAAATAGCTCAGTGAGAGGATGTGTGTTCGCTGTGCATGAAGCTGTGGCACCCCTCTGTCCCTGGTACCTCACAAAAAGAAAAAAGCCCATAGGTGCCCATCCATCCTTGTCATGCCACACATGCAATTAAACATTCAAGTCAAGCTAAATGTGCTATACTGCTTTCTGATACAATAACAAAGAGCCATGGCATGAAAGGTTTACTGGGGCACACAGTTTTGGTGGTTCTGATAGTCACAGTCTCTTGGTGTCATTGATTTGGGGCCTGTGGTGAGTCACACATTATGGGGAGACAGGCACAGTGAAACAAAACCTCTTACTGTTGACCAGGAACTGAGGAAGAGAAAAGGACTGACATTTTGCAGTCCCCCCAGAGCCCACCACAAACCGTATCACTGGCCATAAAACGAGTCTAATAAACCCTGGTCTCGATATTTCTGTGATAATTTAGAAGCATTGAAAATATCCACCAAGTTGCCAACTATCTTAAGACTTTTATCTCTCTGTTTAACGTCTCTGGGATCTACTGATACGTTCACGGGAGTGAGTCTCTACTGTTGTGGAATCCAGTTCTGCCCCATGGAACTGCGGATAGAGTATGGGTATGTAACAGGATAAGGGCTGATGCAGCTTTGGGATCTGCAGGAGTGGGTGAGGGAAAGACAAGCCTGAGGCAGCATCTGGGTGTTTCCTCTCTCTCTCTCTCTCTCTCTCTCTCTCTCTCTCTCTCTCTCTCTCATCACTCCTGACCTGTGGCAGGAGCTCCTCCCAGGCAGACCCCCTGCCAATCTCTGACCACACCACAAAAACTCCCCACCCAACAGCTCCCTTCTCTCTGGAGCCCAGAACAAATCCTCCACAGCGTGTAAAAACCTCATTCTCATCTGAGATACAGCAGTCACACAGCTCCACCCAAAGGCTCTTCACTCAAACTGAACTCAGAATAGAACAGTCAGCAGGGTTCTCCCCCCTCACCTCACCCCCACACTTCTCTTCCTTTTAGTGATTCCTCTATACAAAAGTAACATGGCCTCCTTATCCTGGGATAATGAGTCAGAGACAAACAGGAGAGGCCACCGCCTGGGTGAGACACAGCTTTGCTCCAATGATAAATGTAATTGAGCCGCTTGCTACCCCTCAGGCTAACGTCTGGGAACGGTCTCCAAGCAGAGGCTAAACGCGGTTCTGTGTTTGCTTCTGACTATTTGGGAGCACCAAGAACTCCTTGTGTGCATACTGCCATGATTCTGAGTCTAGGGTTTGCTGTGTTGGGATCTCCAAGTTCTAACTTCAAGAGAAAACGAATTTAGAAAGCCTACCAGATGTATTCCTAACTATAGTTTTGACTCTCTCTTGTTGCTCCTGTGGGCCCAGTGGAGAGCATGGGAGCCCACAAATGCCATCTGTCTGTCTGTCTGTCTGTCTGTCTGTCTGTCTGTCTTAGAGTTTTACTGCTGTGAACAGATACCATGACCAAGGCAACTTTTAAAAGGACAACATTTAATTGTGGCTGGCTTACAGGTTCAGAGGTTTAGTCCATTATCATCAAAGCAGGAGAATAGGGGCTGGAGAGATGGCTCGGTGGTTAAGAGCACTGACTGCTCTTCCAGAGGTCCTGAGTTCAATTCCCAGCAACCATATGGTGGCTCATAACCATCTGTAATGGGATCTGATGCCCTCTTCTGGTATGTCTGAAGACAGCCACAGTGTACTCATATATGTAAAATAAATAATTCTTAAAAAGGAGGAGGAAGAGGAGGAAGAAGAGGAGGAGGAGGAGGAGGAGAAGAAGAAGAAGAAGAAATTAAAAAAAAAAAGAGCTGGGCAGTGGTGGCACACACCTTTAGTCCCAGCACTTGAGAGGTAGAGGCAGACAGATTTCTGAGTTCAAGGCCAGCCTGGTCTACAGAGTGAGTTCCAGGACAGCCAGGGCTATACAGAGAAACTCTGTCTTAAAAAACAAAAAAGGTGGAAGAATGGCAGCATCCAGGCAGACATGGTGCAGGAAGAGTTGAGAGTTCTACATCTTCAACTGAAGGCTGCTAGGAGATGACTGGCTCCCGTGTGGTTAGGAGGAGGGTCTCATTGTCTACCCCCACAGTGACACACTTCCTCAAACAAAGCCACATCTCCAAATAGTGCCACTTCCTCAGCTAAGCATATTCAAACCACTACTCTATTTGTCTGTCTGTCTATCTATCCATATATTTATCTATTTATTGAGATAGGGTTTGTTTCACTAGGTAGCCATAGCTATCCTAGAACTCACTATGTAGACCAGGCTCGCCTTGATATCACAGAGATCTGCCTTCCTCTGCCTCCAACTGCTGGGATTAGAAGTATGCTCCACTACTCCCTGTTTCATTTCTTTCTTTTACCATCAATATTTGAATACTGGTAATTATGCCACTTGACTTACGCCTTGCCTGCTGCTATACCTTTCTTGGTCATCTATTTCTAGACTCTCCCTTTTTGACTGTTGGATTCCATCATCTCCAGCAGGTGGGGCAGGTTATTATATTAGAGCTAAGTTACTTTTACATATGTGGTCTTCAGAGACAGGAAACATTCTCAGATAACAATAGAGATAAATGTATATAATTTTTTGCCTCTAGGTCATGAGCTAATTATAATAAAAACAAAAACTTACAGAAGATGTCCACATGGTTTAAAAACAAATGTAGGGTTTAAAAGACGGCTCAGCAGTTAAGAGCACTGACTGCTCTTCCAGAGGTCCTGAGTTCGATTCCCAAGACAGCTACAGCGTACTCATATACATAAAATAAATTAATCTATTTTTAAAAATGTGAAACAACTGGACCCTACCTCCACCATCTCCTTTCTCTGCCTCCTGACAGCAGTTAAGTACTCACCTCTCACAGGCTGAAGTTTTTCTGCATACCATAGACAGGCGGCCTTTTCTTGCATATGCACAGATACGCATGCAGACTGCAAACGGATAACTGCTTGGTTCTCACAGAGCACTCCTTAGCTTTACAATTCTAATTCCAAAATGGCAAGCTGAAGCAACGTGGGGTAGGGGGGGCAGGAGGGAGGCAGTGTCCCGAGATTCCCTTCAGAAACTTGCCCCCCACTCCCACACCTGCTCCTGAGGCTTGCCAGACCCTTCTGGAAAATGCTTTTGCATTTAAATAATGATCAGTCTCCGGGGCTCTGAGCTCTGCTCCTGTACCATCCTGTGAGATCCTCATTCTCTACTTTCACTTGCCTCCTTGGGGAAATTTTTTCAGTCAGAAATACAGGTCAATTAGCAAGCTCCACGGAACAGTGTAAATCTAAGAACTTGCTGGAAAGCCTGCTGGCTCCCTGCCAGGCTGCTCCTAAACTGTCACTGTCTCTCCAACAGCGTGTAATCCCTACTTCAGTCAGCTCGGGGTTAGGGACCGCTCTAGGGAGCAAAGCATCTCTGATTACATTTGCCTTCTCTTGACTGTCACCAAAGCCTCAGCAGAGCTGCCTATGCAAAGAAGTTGGAGAAATAAAGGCAAAGCCAGACATGGCTCTTTCCCCTCCAGTTTTTTGTTATTGTTTCTATTACTATTATTATTGTTGTTGTTGTTATTATTATTATTTGTTTGACGTGGCTTGGTTTGTTTTCTGAGATGAGGTCTGACTTTGTTGCTCAGGCTGGCCTGGAACTTAGTCTTCCTGCCTCAGCCTCCAAGGTCTTTTTTTCTTTTAAATGAATTATTTTATTTTTAAAATCTCTCTCTCTCTCTCTCTCTCTCTCTCTCTCTCTCTCTCTCTCTCTCTCTCTCGTGTGTGTGTGTGTGTGTGTGTGTGTGTGTGTGTGTGCGCGCACGCGCGCGCACACGCTCACAAAGCCAGAAGATAATGTCAGATCCTCTGGAGCTAGCTGGAATTACAGGGGGTCATGAGCCAGGTCCTAGGATCTGACTCCCAGTCCGCTGCAAGAGTAGCAAGGACCCTTAACCACTGAACCCTCTCTCTAGCCCCTTCAGAATCCTTCCAAAGAGCTTTTTGCAAGTGAAGTATGTCTGGACGTAGCTCAGTAGGTAGAGAGTCTGCCTAACATTGCATGACACCCAGGGTCCAATCCCCGGCACTGACCCCATCAGTTAGGCATAGTAAGTAGCACTTGGGAGGAGGTATAGGTAGGAGGGGCACATATGCTCCTTGACGCCATGATTCATGTTCTTCGGCGGCCTTGCATCATTTACTGCCTTCTTGAAGTTGTAAGGGCAGCCTGGTTTTGACATCCTTCCTCTTTGTGTGGAGTTCAGCATGACTACCTCTGTGAGTTCTGGGTGTCCTGTATCCTCAGTTTTTCGGTGTACTTACAGGTGTAAACCTGTGAAGAAAGATGAATGTTCTTTTCTCATTTCCTTAATTGAGCAGTGTTTTAAAACTATAGATTCTTTGGTTTATATGATCAAAACAGCTTGGTTTTTTTTGTTTTGTTTTTGTATTTGTTTTTTGTTTTTGTTCTGTTTTGTTTTTTTCCTGCAGACATCAGGAATATTTTTCTGTGAGATGAACTGAGAGAAGGTCCTGTATGGAAATGGGGAAGGGGGTCCCTATGTTTGCTCATGGCCTTTTTTAAGAAGGAAATGTGCTATGCACACCAAGAATCGACAGACGGAGCCTTTGTGTGGGAAGCACAGGGATTTTCAAGACCGAAAATCTCATGTTTCATCCTCCAAGAGCTATACCCACCACAGGATGGGCCATTTATTCAAAAACTTTCATTATCTCCCTCCTTTCTTCTTTCCTCCCCTCCCTTGCCCTCTCCTCTTCTCCTTTCTTTTGATAAAGCCTTACTAAGTTGCCTAGTCAGGCCTTGAGCTTGTGTGCAATCCTGTGTCAGCCCCCTGAGTAGCTAGGATTACAGGCCTGTACAAATACACCTAATTTCCGCCTCTTTAAAAGGCACAAAATTGCCGGGGATGTAGCTCAGCTGGTAGACTGTTTCCCTAACATATGTGAGGCCCAGGCTCCGTACCCAGCACCACAGACTGAGCAAGGCAGTGCTCCCCTGTTACGTCAGCACTCTGAGGTACAGGTGAAAGGATCAGAATTTCAAGGTTGTTCTAGGCAACGTGGCAAGGGTTTGCGTGGATACAGGAGACCCCGTGTAATAACCACCAAATCACAAACTTGTAGAAAAAAGTAATTAAAACAATGAGTTACTATATTTGAACCTAGATATAACACATATAATAACATACAAATAGATGGAGAGAATGGAGCTACAAAAGAGGGAAAATTATAGGTATCACCAGAGTTAGCAGAAATTTAAAGCAACTGCTGGTAAGTTAAGTTTTAAGCTCCTGCCAGGCAGTGGTGGCACACACCTTTAATCCCAGCACTTGGGAGGCAGAGGCAGGCGGATTTCTGAGTTCGAGGCCAGCGTGGTCTACAGAGTGAGTTCCAGGACAGCCAGGGCTACACAGAGAAACCCTGTCTCAAAAAACAAAACAAAACAAAACAAAACAAAAAAAAAAAGTTTTAAGCTCCTGAGCAACATTAAAAAAAAATCCTAGAAATTTATAGTTAAAAAATAATGAGCTATCCACCACACCAAACAACAAAACAAAAACAAAACCAACAAAAAACAAAAACAAACAAAAAACTCAACTCTGTTTCATAATGATTAGTTTTTTGTTTGTTTGTTTGTTTTTCTTCCAGACAAGGTTTTACTATATAGCCCTGGCTTTCCCTGAACTCACTCTATAGGCCAAGCTAGCCTTGAACTCACAGAGACCCACCCACTTCCACCTCTCCCATGCTAAAATTAAAGGCCTGCGCCACCACTACCCAGCTCATAAAGAATGTTTTTAAAGGCTTATCTTTCCTCATCAAATTTACTTGGTACTTTGGTAGAAAAGACAGTGTGTGAGTCACTTTCTGTCCTTCTATATTGATTTATTTATCCTCTTGTCTATCCTTAAACTGTGTGCTGGCTAGGTCTTATGTCAACTGGACAGACTAGAGGCATCGGAGAAAAAGGAACCTCAATTTTAAAAATGCCCCCACCAGATTGGGCTGTGGGCATTATTTATTTATTTTTTTTTTTGGATTACTGATTTATATTGAAGGGTCCATCCTACAAGGGGAGGTGTCGCCCCTGGGTGGCATAAAAAAAAAAAAAAGCAAGCTGAAGAAGCAAGGCCAGGAAGCACCATTCTGCCATGGTCTCTGCTATAATTCCTGCCTCCAGGTCCCTCCCTTGACTTCCTGCTCTGACTTCCTCTGGATAATGGACTCTTAAGCTATAAGATCAAATAAACCCTCTCCTCCCTAAGATGCTTTTGGTCCTGGTGTTTTATTACAGCAATTAAAACCCCACTAAGACACAGTATCTAAATTACAGTAGTTCTTGGGCAGGAAGTCTAAATAAGGGAAACGTGGTCGCAATCCTTAAGAAGTATACGATCTGATTGGAGAGATGGCCTGGCGTTATGAGTCATAACTTTATAAGCAGTGAAGGAAACCATACTCCTGGCATCAGGTATTGGAAGTACAAAAGAGAACTCCAGTTGGTTTGTGATGAGGGGGAAAACTCCCGAAAGCGGTAACCCGGAAATCAGACCCACAGAGCCAGCAGATGCTGGCAGAGGGAGGTGATATCCCGCTCGGTGCATTTAAGAGCAAGGAGAGCAGTGTTGGGGTACAGGTGAGTAAAGGGGTATTAGAGGAGGTGACCTCAGAGGGGACATGTGGGGAAGAGTCTTGGAGGACATTTTAAGCTTTTACCTGAGGAAGATGGAAAGCTATGGGGAAACATTTTAAGAAGTGACCTGGTTTGATGTCTTCTAGAAGGATCTTTCTGGATACTTTGAAGTTTCTAGAGGTTCATGAGCATGCAGGGACAGAAAGAGACCTATGTTTCTGTATAATTTCTACATTTAAATTTATTTATTTTGTGTGTTATGAATGTGGGAACTGCTAAGTTTGGTGACTTTAGCCACTGAGTCATCTCACCAGTGGGTAAAAGAAGCAACCAAAGTGGTGGCTAGGGCTTGGTGGCAAGTAGCTGTGTTCTGAGTGTTCTCTGACAGAAAGTCGACAGGACTAGCCGACAGACTAGATATGAAATGTGAGGGAACAGAAGAGTCGATGTCTATAGCTCAATAGAAGAATGTGCTGCCATTCACCAAATATGGAGAGCCGGGAGAGGAACAAGTCTGGAGAAAAAACAAAACAGATGTTTCATTCTCCTGAGATCAAATATGGATCTTACTCCCTGATGTCCAGGCAAGTTCTCCTAAGGAAGACCTAGTGTATGATGTGAATAAAAGTTGACATGTCATCTGAGTTGTCGGTAGGATGTTCTCAGGATGGAGCCAGAAGCACTATGGGGATGGGCTGTCACCCAGTGAATGGGTCTGCTCTCAAGGACTTGAGAGGGGGCTTGACCCACTGAAACAACAGGAAGACATATAAAGGCAAAGATCAGATGCTGGTAGGTAGATCTCAAGTGCCATCAGGGAGTAGCAAAGGGAAATGAGAGGCTGGGCTGGAGTGGAGGAGATGAGCCATCCACAGCATCAGGGAGACTCAGGGAGGGCAGAATGAGCCACTGAGGTCATGGGTCTTCCACAGCTGGCAGAAGACTTGCTGAGATGATGTAAAAAGGAAATAGAAGGGAGAGACTGTGCCAGGGATGGGAGTCAGTGTAGTGTTCCTAGCACATACCATGTATTAGCTATGACCTGGGTGATAATCTGTCTTATTTTGGTAAAAACAAATGGAGGTAAAATGGTAAACTCTCCATAGCCTGGCCTCACCTTCTCTGTTAATACCTACGTCTATAAAATTGTTTTAATTATACTTTTATTTATTGATTGCCTGTTGGAGCAAGTACTTGCATGCCATAGTGCAGGTGTGGAGGTTGGAGGAGGAATTGTGGAAGTTGGTTTTCTCCTTCTACCAAGTGGGTCTTAGGGATGAAATTTGGGTCATCAGGTTTGGGGACAAGTACCTTTATTGGTGGAGCCACCTTGCCAACACAACATTATTCCAGCTCCATGTGTAAGAAAAAAATCATTATGGCTTATTTCTAGTGTGAGGTGCCTTTAGAGCACACTAGACAATCACAGTTAGTCAGGAGGCCCTGGGCCCCTGTCTTCACTAGCTCTCAACATATCTAGACCCTCTCAGGTCATCCTAGAGCTGAAAAGTTACCAGCAATCTGCTATGTGACTAGACCCATGAACCAGAAAAGGAGAGAATCTCGAATCCCAGGATACACATTAGGAAAGACTTCAAACCCTGAATCAATAGGATGGGGCCTTTGAAGACGGGACAGAAGAATCCAGCCAATGAGGAATTCAGAGGGCAGAAATGCCATCAAGAGTATAAAACCCAATGCTGTGTACCAAATCAGCGGAGTAGCTACTTTGTGTTCGATTGCTTGCCTTTTCTCTAGGCTGACACCTGACTTCGCAAGGTCACAAACAAAGGCTTTGCTGTCCATACTCTGAGTCTTTGCACCCTCGTTATGAAGTGAGAAGTACTGTCTCTCACAGCTTGAGAGCCTTCCCTTGGATTGCCTCCTAATACCTCGATCAGAATGCTTTCAAGCCTGTCTTCTGATTGTTTATGACAGAAATCGAGGACTGGGCTACAGTATTCAGGCATGCCCAGTGTGGGTTCTCGGCTTTTCCTAATGATCCATGTGGATGCTTCAAAGGTCCAGAAGGGGGCAATGTGACATTAGGACTTTGGGCCTTTTATGTTTCACTGATGGTTTGGACTTTATCTAACATTGCTAAATGCAGAATCCCAGAAGGTCTGGGCTAGAATTAGCAGGAGATATCATGGGTCCAGTGTTCTCACTTGCCAGTAAAAGCCCTGAGAGACAAAGGACCTGGTCCAGAACAGAAGCTGAGGCCTACTCTAATTCTGACCCTAAACCAACATCACATGTCCCTCTTTGGTGGTTTGGAAGAACTGCCTTCAAAGTAGGGTTCCTCAGCTTGCATCATCCACTGACAATGTTTAATGAAAGGACACATTTACAATTCTCTCTTTAAGACTTAGAGTATTTTTGATAAGTGAGTAGAAATCGTAATTTTGTATTAAAGATACTGAAAAAAAAGAGAAAGAAAAAATGCAAAGCTTTAAATTCCTTTTCCCTAAAGCTTCTATACTATGAAGCAAACACTCACTGACCAAGTACAGGCAAAATTTAAAGCCAGTAAAATTTACATTGTTTCAAAATGTACAGTCTTACAGAAAAACTAAGATGGCTGGCCTGGCAAGATGGCTCAGTGGGTAAGGACACTTGCTGTGACTTGAATTCAACCCCCAAAATCCATGTAGAAGAAATCTGAATTCACAAAATTATTCTCTACCCTCCACACATGTCCACACATACAAATTCTGTGATAAATAAAATTGTAACAAAAACATTTAAATAAATAAATCAATGATATTGTTTTGTTGAAACTATAGCTTTTTTTACTCAACAGTTATAATGGCATTCTTTTTTTTATTTGTTTGTTTGTTTGTTTGTTTTGGATCACTGTTCTTTCTTCCCCAGAATTAGATATAGTTAAGATTTCTGGGGCTTGGTTGCACGGAAGAATAAATATTTGAACTATTCTGCAGTCCCAGATAATTGAATTCTGAAGTCTCTGCAATTGGTTGTCTGTCCTTGGCCCACTAACCTCTGCCTATTGTCTGTCTCTATCCAGCCTCTGTATCTGTCTCTGTATAAACAGATACATAGATGTAGACAGATACAATTTTTTTTCTTTTTTCACCTCTAAACAAATGACAGATACAAATTTTTAATTATAGAAGTAGTTATACATGTTGTGAAATGATCAGACAATATGGAATCTGAAGTCAAAAATCAAGGCATCTCCTTGTATAACCATCACATTGCTTAAAGAATACAGAATCTGAGCCCTGACAGCTTCTTGCCTGCCATGTTTGGGGAGGAGGGAATATGTGCATGTGAGAGGCTTTTTATGTAGACCCGACTGTGATACAACTAACAAACTTACAATGCCCTTGCCTCAACCTCTTGACTGCCAGGACTGTAGGTGTGCCGCCCCACGCCCCACCTGTCTGCTTTCTCTTGCTGTGATCAAATTCTTGTGGTAAGTAAATTAATAAGAGAAAACATTATTTTGGTTCACTGTTTTGGAAGTTTCAATTCGTGATCGCTTATCCGTGTTGCTTTGGGCCTGTGACACCCCACAGTACATCATGATGGTGTCTGAACTTCTCTCTCTTTAGGGCAGTAGCCTAACAACTGGATTTATTACTTCTGCTCACAGTCCAGATGAAAACTCAGGCACGCAGTCAAACCCAGCTACAGTGGCAATTGGAAAGAGTAGCCTTCAGTTGTATAGTAGCGTGCCCACCCAAAGTGTCTATGTCATAAGACAGTGGTTTTCAAAACTGGCTGCACATCGAGTCACCAGGAAACCCTAAAAACAAAGACTGGAGGAACAACTTGCCTAGCATGCACAAGGCCCTGGATTTGATCTCCAGCACTGACTTCAAGTGTGTTACCTGTTCTGTGTGCAGGGATCCGAGACAGATAGGGGAGACTCATCAGAGTTTCAAACGCACCTGAACTTTCTGATAATAGAAGTGTTTGCTCTGCAGTATTCTCCCCTCACCCAGAGCAGTAATCCTACTGTTGGTGAACCATAGACTCCCTTAGTTTAGCTCAAATAAAGCTAAATTCCCTGATCCCAGCACGTCTGTCATTCTCCCTGTCTTCCAGAATATATCCCACTAGGACCAAGTGAGGTTACAGACTAGTAAAAGAGAGCAGTTTGGGCTTTGATATGCAAACATTTTAAGCCCCTAAAAATAAACCATGAGTTGAAAATAACTCTGAGTGCTCCCTCGCTTTCTAAATTAGCCCTTTCTGGGGACATGGAGAATGTGCTTGGTTTTCTGCTTGTGGTTCAGTGCATGGCAGATTCAGGTTCACGACATATCTCCATGTCATCCCCTTGTTGTCTGAAGGCAAGCACTGTCTTGTAAAGGTGCCAGGAGGGTTTATGTTTGGAGATGGAATTACAATTTAGATTCAGCATCCAGGAGCCTGAAATACTTCTATTGGATCATGGCCTTCTCTATTCTCATCTGTTTGCGACTTGTGGTTGATAGGCGACCTAGATACTCAGTTCTCAACCCTCAAGAAGCCAACAGTTGAAAACTCAAAGGCAACTTTGTTAACTTCAGTTGCCCTTAGATTTTATTTGTTTAATCCATTGGAGAGGACTGAAGAGTGCTCATTTCACAGTGTTGTCGGGGTATCCATTCTTGGGGGATGTTTCAGAGGCTGAGGTGAGAGGTCAGAGGCTGAGGTGAGGGGTCAGAGACTGAGGTGAGGGGTCAGAGTCTGAGGTGAGGGGTCAGAGACTGAGGTGAAATGTCAGAGGCTGAGGTGAAGGGTGAGAGATTGAGGTGAGGAGTGAGAGGCTGAGGTGAGGGGTCAGAGGTTGAGGTGAGGAGTCAGAGACTGAGGTGAAATGTCAGAGGCTGAGGTGAGGGGTCAGAGCTTGAGGTGAGGGGTCAGAGGCTGAGGTAAGAGCTCTCTCCATCTCATGTTTTTCTAAGACAATGTCTCCATCTCATGTTTTTCTAAGACTTGGATCTCTCTGTTTTGGTTAGACTGGCTGACAGTAGGCCCGTAGGGTCTCTCTTTCTCTGCATCCCCAACACTAGGGGCATATCTATGGATATGGATACTCAGGACTGCATCCAGCTTTTGCCCAGAGACTAGTAGTCCAAATTCATGTCCTCATGCTCAGATAAGAAGCACTTTACCCTCTGATTCATCTCCCTAGTGCCTATACAATATGATTTTTAAATAGTTACTAAATTTTGCTCCATCAAAGAATAGAATAATTGTGGCTTTAAAATGCTAGACATCTTACATCAGACAATGCCCTATTGAATGACCTACACACACACACACACACACACATACACACACACACACACACACACACATACACAAAACTGGTCCAACAGTTCAGTTTTATTCACTCATGTTCTAAAAATATTTAATCCAACATTTAAAGATTTAGAGAGTTTATAAAAAAAAACTCGGTAATTCCCAGTTTCTTTGGGGGATTACAAGACTTGACCAACATACAGTTGGACTTCAGCCTGGCTACCCAGCTGAAGCAGAGCTAGGACTGCCTTAGCATGCTGGGCAGGGGCCCCTAGAAGGGTCATCTAGATAGAAGTCCTTCCTGTACCACCCTCACAGACATTTCAGTCTGTGATCTCGAAAGTCATGGGACTCTCTACTGTGGCAGAACTCAATATGGAAAAGAGCTGATGTAGGCCCAGCACACTGATTGGTCTAGCCATGGATTTTAAGAATGGGTGGATCCCGGAAGACCCGGGATGAGCAACAGAGCGAAGCATCCTGTGACATTAAGTCAGGGAGCAGCGGTGTTACAGAGTGGGAGCGCTGCACTCACGCAGAAACAGTTTACCCTGATTTTGCATTTGCTTCAGAACCTCCTCACTGCTCCCCCATGGGCATCCGAGTGCATATGTTGGGAAATAAGAGCTAAGGCCAGAAGTAACGATGGTGCAAATGATTTCTAAATGCTGACATAAACTTCCAAATGGACTGTATTTGTTAATGATCCCGGTGAGGGTGTAATGTGTCTGAGAGGGCTTACAACCACAGTCTGATTGTCACCCAATCTCTTTGCCACATATAGAAGATAGATAGATAGATAGATAGATAGATAGATAGATAGATAGATAAATAAATAAATGAATAAATAAATAAATAAGAAAGACACCCAGATCTAAGCAAGCCTGGCCCTGCCAACCACCGAAGGGATTGTCTGAAAGCTTTGCCCAGAAGTTTTGAAATGGAGACAAAGAGAACAAAGGCAAGATGGCTTTCTTTGATATTATTTTCACAGCGGGTTGCAAGTCTCAAGAAACTAAATTACCAAGGAAGCTCTGTTTTCTTTCATCTTATTTAATGCATAGCTGTGCGGGCAGCAGTAAGCTAATAATTAAGGGGCATTCTACCTCCTCGTCGGATTCTTTGATGTGTGATGACTGACTCCATATACTTGTGTGGTTGAGCTTCTAAGCTCTTATTAGTGTCCATAAAAAGTGGCCAAAATCAAAGGGGCAAAAGGCAAGAACAACAGCGGAAGCTACCTGCATCTGAAAAATGGGAGACTTAGTCCGAAATGAATCATGTCTTAACTCCATTATTCTGTCTAATTTTCAACATGATCTAGTTTGGTGTCTGGGGATATTAGTAAAAAGGCAGTCAGGATATTACTATTGGTGGCAGTTCTTTAAAGTCTATTGACAGAGACCCCATGTGAGTCTCCCGGTGGGGTGGGTAGAAGGAAGAAAACTTATGGACATACACAGCTATGCAGACTTACCATTCACTTGTGGACATACACAGCTATGCAGACTTACCATTCACTTGTGGACATACACAGCTATGCAGACTTACCATTCATACGCATTCTTTCATTCATATTCTCATTCAAGTGAAGCTTGAAAGTGTGCGGAGTCTCTCCTCATTCATAAATATTTTAGAAAAGTCCAGAATTTATTGGCAATTCAACTGTGATCAGAGATGTATGTTTGTCACTGATGAGACTGTAACAGTGTGACTGGAAATTCTGATAACCGGATGTTGGGACTTCTGATTTGATTATCCAGACTCTTCTCTTTTCTATTCTGTTGTTCATCTCTTCTAGATTTAAAAAAAAAAAAATCTTCAAATAAATAATTTAATTCCCAAAAGAGCTCTTGTTTGCTGAGTGTTTTTTGGTGTTGCTGTTGTTGCTGTTGTTTCTGGTGGTGGTGGTGGTGGTGGTGGTGGTGGTGGTGGTGGTGGTGGTGGTATGTGTGTTTGGTTTGTTTTTATGGATGTTTTCTGCTTCTTTCTTAATTCTATGTCCTTCAAGTCCCTTTTGGCTGTTGTGATGACTTGAGTGGGTACAGATTCTTCCATTTTGGAGCCCTTCCTTTGGTGAGCCTTGGATGGCCATTCACTCTAGTAGAAAGACACTAAGAATTGACAGGAACTCTCTGTGTCTCTCCCTATCTCTTTCTGTGTCTCTCCATCTCTCTCAGTCCTCAGTCTCTCTCAGTCGTTCTCTCTCTCTCTTCCTTCCCTTCCCCCGTGTGTGTGTGTGTGTGTGTGTGTGTGTGTGTGTGTGTGTGTGTGTGTTTCATTGGCATCCAAGGATTGTGCAGCGGGCAGTCAGAGAGCTTTTGCATTGCACAATCTCCAAATGTAGCTTTTGGGATGCTGTTTTATCCTAAGCTAGTCCAACCAAAGAAAATCCCCTGCCTAGAGGTGTAAATGGTTGCTCCCCTCCTTTTGAGAAACTGCAAGTATAGAAAGGTGAAAGGATTGCATAAACAACTTTTTTACCTAATGTTCTTTCCTGCTGCCATAGGAGGGCAGAGGACATTCCAGCCTAGCTTTGGAGAAACAAAGGCTTGGTTCTTACTCTCTTTCCCACTCAAGTAGTTCCCATGACTTTGGCTCTGCAACCTTCAACCTAACCATTGAGATATGCACCCCGTGTTTTATGCTTTTGTTTATATTTATTTGTGTCATTTATTTTGAAATAGCAAAAGGTTCAGTTCCGCCCCCATTGGATTATTAGCATTATCAACAAGTTTCAATTCATCTTCAATACAAACCTCATTCTTGTAAATTTGTAGAAAGCTTCTTTATCTAATTTAAGTAGAAGAGCAACTGTTTCCCTGGCTATTAAGAGAATCCGCTCAAGACCACATCACAAGAACTCTAACTTGAGGGTGTACAACTCGGAAACCACTATACAGCGTGACCACCGTCAGCAGTCACATCTGACCTCTCCTCCATGTGGAGTGCTGTTCCTAGGAGGCTCCAAATGTTAATTAGGTTAGTGACGTTAAAATTCTGTTGTAATTTTTAGGACCTGAGTGGAACTCAAGACACAGAGTCCAAATCGAGAGTTTTGCGGAGCCAGGAAAGCAGAGAATGAGTAATGGCTTGGCCAGCAATTGTGTCAGGGTCAAGGGAAGCAGGGGCCTGGAGTCCTGAGGGCTTGGGAAGAGTGGAGCCCTTGGAATGAACAAAGACAAGAAGATGCATTTGTAAGGAGTCCTGCAACACTTCCAGATTGGGTGCAAGAACTGCAGCTAAGATTTCCATCTACACTGGTGGGTGGGGTCCAGAGTCCCAGCAGCTGGTACAGCATAGCCCAGGCTTTGGAGAGAAAGCACTGGAGTAAGTTTCCTGAGAAAATTAAAAGTAGATGTTGGGCTACTGTTATTAGTGTATAAATAAAAAAATTACCTCTGCTAAATCGTACCAAAGTCTAACATTGGATAACTTGGTGTTTAGTTCATTTCTTCTTCAACAAACTTACTAAATGAGTGCCAGGCACTATAAAGAACCCTGTGTGCAGACATAACAAAACACACCTTCGTTGTTTATTTAGCTCTGGTAAAATAGGCCACTGTCAAGGGCAGCCGGGTGAGGTGACAGTCCAGGAGGGCACAGCCGAGGTTCTTCATAGTGCCTGCCGAACTGTGACTCATCACACCCCAGCCCTCTCTTTTGCATAGGTTAAGCTAAAGTTTCTTTCAGAGTTATGGTTAAGGTTACTCCTGTCTCTCCAGAGCTCCGTGTTGCAAATCTGATGGCACCTAGTGTCACTTGACCTTCCCTTAGCCAGACATACAGAGATAGGATTCCGAGTGCCTGTGAACTCTCTAACATTGAATGCGAATTGTGTGGCTGTGCTTTTTCCTGGTCATAGATTTTGTTATCGTCTCAAAGGAGCCTGTGAGCCCAGGATAATTACTAATTAATGTTTTAAATTTCCCCAATCCAATAAAGGAACTGTTGCCTTAACTTTTTTTTTAAACAACTAAATCATTCTACCTTAGAGGTGTGTCAGTGACTGCTATGTGGCCCCCTTTTAACCCTATGTTCTTACACCTTCATGTCCTCATATCCAGAAAGAGAAAGAGTGCTGGGCATGGGTGCCCTAACCATTCCTATAGCAACTGCATACTTAACCTATAACAACCATAAGGCAGTCCTATTTATAACAAGAATATAATATTTTCAAACAGACTGGAAATCCGTATTTCCAAGGCAATCTGTTAGGCTGGATTTTTGGGTTGTTTGTTTGTTTGTTTGCCAAATTTTTAGTTTGAAAAATGTTCAAGTTCAATATACATTTAGTGAACGCTCAACACACAGAGCCGGCATTTCATGCTGTGAGAGAGGAAGTGGGGACAGAATGTGCTTTCTACCCTCATGGAGAAATGATGGTTCAGAAAATATTCAAATGGCCACCAAGGGGATTCAGAGAGAAGGCACTTAGTGGTGTTTTGTTAACATCTCAGAGGACTCCATGAACTTGTGACAATTGACAGCATAGAGGGTAGAGACCTGGAGAGTCTACAGGCCTGCGTCCACACCACTGCGCATCATCACTGCGCACGCTGTAGCCCATGAGCCCTCCGTCTCTGTCTCCCAATAAGAAGCTAGGCTTGGAGGCTGACAGCCCATTCAAAACTATAAAGAAAGAATAAGCATAGTGGAGAGGTTTCTTTGTCCTTTGAGACGCAGAAACAATGAGAGCAAGTAGTGAAGGAGAAGCTGTCCTGGAATACAAAGGCATTAAAGGAGATAAAACACATTCACAAAAACGTAAGGCAGTTTGAAAATCGATAACCTTTGTCATTATCACTGTTGCGTCTTTTTAAAAAATATATTTTTGAACTAAGCTAATACAATACAAATATTGTCCTAAACTTCAAGTCATACAATTGCCTTGCTTGAAGGATACATGGACCTATAAAGGCGTTCCTAAAACGTGTACTGTGGGCTTGGATACATGTTGACTTTTCTTTTTGTTCAACAATATGTAATTTAGCATCGACTATTAATATGACATTTGTAGAGTTCTTTTATAAAAGTATTCATAAAACAGTGTCACATTCTCCTGTGCATTACATTAGAATGGGCTAATAATTATTTTACTCTCTGTCCTTAGGATGAGCTGTCATCTGCCAAATTTTCAGGACAGCTCAGGGCTTAGAAGAGGGCTCATCTAAATAAAGGCCGGCTAAAGTGATTTTGTGGAGACTTAATCCTTCTCTGACTGCCTGTGTGACCAAAGGCTGATTTACAAGACTCTTCCTTTCTGGAGTTCAGATTCTTAACTCCCTGAGGTCTTGCGACTTGACAGCAAGAGAAAAAAAAAATCAAAAACAAAACCGAAATGAAGGTCAGCGATGAGCCCCCGCTGCAGGGACTCGGGGGTCGCCAAGGGGCTTTTACACACTGGAGCGCAAGACTGCCTGGTTACACAGGGAATTAACAGAGTGGAGCCTTTGTCCTCACTTTGTCCTCTGTCGCAGCCATCTACCACAGAGCAGCAGGCTCCATCTCGGAAAGAATTATGGTAGCTGAATGTGCATCTGGTTGTACAACTAGAGCTTGGAAATCTGAGGTGAAGGAAAGCGAGAAGGGCCTGGAGTGAGGCCCCGCTGGGCTGTGTGGGCTGTCTTGTTACTGGGTCTCTACAAGGACTTTTTGCTCAGATCTCCCCAATCTCATGGACACTGTGCTCCCGGAGACCTCAACTCGAGCTCGCCTCACTTGCCACCCCTCCCTACCTGTCCTGCAAGCTGCCCTGACAGTGGCTCTGGGCTGAGATGGAGCCATGAGCCTGCATAGACGATGACTGCAGTGTTTGTGAATGGAGGCGGCCTGGTGAACACACACTGTGACAGTTGGGACCGGAGGGACAGCGTAGAAAGCAGCTGTCAGACCGAGTGTGGCAAGGACGGTGAGGAGGACCAGCCGCGCCAGCTGACACCCTTCGAGAAACTGACTCAGGACATGTGCCAAGATGAGAAGGTGGTGAGGGAGATCACGCTGGGGAAACGCATAGGCTTCTATCGAATTCGAGGGGAGATCGGAAGCGGAAACTTTTCCCAGGTCAAGCTGGGGATTCACTCCCTAACCAAAGGTAGGATCAGATTTACCGAAGATTACCTGTGAGGTATTGAGGGTGGGGTTAGAAGGCTACTTAAGGCCGTGTTTGTAGCTTTGGTTTGTGCTAGTGTGTGATAAACAATGGCCTGGAATGTTACAGAAGACCTAGACCACTAGGTCTCTAAATGGTAGGTTCCCCTAACCAACCAGACAGAATACTCCTTTTGGGACACGGAGGGCTTGGTCTCTGGGCCTTTTCTGCCTTAGTGTTCTTTGTAGATGTTCCAATGACACCTGAATCTTCATTTCACACTTGGCAGCTACTGGCCGCCCTAGGACTGGATCAACAGTGCTCACTGCTTTGGCCTAAGGGAGGAATGGTGTGGAGAGCACAGGGTGCTTTTGCTAGCTTACCCTAATTGGACCCTTTCCCAGAGTTAGCCCAGCTTAGTTAAAGCTAAGAAGTGGCCAGTCAGCATGCCAAAACCACCATCTGAAGCCCGCGGGCATTTCCCTCTCCTGAGAGACCCTTCCTGATGTTGTCTCCTTCACCTGTTACCACGCCCCAAGGTCCTGCTTTTCTTCTATCAGAGATATCTTTCGCTTTCTGGTTAGCTCAACCCTAGTCCCGTGACCTTTTCATCTGTTTTCCCTCTGCAGGAAAAGTTACAGGCCTAATAACACAGTAGTGTGGGACTCGTCCAGTATTTGCAAGATCCTGAGTTCAATCCCCAGCACAGCCAAATAAAAGCACCATATGTTTGCACACCCCTAACACACGTGTATGTTGGTACATACACTCAGAAGTCATTGGAACATCAAATCTTCCACCCCACTCTGAAGCCCCCTAAGTGTCTGGGTTCACACTTCTGCATCTCAGCTACCTTAGTCATCTCTGTAAATTAAAGTCCCTCTCCCAGTGTCACAGTTTGCATTGGCAAAATACACCCAGGAACGGTGCTTGCTTCTTTGGGTGTCAGAAAGAATGAGTAAATGATCAATCAACGCTAGTTATTGATGAGATTTTTCAGGTACATCTATCTTGCCTTTGTGCAATCAAAGAAAAATTGAAGTTTCCTTTTCAACAGAATTTCATTCCTCATATAAACCTGTACTCCCTATGGCCTGTGATTTCCAACTCTGCTGTTATTTGTGATGCTCCAGAGAATTGTTAGGATGCTAATTTCACCATTTTCTTCTTTTGAGTCAGGGTCTCCTTACATTGCCAAGGCCAGTATTGAACTCATTCTGTAGCCCAGATATACCATGAGTTGGCCCCGGTCTCCTAAATCCATGGGATTATAGGCCTGTGCCACCAGGTCTAACAGTTAGCATTTCATGTTTGTATGAGCTCATATGTGCAGAGTAGTTTGTATGTGTGCACATGTGGTGCTGAGAAGCAAACCCAGGGCCAAGAACATTGTAGCCAAACCCTCTACCACTGAACTACACCTCAGCCCTGGAGTGGTTTTAAATATACTCATTTTCTCTGTGAACACTCAGACTTTTTCTTATTTTAGTTTTTTAAAAGATTTATTTTTAGAGAGGAATGGTGGTACCTTCCTTTAATTCCAGTACTGGGGAGCCAAAGACAGGCAAGGTCTCTTGAGTTTGAGACAAGCCTGGTCTATAGAGCAAGGTCAGCCAGGACTACATAGAGAAACCCTGTCTTGAAAAAAAAGGAAAAAGAGTTATTTACTTTTCTTTTATGTGTATCAGTATTTACGTACATGCATGAACTCCTGAGCTTCACAGAGGCCAGAAAAGAGCATTGAATTCCTTGGAACTGTAGATACAGATGATCAATAGCTACCACGTTGCTGCTGGGAAAGAAACCTGGGACCTCTGGAAGAGCAGCCAGTGATCTGCGCCAGCTCTCTGGCCCTTTTCTTTAAGTTTAAAAATATTTTTTTAACTTAGTAACACAATAAGTCTACATATTTTGGGGATACAGAATACCACACACACACACACACACACACACACACACACACATCCATGCAATAACCATACAGGGACATGGTACATATTTATCGCCTCAGGTGCTTGCCATTTCTTTGGGTTAGGAATATCCAACATTGTCTCTACAAGTATTCCCAGGCGTTGGTTCTCTTATTCAGAAAACACACAATGGAAAGTTTCAATACACAGTGTCAAACTTCAGGGACAGATTTTTAAAGCTTTATTCATAAAACGATATCCAGACTTGGTTTTGGTGCTTTTTGGTCCAACTCAAAGATCCACCTGCCTCTGCCTCCAAAGCACGGGAGCGCCACTGCCTGGCTTTAAACTACATCTAGACTAGAAAGCAGAACTAAACCGGATGGATGTGACTTTTCGTCTAGAGCAGAATGAAAGAAAAAGACGAGGAGGTGAGGGTCCAGAAGGTGAGACAGACATTATGGTTAGGGAGAATAGATGAGACTTTGGATAAAGCCACACCCAGAGAGAAAGTGACAGGCCACACCTGTGCTACAGAAGCCTGAAAGCTATAAAGGCAAAGGCTGAGCAAGTTCCCTGATGTGGCCAGCTCTATTTGGTTGCATGTGAGTGTAGCTCAGGTATTAGAACTTGGCAGAGGAAATGGGGGATGGGGACGAGTACACGTTGTAGGCAGAGCTTTGACCAGAGGATCAGGAAGATTGGTTTCACAAACTTAAGTAGGCATCTGGCTTCATGCAAACTGCTTTGTTTTCTGTTGTATTGTTAATAAATTACAAACCATGATTCTTAGAATTGTTAGATAACATGTATGAAGTTTAGGGTTTATAGTAGCTACTCAATAAACAGTGGCTCTCAAAAACACCTACAAGTTTATTTTGTATTTAAATTGACTTATTTTAAAAGGAAATTCATGTTACAATAATGGAGAAAAACATCAGGTGCTTAGAAGGTAATGGTAAAAATTTGGATGTAATAATATAATGGTAAAATGAATGTGAACAGATTTTAAAGGTTTAGGAAGAAATTACAAGATAACCAAAAGTAATTGAGTAAAAGGACCAAGACAACACTTTCTTTTTGCATTGATTAGGAGAATTGGCTAGAATAACGTTTTTATTGTGTAATAACATCTTATGTGGTTGAAAGCTACTTAAGGCTTGCCTGTGCATGACAATTATTTTGTACCTTGTGAAACTTAAGGGCTTCGTATTAGGAAACTGTGATGTTATCCAGTCTCTTCGGCCTTATAGATGAGGAAACAAAGGTCCAGAACTGGCTGGTCCCACACTGCAACAAAGCTGGGTATGCAACTGGGTTTCCATCTTACTTCACAGGGCTTCCTTGGAATTCTGGGATAGTGTTGAAGAGGCATGTCTCTCCTACCGTGACTCTGACTAGCTAGCTGAAGTTAGCTGCTACTGATGGTGCTCTTAGACTCTAGACACTCTCTCCACTTTCAAAGTACTCCCAAGCAGTGATTTTGTCAAAGAAACAGGAAACAACCAGGAACGATATGAGTCTGTAACCATGTTAGTCAGCTTTGCCGTACTGTGACAGAATGCCTGAGATAATAGAGCTTTGAGGGGGAAAAGGTTTATTTCGTTTTAACTTTAAGAAGTTTCAGTCCATGCTTATTTGACCCCGTTGCCTTTGGTCCTGTGGTGAGGCATCACAGCTCAGTGGGAGCTATACTGGATGAAGCTGCTCCTCAAATGCAGCCTAGAAGCAAAAAAGGGAGACATGTTGAGAGACCAGGGTCCCAGCGTCCCCTTCAAGAGGACACCATCAATGCCTAACATCATCCCAGTAGGCCCCACCTCTTAAGCTTCTGCCACCTCCAAGAAGCATCATGGACCAAGGACCAAGTATCTAGCACATGGACCTTGGAAGATATGTCATAACCAAACTGTTAACAGTAATCAAATCTCACAAAAGCAGCATGGAGTCTTCTTACAGCTGACTTCCTGTCTGTCCTTCTCCTGTCAGACAATGTCCAGGAGAAAAGAGTTATCATGACTCACACGGGGAAAGGCAGGGCAATCCTGAGGGACACACGGACTTCAGAGTTAGTCAGAATTGTGTGGAATTGTGATTCTTTGTTTTCCTATCTGTGTGGCTATAAAAAAGCTCTGTCTCTGTTCTGTGTGTTTTCCCAATGTGTAAAGTGAGATGAGGACTAGCTTGCATTAGTTGCACAGGATGTTGTTGTGTGGAGCCGATTTAAAAATATATAATATTATTATAGTCTGCTTTCTATTGTTGTGATAAAACATTCTGACCAGGGGCTGGAGAACTGACTGCTCTTCTAGAGGTCCTGAGTTCAATTCCCAGCAACCACATGGTGGCTCACAACCATCTGTAATAGGGTCTGATGCCCTCTTCTGGTGTGTCTGAAGACAGCTACAGTGTACTCATATACATAAAACATAATAAATAATTCTAAAAAAAAAAAAAAAACCCTTAAAAAAAAAGACCATTCTGATCAAAAGCAACTTGGGGAGGAAAGTTTTGTTTGGTTTACACATCCCAATCAAAGACCATCACTGATGGAAGCTGAGGCAGGAATTCAAGGCAGGATACTTGAAGCAGAGGCTACAGAAGAGTGCTGCTTACTGGCCTGCTCTCTATGGCTTGCTCAGTCTTCTTTCTTATACAACCCAGGATCATCTGCCCAAGGGTAGTTCCACTCACAGCATGTGTACAGTGGCCTCAGCCTTCCTACATAAACCATTCATTAAGAAAATGCTTGCCCACAGGCCAATATGATGGGGGCATTGTCACAGTTGATCTCACCTGAGGTTCTCTCTTCCCAGAAGACTCTAGCCTGTGTAAAGTTAACAAAAATCTAACCAGAAAAAAAAATATGCTACATACCATACACTAGACAGAGCACATGGGATATATTCATTAAATGATAGCATTAGACTTCTTTCAAAGCAGTGTGGATTCTTCAGGCCTGCATCATTTATCATGCAGTTCCAGGGACAAAGATCTGTTCAAACTCACTCAAGCAAAATAGGTGTGAGAACCTGCAGCAGAGTCTCCATTTTGTCACTCACGGGATTAGAAATCTTCCTGGGATTTCATGGCCTTCCCATGATAACATTTTATCACCATCATCACGGTATTTGTCGTCATGATAAATATCTCTCTACCTCTTTAAACGGAATGGCATTTAATGTTTATGATCCATGGCGCATCTTGGCCAGGAATAGCTCAGGTTCTACAACCTTCCTTATATTGCCCACCCTCATTCCACTAGTCCCAATCTATTCCAGTTCCAGTTCTGGAAAGAAAACATGTTTACTCACTGGCCAGCTGTGATGGCTACCTTGGAGTGAAGGCTGTTACAGTCCTTAGGGCCATATGCCCATTCCTTTCTCAGCAGAACTATAGGCCGAAGTATCTCTAAGGAGAATAAAGAAGGTACCATGGTTGGCAAGTGTATCTACCACGTATAGAATAACCAGCTAAGCAGTGAGAAACCCATGAGGCAGGAGTAAGACAATGGTGTAGACATTTGATAGACAGGCTGTTAGTTGAGAAAAAAAAAATGATGCCGGGCAGTGATGGCGCATGCCTTTAATCCCAGCACTTGGGAGGCAGAGGCAGGCGAATTTCTGAGTACAAGGCCAGCCTAGTCTACAGAGTGAGTTCCAGGACAGCCAGGGCTACACAGAGAAACCCTGTCTCAAAAAACCAAAAAAGAAAAAAAAATGATAATCAGTGTTTATATGAATTGCATGGCTTCCTGCCTGATACACTATAAAGTTAACTTCACGTCCATCTGCCTGGGTTGCAGAGAACAATTCCCTGGTGTGTAGGTGGTGCTTTGTGAGGCTTACACTCCCTTCTTGTGCCCAATCACCATAGCCTAACTCTGTTATCAAAGGTGCAGTGTCACCTCTGGTTATGGGATGGCATGTGCAAAAGAGGCCAGGGAAATGAATAGTTGTTTGCAAAGATGTGGCCCCTGTACAAAGCCAGCTTCGCCAGAATGGTCCTGAGGTTTTCTAGGAAACATCCACCATCTGGGTAAGAGAAAACAGAGCATTTCAATGCTCTGTAAGTTCCCAGGACAGTAGGCTAAGGATAAAATAATAACAATAACAATAAAACAATAACAATAAAGACACCAGCTGCTCTGGGTCTCCAGAAAGATGACCTCTCTTCTGGAGCTTTATTTTCATAGCTGACAGTGTAGCTTCCCTTGGGATCTGGAGGGAGATATGAGAACCATCATGAGCCCCCTTTTAGGCTGATTAGAAATTTTTTAAAAACAATGGTGCCGAGAGCTTCTGAATGTTTTATGTCCCGTCTGTTGTTGGCAACAAAGATAAAAGAAACTGCAGGTGCCTGAGCCTTTCTTGGTCGGTCCTTCATGACCTCTTCCTTCCTCTTTCCCTCGGCTTTACTTTTTCTCCTTCAGTGTGTTTACTCATTAATCTACTCATTTATCTTTATTTATTCATGTGAATATTTATTTGTGTGCATCATGTGCGTTTGCGCACGTGTGTGTGTGTGCGTGCGTGCGTGTGTGTGTGTGTGTGTGTGTGTGTGTGTGTGTGTGGTGCGCTAACCTGTACTTTTGTGCTGGGGCTGGAGGTTGACACTGGAATCTCTTCCTTTCTCTCTTTTCACCTTTAAGAACATTTAAAAATGTTCTTTGACAATTTCATCCATGGATACAATGTATTTATTGTATTTATAAATACACACTGATTCCTCCTCCTGTTCCTCTCAAACCCTCCATCTCTTTGCTAACTTCATCTCCTCCTCTTTTACAAATCACGAACCCAATTCTTGCTGATCATAAGAACCCACATTAACTTTGTTTACATTGTTCATTCTGTCAATAGACTTGGAGCTCACTGTTTTGGTGAGACTGGCTTCCCAACTAGCCCAGGGGGATTCACCTGTCTCTCCTCCCTGTAGCACAAGTGCTTATAGCTTTCACTTGAGTGCTGGGGATACAAACTAGGGTCCTCAAGTGTCCACAGCAAATGCTTAACCCACTGACACATTTCCCCAACTACCATTAAAGACAAACAAACATATACTAAATGTCTCCTGAGTGCATGCTTTGTTCTGGAGTCTACAGAAATGGTGCATCTCTTGTCTTATGGATAATAATAGCTGTTCAGAGGAGACTAACTGGAAACAGTTAATACATGTTGTCCCAGAGACAGGCTAGGAGAGTGGACTGACTGGGCTAAGGCAGAATCTAGAAAGGCCTGCAGTGGGTCCTGAGATCTGTAGCACAGGCCCCAGTGGGAAAAGCTTCAGGAAGAAAAACCTGTAAAGTATCTGCAGGTGAGAAACCATGAGGGAAGTGTAAGGTGGTTCAATAGAACTGGGGAGAGACACCTGCAAGTGTCAGGGAAGAACATGGATGATGATGGTGTAAGCATTGGGTGGCCCACAAAAACTCTTACTGGACTGAGGTTTTTTTTTTTTTTTCCCCTGAGACAGGGTTTCTCTGTGTAGCCCTGGCTGTCCTAGAACTCTCTCTGTAGACCAGTCTTGCCTTGAACTCAGAAATCCGCCTGCCTCTGCCTCCCAAGTGCTGGGATTAAAGGAGTGCGCCACCACTGCCCGGCTTGGACTGAGTTTTGTCATTCAGGATTCAGACCACCGCTGAAGACTATGAAGTAGTAATTGATGGGATGAGACTTCTGTGAGCAGTGGAATGATCCAGATGAATGAACAATGATGCACACTGAGACTAAGGGAATGGCAAGGAGGATGGAGAGGAAGGATGCAGTTGAAAAATGGTTTAGAATATTGAAACCAGGCTGGTGTGGTGGTTCAGTGGATAAAGTGTTTGCATTGCAAGTGTGAGGACCAGATCAGATATTCAGGACTCACATGCAAGCCAGGTGGGTCAGTCTGTAATGTCAAGAGGCAAAGACAGAAATCCACAGGGCAAAGGGGCTAGTTAGACTAGTTGAATTTGTGAACTTGGTTTAGCAAGAAACACTACCGTAACAAATCAGAGACAGATTGAGGAAGACACTTGACTCAACCCAATCTGGCCTCCAACACCCCCCCCCAACACACACCCCCCCAACACACACACCCCCAACACACACACCCCCAACACACACACC
>JANHMN010000014.1:40677218-40708359 GCA_030674055.1 Rhabdomys pumilio | reverse complement strand
ACCCCCAACACACACACCCCCAACACACACACCCCCAACACACACACACACACACACACACACACACGGCATTCATGCCCATGCATGAAAGTGAACATACATACATGTAAAATACCATACACACATAAAAATTTAAAGTAGAAATTCAAACAAGAATATTTAAAATCTCTGGGCCTTTGGATAGGCAAGACCAATGAAGGAAAGCAATGAGGGATCCGTGGAGTTGACTATGTCTTCAGAAGTAATGACTTAACAGAAAATAGTACCTTTCATGAGAAGTAACGGATATGCTAGTAAAGGTTTGAACCACTGACATGAAGGTTCCTGGGGGTGATGGTTGAGAAGAAAAGATTTGAGGCTTAGCAAAAAAAATCAAAGACTTGGGGGAAACCCTCAGGTTTTGTCTCAGTCACTTTTCAGTTGCTGTGGCACTGCTCCATGACTAAGATGACTTATAGAAGAGTTTATTGTGGCTTACAGTTTCAGGGCATGAGTCCATGACCATCATGTCTGGGAGCATGGCTGCAAGCAGGTAGGCAGGCATGGTGCTGGAGCATTAGCTAAGAGCTTACATCCCTATCCATAAACATGAGGCAAGAAAGAACTAACTGGGAATGGCCTGGGCTTTTGAAACCTTATAGCTCACCCCCAGTAACACACCTCCTCCAACAAAAACATGACTCCTAATCTTTCCCAAATGGTTGTACCAACTGGAGACCAAACATTCAGATATGAGCCTATGGGAGCCATTCTCATTCAAACCATCACAGGGCTTTAGTTCAGAGTTCCTTGGCATCAGATACTGTATCGTGTTATAACTTTTAGTTTCCCCAACCTTTATTATAAATATTAAACATTAGGCAAATAGTGAATTAAGTCAGCATACTAACTTCTCATGGCAGCATAGGAATGGTGAAGAAGGGCTAGCAGATGAAAGGCTCTCTGTGCTGTCATCCCCAGGAGGATGGCACTAGGGACTAACTCATGGATAAACCTTTGTAAAGAAAGCTCATTGGCTTTTAAGAGAGTAATAACTCCTTTAAAGGGGAAAAGATGATACAGGAGAAATAAATTTTAGAGGTATTAGTTATGGATACTTAATAATCTGAAGCCTTCCCATAAATGTGTAGATTTCTGGCTTCTCTTGAAAACTAAAAAGCAGTAAAATCCAACAGCATCAGATCTGTGATAGAAATAGCAATGGTCATTTGGAGTTGAGTAGCAACGGCCATCCTTCTATTTCAGGAACACCTGAGGACCCTGCAGCCCTGCTGCCTCAATGACTCACTGTTTCTCCTTACCACCATCTGTCTAGAGACATCTAAAGACATCCCAGCTTGTAAATCTGGGTTGAAAGAATGTGCTACCCACTAGGAGGGACCCAAGTCAGAGGTTTTTCTTTGTTGTTTTGGTTTTGTTTGTCTTTTCAAGACAGGCTTTCTATGTGTAGCCCTGGCTGTCCTGGAACTTACTCTGTAGCCCAGGTTGGCCTTGAACTTACAGCAATTTGCCTATCTCTGCCCCCCACCCAAGTTCTGGAAATAAAGTCTTGTAACACCACTGCCCAGTCCATGTCAGAGTTTGTATCAGATATGGAGAAAGAGCAATTTCTCCTCCCAAATCTCCCAGCACCAAGAGGAGCCAGCTGCTCCTCTGCTCTTCCCACACTGAAGTCAGACCACTCTTTCTACAGCTAGAGTCAAGGTCATGACACACTGTATAAAGCCTTGGGTTTCCCAAGGCCGTCTTTACTAAAACAGGCTCTGAGACTGTGGCTTACCTCACCCTACTAGTCCTCCTGGATAATTTATTCATCACTTTCCATCTCTATCACAGAGGGGTCCCCTCAGCCTTTCTAGCACAAATGTTGCATCTCCTGTAGGCCAACACATGCACCATCCCCTGGGCTTCTCCCTCACTTCCTAGCCTCTCACTTAGAGGGGCCATGCCATTTTTAATTCTGACCTGCTCCTAATATTAACCATACATATCCTAAGGGCTGTTTGCAAATCCTTCTCTCTCACTGGGTTGTAAGAACAGTGCTTGTCTTCTCCATGCTTAATGCATAGTATGTACTCTCTGAACATGTGTTTAAAGAGGAGATGGGGCATGGGGAGCTGGCTCATCTGGTAAAACATTTGCCTCTTCTGGGTGAGCAACTGAGCTCGGATTCCCAGAACCCACACAAAACATCAGCCATCCGAGTGCCTTTGTAAATGACCAGGGGTGAGAGGCAGAGATTTGAAGATCCTCAGAAGGAAGATCCAGCTAGTCTAGCCTACGTGGCAAAGGCACAACAAGAGAAGGTGAAAGGAGCCTAAGAAATGACATTTAAGGTTGTCCTGTGACTTGGACATGCACCATCTGTGAATACAAGGGTACATATGAAGACTTGAGTTCCTTCGGGAGACAGATGTTTCTGCCAGTGAGCAACAATTTGGAATAACAGGGGTTAAATTATTTAAAATTTTATTTATTTATTTATTTATTTTGAGACAGGATCTCTCTATGTAGTCCTGTCCATCCTGGAACTCTCTATGTAGATCAGGCTAGCCTTGAACTCACAGAGATCTGCACGGCTCAGACTTCCAAGTACTGTGAGTAAATATGTCCCACCACACCTGGCTTTAATAATGACTTATTTCATTCTACATTTGTGTTGTGAAGCAAAGTGCAGACCCCATGTGCTTTAACGTGAGATGATGAATCAAGGCACCCAAGAGCAATCTAAAGAGGCACTCACCCCCACAGCATTTAGCCTTCCCTGCACTAGTCCAGTGTCATTTCATGCTAAATCACGTGGGATCTGTGCTTTGCCTGGAGAGCAACAGGGGGCTTCTGTCTAAGGGAGACTGAGGTCCCTATCACCTCCTGTTGTTGGACACTCAGAGTGTATGGAGGTAAAGTGCCCACAGAGATTGGTACTGAGACATGGAGGGGGAGAACGTAGAGGGAAAGTCTTCTGTAGAGACTGAATCTAATGCTCTTGCATTAACAACTCATCCAATAGACTGTTACAAAATGTTGGTTCGGGGAAACAGCACGAGGCACTTGGCACGAATCACTGAAAGGTAGAAAAGTTGTGACCAAGAAAGAAGGATGTCCAGAAGATGGTCGAGGAAGCCCGTTTGCTGGACAGATCGCTGTTGAGATAGCAAAACTGGGACTTAATTATTTATGGTTTGCCTCTTTGCTGCTTAATATTGCTTCCAACAGAACAAGCACCCCACACATTAGACAGCATTACTACCGCCGTCCATTTGAGAAAGCTGAATTTACCTTTAACACACTAATAACACTCGTGCTTTGAGTAAGCGGCATCTATTTCATGCCAATAACACTGGACCAAAGTTTTTTGAAGCAGGTATGTTGCAAGTAGGTCAAACAGCCAGTCTGTCATCGTGTCTTCTAACTTGTCTGCTAACCTCTTTCTGGGTAGTCTGGCCAAATCTTTTTTTTTTTCTTTTTTTCTTTTCTTTTCTTTTTTTTTTTTTTTTCCTGAGACAGGCTTTCTCTGTGTAGTCCTGGCTGTCCTGGAACTCACTCTGTAGACTAGGCTGGCCTTGAACTCAGAAATCTGCTCGCCTCTGCCTCCCAAGTGCTGGGATTAAAGGGGTGCACCACCACTGCCCGGCCTGGCCAAATCTTAACAATAACAAAAATGATGTTTTATTATGAGCTCAAGATTCATTGATTTCTAATGATAACCATTTTCATCCTATGATCTATCACATAGGAAAAATTACAAATACTAATAATCAATACAAAATGTATAAATAAACTATCTGTGATTCTCCAATAAGTTCTTCTGGGGTTGGGAGAGTAGGCAGAGTGTTCAGACAGCATACAAACTCCACCTTAAATCTCAGTCCTGCAAAAAGTAGGTATTAGTAGCATATGCCTGTAATCTTAACACTTGGGAGATGAAGGTAAGAGGCTAAGAAATTCAAGGTTATTTTTGACTATGTAGTGACTTCAAAACCATCCTGGAATGCAGGAGACCCACCCTTCCTTCCTTCTTTCTTTCTTTCTTTCTTTCTTTCTTTCTTTCTTTCTTTAAAGTAGAGACATGTTAATGAAATGTCTCATCATATTTTTCTATACAAGTGAATATTCATATTTTTCTTATGTCCTATATATTTAAGGTAAGAAGTAGAGATCAGTGCAGATTAACATCATTTTGGGGCATATCATTATAAACAAAGATGAGCCACACTTTAACCATCTTTTGCTGGCTACTTGCTATTCTCTGTAACACATGCATCCTTGTACACATCAGGTTGTTCCTTTAAGATTAATTGCAAAAAGTGAAATGGCTGTATTAAAGGATATAATCATCATTAAGATTTCAACACATTATACCAAACTCCTGTCCAAAACTATTGCACCAGGCAGTCCTCCCTCCAACAGTACAGTCCTCCCTCCAGCAGTACAGTCCTCCCTCCAGCTACACAGTGATGGGCCTATTCGAGCCTTTACCAATACAACATAAACAGAGTGTGCCTGTGTCCTCCTGGACTTTATATTTCAGGCATATAGGTAATGTAAAATAAAACACAGTCCCTGTAGGTAGGGTGAGAATGAAGGGAATACGTATACACTAGTGAGCTGAGATTGTGTGCTCTGAACACCCAGTGTCTGGGCATCCTGATGGTCTCAAGTGGTATCATGGGAGGCCTCCTGGGATAGGTTAATTATAAGGCTAGACTTGCAGCACTGTGAGGGTTGAACTGGGGACAGAATAATTGGGACAACAATGGATAGAGAAATGGCCCCACCTATAGATGTTTGTTGTCTCAAGAACACCACACTAAAGGGGGAAGTTAGAGGGGAAGCTGGACAGGAACCACAGACATTGACACTGAAGAGACACAGACAAGCAGATTCTGACCAGGAGTGCTCTCTAGGCTAAGCAAAGGAGTTTAGCCCAGTGAAGATTCCAAGTGAAATCTCCTTTGGAAGGCAGGAGTTACTGTCCAGACCTGTGTGTAGATATTGATAGTGGACTTGAGGATTGTTTTTCATTTCCATTGATTTGGAAACCTCTGAACCTATGTCTGATAGAATGAAGGAGAACACCCAGGACCCTTCCAGCTTTATACCTACTTTCCCATTAAAACAAAACAAGTCAACAACAACAACAAAAAGCCTTTATCTCCTTTTTCTTTCCAGAAAAGGTGGCCATTAAGATTCTGGACAAAACCAAGTTAGACCAGAAAACCCAAAGGCTGTTATCGAGAGAGATTTCCAGCATGGAAAAGTTGCACCATCCCAACATCATCCGTCTTTACGAAGTCGTGGAGACCCTGTCCAAGCTCCACCTTGTGATGGAGTATGCAGGAGGTGGGGAGCTCTTTGGGAAAATTAGCACCGAGGGGAAGCTTTCTGAACCGGAAAGCAAGCTCATCTTCTCCCAGATAGTGTCCGCAGTGAAACATATGGTAAGCAGATGCTCCCACTCCGCCTGCTTTGGGAATGTGGGGCCGTGGTTCATTTTCACATCATCGTCACAGAGAGTGTTGGCTCTGCAGCATCCAGGATCTTGGTACACAGCGGGCTTGCAGTTCTCCAGCAATCAGTAGAAGCCGCTCAAAGAAGCCAGATGAACATCCTTCTCTTATTGGCCACACTCATTTCTCCAGACTCATATTGCACCTCTTAGATGGCTTGTCATTGCTCCTTGGCTCTTCTTTCCTGTACCAGATGCCTTTATCCCTCATCCCATGACTTATATTTTAGTCCTATCCACAGTCCATAACCACCCCACAGTCCCTCTCCCCCTCTGGAATTTGCTTCCATCTCAGGCCTGTTGATACCAAACTTTGTTGTCTTCAGTGACCACCCCAGCTCTTACTTCCTCTGTACCCCACATATTAACGCTCAGTCAAGTCATTCTTTAGTTCCCAGGTTATTTCTTTATATAAAGCTGGATTTTGCGAAGCACACTGCCTAACTCCTCCAAGATCCAATCTTTTTGTATGCTCGCTAGGGCAAGCCATACTAGGGCTGGACACACGAAAGGAACTTGACTTGTGAGTCTAACAGCCAGATAGCAAGGAGAAACAGCAGCAGAGTCTCCAGCAGGGAGCACAGCTATGGGTCTGCAGCAGCCCTGTGGCCTGCCACTTCTCCCTGCACTCTGGTCTCTGAAAAGACAAAGTCTTGTGCAAAGGACCACGCAGAGCACCGCCCACACAGTGTCTTATACAGTTCCCACAGCAGCCGCAGGAAGCAAATGCCAGCATCTCAGTTAATGCAGAAGTCTCATTCACATTACACCTCACAGAACTGAATGTAGATTTGACCAGTACTACTAGCTTACGAAGCCTGCATTTTGAACCTCAAGGGTTCATGAGGACAAATGGCATTAAACCTTTACCCAAGCCTTTAAAACTAAGTCGGTCAAAGTTCTCCAGACTATTGCCTGAATTTAGGATGTAAGGGCAGGAAGGGACACGTCCTCGAGACATATTGCAGACTCTGTTGCAAGAAACTTTCCAAACTCAACCTCTTCTTTTTTGCTAAATTACATGAGCCCACCCAAAGGCGTATAGCCAGGTGATGGGAACAGGCCCCAAGACTTCCTGCTCTTGGTCTCAGTCAAGGGGACACTCAGAAAAATCAGACAAGACCTCAAAAAAGCAAGGCTTATTATTTGATTGCATTTCAAAATTGTGCAGTTGCATAAGATCTGGGTCTTTTTTTCTGGCATGAAGTCCAGAGTCTGTGTGACACAAATTCCAGTCTTCAACCCCACAGAAGACCCAAACCTCCAGTCTATTTGTGGGGGTGCAAGCACCACACTGGGTTAAAGGTTATGGCAGAGTTTGCTAATATGATTTAAGTTGTTTTCTATTGAATTTCTAAGGTTGTCCATTATCACTTCCCTCTCTGTTTGCAGAGAAACAGATATATTTTCTACTTTGTCGTTTACCTCAGAAGTGACCGTTCTCCCATGTTTCTTCACAGCATGAAAACCAAATTATTCACAGAGATCTGAAAGCAGAAAACGTCTTTTATACCAGTAGCACTTGTGTGAAGGTGGGAGATTTTGGATTCAGCACCATAAGTAAAAAAGGCGAGATGCTGAACACTTTCTGTGGGTCTCCGCCCTACGCTGCACCAGAACTCTTCCGGGATGAGCACTACGTTGGTGTTTATGTGGATATCTGGGCCTTGGGTGTCCTTTTGTACTTCATGGTGACTGGTACGATGCCATTTCGAGCAGAAACTGTGGCCAAACTCAAGAAGAGCATCCTTGAGGGTACCTACACCATACCCCAGCATGTGTCAGAGCCTTGCCACCGGCTCATCCGAGGAGTCCTTCAGCCCACGCCCACAGAGAGGTATGGGATCAACTACATCATGAGCAACGAATGGATGCGAGGGGTGCCATACCCCACCCCTTTGGAACCTTTCCAACTGGATCCTAAACATTTGTCAGAAGCAAGCACTCTCAAAGAAGAAGAAAACGAGGTGAAAAGCACTTTAGAACACTTGGGGATTACAGACGAACATATCCGGAATAACCAAGGGAGAGACGCTCGAAGCTCTATCACGGGGGTCTATAGAATCATTTTACATCGAGTACAAAGAAGAAAAGCATTGGAAAGTGTGCCAATAATGGTACTTCCAGAACATAAGGAAAGGGACCTAAAGAAAGGGTCCCGTGTCTACAGAGGCATAAGACACACATCTAAATTTTGTTCGATTTTATAAATTATATTTGGCAGCTGGGAGCTAACCGTGAGCGCAGTTTCTGCTTTTAACTTTTCTCATACACAGTTTGAATGGAAACATTTTTTTGTAATTTTTAAATAAATTTGAGATATGCATACCATCCCCCTACAAAGTCTCTTAGCCTAGAGGCTGGCATGTCTTGCAAGTTTTTATCTTCTTGTCATATTTCAGCCTTTACTTACTTACTGGAGAAATACATGGGTTTAGGGCTGTGTGCCAGGCATTGTTAAAGCACTGAAGAAACAGCTGAACCAGTCAGTCCCTTTGTGTGTAGAATATTCTAATACACAATGTGGACACTTGCTAGCAACTATTTTTGTTTTTAAAAGGAAGATGTCAAATAGTGGGGGGTGCCATTTGACTTCCCCACACGGTTATCTGATGTTAGAGGCTTGCTACTGTTGGATTAGATCTTTAAGGCAGGCCCCTTCGAGTGGATGGCAGTATGCTGGGAGGGAGGACAGAGTAGCAATAGTGAGCTAAAGAAAGTAAATATCGTGTCCAACACCCAGGTTATAAATTAGATTCCTCCAAAGAGTGCCAACAACAATCGGCTTTCACATAGCGTATTTGGGAAGTGATTCCCACAACAGAGCCTCTGTCACCTGCCTTCTGCATTTCCAGATAATGCTGTGTGAGTACCAAGTGGTTTCTCTGTATTTCTCAGGGCTTTGTATCAAAAAATGTCTTAGAGCAAGAAGGAAAAGGTCACTGGCTCGGGGCAGTGTACTGCCAAATAGGATCTTGTACGAACCTTTCAAATTTGCATAGAAATGGTTACAGCATCAGTGACTGGAGGAAGCAATATGGCAGGGAGGACCAGAAGCAGTGCACAGAAGCTAACAGTATATCCGGACCCCCTGCTCCATTTAAATCCCTGTTAAATATACTTCTTGGAGCAGGTGGAGACCTGGAAGGACTCAGCACAGCAGGTTATCAGAGCTGTAGCAATTAACTGTCAAGTTCTAGCCACCAGGATTACATTTGTTTTACCAGAACCATACAGGTCTTGAGATTCAGTGAATCCATGGATGGGCAAGAGCAGGTACAGTTTAAACAACTTTCCAGGTGATGCTGATGCTGTTAGGGGCCAGGCTTTGAGGTTCTCTGAGCTACAGTCATGACTGTAGCTGGTCCGGAGGCTGTAACTGGACTTCCTTTCATCAGCTACCCTAACTTTTGCTTACCTTAGACCAGCATTTCAAATGGTTTCCACTGAGTTGCATGACCCAAACTGTCATCATGAAAGGATCCTAGTCAATTGCCTTATCCTTGGTAGACTGTAATTGCTGTCACTGCTCAGTGTCATCACAGGTTCCAAGAGTGATACACCAGCATCTCCTGGGTTCCTGAGACCTTTTTTAGTTCCTTATACTTAGGGTCAATTATCTTCATCAGTATCTGCTGTATCTTCATTCCTACACTGTTTGCCCACTGGCACGGGCAGCCTACACAGCCATGTTAGTCCTAGACTAACAAGAGTTCTTATTGGGGTTTCTAGTGAAACCATCTTCCTTGCCTCCCGGAAACCCAAACTGCTCATCAACTTCAGCCTAGGTGGTTGGAAGGAATTACAAAACTTTCAAGTCACCGATTGTGCAATGAGTCTATCTTACTTCCAGCTTCTGGTCCCCACATCTGTGAACTTAAAACACCAAGGAACATATCCGCCATTGTTGCAGCATGCCAGGCTGATTGCTGGAGAACAGCATACCAACCCTGCAGGTTACTAATACATCTGGTGCCTTAGGCCATTCCTGTTCTATTTGTACTAGTTGCTTGCAGCATCGAGGTCTATGCTAATGCAAGGGGATTTGGACACGATGTTATGAGATAGTGACAAAGAATCAAGTATTCTTTTAGGCTGACTGTTTGGAGGACACACTGTGGGCAGGAAATGCACAGCCATGGCCTGAGTAGGTATCAGTTCCAATAAGGATGAATCGCTGTTGTGCTCATGTGAGTTGATGACGCTAATACTCTTGTAACACCCAGTTCACAGCGTTGTGGTCCTGTATGCTTTAGACGGCCCTAGTGAACGAAGGCACTATCCTTGGAATGTCTGTTCAGTCTTGCATAATGAATCCAAACGTTTATATCTCCTGAGTAACTAAGCATGTCAATTCTGTGCTAGGGTGGTTCTACCGGGGCCACCTCATGTAATGTTTGTCACAGCTGCAGTCCAAACCATACAGCCACTTAGTAGTATCCCACGGCCTGCTTAGATGCCCCGTTAAGGTTCTCATGATAAACTCTCCCATAGCTAGCCTTACAATTTCCCCTCCACCTTTTCTGACACACTTAAGATCCACTTGCACTTTTGTCCAGACTGACCAAATTTATTAACCAGCTTCTGCAATTCCTTCAGTGTCTACTATTTCCACAGACAGGGGTGTGTGTGTCTCCACTTGGGCTGTGTCGAGACTTCACTCTAGCTCTTGGTTTGGAGAACAGTGGAAACATCAGAGCAGGAACCTGAAGGCCAGATTACACTGGCATGTCTTGGATGCCCTGGCAGCTTTCTGACAAGCTGTCCTTCCCACCAGAGGAAGCCTGTTTTGCAACCTTTCCACCCTTGCCCACTGTGCTAACTTCACTTGAAGGTTTCACTCTCTCTCTCTCTTCTGGTCAAGCCCAACTTTCATAAAAAAGGGTGTGAACTCATTCTCTAACCTTCAGATAAACTCTTAAGGCCTCAGTGTAGTTCCTCTCTGTATCAAGAGATGAGGTTTCGCTGACACCTTGTTTTAAAGACTCTTTCAGTATGCCTTTAATTGGTGGTTGACTGACTTGGGGCTATCATGTTATTTCCCAGGTTTCCTAAGTAGGTAGTAAAAGCTGACCAGACTCAGTCTTTATCTTGGATCCCTCATCTTGATCAGTTAACTACGGAATCCAATGCTTTGCCTTCCTCTTCTATCTACAGATGACAAGTCTTAGTAGTGACAGTTGATCCTACATGTCACATGTTTTCATAACCCTGCATGCCAACATCATGAGTGTTCTCAGGGTTGAAACAATCCCTTTGCCTGAGGGATTCTAGCCACCTTCTTCTCACAGAAAAGCATGTGGGGACAAGATGCCACAGGAATTCACATGCCAACACTGCTGGAAAGAGCTTGTTCCCAGTAACTGAACTAGTGTTCTGCTTTTGGGGGTTGTGGGGAGGACTATGCATCAAACTACTGCCTCAAGAGAAAAAAAATTGCACTACAAATCTCAGGTTGGCTACCTCTCCCTACAAACAATTAAAGACAAACCAAAACCATAGAGGAACCTTTAACCTAAGAACAACTCTTAAAAAAGTTTGAAGAACTCCTTTGACATTAAGATCAAGTGATTCCTGCCTTGGGCAATGGTAGAACATGCCAGTGAACCCAGCACTGAGTGGGTGAAGACAGGGGAATCAGTCATATAGGCTAGCCTCTGTGAGATTGTCTCAAAGAAAACAAAAATCTTGTCATTTAAAATGAGCCTGCTGCAACCTTTCCTTTACCGACTTTTGGCTCAGTGTTTTCGGGAGACTCCAAGTAGCAGACAAAAGATAAACTTTCAATTATGTCACAGGAAGATCACAAGGAACTGTTTCCGTATTTAGTGTGAGAAAAGACAACAAAGAAAGGTATAGTTCTTAGGATCCCAGAGTATGCAAAAATAAACAACAACAACAAAAAAAACCCACCCCCCCCCCCCCCCCACAAAAAAAACTAGACTAACACTGTGTGATAGGCCACTGGCCCAGACAATAAAAAAAATTGAATATAGGCCCAAAATGATTAACATGAGATGTGTTATATGAGAGAATAGTCTGCTGTTGTTTCCTCATCTGTAGAATCGTAAAAGGGGTAAGACACATTATTTCTGGTATAAGGAGAGTGTGTTGCTTACATTGGGTTTGGAAATGTTTGAACACGGGTAATGAACTGAAGGCTCACATTTAAAATAGCTATTTGCTGACTCCATGAACAATGTGTTCGCTCAGAAAAGAACACTCAAATAGCTGAAATACTTGTCTAAACTTTATTTCAAAGTTATTCGCCTTGCTATTAGTAAGGTGTGGTTAACGCTCTGTGCCAGTATCGCCAGGCTTGCCCACTGCCGGCAATGGACTCTGAGAAAACCCACTTCTTGGCACCCCAACGTTAAATTACTCTTTTCAAAACGTACAGAACTCTCAATACTTGCAAAAAAGAAAAAAAGAAAAAGAAAATTACATGCACCATTTCCCCACCATTCATCAAATCTGAACTTACATTATTCATCTATAGCACTGGATATTAAAATGAGGTCATTTTAACCAATTAAAACTGTACAAATCAAAATCCTACTAGTTAATATCGACAAGAGTATCTTACAAATGCTACATTACATGTCGCCTTGCGGTCTGAAACATTACTCACTTAGGTGTTTAGATAACTGAAACTTCACAGAATTAAATGCAAATAAAGTTAAAAAAATTTAGTTCTGCACATTAGCTCCAACTATCTCTACGTTACAGTCTATGAGGCTCATGTCATTTTTTCAGCACCAAAAATCACCCAGAGAACTTTCTAATGAATTTTCTTATTCATGTCATATGGTAGTTTTTGTTTTAAAAGTCAAAGTTTAGGAAAAAATGTTGTGAGTTCTAATTCTAGATCTTGAAGTGAATATTCCTTTCGGCTAATCAGGTTATGTGAAATTTTCACTATGTGAAAAATGTGGGTTAGATTTTCTTATTTTTATTGAACAGATACAAAAACAAACAAAACACAAAAAATACACAAACCACAAAAGGAAGAAAGGTGTCCCGTGAATTTAAGCTGTCAGTCTACAAACTGCATCTGTAACACTGTAACCTAATAATGCCCTGCCCCATCCTTCTATTTCACACTATCCCGCAGGTAAGATGCTCAGGACAGCAGGAAGCTTCCGCACACCAGCCACAGTGACCTGGCCAAGAAAGTTCCCACAGCTCTTCCCACAGCTGTGTCCACAGCGCCCGGGTTTACCCTGCTTGTTGTGACGGAGACCTGCTCAATGCCAGCATCCTTCTGCTCACGTGATTACGGCTAACCTTTCTCACTGATGGTTCATCCACATCCTTAGAACCATACCCTTTTTTCTCTTCAGGATTTACAAATCTTCAAAAAAGATAAATGTTTGCCTTGCCATTGTCAAGCAGGGTTTTGTGTGTAACATTTAAATTCCACAATCCCCAACCTAGAAAAGTTTTTTTTTTTTTTTCCAAAAGCTACAGGTACTTTTTTATTTAAGTATAAAATTCTTACACATTTAAAAAAAAAAAAAAAAAAAAAAGAAAAAAAGAAAAAAAAGTTTCTAAATTGGACACTAGTACCTCCGCTTTTTGCTGTCAGAAGCAGTCAGTTCATACCACGTTTGAAAACTAAACCGCATGCGTGTAAGCATCCAGAGAGGTATAAAGTCCTACAGAGCCCTTTAACATCACTGCAGCACATTCACCACTGGCCAGACCGTAACGGGAAGCATGTCAGCAAGTTCAGCAGAGACTTTTCCAAAAACACAATCGCTTTCTGGGCTCTATGTCAGTTACATTACATTTTAAGCAACACGTAATCTGTAAAATTGTCCCAAGACATCCATTCCTCCGACCGTTTCCACTCCCCATCCCAGCCCCGGCCTCGGAAGGCCACAGAGCTCTCAGTGCTCCCCGTTGCTGATGACAGCTGATTCAGGTTCGGCTGAGGTCGCAGGCAGCCTTGGCACTTTCTTAGCAGGGCTTGGAATATGCTAAAACAAAAAGAAAACAGACATTGGCTTTTACAATCTTTTTTTTTTTTTTTTTTTTTTTTAAAAGACTCATAGGACTAATTAAAGTACACGGAGAAGTGAATACAGGACAAATTCAGAGAAGCTGACCCTAACGTACACTATAAATGTTTCCGACGAGAGAGCTAAGTTCCCAGGCTTGACCTTACAGTGAAATGATTATGCAATTACTCATGCAGTGAGGAGGGCCTCCCAAAATTTGGCTTGTCATGACATCTTCCACTCATAACTCACATATGACCTCCACGTGCTCCAGAGTGCAGACATCAGGGCTATACTCATCGGAAAACTGAGGAACTCCAAGGATAATGTTCTTGGTTTGAACCTGACTTTCTCACTTACCTATATATAGGTATATACATGGCTACCCATAACCCTGAGTGACAGGACTGCCTGGGGCCTCACCCTGGAGTTAGTCCATTTGTAAACCTCAAAGAGGTTATTAGAAGGCTTATAAGGATTATAAAAGGACATGTAACTAAAGTGCCTACCTAGCATGTAGCAGGATTCATTCTATTGTCCCTTCTGAGAAGTCTCAGAAGTATGAGGGACTCAGCATCCTTTTCCTCCATAGTGTTCACCAACCCCTAAGACACAAACGAGCCTTCTCTCTAAACCAAACTTCCTCTCGTTCTGGTTCTTAATAAATCTAGTACTTAGCATGTGCCTCCTGCAACTGGAAAGAGTACAACTGGACTCTAAGCCCAGGTCCAGAGCAAAGCGAGTCACAGAGCCCTTGCTCTGACTCAATCTGTTTCCCGGACAGTTCTTTAAGTTGCTGCATCTGTTAAGGCTCCCGAACCCCCAGCCATATGGCAATGAAAACTTCTGAGATCCTGCCAAAGAGGAGGATTAACACAATGAGCTTCACTACCTCTGTGGCTGTGTTTGAATGCACAAGTCCCACTCCTTCATCCAAACTGTGGTCACTTGTGGAGGGGCGGCGGGCATAGGTTCTTCTGTGCTTTTCATCCACTCTGACTAGATACCACGTTCCTTCAAAGAGTGAATCTATTGAACACTGGGGAATATAGTTGGCTGAAAGAAAAGGCAGAGCATTACAAGATACTCAGATATGGCCCATCTGGCAATCAAACTAAACAGAGGAGTTTCACTGACATCACACTGGTACTAAACAAAGCCTTGATATCCTTGCCTTATATGCTGTTGGTTTAACATGACTGTGAGTCTCTAACAGTATTTTACCTAAGTGATGTGTGTCCTCTCTGAGCTTCATGTTTTCAGCAAAGACATCCGGTGTCACACAAGTTCTTGCGTCAAGCCTTGACTTAAGGTCACATAAACTTCTTGTTATTTTATCAAGGGCAGATCCTAAAAGAGCAAATAAATTCAACATTAAAAGACCAAGAATAGCACCTCTCAAAGAAACTTAAAATGCTGCCAAATGCAAGTAACTTCTTATCTCTTTTAAAAACTACTGGCTATTATTTAGCTAAAATATAGATGCACCTTCTTGAGATAGCTTCCTACCACCTCTGACTGATATTATTTAGTACCAGCTAACCTATAAGCAAAGAAACATGTGGGATTCGAAACTATAAACAACTTTTCTATGGCCAGTCCTCAGAATAATTTTCAATGACGCCAAGTTTCCCCTCAATATTTTTGTTTCTTCTTTCTCAAGGAAAGCACAAATGTTTGATTCAATACAGTCAAAACCACAGGGGAAAATTCAATCTGCTATCTATTGAGGCAGCTTTGCATGGTAGAGAGTACAACTTCTGTGGAAAGAAGCAATGAAACTGAGAATGGAGTGATCTACCAGCTGACTGAGGCGCTCATCTGAGAAGGGGCTAAAGCAACCTTACTGCAATGTGCTCTTCCGACGGAGCCAGCCCTTACCTGGTGTGGCGTCTTGTGTGACTTTAAGGGAGTACAGAGTGGCAGCCAAGCCAGAACCATAAGAGAACACTCCAATCCTCTTCCCTGCCAACTGCTGAGGTGAGTACCTGTGGAAGGAAAGCGGAACACTTTACAGACACAAACTACAAAGTATCCGGAGCCACAGAAGCAGCCTACAGCAACACAGGATCTAACCTGAAGCTCTGTTTACTTTGAGACATGGTCTGCCTACACAGCCCAGGCTGGACTTGCACTCACAATCTTCCTGGCTCAACCTCTTGCATGTTGGGATTATAGGTGGGTGCTATCATTGCCTGCTTAATTCAATGTTCTTGAAGACCTATGAGTTTTAATGCTACAGTAAGCAATCTGATTGAGGTTTTACTACTAGACTGCATACTCAGCTTACATCTTGTAGGAAATGATGGGACTCAATAAACTATTAAACCACTCATAAATCCTCATCATTAGAGACTTGTGGTTCAATTGTAAGTAAAGAATAATAAAACAAAAGCCAGAAAGGTCTATAAGATATCAGCAAATACTCAGCGAAGAGCTGCACCTTTCCTTGTCCTCCAAATCAGCAGATGGCAACAGACCCAACCTGAAGACAAATCATCATTTATAGAAAAGACGTGTCAGAGAACAAGAGATTTATACTTACTGTGCCAGAACAGAAGCAAGGGAACCATATACAGAGGATGTGTACATATTTCCATTTTGATTAGATACAAGCAAAGATGCCTTTGTTTTCTGGTTGAATAGCTCAGAACTAGCCTTCATAAATGCCTTTTCCACATCTCTGTCAAAGTAAGTATCTTCTAATTTAACATCCCTGAAAGAATACATTAAGAGACAATTATATAGTATTTAAACACCATGCTTTTATTTTATTAGCACTTGTTCTAATTAATACTCAAATCTGTGAATATATAGGGCTCTGCTTTGCCATTTTTAAAAGTCAGGGAGCAACATTGCAATGATATTAGCCAACTGTACAGTTCTTTGCCTAACATTGCTGTGGTCAAGTAAAGACAACTTGATTCTGATAGGCGGATACACTAACAGACTTTCAAGTCACTACACGTAGCATATGAGTCTTCCAGATCCAGTCCTGTCTATCCATCTAGTTTACAAAGTCATGACATAGGAATAGTAGCTCATCAAACGGAGAGGACAAGAGTGAGCTCAATGTGTGCGGCACACTAGGAATCTGAACCCTGAGGACAGGCTCACTCCTGCTAAACTGCAGGCTGACCCAGGGCAGGAGGACCACAGAGAGGAGAGTGAACGCAGCTATGGTGCACACTGGTGTCTGTGATCACTTACTGTGATAACGGTGAGACTGACTGCAGCTACAAACAGACACCAGAAATTTAATTTGTGTAGATAAGCCAGCTGCTACCTCCCTAGAACTGTTTTTCATTAAATAAAGTTTTTTGGGTTTTGTTTGTTTGTTTTGAGACAGAGTTTCTCTGTGTAGCCCTGGCTATCCTCAAATTCAGAGATCTGCCTGCCTCTCTCTGTCTCCCAAGGACTGGGAGTAAAGACATATACCACCACCACTCAGCTAGAATAGAGTATTTTTTGACTATATTTTTAGGTCTATACATATAAATACTTATAATACAGAAATAAGCATAATTCATAACAGCTCTCTTACCCAAAGGCTTCCAGCCCACTGTAAATACTGTTTTTATCTCTGTTTTGATCATTCAGAAAGTCATTCAGGAACATCCGGGCTAGAGATTTCTGTACCAGTTTACAGTATGGTGAGTGAAAGATCATGAAGCCAAAATCATTCAGGGTAAAATCTTTATCCTTTCCCTCTGAAAGAGAAGACCAAGAAACAATGACATCCATAGAAGCCAGGAAACTTTACCTTGACTTTGGAATAGGCTAGGATTCTGTATCTTTATTTACTTATTAATTTTGAGAATTAAAACAAGTTTACGTACTATAGAGAGAACAGAGGGGACAGCAACAGAAGAGCCACCTGCCCTGTGTCCTTAAATAGCAACCCAAAACCCTGTCTAATGAAATCTCTCAATAGTTTAAAATGTGGTTTTAGACACTCAGCTATACATGACTGTTTTACTAATTTTCAAATATGAGTCATAACATATTAGCAGATCAGCATTTCTGTTTTTCTTTTTTAAAATCATAGAAAAAAATAGTAAACTGAATTAATTTGCAGTGTGGGTAATTTCACAGCAGTTCTGTTTCTGTTCAATATAGACACATATAAAGTATACTTACTGTGGGGTTCTAATCAAAAGGCTGAAATATCACTGGCCTCTTAAAAACATACTGCTAAGCCTGATGTGGGCATGCCTGTGACTCTAGCACTGGGACTGTTAGATTATTTTAAAACTCTAAAACAGAGCATTTTATACAGCAGTGGAATGTTTCCTTTTTAACGGCTACTATATTCCTTAATATTTGTTATGAATATTATTTTTAACCTTTTCATCTCTAAAAAGCCAAATTTTAATATGGAAAAGTAATTTTTTAAAACAGTTGCCTCTGAAAAATGGTCGAAAACTAAAACCTCATTTAAATACTCTTCTCAAAAAATTAACAAAGTTCAAGTGTCTTTTGTAATATCATTGAAAAATCAACTTAAGTTTTAAGAAGAGCTCAGAGGAAATATTTCTGTCTTTACCTAAATTACACATGCCCAGAGAGACCATATGAGAAAATGGTATTTAGCCTATGAAGAAATGATAGGAAAGATATTGATGAGGGTTGTTCACAAAGAAGATTCTCACTCCAGTCACCCAGCATATTATGACACTGTCCTCCAGATGCCAGAGTTTCATATAAGAGAATTGGTTGGAGGAAAACCCACCTTTTTGCCACTGGGCACGGATCTTTTTTCGGTAGACAGAATAGCAGCGGTCCAGGGCGCTGAGGTAGCACTGTATGGAGAGTTTCCCATCTACTACAGGGTATTCAGACAGCATATCAGGCTTGTAGAAATCGTAAGCATGCTGCATATGTGTCCCACGAAGCCCTATTAGAACCGAAACAGAAGATGATACAGCCCTGCTTTGCCATTGAGTAGCATACCAGTGAGCTCTTAGCATCTCAATACAGGAAGTGCAAGGTGAAGCCAATATAACTTAAATAAAACCTAGCAGCACCATAGGCGATGAGACTCCCCAGGTTTCCTGACTCCAACTAGGAAATGCCGCTGGTATCCTGAAAACTAAATGAACTTACCGACAACTGAAAGCATGCTGCTACTCTTATTTCTTCAACTGTTCCTCAGCCCGTCTTACTTCTTTGTAAAGGGGGGACGACCCTACCTTTCAGCAAAGCGATACACAGAAGGCACTTGGCAACCAATAAGCATTCAGCAAGTAGTAGCTTCTACTACTGTATTCAAATTTCTCAGCACATTGCGTGGGCTGGGGATAAAGCTCAGACATAGAACGCCTGCCTCACATGCACAAGGCCCAAGGTTCAAGCTCGGCACCACAAAAAATAATAAATGTCTACTTAATTACTCACCTCGGTCAAAAATTAAAGGAGCATTTGGCCCAATTAGCAGGGCCACAGCCCCAACTCCGCCTGTAGGCCTGGCATTTCCTGTGGCATATATAGCAATGTCTCCAGCAACCACAAGAGCGTAGCGTCCTGAAAAATGTAATTCAAAAGTGATTAAAATCACAAAGTCACACCTGTGAACTCAAGTCCAGTATATTTTCTCCAGAAGATGCTTTCTACATATTAGTAAAAGAAAAAAAAAAACAAAAAGCATTCTGTCTAAATTTTGACCAGATCATTTTTTTCCAATTTACATACACTGAAAGTCAGTTATCTTTTAAATATATTCAGACTGGTATAACTAGTACTAGCTTGCACACAGCACAGACTAAACAGCCATTGGAGGGCTGGGATGCTATTCATTACCAGAGACCCTGATTCTACCATCAAGGAGGGCTTTATGCATGTGCATGTATGCGTGCACATTCTGTTTGCTCGCTTGCCTTTATGTTCCAGAACACAGACACTGAACATACCATCCCAAGAGCTGGATTCGATCCAGTTCACAGCATTGAAGACTGCAGCTGTGCCCCCATAGCAAGCATTGGTTGTATCTATTCCTTCTATATCTGTATTCCCAGACTCCTCAAACAGCTGCATCAAATTAGACTTCACTGATTTAGATTTGTCGATGATCGTCTCTGTTCCGACTTCTAGCCGCCCAATGCAATCATAGGAAAGGTTATTTCTCTCCATCAGTTTCTGAACCACAGTCAGGCAAAGAGAGTTGATGTCTTCGCGATCCGTGCAGAAGCCCATCCTGGCCTGGCCCAGGCCGATGGTATACTTTCCAGCATCTACACCATCGTATTTTTCCAACTCAGCTTGATCAACATACTGAGAAGGAAAGTAGATTTCAAGGGCAACGATTCCCACATCTTTCGGCCAGCAAGCTTCCGCATTCAAAGGAAGTGACCCGGGCATGGTGAAAGAGCTGTACGAAGAAAATCAGAAACATGGCTTTAGATTTTAAGTTGCTGACTCATCAAGTTCAAGGCTACAAAACAGATGGTGAGAAGTCAAGTCAACTGCAGTTTCTCTAAGTCTAGTGTACTGTACTGGGGGCAGTCAGCTATAAATATGTAAAGCAGCAATTCCATGAAAGGAATATACTTTGTTTGTTTGAATTATAACCATTTAGAAAGACTTTCCACCTTACTCGAAACTTATCTCAAGAGTCAAAACATGATTTTAAGGCTAGGATATAGCTCAGGGGCAGAGGACTTGCATAACATGTATAACCCTAGCAACGCACGAATGCATGCATGCATGCAAGCACACACGCACACACACAACCTTTCCATAAGATTTTCCTTAAAGAATAATGAAATAAAATGATGACCCAAAAGTATAACTGATGGGCTGGAAAGATGGTTTAGTTGTTAAGAGCATTAAATGCTCTTCTAGAATATCTGTGTTTCACTCCTAGTACCCACACCAGCTGGCTCACCACCTCAGGTGGCTCCAATTCTAGGGAATCTCCCACCTGCTGGCTTTCACTGGGACCCGCACTCCAGTGGTGCACAAAACCTTACACAGACAGACAGACAGACAGACACACATCCTAACAAATAAATAAAATCTTTTTAAAAATAAATGAACATAGAGGCAGGCGGATTTCTGAGTTCGAGGCCAGCCTGGTCTACAGAGTGAGTTCCAGGACAGCCGGGACTACACAGAGAAACCTTGTCTCAAAAAAAAAAAAAAAAAGAAAAGTCAAACCCATATGACCTGTCCTCTGCCGCTCTAAAACCTCTGGTTAATAGTGAAACAGAAGAAAACTACAGGCTATTGCTACAGTGAGTTAATTACTGAGATTCTGGGGGAATATCTAAAACAGAAACACTTGGTCCTTAGAACATAAAATATTTTTATAGCACAAAAGTCACTAAGGATATATTAAATCATAAAAAATAAGCACCTAGCAGCTAAGTCAAAAGACTCTGCGTTTTTGATAGGCTCTTACTCTCTAACCCAATTTAGTCTGAAATTCAAAGTCATGAAGACGGGACCTCTCGATGGATTAGGATTTCTGGTCTGAGCATAGGCTCCAGCATTGGCAGTCTTTCAAGAAGACATCAGAGAGCTGGTTCAAGTCTGCATGCAGGCATTCTGTCTGGACCGTGTAAGGCAATAACAAGAAGGTAGCCATTTCCGATCTACAAAAGAGCCTTAACAAAGAAAGGACCATGTACCTTGAACTGTACTCTAGAACTTAAAAAAAAAAAAATCTGTTGTTTGTTGTTTAATCCTTCCAGACTATACAGACTATGGCATTATTTTCATATGGTACTAACTTGTTATGGGATCCAAGGTGATTAAAAGACCCAGGTGACCTCAACTAAGTCCAAATGCTTTCTAATTCTGAATATCCTTTAGACTTCTGGATACCCCATTTTGCCAAGCATTAAATGTAATAAATAATTTGTCAATTATACCCTTTAATCCTTAAATTACTGACTCTGGTTCAGTGCTCAATACATTGAAAAAACAAAACAAAACAAAACAAAACAAAACCTGCCGTCACCAACGCTTAGACCCAGAAGCACACATTAAAATACAAGGGGTTCGTTCTAGTGATAGCATAGTAAGAGAGTAGAGAAGTGGCTGCCTCCCTCCCTGCTACATCTTCAGCTCCTTCACTGTCTCTCAAATCAAAAGGAACAAGCGCTGCAGAAGCTCTTTATCAATTCTGTGACTATGTAAAGTTGGTGCGCACTTTACTGAGGGTGGAATGAAGACATAAAGGAACTTCATTACAGGTACAGATTCTGAATTACGTCCCTGGCATAACCCAGAGCAAAAAGGTTGAAAACTAGCATGAGGGCACACCTTTAACCTTAGCATTTAGCAGGCAGAGACAGGTGGATCTCTTGAGTTGAGGTCAGCCTGGCCTACAGAGTAAGTTCCAGAACAGCTAGGGCTGTTATACAAAGAAACTCTAAATTAATTAATTAATCAATTAGTTAATTAAATGACAAAAGGCCAACATACAACTGAATTCAATCTCCAGAACTTCAAAGAAAAAGTAAACAGGGAAGGAAGCCAGCCCATACACTTATGGAGAGCATGTAGGTAACCAGCCTTTCACAAACATGTAGGTTAGCTCAAACAGCCCACAAGGCACCAAGTTTATGACTCTGATTATGTGTGTATGCATGCAAAGTTGCGTGTGTATGCTGTCTAATTTGGTCAATATTATTCATTCTCAGAGAATTTCCAGTAGATATGATGTTTTCAATATGTTCCTGGTAAACAGATATCCAATTTGAAATACAGCAGATGTTAACTTGTGGCGGGGAGGGATGAGAAAAACAAAGCAAAAATAAACCAACCAAGCAACCAAACAACACCCAGCTAAACAGAACGAAGAGTATGACACAGAAGAGAATGAAGCCATCAGTTGGTGGTATTTAGAAGAAAACAAAGTTAATATAACTTTCCACTAAAATGTTACTGTTGGATCTCCTATTAACCATGTACTCTTATGTCCTCCCAAATGCTAAAACAGAACAGATATAAACTGGTGGTAGGAGGGGCTAACCAAATAACCAGAACCTAGACAAATGTCAAAGCACTTAAATTATAGTGTCTTTTGCTATGCTAAATACTGGTTGCTTCCAGAGACCCAGGTGATGTTATGTGACCTTGTCCCCCAAGTTATTCTTGATTGGTAAATAAACATGCTGACAGCCAATAGCTGGGCAGAAGAGACAAAGGCAGGGTTTAGGGTTCTGGGCTTGGGGTCAGAGGAGCACCTTGAGGAGGAAGAGAAGAGAGAGGAGCTGACACGGGGTAAAACTTTTAAAATAATGGCCATGTTGTTGGTTGGCTAACCGGAGCTAAAAGCAGCCCATATAAAACATGACAAATTATATAATGCAATCATTGGCTGGAAAAGAGACATAATTAACATGGATAGATATCTGCCCAGCTCTTGTGCACATTATTAAGGCTTGTTATAAATTAAATGGTCAAAGGGGCGGGGAGGGAGTCAGAAACCTTGGATTGAGATTAAATTTTTTTTACAATAGTGTGCTGGCTCCTTATCTAGTCAGAGAATGAGACATTCTGTTTAATTAACTATCCATAAAAAAAAAAAAAAAACATATTTTTCTAAATAGAAATTTAAAATCTAACAGTTACAAACACATAGCTTAAATTGTTGGAAATAAGGTGTTTCACAGTATTAAACTTGCAATTATTAAAAAAAAAAAAAAGAGTAGTATAATGAAGATTCTGTATTTGCAATAAAAATACAAAGGTTTCTCCTTTCAGTCTCAACTTTATTAAAGGTGCATGCACAGTGCAGTTTTCCCACAAGTGGTTCATCTGGGTCCCAGAGGTGAGTACTGTATATTCTGGGGCACTGGTATGCTTTGGCAAATGGCCCACAAAGCTCTGGTGAACTCCACAGGTCTTCCAGCCAGCCAGCACCCTCAGGTTGTCCTCCTCCACTCTCTAAAGAGACCACACCCCCCGCTAGGAGTCCTAACAAAGTCAGGCAGGAAATCTTGTTACTACTTTCCCCAATGGGCTATTGTGACAGCCTCCAAGCAGAGTTCTGCAATCCACCATGCCTGACACTTTTTAGCTACTGCAAATTCTCAAGCTTTTCCTTTGCTTTTTGGAGTCAGCATCTGTTTCTCATGAGAAATGGCACTAAGATCCTGCATATAATTAGGGTGCTGATCCACACACTGCAGCTCCTGTATGCTCCCCTGTATCCATGGACTCACTCAGAGACAGAGAAGTGTCTTTTGAAACTGTAATTTAAACAGCATTATTGATGCAGAGTGTGACGTCAAATGACTGAAATCTCAGCCTTTGGGAGGCTGAGGCTGAAGAATGGAGTCAGAGTTAACAAATAAGATGCTCCATCAAACCAGCAAACAGCAAATAAGGAAATAAGTAAGTAAGTAAATAAATACATAAGCCAGCTAGGCCGCCCTATTGGCTGCTATACCTGTGGTTATTTCAGATTAAGCTATATGGTTACATTTTATTACCTATATTTTTCATGTTATAAGTAAACACTAACTTTTAAACATAAAATAAATTCTCCAGACACGTTTATAGCATTAACTAATTTTTTAAAAGTTAACATATAGTTTTATAGTTATGGTGGTACATGCCGTAAATCGCAGCACTTGGGAGGGAGAAGCAGGTGCACCCTTCCAGCCAGGGTGACAGGGTGAAGAAAGGAGGGGGAGGGAACAGAAAAGCCCATGTGGTACACACAAACTGTTATTAGCTAGGATCAAAGCCGCACCCCTTAGAGAAAACACCTTCCTTAAGAAGCACGAGGGTGCCATACCTGTGTGAAGGACAGAGAACTGTCGTCTCCAGGTCTGTCACTGTTTCCTCCTTCAGGCACTAGGAGTTTCAAATGAGAACTTCTTTTAAAGTCATAAGGCACTACACAAATCAATGACTTCAAAGAGTTAAAACAGGGACTTCCTTATTTATATTATTTAAAAAAAAAAAAAACCCAATTCAACCAGTATGACACTTAAAGTATGGACTGATTGCCCTCAATCAATCCTTATGGTGGCAGGTTCGGCTCTGCTGAGGAGCAGACATCGTGTCACCATTCAGACTTAGAATGGATCTGGGAGAGGGACAGTCTTCTCTATAAACACCCAGAATCAGGATGAAGAAACACAAGTTCTAGAATCAAGGGACCCACAGTTTCCAGATCCTAAGGAGTTTTAGCAGTAATTTGTGTCTCTTGGAATCTCAACTTCCTCACCTGTAAAATAAAAGAAATACCCCTCCTTCTCTTCCCAGTTTACTCTAAAGGTCTGCTGAGAAGACAGAACATGTGGAAACTGCTTTTAAGAGATGACACCACTATTGCCCCATGGAGGGCAAATACTCTAAACGGCTGAGCTGCATTTATAGTCCTAGGATAAGTAAACACTAATTTTTTAAGAAAAGAGATTACTGCCGGGCGGTGGTGGCACACGCCTTTAATCCCAGCACTTGGGAGGCAGAGGCAGGCGGATTTCTGAGTTTGAGGCTAGCCTGGTCTACAGTGAGTTCCAGGACAGCCAAGGCTATACAGAGAAACCCTGTCTCGAAAAACCAAAAAAAAAAAAAAAAAAAAAGAGAGATTACTACATGGGGCGGGGGCAGGGGCTTTGATTACAGCATTACGCATACACTTTCAGGAAACAGCTTACTGTTTATTCTTTGTCTGGAAATTATGCTGTGGTCTCTGTAAATTAAGCAGGCCAAGTCAAGATCATTTCTCAGTAGAGCAGAAAATACCACTCCTTCCCCAAGTTGAGATAAAGTAACTTACTAAGGTCTTGAAGCCATGACTGTAATTTCTATCAAAGGCATTTCCTCTGAAATGTTACTATACGCCTTTTCTCCTTGTTTATTTTTGCAGTGCTGGGATCAAATCTAGGGCCTCCCTTAAGCTAGTCAAACACTGGCCACACCCTCAGTCCTTTCTATTTTGATCAAACTAGGGAGAAAAAGTAGGTGGGGGGAGGAAAAAGACACACAAAGACAGAGAACCCGTGCACACTAGTACAAGAAGGAACTAGAGAGGGCTGTAGGGCTAATTACAGGCAATACACGATATCCATATGATCTGAAAGAGAGAAAAGTGGCAGTAAATGGCACTTTGGAGGAAAACCTATTAGAGAGGTTTAAGCTTTTGATACAATTCTCTAGTTGCTGGGAAGGTGCAATTCTCCATCTTTAATATGAGAAGCTTGAAACCTAAGGATAGCAAAGTCCAATTTTTTGAATGCTGAGGGTAGGTAGAAAACTCACCTGAACTCATGTGACATGTCAGTCAAAATGCATGCAACACTACAAATATTGTATCTTCAGATTTCATGTGTAAGGTGTACATGAAACATAAATTTCACTTCTAGACTTGGGTCGTGACTACAAAATCATCTATCTATCGTCTGCAAATGTTTTAAAACATAAAACACTTATTCCAGACCCAAGCAATTCTGATAAAGTCTAAAGAAAGACTGTAACATCTTTTCAGAGCAAGTGTTAAAAGGAATGGTCTTGGATCAGGAAGTAAAGAATTGTAAGCAGCCACACACACAACAAAGGCTTGGAGACCCTCAAATCACAATACAAGCATCCTGAATTTGGCCAAGACTAATGAGACTCTCTAGAGTTGATACTACTTTCTTTGCCGAAATTGACTCGACAGGATTTCTCCTTTTAGCTCTCCCAGCCTTGGTTCAAACAAGTAGGAAGATAAAGTAATCTAGCACACCCTGGTACTTGATAAGTGTAAGCAGTTACTTGCTGAACTGCTTGGTTGAACTACTTGCATTGTTACTGGAGAGAAACCAGGATATTTATATCTTTCTTTAGGAGCACATAAGCAAAAATTGTTAGAAAGTCTTTAACCTCAGCTGTACATGTGTACAGCTCTCCTCTAAGTCATCTTTTCTACAAAACTTTCCTAGATAAATCAGTTTTCTAATCAAAGACATGTATTCCTATACAAACATGTCATTCACACTAAGGTCAGCACAGCCTGCACCAATGAAATATTAGTTATGAGGAGTCTTTCTATCTGCATTGGACAGAATATTTTGATTCTTTTTGTTTGTTTGTTTGTTTCTTGAGACAGGGTCCCCATGTAGCTCTGGCTGCCCTGGAATTTACTATGTAGACTAGGCTGGCCTTGAACTTGCAAAGATTCAAGGATCTTGGATCTGCCTCACTGAGTACTGAGATTAAAGTATGCACCATGTACACAGATTATCTGATTCTTTTGAACTATCCTTTTGAGCAGTTGTAGAGACTTAAGAGTAAAGAACACTTAAAGATTGGGTGAATTTGGAATTAGAACAATTGCAGGACTTCTTTTTAGACTCAAATACCTATTATCAATGAGTTTTGCTATCACTTTTGAGATAAGCTAAGTGTATGGGGCCAAACAATGTCTTGGAGTTTTAAAAAGTTGGCTTCCTACCACTACTGTTCAAAGCAAAGGGTAGGTTTGAATCATGCCCAGATCCTAATCTGAACACTGTAAGGAGCCCAAATGGAACCAGAGCATGTGCCATTTCCCTGCATTCTCACATGAACTCACACGTAACCATAAACCCTACAAAGGGTGAACTTTAAAAGGTTAGCTTCTCTTTATTGCTCAGTTGACAGACATTAATGGAACATCAACAAATGTCAAGCGTTAGGACAAACAGATTAAGACTCTGGTGCTATTACGTAGCCATTCACTAGGTAACATGTTTCTCAACCTTTTAAATCTAAGAGTGACACAGCTGTCTGCTATATGATTCTCTCAGACCTGCCATCAAGTGCTGAGGCTATGTTTTATTCTAAATGAAACAATCGTCACTTCTGACCTCTGACCTCTTCGCTTACTTAAATGTATAAACAGATTCTGACACACAGTTCATTATCTCCTTCAACCACAAATTCAGTTCTTCTGGGTAATGAAAAACCCAGCCAGGTACTAAATCATTCTAGAAGACTGAGAAAACCCATGTTTCATCCATGTCTTGGGATTTTCCATTTCTTTAAAAACAACATATCTAAAATCTCACTTAAAAAAAATAAAACTCAGAAATAAGTCCATCAGTTAAATAACATGAATAAGCAATTCGGATGGATATTTATGAATAACAAACATTAAAAGCAAGACTCAGATGACTTCAAACATAATCTTTATACTTCCTCTTCCCCAGTGTCAGACAAACCTGAGAATATTACATTAAAGGGTAATTTTGCTAATTTAGGAGACAAACATCCGCAAAAAGACAGCCTCTCCTTCTTTTCACGAGACAGGCTATCCTCACACTCCATCTCCATGCAAAAATAACTGAAACTTAAAAGTCTGATCAAAGAACATGCACTGTTTAGAAGACTCAACCTGCAAAGAATCACTTGTAGATATCCACCGAGGACTTTCAGTCTGTCTCCAGTCTGATGGAATCTGTACAATAAAAATTTAAACCACAGCATGGAAGGAAAAAAAAAATCTGTAACTATGAGTAGTCTGATTTGCTGTTTAGCATGCCCTTGCTTCTCATGTTTTCAACTCTAAAATACAGCAAATGTTAGCAGCCCAGCAGAACACTCCGGGTATTCTGCCTCATCACCAGCATGAGGGAGGGGCTGCAGTAGAGGGGGGGTAGAGAAAGCAGCCAGAGATGGCCCAAGGCCAAGGCCACAGGGGCAAGCTTGGCAAGGACAACCTCCTGCCACCTACTCCCCAATTCCCTCCTCCAGAATGTTGTAAAGCATTGCTTTCTCTACCACTGGTCAAAGAAGGTCATGTTTCCAAAGATTTCCTTCCTAGCTTTGAAACTTCCATGACTTCAAACCCAAAGTCTGTGCGCCGGTAGAGCCACCACATCTTTATAACACTTAAAAGTTGGTTGTTATTAGCAGTAGTAGACCGTGAATATATTAGCAGGAAGGGAGGGGAGAGAGAGGAAAAGGGAGGGGGGAAGGGGGGGAGGTGCTGAGCTCACTAATCTTAAGATTTTAAGCAAGCCACGTACCAAAGATGTCCAGAGCATCAATCCTTGGCTAGGTCTAAATCACAATTGTGATTTCTTGCACCTGAATTGGGGAAAAGTAACACTGCCCACTTCCTCTCATCAATGCTGTAAGTGGAGGCAGGACACACCCCCTGCCAACCTACAACCCTCCCTCTGAGCTTGAGCTTCTTCCCCATCCCTTTGGGGTCCACCATTAACCCGAGGATCGCTCTGACAGCCCAGGTCCCTTCTCATCCCCTGCTGACGCCCCCACTTCGGTGGTCACAGGCACCTCTAAGGCGACTCCGATTTCTGACTATGTCATCAGAACACCGGGCCCTCAACGCCCTTTGCCTTCTCTCCGCGTCCCGCCTGCCCACAGTGGAGTCGGGGTCCTCTCCTCCGCCTCTCAGCGGCCCGGGGTCCCCAAGCCCTCGAGCTACCACACAAGCCTGCTCCCAGCGCCCCATCCTCCGGGACCCGGCTCACGCCTTAGCCCTGACCAGAGCGCAGTGCCTTCCGGCCTAGTCAAGGACACTGCCTCCTCCCCGCACACGCTGCCGGCGGCCTCGGCTGGCCCCGCGCCGGACACTCACCCAAAGGCGATCGGACCCTAGAAGTAGAACGGAGGGAGCAAAGCAAAGAGGACAGTAGACTGCCTCCCGCCCTCAGCAGCTTTATAGCCACCCACCCACCCGACTCCGGCAGTGCCGGGAAGGGACTTAGGGCGGGACAGCGGCTACCTCAGCCAATCACGGGACTCAGAGCCGCCCAGGAGCGCCCGCCCCTCGATCCGCTTTCTACCAATGGGAGGAAAATGAGAGGCGGTGACTCGCTAGGGTTTCCCTTCGCCACTGGAAGGGCGGGGTAAGGGGTGGGAACAAAGTCGGAGGACCTGGGAAGTGGGGTGAGTCGGTGACGTAGGGTGGCCCGAGAACAAGGCTGCCAATGACGGGACGGCGAGAGACGGCGAGAGCCAACGGGAGCGGAGTGAGAGGTTCTCCGACCAATTGAAGGTCAGTGAGAGGACGCAGGGACCAATGGCGACTCCGCGTCCCACTACTGGGGAGAGATGGTCAAGTGTGGGAGGTGAGTTGGTCCCTGCTTGGGAGGCTGTCAGGTTGCCTAGCAACCACAGCTAGGCTTCACCTGTAAAATATTTGAAATACTTGATTTGAATTCAATCTTGACTCTTTCTAAGTTTCCAGAGCAGCAAAGTGCGTCTGCATCACAAGTTATAGCATAATACTTCACCCAGAATTTCTAAATTTGTAAGTATTCTAAGTGTCCAATTTAAAACAACCTTGGCTTTTATAGGAACTGCAACTGAGACAATAAGTAAACCTAAAATACGATATTTTAGGGTTTAGGAGTCAATGAGAACGATGCAAGTCTTGTCTGAGAAGGGAAGTCAATACAAACCAGCGTTTTGTTTAGTTTGTTGTTACTTTGGTTTTGGGTGGTTTTTTAAATATTCTTTTGGCTAGGCACTTGGTCCAAACAGAGAAACTGTACTACTTAGCTTCGGTGAGATTGAATGAGGAGGTTCAGAACTGTATTAGTAACTCTTCTAATCTAAATTCCATTACCCATCTAAGAACTGTCGATAAGGGCTATTGGTAATTCGGTGTTTCATAGCACTAGTGCTATGTGAAGTTTATTGTACACTACTGATGCTAACTTGCTAAGCAAAACAGGCCTTGCCACCAAAGAGAATAAGAGGTGTTCGTGTGTTTGTTTTGTTTTATGTAAGCTAAATGTGAGTAGCCATGGCTGGAAACATGGTTATGTGTTTCCCAGAAAGACATGCACCACTACAGGAGAAACCACATGAACTGTTACCAGCTTTAGGGCAAAAACAGGAAATGCATTTACAAAATACATGATGGTTATGGCAAGTATGTAGTTACAGCGTTCAGGAAAAAAAGTCTGCTGAGGCTTCATATGCTATGGGATGACATTTTTCATTTGGGTTGGTGAAAAGTAGTTACCTGCTTTGTTAATACATACCGAAGCTGTTACCTGATACTCAAAAGGAGGACAGGTCAGAGATACAGAGGAGGGTGGTGAGGGTCTATAAGGGGGACTAAGTTATCTTAAGGTTGTTTTGGCCCTGGGTCATCAGCATTCCAAGTCCTCAATAAACACAAAGTTCTAGTCAGCTGGACTACAAGATCTTCAACCGTAGCTCTTTTTAAACATGGGTTCACATGACTCAGTAACACAGTCTGAGTCTGTAAAGTATCAAGATATGCTGGCTATGGAGCCCCTGTGAAGGAATGACCTAAGTTACTTAGAGAGCAGGGGCCATTCAATGCAGTGCTATTCCTGTGTCATATTGTTCTTGATACACATTTGATCCTAGAATACAACAGCCTAAAGCTACTAGATGATAAAGAGAAAGGCATTTTGCTTGGTTGTGGTAAACGGCATTTTGGGTGGGGCCGGGGAGCTAAATTTCCTGGCTTATTGGAATGTTTTGAAAGGCAGGAAGGAGAAACACAAGAAAGAAGAGCTTTGATCTTGAAAAGGGATTGCAAGCCGGGCAGTGGGTGGCACACACCTTTAATCCCAGCACTTGGGAAGCAGAGGCAGGTGGATTTCTGAGTTCAAGGCCAGCCTGGTCTACAGAGTGAGTTCCAGGACAGCCAAGACTATACAGAGAAACCCTGTCTCAAAAAAAAAAAAAAAAAAAAAAA
>JANHMN010000014.1:40658331-40677118 GCA_030674055.1 Rhabdomys pumilio | reverse complement strand
AAAAGAAAAGGGACTGCAAATAATTCTAAGTGTATAGTGAGATCTGGTTAGCCAGATCGTCATGAGGACGAATATCTTACAGAAGCTAAAATTCCCACCAGGCCCACAGTGCCTTTTTGATTTAAGTAATTTTCAGTTTAGCAAAGTCGAGCAATAGACAACCAAATAGATTAGTAATTAACATCTTAATTGAACGAAAAAAAAGGACTCTAAGATTTTATAAAATATTATAGTAGCTTACACTAGATTAAGAAATTACCAACTCTTATCATACAAATGATGGCAAGATATACATATATTTATCATCCAAAAGACTTTAAGTTTTCTTTTTGTTTTTTTAGGTTTCTTCCAGAAATATTTTAATAAAAGTTGGCCTTTTCCAAGAAACACCTACTACATGCTCATCAGTAAATGGGAACTGGAACAAAATAGAAAATTTACCACATGGCTATGATTTAGAGAAAAAAAAATGCAGACACTGGAGCAAACACATTAGCCAAGTCTGATATCCAACCAGTTCTTCTTTATGGTCTCCATCAGGGACGCAGATAGACAGCAGAACTGAATGTGGCACAAACAGACCCACTGAGGTCAGGGCCTTGCAGAAGCACCTTTCTCAAAAACACTCCAGGTCTGAGGCCTGATTTTCACATAATGCTGAACAACCGTAACATGACATGTACACGTACACATGAACAATGAGAGTTCTGCAGTCCCCCACGTCCTCTGAATCTGAAAACAAATGTAGACTATGACTTTTCTTTATAGCCAGAACCAGAGTCAAGATAAAGTGAAGGCAAAGTTATGCTTGGTTTTGTTTTGGGAGATTGTTTTCTTGGGGGGGGGGGAGGGGGTGGATTTTTGTCATTTTTTTTTTTTACAAATATAAATAAAACATAAAAAATTCTAACTCAAAAAAAAAAATCGAATAGTTCAACAGAAGTCCTTCACTGTGTTCTACACATTTACAGGCTATGTCACAGTTTAAAGTCCAAGGGTAAAAATGGAAGTTCAGAACTGTTTGGTAATCAGCTGTCAAAGAAAAACAAAGTTCTGAAAACACCTTTTATTCAGTTAAGACTTGACATTTTCTGAGCCCACAGTTTTTGACAAAGCATAAAGGCCAATACCCTGATTATAACTTCTTAGCATATATGTTCTATTAAAATGTTCTAAAACTCAGTGGTAAACATTGTTGGCTAAGTACTTTAGATACCATTTGTCAAAGAAACTATAATCTGTTGTAGTGTCCTATTCTGAAAGGAAAATGAAATTTGCTAAGGATCCAGGAGATAGAATAATAAAGTTGAGTATTATTAATTCACCCTTGGAGTTTACCCTTTGTTCTGTGGCAGAAACTGCATCATAAGACCTATGCTGTTAATAGGGCAAGCATTAATTATGAGATATGCTGCAAAAGTCATTCCAGATGCTAACCTGATCTTGAAAACTTGATAAACACACACACATGGGCACACATACACACATACACATACACACACACACATGTGAGCACACACACACACAGAGCAAGAGTAGGATGTGATGGCTAAATATCTCAATCACTTAAAATTGGTTATATATTGTAATGATAACATTTTGGTCACCTTGGGTTAAATAAATATATTATTGATATTTTTTAGTGTGGTTACCACAAACTATAAAAATATGCCTGTAGCTTCTATTTGTGACTCCCACGTGTTCTAAACACAGGAAAAAGAATGAGAATATACAGACTCTGTCCCCAAAGAGTATGTAATCAAGGGTAGAAGTTGGGGAAAGAGAAAACAGGGCAGAGGGCTGGGTTTCATTCTAAAACACAAAGGCAAAAGGTAAACGATGACATTTTCCATAATAAATCTGAGCTTTCTGGTTTCTACCTCAGGTAAATGTGTAGGAAAGAGTGAAGTCAGAACCTTCAGGTTCACTAATGAAAGGTATTTCTGTCTTGTCTGCTTTAAAAGTGCTGTCAGTTAAATGTTTAATTTTGTATTAGGGCTCCGGCTTCTCCTCCTCCTCTTCTTTATCCCCCTCCTCTTTCTCCTCCTCCTCTTTCTCTTCTTTCTCCTCTTTCTCCTCTTCCTCCTCCTCCTCCTCCTCCTCCTCCTCCTCTTCTTCTTCTTCTTCTTCCTCCTCCTCCTCCCTCTACTTGGTAAGATGGCACCTATGGAGCTTTCTGTTGATATTTCATCAGTAGACGGATTCAGTCTCAGTTATGGGTTTGTGTTTTATAGATTCACTCTATGGTTTGCTGCCCTCAGCAAATCTGTCCTCAGCAGTCCCACAATGGCACTCAACCACACTTTCTCTCAGTTGATTTGTTTTGTTTTGTTTTGTTTTGTTTTGTTTTTGCAACAAAACCCCTCAATCTGGCCAACTAGAATTTCAGCTCAGGGTTTCCTAAAGAGCTTCTAGGGTCAATCCTTCTTCATTACCCAACCTGATAGAGCTGTAGGCCTTCTTACTGCCTGATGGCCCAATAGTTTTTCAGGCTTATTGCTAAGCTCCAAAGTAGGCACAAGGTTCCTAGGAAGATAATCTTCCTTCCACAGGCCCTTGGAGAATTCTTAATGGGAAGTGAGCTGAAAACTTAATGCCCTGCGCATGCCCACAAACAACTTAGTCTTGTCTCTAACACTACTTCTCTCTAGAGTGTTAAATTGTCTCTCCTCCTTCCTTATGCTGTCCATGGAAGTGTGCATGAAAGGTATTTTTCAAATAGTGCAATTATCAATGACTGTATAGCTCAACTGCTGCACAAAGGAGCATGCACAGAAGACAGTAGAAGTTCAAAGGAAGAATATGTAACCCAGCTGGGTAAATCTTGTTTCCAGAACAGTTGGTACTCATTATTTATTGCATTCATAAATCTTTACAGAGGTCTGTTGTGTGTCAAGTTCAGTTTTGTGTGGGGAAACAAGAAAGATGCAGTTTCTGACTTTATCCAGGTTGGTGGCGGAAGACAGAACGTTACTCAAGAAATAGAGTAAGTGTGCTGAGCTGTCTTTCAGTGATACTCGGAGAAAAATAATTCACAGCACTAACACAAAAGATGACTGTAAAGTGAGGACATACAGGAGATGGTTAGGAAAGATCTCTGAAGTGATGACACTTAAAGTGAGTCTTGAGGGAGGAGAAGTTGCCAGACTCTATAAAGCCCTAGGGACAGAGAGATGTCAGGAGAGGACTCAGCACAGGCTGAGGCCCTGAGCTGTGTGTGTACAGCATCAAACTGAGGCCCATGTGTAAACTGCGTTTTGAAAAACTAACAAATTTCCCATACAGTTGCTGGGGTAGAGGATAGGACAGAGAGGAAGAGAAGGTGGTCATTTCAGAGAAAGGGATTCATAAATGTCAGAATGTAGGAACTGACATTTAAACCAAGGTAAAGTGGATCAAAGTTGCAGTGAATAACAATGAATGCTTTGTTGTATTGGGGTTGTTGTGGTATTGGCAGAGTTGATAGGACCAGGTACAGTTTTCCCCTGTATATTGTTGAGAAGAAAAGGAGTTCAGTGTTGGGTCCTCCCTATACTGTAGTCTTGACAGTGTTCTATGTTGTTAGCACTAGTGTTTGCTAATGTCTGCTATTTCCCAGAGATGATAACAAGTGCTTTACATAACTTGGTTCTCCCATTTAACCCTAATGACACCCAAACCCATGTCCATTACACCTTTTTTAAAAACAAAATTATACTTGTGGAGTATAAGTGGGAATAGTAGCCAGAGAATAAGGGATGATGGGTAGTTTCTTGTGACAGGCCTTCGAGGACAGCATTCCTTATCCTGAAGAATCTTACCATGTAGAAGGATAGAGCTTGTGTCCTGGGCTTGGAAGTCTTCATTTGCCATATGTCTGTCTTAGAGGGACATGCCATATTAGCCAAGATAATGATTTATAAAATCAGAATGCCAGTTTACTGTTTACAGTACAAAAAGAGACTCAACTACCAAAGCCTACATGACTCACTTACTAGGCTCACCTACAAAGAAAGCCAAGTAATTATCAAAATTTTGGGTAGACATCAAATTGAAAAGGGAGTTAGAGATCATTTAAGCTTTTTTGTTGAGATAACAAAATACATTCATTTTTCAACATAATCTTCTCAATGGAATAGAACTATACCAGAGCCATAAAGCTACCAAATTAACCAATACCACTTTAAGGCTAGTTTTACAGTGAGTTGGGAGAACATTTGAAGTTCACTGCTAATTACCTTTCTTCTATGGACCATATTTAACTGGCCACTGTCAGCATTTATAGCTATGACATCCTTAAAAGATAATCAGTTCATGACTAGCCATCAGTATATACATCTAACCTCATTCTTAATATCATTTCTCACTACCAGACATGTTAAAGTCTAATCTTAATGCCTGGATGACTTCCTTCTGGCTCTACTTTAGTAGGTGTCAACTTAGTCTTTATGATAATCAAGTTCAAGTCCTTCAGAGGCACCTCACTGTAGATTTTATGTTCTAAAAACCATACACTACTCTCACTTCCTGTATCATTTTTTTTCTTATTGCCACGAGAAAATACCTAAAAAAACAACTGAAGAAAAAAAAAAAGGAAGGAAGGATTTGTGTTTTGATCACATCTAAGTGACAAGACCATCATGGTGGAGAGGGGAAGGGTGAAATGGGGGAGGTGGTGACTCGTCACACTGTGTGTGCAGTCAGGAGGCAGAGAACAGACAGACCATGAAACCAGGTTACAAAATCTCAAAGTGTGTCCCCAGGACCCTTTCCTCCAGTGAGGCTCTACCTACTAAAGTCATCAGAACATGTACAGCAGCACTCAGCTTGGAAGGAAGGAAGTGTTTAAACCACAATGTTATCCCTCACTTACGGTCTATGGAAGGAATACATTAGGACAGTAGCCAGCTTCACTTATGAAGTGTGATTTCAGGTGAGTTCTTCCTAGATTAGCCACAGAACACAAACATACATGAATGTTAACGTCTGAGAAATAAGACATCAAATACCGTAAAAGAACAAGTGTAAGACTGGATACTTTCTGTAGAGATCCAGCTGACCTGACTGTAGCTACCTTGTTCATAAAGGCACTTTATCCACCAGGTGAGTCAATACTCATTCAAATCCTATAGATTAAGCAAAGCCTCATATACCAACAACTCTTTCAATATTGACTGGCCACTACCACCTAGGACTATTTCTTAATAGAGATTTGATATTTTCATTATTTTTGAAAAATCCCAAGGTACATTACAGAAAGCTGTGACCCACCTTGGCCTAGTGTAGCATGTAAATTGTGGTGATTTGAATGAGAATAGCTTTTACAGGCTTTTTTTTTTTTTTTTAAATCCCGGGTCCTTTTACTCTCTCTTTCTCTCCACCTTCTTCTTCTCTCCTTTCCTCTCTCCCTTTCTCCTCCTTTTTTCCCCCTCTCTGCCTGCTGCTTATGGACCAAATATAACCCTTCAGCTGCTGCTCCAGCACCATGCCTAACTGCCTGCTGCCCTGTTCCCTGCCGTGACAGGAATGAACTCACCCTCTGAAACTGTAAGCAAGCTCCTAATTAAATGTGTTCTTGATATGGCATCTCTTTCCAGCAATATGAAAGTAACTAAGATATAAACCCTTCCTCTTGCCTTGGACATAGGTGTCTTCCTGACATGCTGCTGTCCACAGAGCACAAATAATTGGCTTTGGCTGACTCTTCTTACAGTCTCTCTACACCTTCCCCGTTTGGCTGCCAATTCTGGTACACTATGTTCTCCCAAAACACCTTCAGAAGATTTCTGATCTAGTAAAGGAATCCTTTTTATAATCAAACAATCATTTATTTCCCTCCACAATCTAAAAGAAGGGATGAAGGACAAGAGTCACTAGCTGTGAGGGGAGTCTCATACTCCCAAGAAAGGGCATTTTCCTCTCACTCTTTGGAAGAAGGTAGGGATTCCTCCCTCTATACGGAGCAGGTCAAGTCAAAGTTTGGAGATAAGGGGAGGTTGACATTTTTCTCCTGCACTGACTGGATGTACAATCCTACCCTAACTGAGGAGCTATTGGCAATTGTTAGCTGCTGAGAAGGAAGGGTTTTCTCTAAGAGCATAGCCCCTGATAAATTGACCATGATCTAGGGAAAGGCCATATATGTTGTACATAAGGATAGATGTAGAGCATAAACTGGCCTACATGGTGGGTGGAGATACAAAGTTAGGGGGGAAAGCAGGTGGATCTAGGAAGAGTTAGGGGAGAAAAGGTGAATATGACCAAAACTCACTGTATAACTTCTTGAAGAACTAATAAAAAATTAAGTGTTTTTTGGTGGTGGTGGTGGTGGTGGTGGTGGTGGTGGTAGTGGTGTTTGTTTTGTTTTGCCAGTTCTAGGAAGGTCTTGTTTATATATCCATTAAGGTACACATAAACAGAAATTTGTTCCTGCTCTGGGTCTACAGTTTTCTGAGAGAAAAGCTTGTTGGGAAAGAAAAGAGAAGTATCCTGTAATGCATTCTTTCAATGCCTGGGAAAAAAACTGGGGATCTCTCTAGTAGACTACTACAATGTTAAGCCAGGATGAATGAGAACCCTAGTGGTTCACACAGATACCATCTAAAGGTCGGGAGCTAGTGCTTCAGTTGGCTTCAGCATCCTGTGGCATTTGTAGCTGTTTTCAATGGTCCTTGAAAAAGCCATCTGTACTGGCTGGTTTTGTGTCAACTTGACACAAGTTAGAGTCATCAGAGAGAAAGGAGTTTCCATTGAGAAAATGCCTCCATAAGATCAAGCTATAAGGCATTTTCTTAATCAGTGATCAATGGAGGAGGGCCCAGCCCATTGTGAGTGATGCCTCCCTGGGCTGGTGGTCCTGGGTTTTATAAGACAACAAGCTGAGAAAAATCATGTGAAGCAAAGCCAATAAACAGCACCTGCCATGGCCTCTGCATTAACTCCTGCCTCCAAGTTCCTGCCCTGTGTAAGTTCCTGTCCTGATTTCCTTTGTAAGACTCTGAGGAGCACCCCTTGAGTGAACAAAGTGGAGTCAGAGATTGATGCAAAAGCAGGAGGAATTTTATTGTTCCAGCATGCTGGGGTCATTCTGCATCCAAAAGGAGAAGCAACCCTTGGCAGCTCGTTTGATGGACCTTTATACAGTTTCCAGGGGGCAAAATAGAGAAACAGCAACTAGGCACAATATGATTGGCAGAACAGTGTGACTTTTAAATTGATTGGTCTTTTGGAAATGAGGTGGCAAGGACTTCCCTTGTCTGTGGGTGGCCAACCAGTAGGTTCTGTGGAATGTGTCCCCACCCAAAGGTCGGTTCCTCCCAACCCCTGTGGTCTGAGGAATGTTAATTAGCCTCTCCCTTGCCTCTGAAGAAGGAGGGGCAAGTATCCCATGACCTTTCCAAAGTTCCTGAGTTGACCTCTTCACCTTGAGTAATGAACAGTATTTTGGAAGTATACACTGAATAAGCCCTTTCCTCTCCAACTTGCTTTTTGTTCATAGTGTTTCATCACAGCAATAGAAACACTAAGACACCATCTTTTCAACGGTTATACCCAAAGGCTAGAAGAAGGGTCAAAACATCCTTCTCTAAGTCTATCTGGGAGAACAAAGAGATGTCTCATTGACTTTTGCAGACATCACAATGGGCAAAAGTGATCACATGCCCTTTCCTGAATATACCACAAGAATCATGACCAGCTTCAGCTTTTTTCTAAACACATTCAAAATTTTGTTCACAGAGAAGATATAAATGGCTGAATGATAATGGCATTTACCATGTAATGTGGACGGTTCCCCAGTAAGGGAGTTCCTCTTACAAGTTCACTTTAGCAGCCTGCTTCCTGTGTGTGGAAGTCTGTGCCTGGAGGCTCCATGGAGGTCGAATAATCAAAGGAGTCTCTGCTAGGAGTGGGGCTTTATTACGACCCCTCTGAAAGCTGATTGGCTGCTGGTTAACTTGGCTTGGTGATCCTGTTTACTGGTATATTGGTCAATACTCTTTTGGCTAGAAACTAATTTTTTTAAACATTAATTTATTCGTGTGTGGGTGCACATGCTATGGTGTGCATGTGGGAGACAGGACAACCTCTGGCCTTCAGTTCTTTCCTTGTACCATTCGTGCTCCAGGGACCGGACTCAGGTCTTAGGCTTGGCTGCAGTGTTGAGGTTAACTTGCATGATGAGTGCATGAGTCATGAGTGTGCTGGAGCAACAGTGATCATCTTTTGATTAGGAACTGAAGGAGGGAAAGAGTAAGAGTCTCCGGTACTACTGTGTCCTTCCAGGATATTTCCCTATTGACCTGAACACCTCCCACTGGCACCCACCTCTGGAAAGTCAGAGCATTCGCTGGGAACCAAGACTTTAACACAAGTTCCTGGGGGGACATTTAAGACGTAACCACACACATGTACTATTTCCTGTTTCCAGAATGTTTCCCTCTGGTGATTTTGTTTTGTTTTGTTTTGTTTTGTTTTTTTAAGGAAGGTTCACCCTTGCTTAAACCCCCTACCCTCAGCTTTACACATATAGCATTTAAATATAAGAGAAAAATCCCTGTTCCCACAGGGGTTAGTTTCTAGTGGAGTGGGAAGAATCAGAAAAAGAAATAAAATAAAACGTATGAATAATTTGATTCACAATTTGTAATGTTCCCTGATAACAATACTATCAAGCAAATATTAGCATGGACTTATTGCCTCATGACTCTAGATTTACTGTGACATTGTTAGCTTAAAAAAAAAAAAAAGAATTCTGGAACCTTAAAAGGTGTTTTTACTTTCAGAGGAGTCACAATTTTACACTTTAGATCAGTAGTGACAGGTTAGAAAGACATTGCAAGAGGAAACAGCTTCCCAGGGGCTCAGAGCAGGCTGGCAGGGTTGGTGGCACCACCTTTCCTTGCACTGCCTCCTAGTCTTCAGCAATTTCATACCCTTCTGCAACCGATGAGTCCCAGCCATTTTCCCTGGCAACCCAGTGAATGTGTTTCCAGCAAATTCCAGAGAACAGGACACCACAGTGATGTCTGCATCTTTCAGTGAGCCCCAGCCCTGCTCTCTTGCACCTTGAGCCCACCTTAGCCTGTGGTAGAGAACTCCTCTTCCGTTGCTCGCCTCATTCAGGGATAGCAACTGCTTCTCAGATTTGCTATTTCTACATCTTCGAAAGTTCTCTTTACTTCTTGGCCTATCCCTTCAATTAGTTAAGCCTCTTATTTAGTTCAATTTCTATATTGAACTAACTTTTTTGTTTAAATGGTGTTGTGTTGGAAAGGCAGCTTGCATCTGTAGACCACACCAGGCCAAAGCAGTTTCACATGGCAGAGGTTTTATTAGGAAAGAACGGAGACAAAGAGGAGAGAGAGAAAGACAAGGGAAAAAAGGATAGAAAGTGAGGAAAAGTTTGCCTTATATTTCTTTTATTTAGGCTGTGATGTAGGCTGTTCACAGGTGAGTGTGAGGAGTGGGCTCTAAGAAGGTATGCAGGGTTGTCATGGCAACAGATGTCACCTATGTGTGACATTCTTGAGTGTGGAGCTGGTTTGCCAAGCTGGCTCTGGACACCAACATACCTCCCTTTTTCTTATAAAAAGAAGGGAAAATATAGGGGAGGGGGAAGCCGACGTCTGTCTCTTAGACTGCTTCCTGCTGTCTAGGGGCATTGTCAATTTTGGGGTGTAGCTAACTTTCACCATTAGGTCCACTTGGTAGATGTTCACATCAGGCTCCCGTGTGGACAGCAGCTGATAATCCTGTAGAAGGAACTGATTAATAGTTTGGTTAGAAATTTTTTGCATTTGTTGTTGAAAGAATGTAGAAACAAGATTAATAAGGCAGAGAGCAAATGATAACACCAGGAAGATGACTAGGAAAGGTGTTACGAAAAGGAGTATCAACTGCCATATAGGATTTTCGAAAATCCCAGAACTGTAGGCCTCACACACGTTCCCTGAAATTCTGAATGTCTGATTGTAGCTCCTGGATTTTATTTTTCATTATCCCAGATTGGTTGACACAGAAACAGCATTCTTCTTGAAGGAACAGGCAAAGACCACCTTCTTTAGCTGTCAGGACATCTAGCCCCAGTTGATTCTGAAGCACCACAGCTGCCGAACAATCTATCTGTTTCTGAATAGTAAGCACTGTTTCAGACAATTTTTGAAAATCGCTTTTAAACTTGAAAGTGAATTTATCATATTGGGTCATGGAAGTCATTATCCCTGTAGCAACCAAGAGTGGCACTACCTGAACTGCCCTCTTATGTTGGTCAGCTATCATATCTATAACTGGGATTGACAGGGGCTCATTTCCCTGGATTACTCCTAGTTCAGGGAAAAGGAGTGCTAATGTGCAAACTCCTGACCACTGGCATGTAGGCAATGATATACCTGAGTGCCACAAAGAATTGACGTGTTTTGGACTGCAGGGCATTGTGGCAGAGATGATATATCAAGGGTTGTGGTTCTATTGCAGTCTAGGGAGCTTAGCTTTCCTACAGAATGTGTCCCGGAGGTCTTAAAACAGTTTGCCATGCCAAAGAGAGGGATTGAGGAAACGTATGGAGTCATGGCAACATTGGAGTCAGGACAGCTGACAAAAGGTGGGTAAGGTTACTTGGAAGTATCACCGGAGAGGCTGTAAATGGCACTTGTGAGTTAGTTCCAGGGTGTATGCATAGCCGGCAATATTTAAAGCGACCAGGTCTGATGACATTAAGGAGTTGGTACACTGAGGTCAAGGTCTGAAGCAAAAGGCAAAATGACAAGTTAATGCCATTTATGAGGAGTGATGTCAAAGAAGTAAGGACCTTGGAGGAGTGTTTGATTACTTCTCCTACTTTCCCAATATCTAGAGGTTGGGCAATTGAGACATATTTTCTCTGGATGCGGACAGTACTTACTGGGGACCCAAGTTGATTTTTGTGTTAGATCTTGCCGACAACTCCTGTCTCCTACCTGGGATTCCATGAGTCTTGTATGTAGAAAAAGAGTGACTTGCGTGTTGAAAGAAAAAGTGATTGGTCCATGATCCTAGCATATGTATCTGACAAGACCAATATGGGCAGCCCCCGTATTCGTCTGGCCATTTTCTACAATACTCTTTTGTCTGGTCAAAGAGAAAGCAAGTATAGAGATCATAATATTTACATGGGATAACATATACAGGGATAACAGCAATTTGGATCTGTTCCTGGCATCTGGCTATGGATCAGTTTCCTGACCCTATTTAGAAAGACTGTTATCCCAGCCTGGTCTACTGAGTGAGTTCCAGGACAGCCAGGACAACACAGAGAAACCCTGTCTTGAAAAATCAAGAAAAAAAAAAAAAAGAAAGAAAGAAAAGAAAGACTGTTATCTGTTGGGGTTTCTTGAACCTTGAATCTCCAGATGTAAGGGCTGTCCTGAATGGAAACAAACAGCAGGGGGAGAACGAGAAACCCATGTCTAGTCCAGTGAGGTCAAGCACAGCTGCCAGAGTGGAGTCTGATTCTCTGGGATTGGAGACAAGATAGGTGGTCTCTCCTCTGGAGCTTAACAGAGCCACGGTCCTGTTAGGGTCGATCTGTCTGAAGAAGAGTCATTTTTAGGTGGAGGACTGAAAGACTTGAGGTGAGACAGGTGGACCCAATGAGAAAGTCCCTCAAGTTTAGCAGCTGTAGGGGTCTCAAGAATTACCTTAAAAGGGCCCTGCCCTTTAGGGTAGAGGGGTGAGGGCTAATGGAGGGGAGAGAAGGACCTGGTCTCCATTCTTGACCGGCAGTGGACAGGAGACAGTGTGTGGTCATGGTAGATGGTGGTCAGCAAGTTCTACAAGAGAGAACGGAGGTGGCAAAGTAATGAGGTGAGTAGATAGATGGTCTGGGAGGGGAGAGCATTTAGGTGAAAGACCAGAGATTAGGACTGGACATCCATACATGAGTTCAAAGGGTAAGATGAGGAGAGGTCACTTGGGGAGAGTTCATAGCCTGAAAAGAGCCAGAGGTGGAAGTTTTACCAAATCAAGATGAAGTTTCTGTGACAACTTGACAAGAGTGATTTTTAAAGAACAGTTTGTTCTTTCTACCTTACCTGAAGATTGAGGGTGGTAGGGAATGTGAAAATGCCAGGGGATGTCTAGGGCCTTAGGTAGAATTTGAGAGACCTGGGAAGTAAATTCAGGACCATTATCTGACTGGAGGGAGGCTGGGACACCAAACTGGGGAATGATTTCTCAGAGGAGGAGATCAGAGATTGTCTGAGCCCTTTTGTTAGTTGTGGGAAATGCCTCCACCCACCCACTCCACCTGTGTCCACCAAGACCAGAAGGTACTTGGCACATTTGACAGTGGACATGTGGGTAAAGTCAAGTTGCCAGTCAGTTCTAGGACGGGAACCTTTAGCCTGATGGGTAGAAAAAGAGGTGCTACAATATCTTGAGTTGGAGTCTGACATCTGATAGATTTTGCAAGAAGCAGTGATAGATTTTAGGAAACTCAAGTCTTCAGGAGTAGGCTGTAGGTGGTTCTTAACAAAATAAGGCAACACTTGGCTGTTAGGATGAAAGGGTTGGTGAAGATGGGACAGTTTGATGAGTGTCAGGGTGTGAAGGTGTGGATGTGGGTTGTGGTGTAAGGATGTCCTTAGGAGGGTGAGACAAGTCTAGGCCCCTAAGGGTTGTAGCTCTAGCTGGCTCATCAGCTCGGTTGTTTCCCTTTGAGACAATGGGATCTGCAGTGGACAATCTCAATAGCTGTGGAGAGATGGGAGGCCTTTAGCATGGTCATAATTTGGTTTGCATTAGTTACTGATCCTTTTGTGATAAGTAACTAATGCAAACCAAATCACGCTCCTTCCAGATAGCAGCTTGGGACAGGAGGTTATGGAAAGCATATTTGGAATCTGTGTAGATGTTAAGGGGTTGTCCCTGTGCCAGTTGAAAGGCAAGGTAAGGGCTATTAGTTCAGCCTGTTGATTGGTGGTATGAGCAAGAAGGGCCTGTGTCTCCACTACCTCTGTGTCTGACACTATGGCATAGCCAGCTCTTCTGGTCCCTTCATGTAGAAAGGAGCAGCCATCTGTATATCAGGTCTAGATGACCTGAGGCAATGTGCCCTCCTGTATATGTGAGGGGTGAGGTAATAGTTCTCTAAAGTTTCTGTGCAGGAGTGAGATAGGGAGTGGTTAGTATTTGGCCAAGGAAGAAGATTAGAAATATTAAGAGGCAGGCATGATTGGAAGGTGAGTGTGGGGTCTTCTATCAGTGTTACCTGAAGAGAAAAAACTCTGGAGGGAGGTAGAGTCTGTAAGCCTTTGTAAGTTAGGAACTGTGACAGGTTATGAGAAAAGAGAACAGTTATAGGTGAGGAGTTCAGTGTCTGCTAAGGTACAAAAAACAGGGTGCCCATCCCTGGATGGTTAGATCTAGTCTTTTTTGACAAGTACGCTACAGGTACAAAAGAAGGTCCAAGTTGGTGACCTAAGACTCCAAGGGCAAATCTCCCCTTTTCAGTTACGTAGAGGGAAAATGGATGAGTCAGGTCAGGAAGATGTAAGGCTGGGGCCTTAAGAAGAGTCTGTTGGAGCCTTTGAAAGGGCTTGGTAACAGGTTTGAGAAGAAGTTCGTGGGTGGGGCCTAATGCTGCTTCATGTAAGGGAGAAAGGAGGGGAAAGGAAGGAACCCAGGAATGTAAAAAACTAGCTATTCCTAGGAATGATAAAATCTCTGCCTTTGTAGAAGGAACAGTTAAATATTGGATCAGATTCTTTTTATCTAAGGTACTAGCCTTGTGGGTTGGGGTACTGTTAGTCCCAAATAGGTGACCTGAGGAGTTGGACAGTTGGACTTTAGAAAGTGAGACCCTGTAGCCTCCACTGGGAAGCAAATTTAGAAGAGCAGAAGTGTCAGCTTGGCTAATCTCTAGAGAAGGGCTACAGAGAAGGACATCATCCACATAAAGTATAATCTTAGATTTAGGGAGAGACAGAGACTGTAAATCAGAAAGAAGCCAGGGCCTGGCCAAATAGGTGTGGGCTGTCCTGGAATCCCTGGGGTAAAATAGTCCGAGTAAGTTGGGTAGAAAAGTGGATGTCAGGATCTGCCCAGGTAAAGGCAAATATGTTTTGTGGCTTGTCATCTAAAGGGCTAGAGAAAAATGCATCCTTGAGATCTAGGTCTGAGAAATGGGAAGTCCCTGAGGGGATAGTAGAAAGAAGTATGTGGTGCACGCCTTTAATCCCAGCACTTGGGAGCCAGAGGCAGGCGGATTTCTGAGTTCAAGGCCAGCCTGGTCTACAGAGTGAGTTCTGGGACAGCCAGGACTACACAGAGAAACTGTCTCGAACTGCCCCCCTTCAAAAAGAAAAAGAAAAAAAAGAAAGAAGTGTGTTAGGCTTAGCCACCACAGTATGGAGGGGGACCATATATTGCAGAATTGATGCGTCTGAGATCTCCAACCAGGCGATAGGTACCATTAGGTTTCTTAACTGCTAGTGTAGGAGTGTTGAAGAGGGGAGAGGTGGTACAAAAGAGTTTTTTCCTCAAAAGGTCAGAAATGATAAGCTTAAGTCCCCTGAGACTCTGGAGAGAGAGAGAGAGGGTATTGAGCTTGGGTTATGTACCTGGTAGAGTCCAGTAATTGGATGACAACAGGAGAATAGTGTTTAGCAACAGAGGGGTTCTAGACATCCTAGACCTGGTAATCTACCTGAGAAGTGGGTAAAGGAAACAACATGTTAGTGGTAGTAGGTTGACTGGCTAGAAGGAGCAGAGGAACTGCTGGCGAGCTTGGGTTTAGGAGAATATGGGGAGCAAAGGAAATAGAGCCTTCCAACCTAGCTAGATGATCCCTTCCCAATAAGGGGACAGGACATGTTGGCACTACTAAAAAAGAATGAGTGAGAGGTACACCTCTAAAAATGCAATTAAGTGGGGGGTCTGGTGAGGAAGGTAACGATAAGTGGCCCCAGTGTCCAAGAGGAAGGAGACAGGATGCCCATATACCATGATGGCTACCTGGGGCTCCCTGCTAGTGATGGCAGTGGTTGGCTCAAGAGAGCTCAGACCTCCTCAGTCAGCCATAGCCAAGCCTAGGAGATCAGCTGGAGAGTTATCTGGGAGTGATGGTCCTCTGTTCTGCTTAACATGAAGGCAATTGACAGCCTAGTGACCCCTTTGATGATGCCTAGGGCATGGCCCCCTTGGCTTGTAGAAGTTAGGGTAAGTCCTCGCCCAATGACCTTGTTGACCACATTTGTAGCAGGAGCCTGTTGGTTTCTGAGTCTTAGAAAACCAGGAGTGCAGGGCAGTGGCTGAGGCTGGTTGGACAGCCTTTGCCAGCATATGGTATTTTTGTTTGCAGGCTTTCTCATCTCTCTCATGGTACACCTTGAAGGCCAGTGCTTCAAGATTTCTGCCTGTGGAGTTAGGGGTCCCCTCTCCAGCTTTCTAAGTTTGGCTTCTATGTCGGGGTAGCTCTGGGAAAAGAAATAGGTCATCAGAAGTTGCTTACCTTCTGGGTTTCCAGGGTCCAGATTAGTATACTACAATAAAGCCTTTGTGAGGCGTTCTAAAAACTGAGATGGATTTTCTTGTTTGTCCTGGACAACCTCTTGGAGGTTTTCAAAATTTACTGGCTTCAAGGCTTCCAGTATTAGCTAAATCTCTAGCTAAAATACCACCTGCAGAATTATAATTCCATCAAGGATCCTGGTCAGGATCTGCCTCAGATCTGATTGGATATGTTCTGTTCAATGAATTTTGTCTGCATGTGTTCTTGCCTCCTCCCAAACTCGCCTGCGTTCCTCAGGAAGCAGCGGCATGTAAACAGGTCTGTGACAGAAGGGAGACGGTTTGTCAGCTGGATCCAGGGTTGTAGCGTCATCTAATGGAGGTTGTGTAGGTTTCATGGCTAAGAGAAGTTGGGTGGGGAACAAGAGGGGCACATAGAGGGATTAGAGCGAAGGTACATGAATGCTTGAATATCTGGAACCTCTTTCCATTTACCAGAGCGCAGGCAGTATGTATGAGGATCCCTTAAAATGATGGGATCTAGTGTGCCATTGTGTGGCCATTTGGAGCCATTATCTAACGGGTACTGAATCCAGACCTTACTGCAGAGGTGAACTTAACTTTGATGCCTTCAAGTCAGGCGTTAACTTCAGAGGTTTGAGATTTCCTAGGAGACATCTCAGTGGGGTGTCTGGAGATACGGTCAAAGACATCGAAGCACCCATTGAGGAGTTATTGGACTATTTGTACCGCCGTCGCAAGAATAATTCAATAACCAAAAATTTCAGCCAAGCTAGAGGCCTAAGTAGTCACTAAGGCCACCTAGAGGTTATACACAGTAAGTCCAGGACTTATTAGAAAGCCTCTCTACCCTAGGCCTACAGATTTCTTAAACAGCTGCAAGATCCCAGATGGGGGAGAGGGGCGAGAGCTGCATTTGAGGGGTGTGGACACCCAAGGGTTGATGTCCTATCCTGTATGTCAGCTGGGAGGCTAGTCATAAGGACCGTGGCTGTCAAATGCCAACCCCTTATTCCCCCCCCCCCCCCCCCCCCCCCAAAAAGGCTGGCCAGGCCATATCTGGGAAATTAGGGTTCTCCCCACCGGCTGACCTTCCAATAAGTCAATGTCTCTGTGAGGATTTTAGCGATCTAGTAGCAGGAAAACGTGGAACTGTGTGGCTGGTGTAGGCCTGAAGGACTGAGTAACCCACGTGGCAGAAGCTAGCCCCACAGGGTGGACTGGGATGGCACAGCTCACATGGTAGAAGTTCGTATGTTTTACGAGGGCAGCAACTGCAGCAGCAGCAGCTTGTGGTGGAAGGCTGTGAATCTTGCAGCAGCCAGCCATGGTGATGGTTCTACAGCAGGCCTCGGGCAGAAGTTCCGCAGGGTGCTGGTTGCAGCTACAGTGTGGGAGTGCCGCCACAAGGGTCTACTTGGAGTTCCACCAGTGGCCTTGATCAGCCACAGCCCCCCCCCCACACACACACACACCCCACCTCCCTGCTCCTGGCTAAAACGAGCCTGAGTAGCAGCTGCTGGTGTCTGCTGCTGAGTTCCCAGGTTTCTGCACCAGTATTTTGTTGGAATAGCAGCTCCCGTCCGATAGTCCACACCAGGCCAAAGCAGTTTCATGTAGCAGAGGTTTTATTCGGAAAGAACAGGGACAAAGAGGAGAGAGAGAAAAGACAAAGAAAAAAAGGATGCAGGTGGGGAAAAGTTTGCCTTTCATCTAGGCTGTGATGTAGGCTGTACACAGGTGAGTGTGAGGAGTGGGCTCTAAGAAGATATGGAGGGTTGTCATGGCAACAGCTGTTACCTATGTGTAACATTCTTGAGTTTGGAGCTGGTTTGTCAAGCTGGCTCTGGATACCAACAAATGGCTGTGTGTTTTCTGCTTTGATTGAGTCTAGACAGAGAGAAGAAAATATGCTAAATAAAGAAAACATTAAGCTTTTAGAGTATTTTAAAAATATACAGGGAACAATTTCCATGAATCTATTAGAATTTAAACCTTAAAGGAACAGTCCTGTCAAATTCCGAAACAACTTGTAATGGGACTAAATTATTGACTTTATTGCTGCTAAGAGTCAGGATAAAAACCACAGTCTTCCTGGTGCCAAGCGTCAGAGTGCCAGACTCGTCCTTTAGACGCAGATAGACCAGGTCAGGCATCTTTCAGATGGAGGAAGTCTGATGCTGGCAGCTTGCCAAGTGGAAAAGAGTTCACAAGGAGGAGGGGGGGCTGGGTCACAACTACCTACCTGAGTTCTTCCATCCATCTAATTAGATGAGTCAGTCCTTCTTCCCAGGGAAAGAAGCCTCTGGGTATCTAGTAGGGATAGGGATTTGAACTCAGCATTCTTACCAGCTGAGCTATCTCCAATGTCTTCTCAACCTGCAGTCAGCCTCAGAGCCACAGTTCTCCTGCCACAGCCTCCCAAGTGCTGAGATTACAAACGTGTGTCACCACTGCTGGCTCACAGTTGGACCCTAACACACGCTACTTAAAATGCCATGTTCATAACCCCCAGTGGTAGTGTATGGGATAAATTAACATCAGGGGTTGTTTTGACTTAACATGGAACTAAGCACAGAGACCATGCTAAATGTAACCATAGAGTTCTCACTGTAGCTGACTCTAACTCTGGCCAATTCAAACAGAAAGGGAATTTATTGAAATAATGCTGAGTATCTCAGACAATTTGGGAAAGACTGGAGAGACATGGAGAGTGATAGCGTGTCTGGTCAGCCAACAGAGGTATCAGCTGCCTTTCCAGGACACTGAGGTTGTGGTTTTTGTCACCAGTTCTAGATCTTCCAGCCACTGTGAGAAAACATTCCCAGACTGCCTTGCTTCTTTGCCACAGAGACTGAGGTGGCAGCATCTGACCATTGAAACTTTTGCTCAGCCTGTGGAGTGACATGAAAGAGAGATTATTTGCTGTTCTGATCTTCTGTTTGTGGAAAGAAGAGACCAAAAACCATTCTGGACTGGGGGGAGGAGTTAAAGTGCAAGTATGAGGACCCTAGTTCAGATCCTTGGGTTCCACCAAAGCTGGAAGCAAGAGTCAGGTCCATGTCTGTAAGCCCAGTACTTCCAGAGTACTGAGTGACATGAGATGCAGAAGCAGGAGAATCCCCAGAAGTTTCAGGCCCGATAGCCTAGTATGCAGTGATAAACAACCAGAGACCCTGCCCCAAACAAGGTGGGAGGCAAGGGCATGATTTGTCCTGTGACCTCCAAGTGTATGCATAAAGTATGCTTGAAATCACACACACACACACACACACACACACACACACACACACACACACAC
>JANHMN010000014.1:40554082-40658321 GCA_030674055.1 Rhabdomys pumilio | reverse complement strand
ACAGGGTGGGAGGAGACAGAGACAGACACACAGAGACACAGAAAGAAAAATTAAAAAAAAAACAGATTTAAAAAAAAAACAAAGCGGGTGGTGGTGGCACACGCCTTTAATCCCAGCACTTGGGAGGCAGAGGCAGGCGGATTTCTGAGTTCGAGGCGAGCCTGGTCTACAGAGTGAGTTCCAGGACAGCCAGGGAAACCCTGTCTCAAGAAACCAAAACAAACAAACAAACAAAGAAACACCCCACCAACATTCTCAGGAAATTCTCTAAATGTACGAAATGGGGCTAATCACAAACTATATCTGGTTTACCTGCACAGTGTTTCATGAATAAAATAGGTCTTGGCTTCTGTTTTAAATAATTATCAAGAAGTTAATAAATCAATTTTTGTTTCATTCTAACTACATGAATCACATAACAACATTAAACCCAAATATATTAAGGTCCCCACACTTCCTGTTTCCTACATTTTCACTACTTTTGGAAGCTCGAACTGTTTAGTATACAGACGCAGTGATTTGGAACGTCTCCTCAGCTGACACTGGACTCCAGGCCAGCCTTGAAAGATAGCAGCTAACTGTTCACTTTCCCCTTCCTTTCTTGTTAAGTCTTCAATTTTATTGACTATATATTGTAACTAGTTGAGCTTGCCAACTCGTAACTATTCTTTGTCTTAACCTTTACTATTCTAAGGTAGTCATTTTGGGAGTGAATTTATACTGGGATATAAAAAGTTACTACTTTAAAATAAGCTTCAAAAGGTTAACACTGCATATGCCAGTGTGTTAGACTGGAGCCATGGAAGCACAGTATCCAGTTCTTTTTAAGGGCAGCGCATTCTAAATCCTGACAAAACATACTTGCTCGTACAAGATACCTTCAATAAGCACTTGTCAGTGTTTCTTTTGTTCATTAATATTTTGTATGATAACCATCATTTCATCTTCATGTATAAAATTAAAATAGAGAAAATATTAAAAAGGAACATTTGAAAGATGTTGGTGATGGTCCATATTCTTAGTTCTGTATGTTGTCAGTCTGTGGTTTCCCAGGCAATCACATCTGAAACCAACATCCTGATTGCATATGATGAGGATCATAAACTTGACAGATGAGCACTTACTTCTGAGCCTGTTTAGTCAACGCTGGCTACTAAGCCACAGGCAAAGTACCAAATCCTCACCCATGATCACTTTCTCAGAAAAACAAAGTCTGTTGGGCAAGGCTTCAAAGGGCAAGGTACTCGGGTCTATCTCTTTCAGAATCTCTCACACACCCCTCCCTTGGACACAACTGTGTTTTCTATCGGGTGTAACAGAATACTGGAAAGAGCCCAGAGGAACTGTCCTTAAATCTTAGCTTTGTCACTTATGTGGGCAAATGACTTGGAGTTTTTGAGGTTTGGTTCTTCATCAGTGAATTGAGAATGGTATCTATTTGGAGGTTAGTGGGTACTGTATTGTACCTAAGATACCTATCACCATCACTAGAAATTAGTAGGTGTTCAATAGACGGTTTCTGAACCATCGGGTAGCTGTTATGGAAATGTTAACAAGTGATTAGCTGAGCTAGAGGCCTAGTAAAAGGTGGGCATTCTGATGAAGTCACTTCGGTTGCCTAGACTGGAACAGAGGAAGAAACTAGTATATGGGTCAAATTTTATCTGTCAGTTTCCCATTTCGCCCATTCTTATGGCTTACCACTGCTTTTTGGTGTTGGAGACTGAACGTATAGCCTTTCCTGTTATTTTTAGGTTAATGTCAGCCTTCTTGTAGTCTGGTTAACTCCAGAGTTTAGCTGAACACCAAGTCAGATAACTCTAGTTCTTTAAGTAGGCTCACTCACTTTTTCTCATGTTTGTTATAATTTATGTCTGCCTCCAGGTTCCGCACTTGCTGTTCTTTCTACAGCTCCCAGAGCTCCGATGACTGATGTGTCTGTAACTCAGCTCAGCCGCTACAAGAAACAGATGTTTTCTTTACCATTGGATCATGTTTCCTGTTGCCATGAACAAAATGCATAACAAGAATCAACTTTGGAGAGGAAGAGATTATCTATAATGGCTTCAATTCAAGAGGCTACATCCCATCATGGCAGGGAACGTATGACAGCAGGTACATGAGGGGTCGTATCGCGACTGCAGTTGGGAAGCTGAGAACAGACAGGAAGTGAGTTCAGGCTATGAAATCTCAAGCCTCACTTAGTGGCTCTCTTCTTCCCACAGACTGCACATCTTAAAGGTTCCACAGTCTTCTAAAACAGTATCCCCAGTTAGGGACTAATTGTTCAAACACGTGAAGCTTTGGGGGATAGGTCACATTCAAACCACACAATCGTCTTTATGTAACTTTATCCTCTTCCTTAGCTGAACTATTCTATCTTATGCTGAGTTTTGTGTGTATTTTTTAAGGACAGCTCACAAAAGGAGGTGGGGGGGGGACTTCTAAAAGTTTCCCAAACTGTAGGCAACAAATTCCTAAGCAACACACCTAGATGTTGTTTCGAATGTGTCAGAGGAGGATGGCCACCTTGTGTATTCTCCGGTACTACCAACTGCTTTCTGAAAGTCCAAATATCTTAGTAGCGGATTTCTGGTTTTACCCAGAGGTTGCTGAAGATCTGGAGGTAAACTTTTACATTCTCTGCTGTCCTCATAGGAACACTGAGAAACATTCTTTCAGATAGCCTGTGAAACACCAAATGATGCTGGTGCGATCCGTTAGGTTTTTTACCACTTTACAATTCTTACAGACATATGTTTGTAGAAAACACATGTAGTAGCATTACAGTTGATTTTCACAAGGGAACAGATGTCTTTGTGGCACTGGGGCCTAGTGCCCAGGCCCAAAAATGGTAGAAATGAGATTGGTCAGGCAAAGCTTTTATTGGGACTTAATCTAGATGGGAGATGTAACTTGGATCAATTACATCTAAAAAAAAAAAAAAAAAAAAAAAAAAGAGGAATAGGGAGATAGTTACAAGAGCAATTGCTGTCCAGTTCCCATCTTGGTCCTTCATTAAAAAGAAGAGTTAAGACACCAAGGCTGTCCTATCCTAGCTGCTCAGCATCTACGCTCTGTTGTAGGCAACTCACTGGTCAGCTTTGACTTCAGACCTTTGTCTTCATGGAATGCATGTCAACCATCACTGCCACAACCATCACAGGCCCTACCTCATCTGGCAGAGGGAGGGAGTCCTCCTCATCCAGTTACCTCTGAACCACACCCCCCTCTCAGGGATCAGCCAGTAAAAGAGAACCAACACACCAGGTGCACAATAAGAGATTTACCTCAAGGAACTGGTTTATGTAGTATCTTACCTTATAATCTTCTCTAATGTTATTGGACTGTACTCCTTAGTTATATCTAAAAATAAAACTCTCAGCAATACCTACGTTAGCGTTTGAATAACCAAGGACTATAATGTCCTCCTAATGATACATAAAACTCACCATTAAACCTCTCTTGGGGGTTAGGTGTTCTTAGAATTGCTGGAACCAGTCCTTTCTTTTGAAAAGGGGAAACATCTTAACTCTAGGGTTTACCTTAGAAACTCATTTCATTTCCATGCATACTACCCTGATTCTTGCTGTGGGAAAGCAATGAATCTTTTGTTGAATCTCCTTGATCTCTTAGCTCTCCCTCCCCGTGCTCTATGAGTGTTCCAATTATCTCTAGGCCTCTCTGGTTTACACTGTCTACAGGTCTACAGGGTCTCTGATGGTGGTGTCACCTGCTGCACACCCCGTTCTTCTCACCTTACCTATCTAGTGGTCTTTCTGGCTGTGACGATTGTTCCACTTTAGCCCCCATCCCTTGTGTTTTCTCTCTCTCTCCTCCTTGCTCATGCCCATCTAAAGCTCACATACTTCTGTGGGTGGAAAGGACAAGAAGAAAACGGAAGTTTTAGCATTGCTTCAAACTTCTTTACAGTTGCGTCCAAATCAGTGAAACAAAGTTAATGTCATGCTATAACAGTATCCGTGCCTGAAAGATATGAACACATTATCCTGTTACTCTGTTGAGGTATCACCAACCTAGTGATCAGAAATTATCTTTATTCAGTGTGACCTCTAGGGGCCTAAGGGTGCTGTCCCAACTGTGCTCACCAAACAAGGCCGGTTTCTGGTCTCTTGTTATCTTATCTGCTCAAGGCCTTATGCTGCTCATACACCCCCTGTTCCTACTGGTGATAGTCCCTGATGTCACTATTCTGGCTTTGTGAGTATACAACTCCTTCCAGAGAGAGTACAAAACATGGAATCCTCAATTGTCCCAAACTGGCTCTGAAGCCACGCTGTAGTAGTTAACAGGTACTCAAGTCCTGGGAACTCAGGTCCTTTGTTGACTCCTGTATGGAGCACAGATTGTTTTAAATATATGTTAAATCTGCACAACTTTTAGTTTGCTTTTTTTTTTTTTCACGACCTTATTTGCAGATAAACAAATCAAAGGTCACTGCAGGGATTCCAATCAAGGCCTGTTTGACCGAAACAGTGTTTCTTTCTGTCTGACCATGCTGCACAGATAAAAACTCAAATATCAACATAATCTTTAAATTGAATGCGTGGTGCTAAGGAAATGGCCCCATAGATAACATGTTTGTGTGCAAGAATGAGGATCAGAGTTCAGATTCTCAGCACCCATGGAAAAGCCAGGCAAGAGGAATCCCAGTTCTGAGAAGGTGGAGGTAGAAGACTTCAGGGGCAAGCTAGCTGGCTGGACCAGTGAGCTCTGGGTTCTGAAAGAGAGCCTGCTACTCAGTAAGTGAAATGGAGAGCGATTTCGAAAGACACCTGATGTCATTCTCTAACATGTGCACACACACACACACACACACACACACACACACACACACACACACAATTTATCTCATCACATTTCTTATTTTACTTGTAATTTGAGTACATTTTGGAATATTTGAGTTCATATTTGTAACATAAAAAAACAAGTCCATGTATTTTAAGTTATGTGTATTTAAAATAATAATTGCTAACTCCACAAAGCTCAAGTATGTCGATATTTTATTTCTACATAACTCATTGCTACTATTTTGGCTTCAGTTAGTGTACGCCATCTACTCTGTCTTTACTACCTCTGCTTTCTCAGTCAGAAATATGGAGCCATAGTCCTCCTTTGGAGACTTAATTAAGGGAAAAGATGTTCCTTTTTTTTTTTTTTTAAATCTCCTTTTATATCTGAAAACTGAAAATTTTGTAGTGAGAGGCTATTTCTCACATTAAAGATTGTTATGTTGATCCAAGTGAGCCGCTTTATACTTAGATAAGACTTGCTCCTTCATGTCCTTACAGAGAACCAGAACCTCAAAAGCGTTGCCAATGATCCATGTTGTTTAGATATCTGTGCAACCAATAAGACTTGTTCTAACTGTGTAAGGCTATAAATACAGTAATTAAAAAAACACATCCAGTCAGCCCTTTGTCAATAAGTTTTCTTTTATTCATAAGCGCTAGCATATGACAATGTCTGTGTTCCCTGCCTAAATAATTTGAGTTTAGTCCAAAGCAAGGCACTTATATTTTCCAAATAACAGAGAGAGAAAGAGAGGGGGGAGGGAAGAAAGGAGGGAAGAAGGTTAGTAAGAGATTAACCTTTCATCTCTAGGAAGAAAAAAAATTAAAAAATAATTTCCAAGCACATGGTGGCTATGCAGGCCTTTTATCCCAGCATGCTGGAGGCAGAGGCAGGCAAATCTCTGTGAGCACAAGGCCAGCCTGGTCTGCAGAGCGAGTTCTAGGATGGCTAGGGCTACACAGAGAAACCCTGTCTCAAAAAAACAAAAATCCAAACAAACAAACAAACAATAATTTCAGTTCTTGGCCTTGAAACTTGGTACCATGAGGAGTGAAGTGGGGGGAGAAGCTAATGCCCAGGCTGAAGTGTGTGAGAGACAGACCTGGCAGTGGTCCTCATGGACCATATACTTGCCTGTGCACGTATATGAGCCAGGGATGCTGGAGGCCAAGATGCTGGTACAATCTGTTGGACTGTGTGCTTTTCCTGGTAATATGTCTCACTGGATCTGGAACTTTGCCAGACTGCTGAAAACGCTTCTATGAGATTGCCATGCTTTCATGGCAGACAGACCCAGTTGGCCCTCAGCCCTGGCCTGTGGCATTCTGGATGGTTCTCACTTGTTCATTCTTATATGTCCTCACTTGTGGCCAAGTGTAACTTGTCTACAATAAGTAATCCTTTGCTGTCTCAGCTGAAGAATAAAAAGTAATAAAAAGTAGTTTCAGAAAAATCTTATAGACTCTATTTTCTAATAAATATATTTTTTGTAACTAGAATAATAATAAAGTAATACTCTTTGCCAGGGAAAAATGAATAATAATTTTCTATAAAAGCAAAATTGTGGCAGGGGGCTATGTATTATGTAGGTCATTGTCTTAGTCTCTTTTTGGTTGCCCTAGCATAATATCTGAGACTGGGTGACTGGGCATTTTAGCTTTATTTCCTCTTTCTGTGATAACATACCTTAATAAAAGCAATGTAAAGAAGATAGGTTGTATTTGGCTCACAATTTCAGGTTGTAGTTCATTACTGTGGGAGAGTCAAGGCAGCAGGGACTTGAAGGAGCTGGTCATGTTCATGGTTAAGAGCAGAGACAGAATAAATGAAATCATGCTTATACTCAGTTACTTTCTTTACGCTGACACAGTTCAGAATCCCCTGCCTAGGGAATGGTACTACCCACAGTTGGTATATCTTACTACCTCAGTTCACTTAATCAAGACAACCTCCTTAGCCTGGTGCAGTAGTGCTCATCTGTAATCCCAGGCACTGGAAAGCAGAGGCAGGAGGATCTACATGGAAAATTCCAGGTCAGCCAAGGCAACATATAAGACCCTGTCTGAAAAGAAAAAAGATGAGGAAAAGGAGGAGGAGGAAGAAGAAAAGGAGGAAGAGGAGAAAGAGGAGATGGAAGAAGAAGAGGAGGAGGGAGAGGAGGAGGAGAAGGAAGAAGAAGAAGAGGAAGAGGAGGAGGAGGAAGAGGGAAAAGAAGAAGAAGAGGAGGAGGGAGAGGAAGTGGAAGTAGAAGCTGTTAAACATACAAACGTGCATGCCCATAGGATACGATAATCTGGACAATCCCTCCTTGAGAGTCTTTTTCCCAGGTGATTTTATACTGAGTCAAAGCTGCACCAATGGGATTGCTCTGTGGGTAGAGGTTCTTATAGGTAAGCTTAGCAACCTGAGATCACTGGATCATACAAGCTGACAGGAGAGAACTGACTCTTCAAAGTTGACCTTTGACTGCCACATGCTGTGGCACCCGCAAAAAGGCAAAAAGCAAGCCTGAGTACGTACGTGTACACACACACACACACACACACACACACACACATACACACACACACACACATACACACACACACACACACACATACACACACACACACACACACACACACACAATTTGAAATTAGATTGGGTGAATTAACAAAACTAACAATTTACTGGGTAACTTATGAAGAATGCTTCATTTCTTACTGTCATAGAGGCTTAAAAGTTCAAGAAATAAAGTGCTGACATCTGGTCCTTGCCTGTTAGAATGTGGTTTGAGGGTATCACAGAGGAAAGGAAGTGCACATGAGACAGAGAAAAATCAGGTCAGAGTCACTGTTAGTAGGAGACTACTCCTGTGATAACTGACTACCTACCTATAGAGCTATTATAGAATAGCTTTAATCTAGTCACTTTTTTATTTTTTATACATATGGTTATTTTACCTGCATGTATGTCTATGCACCGTGTATGGTTAGTGACCACAGAGGCCAGAAGAGATGTCAGCTCCCCTGAAGCTAGAGTTACAGATGACTGCGAGCCACCATGTAGGTTCTGGGAGTCAAGTCTGCGTTCCCTGGAAGAACAGCCAGTGTTCTTGACTCCTGAGCTATCTCTGCAGTTTTACTAAGCTAGTCTTGTCTTAAAGGTCCCACTTTTCAATACCGTAACCACCCTGGCAGCAATGAGGTACTTTCTCAAGTCTTTAACCAGAATGACTAAACCTGCTAGCAACCACTTGACAGTGTACGTGATATACAGAGAAATGGGTCAGGGTTTAGCACTGACAAAATCCATGGTTGAATCCCAGGTTCTACCACTTAACAGGTTTGCCTCTGAGTAAATCATTTAATCTCTCTGTCCTTGGTTTTTCCCTTTCATAATATCTAGGGGAAGATGACTCTGGGATTATCCTACGGACAAGTATAACACTTCTAACATTTCTAGTTTGTTCCATGTATTCAAAACAAAAGAGTAATTACTGCCATTTGAAAGGAGTTAATTTTCTGTTTTATAATATTTTTTAAAAAACAACAGTAATGTATCTAAATATACATTTCCTATTCATCCATTTGCTCTTTCCGCAATGACAGAGCATCAGCTACACACTAAGACACATGATGTCCTTATATCAGAATGGAATGATGCAGTTTGTTACTAGCCAGTGACATATTCAGGGTATTGCTATGTCCTACCACCTGATCAGGAACTTAGAAGTTAAATTCCTCCTCATTTCCCTCTACCTCCCCATGATGGGCTTAATTCTCTGTACTCAACCAAGTTATCAAGATGAAATTCTAATCCCCAGATCCTCAAGGTGAGACTTTATTTGGAAATGGAGTCATTGCAAAATAAAATCAGTGGGGAGAATACTAATCCAGAATGGCTGCCAGCTATTGTCTCTACAGAAAAGGGGAAGTTTGGTCACAAAAGCTGACACATAAGGCTATGCTGGGGGCCGGGCGGTTGTGGTTCATGCCTTTAATCCCAGCACTTGGGAGGCAGAGGTAGGCGGATTTCTGAGTTCGAGGCCAGCCTGGTCTACCGAGTGAGTTCCAGGACAGCCAGGACTACACAGAGAAACCCTGTCTCGAAAAAAACCAAAAAAAAAAAAAAAAAAAAAAGGCTATGCTGAGCTGGTTGTACACTTTCTTGTGGTGGTGATGACTTGGAAGCACCGTGGTGAGTGAACTGTGAGCTTTCTGAGCCACATCCGTCCAATGCTCTGAAGTTCAGATGCTGCACCAAGGCCACCAGGACTATGGTGAAGCACTTCCTGGGCCAACCTGACATTCCCAGGAGCTGATTTCCTCTACCTTTTGGCAGCCGTATCCAAATTTCTATAACAAACATGTCTTGACTGAAGACATACCACACTGGGAGATGACCCCAGACCAGCAGCTTCCGTGTAGGAGACTTCTAACCAAGACCAGCAGTATGTCCCATTGGATGGATTGGCTTCCCTCTGATGGTTCGTTTCCAACCAACACTGCTCACTCATTGTACACCTCTGTACATTGTATAGAGGACATTCAGAACCAGACAGTAGCCATCTTTACCTGGAACACCAACCATGCCTGTCTGATGGTGGTAAAGAAAGTGTGAATTTACTGTGTGAATTCTGACAAAGAGCCAGACAGAAGCCCTCTGGAGATTCTGGGTCACCAAAGCTGTCGAGGAATTTGGTCTTAACCCAGTTCAAAAGCAATACGATGAACACAGGAGCATTGAATACCTTATGCTTTGAATATCTCTGTTTTCTCTCTCTCTCACTCCTATAAAGGTATCCAGTGATTTAGTCATTCCTGCCTAGATAACTTCTCCATCTTAAGGTCACTGATCTATGACCTTAGTTATCGATACAAAATGCCCTCATTACAGCACCTGGATTATGCTTGATATGTTTGATAGACTGGCATGTGTCTATCAGGGTAAGAAATATTGTGGTCATCTTACACGTTCTTCAGTTAAACTGGCTTTCTAGTTTAAAATCCACTTCAGATTTAAGGCTGGTAGTTTATGATTGGAAAAAGGATAATTTTGCTTTGTCTGCCCAAGAGCCATCTGGTAACATCCAGAGACATTTAGTGATACTTAGTATGTAGGGGCCAGAGGTGCTACTTGAATGGAAGGACACAACCTCCCTACAGTGGCTAGGAACCCAGTTGTCTACACTTTCAGAACTATGAGCAGTTTCCCATGTACAGACGGAGAATTCTCTGCAGTCATTTTGAGTAGTCCTGAGACCTCAAGCAAGTGACTCACCAGAACAAGAAAAGACAGGATCTGTAGGAGAATTCCCTGAACAAAGAATGATCCAGCCCAAATTGTCAGAATTGTCAGGGTTGGGAAACCCTTTCGAGGAGAAAAGCATAAAGACAATTATTAGTATACTATGAAATTATAGTATCCAACCTCATGCGTATAAATCAATGTAAAAGCAAAGCTGTCAGAATATAGAAGGAAGGTAGGAAAAGAAGAGGCAGGGTCAGTGCACTAAGGAGTGGGAACTAGCTATAACAGGCGAGGCTTACAAATAACAGCAATAAACACTTAAACCAGGAAGGGAAGGGAGAAGCGGGGCGAGAGGACAATAGGAGACAGTAGACAGTAGCTAAAATGCACAACCAAATGACACTTATAGTTCTCACTTGAAATTACGGTACTAATCCCCTAAAAGAACTAAAACTTTTTAAAATGCCTCAAAGACATTAATCAAGAAATTAAGTCTCAGAATAGGCAGAGGAGTGTGCAATAAATTGAGCTGTTCCTTTGTTTTTTTTTTTTTTTTAAAAAAACAACAATGAAAACAATTTATAATAAACTATAGTTTTTAATAAAGAATAAGAAGAATATATTTTTTTAAAAGGCTTACAGGTTAACGTGGGTGACGTAGTACTTTAAGTAACTTGTGGTATAGTAACAGTACTTAATACAATATGGTACATATATAATAAAACTGATACTTTACTAAACACACATGGTAGCCTCTAGGAGCTTTTTTTTATTTTGATGCTCTCATTAGCTATTTACATTACAATAGAACTTTTGCATTCACCCTCTGTTTCTGTAACAAGTACCTGAGACAGATCAACTCAAAAAGCAGAAAGGTTTATTTAGGCTCTTGGTTTTAGAAGTTTCAGTCCATGATCCATTACCACTGGGCCTGTGGCAGACAGAATATTTTGTGGTGTGTTGGAGACCGGTCTGCTGTTCTGGTCAAGGGGTCAGGGTCTCGAAGAATGGAGACAAGGCAGAGGTTCTGGAGTCAAGTCTCAAGTCTCCTTTATTGTCTCTCTACTGTTGGCGCATATTGACTCCTCTTGTCTCCTACTGACGCATATTCACCTTAACTCTATTGACTGTATATATATTTACAAGGAAATCCTGGGTATTTATAAGCACACGCAGGAGAACACAGGTGAAAACATTTTACCACGTGCACTATGCAGCTGGGGTCACTAAACAGCAAAACAAGCTATGTGGGATAAACAAAGATATTTGTTAGTGTGTGCTCAGCTGTTGTAGGCTACTGAAAAACCAAGTCTCTATCAGGGTAAATGGTTCCAGATGGCTGCAAAGATGATAGCTGCTTTCTAGCTGCTTTCTGCTTAAAGTCGGCTCCCTACAGTAGTGGAAACATGAAACTAAGGAAACTAAGGACACCCCCCACCCCCACCCCAGGGACCTAAGTTCTTTTCACTAGCCTCCACATTCCAAAATTTCCCCTGCTTCTCAGGAGTACCACAGGATGAAGAACAAGCAAGCCCTCAATACACAGGCCTTTGAGGACACTTAACCAAACCATAACAACCAGTTTTTTAAAATACAGCATACAAAATACTGTCATTTATATCAACTCCAAATATGAAATTGCTTGCTTTCCAGGTATGAAACTGCTAGTGTAATTATTTAGGAAAACGTGTTTATTCTTGAGGGATAGCAAGTGATCATTCTAAAAATTAGGAGTTAAGTGTTGTTATGGTGTGGATGTGTTCTCCAGATATTTACATACCCTTAAATCCACATGCTGGCATTTGGAGATGAGGCTTCGGGTGTAGTTGGGGTTGAATGAGGCCACATGAGTGTCGTCTCCCTGATGCTAGTGACTTTATAAGAAAAGGAAGAGGGTTCTTGTCATATGCAGCCCTTTGTCACATTAAGATCCAGTGAGAAGGTCCTCACTAGATGCCAACCAGATGTTAGTGCCAAGTTTTTAGGCTTTCTCACCTCAGCAACTGAGCTAAATGAAATTACATTCTTTAGGGGTTGCCTACTCAAAAATGTTCTTTTTAGTAACAGGAAATGAACTAAGACATAGGTCATGAAGTGTGCAACTTTTGAAATGGTTTAGTGAAAAAGTTCTTATATGTATGTACTGCATGTGCGCACATGTGCACACACACAGAGACAGAGGCAAAGAGAGGAGAGAGAGAGAGAGAGAGAGAGAGAGAGAGAGAGAGAGAGAGAGAGAGAGATTGAGAGATTAACAGTGACTAACGTAGGTGACAAGTATGTACATAGCCCTTGTTGCATTCTTTCAATTCCTCTGTAGAACTGGAAAACTTGAAAAAAAAAAAAGTTGATGGAATTCTATATAGTTAAAATTTATGTATAAAGATGGATTTTATATAGTTTCAAAGGTAACTATTGATTTCTTGTGCACAGTTTTGTTTGTTTTGCTTTTGGTGCTGGTATTGAGCCTACATATGCTACCCAAGTGCTTACATCCTTAGGTGCAATTCTTCATTAACAAAACGAAACAAAACAGAGCACCATTAGGTGTCAATAAGGAAGATTCAGCTGAGAAATTTATAACCACCTATGGGCCAGTCACTTGAGGAGTTCACTGTAGGTGCACGTGTCTGTTCTAACGAGGGGTTTCATGGCTGCGTGTCCCGTGTATCCCGTGCTTTCTCGGGGTATGCACTTTTTTGTCTTTCCTGCTGGGTTGTTTCTTTCCGGGGCAGAGATTTTCTTTGCCATTCTTCTTTACCTTTGAGGCTTTTATCCACTGTTTCAGAGTATGGTTGTGCGGGCTGACACAGATTCTTCTACGTTTAACATGAAGGCTGCCAAGAAAATGGGGGAAAAATGAATCTTCACAGAAATTACAAATAAAAGCCAGGCGTGGTGACATATACCTTTAATCCCAGCACTGGGGAGGCAGAGGCAGGTGGATCTCTAAATCCAGGCCAGACTGGTCTATAATGACTTCCAGGACAGCCAGGGCTACATAGAGAAATCCTGACTTAGACAACAAAAACAAAGGAATTACAAATACACAAAAGAACTAGTGACTCATGGGTAGCCCAGCACCTTTTGGACATTGCATTCATAGTGACTTCAAATTGAACACAAAGAAGATAAATCCTCACTTTACAGACATTGTTCCCATTGTCTTCAGATGTCTGCAGAAAGTATTGAACTGAGGGTGAGGGAAGGGGAAATTGGAAGAAGAGGAAGAGAAGGGGAAAAAGAGAAACAAAGGAAGAAAAGGAAGCCAATAATAACAGACCCAGATAAAGTAATTCGCTTCCATGTTTAAACTTCATCCAGTAAAACCAGTTCATCCTCACTGCCCATCCTGGCATCCTTGTCTGGACCAGCTGCAGACCCTCTTTCTTCCCTGTGAGCCTGCACTCAGGTTATGCCTCTGCTGGTCCTTAATTTCCCATGTCTTTTGTTCTAGCAATTGATTTATTTCTTCATTACATTACATCTTGCTGGAGCAATAATCTAGATAGAATTTTTGAAAAGCCCATATGCATAACAGGAACTAACTTATTACAGATATGAAGTCAAATTTAGCCAATAGAAAAATCTACTAAAATATCTTGTTGTCCAATAAAACTTAATATAACATAGTTCTAAGTTACAATTCAGAATTTGTTCCAATTTTTTTATGGGGTAACATTCACAATTTGGGTCAACTAGAAGACTCTCCTGAGATATATATATAGATATAGATATAGATATATATGGTGACTTTTAACTTTTAACTTTCCATGAGGTGCCAGGCAAACCTGATGAAATACGGCAAATCCAGCTGTATCTACATGTATAATGTAGCTGTGTTCTGATAAATTGAAACCCTCGAGCTTGATATTCACAGGGAGATGGAAGAGGCAGGGAATAGGCTACCATTTCTCTTAAGAGAAATCATTATGAGATAATGTGTGGAATCAACAGGGGAGGAGAATGTGGAAGGGTGTGGGGTGGGCTTTAGCATCCAGTCTGTGGAGGAAAATCGATTCGAAAGGAATGGACTTCATGCTAGAAGACAGCATATTCTCTTAAGTGCTGTACATGGAGATGGCTTCGGAACCAGCGCTGATTCTCAGCCACCAATTGCTTTGTTCTGGTGGGAGAAAACCTGGCTGTCATCAGTGCTGAGCTGGGGGGAAAATTGCAACCTTCCTACATGCCCGAAAGAGAGAAACACGCATGCACAAAGAAGCCACAGATGGCAGTAACTGTGTGGGAGCTAACAGAACAGGCACCCACGTGGAAGCCTGTATTATGACCAGCCTGGTAAGGCCACAACTTTGATTGCCACTCTATGGTGGTGCTTAGAATCCTCGGGTGTAGAACAGGCTCAACCTCAGCTGCATCCTTGATTTGTGATTAAAGGATGAGGCAACACTGAGGAAGGAGGCAGCTTCTCCCGTACTCTCTCAGACACCCCCAGTTTTATCATACCTAAAAGGCACAAGCGTCCCTCACTGAATTTCTAGATCAGAAACCAGGGAAACCTCCTGATTCTTACCCAGGGTACTTACAAATCGCACCATGGGCAGTGCATGGAGGCACATGCCTTTAATCCCAGCATTTAGGAGGCAAAGGCAGGGGGATCTCTGAGTTTGGACTCAGTGTGGCCAAGTGTGGTCCAGAACAGCCAAGGCTATATAGGCTGTATAGCCAAGACTGACCCTGCTCTTCTGCTGTGGAGACTATACCTGGGCTCATTCCCTAAAGTTTATTTCTCCCTCCTTTCCTCAAAGCAGCGTTTCAAATTAGTTATTACTAAGAATGTCTAACCTCCTGAATGACTTCATTGAGGAAAACAACAGATTTTTCTATCCAAGAGAGAATCTCCCCGAAGTGCAGGAAACCCTGCCGGCCAAGGAGAACAGCTTTCTATTGTATTTCTGGAAGTTCCTTAATGAAGTCACTGTAGAGGGGTGTAAACAAGCAAACTGCTGTCTCAGAGATCAAAAAAGCACAAGGATCATTCATAGGGTCAGAAACAAAGGATCTATTTCCAGGGAGAAAATGGAAAGGAAGAGTCTAGTAAGCTCATGGTCGTGTGATTTCTATTAATTAATTAATTAATATTAATTGTGGCTTATATGATGCTTGTAAGTTACATTTGTAACACAAGCAATGTTTTCTGTATCTTAAACATTGGCCTCAAATCATAGAGCCTTTATATACTGTCACGGTGAAATACAGCATTTGGAGGTGCAGATGTACTTTGCAGTGAAATGATTTGAAAATAATACTTCTTATATTAGGTATTAGGAAACGTAACAGACAGGGTCTGTAATTTATCACTAAGAGATAAAAATCTAATTTTGAAACCAAATCACAGCTGCCCAATTTTTCAACTTTCTTATCAGCAGAGAGTTCAATTTACAAATTTGACTTAAATTAAATATGTTTAAAAACAGTGATTGGCTCCATGATTTCTCTTTAAATAAAAGCTGGTACTTTTAAAAACTAAAGGTTAATCCTTTAATCATATGTTTCCTTATCAAAGTGAGGATGTTATGGTTTGACTCTGAAATGTTCCTCACAAGCTAATGTTTTAAATCTGCACCCTGACTGTGGTCCTGCCTGGGGATGCTGTAGGACATTTGGGAGATGGGACCTCGCTGCTTTAGGCATTCATCTTCCACCTCACTTGGAAAGCCATAGTCCAGCAACTGGTTCTAGCCTCACTCTCTGCTTCCTGGCCCACCATGGTGTGAAGAGCCTCGGCCACATGCAGCCTCCCACCATGAACCCCACCATGTCTTGACTACCAGCATGGGCTGGAACACTTAGAAACTACCAACGGAATAAACCTTTCCTCCATCACGCTGTTTCTGTTAGGTGTTTTAGTCAGAGAAGCACAAAAGTAACACAGAGGGCTTATGCCATTTTTCTTTTATGCCTTCTAGATCTCTGACATCCATTAACCACCCCTTCCCCCAAACTGAAATCCTATTACCTATAATATTCTCTGATAATTCCAACAAGCTGTCTCTTAAATACCCATGGATACCTTTTGTATTTTTCTAATTCTCCCTGAGACTTCCCTGTCAATGTTCTTAGTCTCTGATAGGCTGAAATGACAGATATGCATGCCACTGATGTGGAAGGGCTTGAGATGAAGTTTAGTGTTTCTCAGAGCAGTCAAAACAGGCTCGGTCAATTTAGTTCAGTAGTATAGACGAAATGCAAACATCCAGATGACTCAAGTTGCTATCAACAACCTATGAATTTTTTGATCTGCCAACTACTACCAATGATATTTACTAAGATTAAATAAAATACTGGAAAAATTTCCATCGAGTATACTATATTAGTCTTAGAGGACTATTTAGAGGAGAGATTTAGGGAAGGGTCATGGTCTCAGAGAATTCAGTCCATGATTGATTGGCTCTAAGCATTTGGTGACAACGTTATGACAGTAGGATTATATGGTGGGAGGGGTTCTTCACATTGTGGACAGGAAGGAGGATCTAGTGACAGACTTCCTTCCACCAAGCCCTAATCTCCAGTGAACCCCACCTTCTAGAGTTTATCAAACCTCCCAGAATAGTAGCAAAAACTAGCTGTAGACCAGTCATTCCATAATAGGCCTGTAGGAGACCTACTCAAACTATGGCGCAGAGATTGTCCAAATGCTAGGAACTTGACGTACCCCTTAGAAGAAGCCACCATATAGTATGTGCCCTGGACTTCCAGCCACAGATTACGCTGGTTCCTAATGACCAAACCATCCACACTGATGCATTCAGGATAGTGTGAAAACTGAGGAGATACTGAGAGAGTTCTCCACCTCTCCACCCTCTGCTTCCCACTGTAGACACTCAAGATTACTTGATCTTGGACAAATAATTGTTTTCTCCTCAGCATTTGATCCCAAGTGTAGTTTTAATACTTAATATAGACCTCTGACTCCTTTGGGAATCTTATAAAATACATGGAGCAGACCTTCTCCCAGGGAACAGGTTTACACATAGAAATGTCCAGGAATTGATGGCCCCTTAATCTGAAGGTTGTCTGTCAATGAATAGTGTATACACTCTTGCTCTGTCATTTTAAGAATCCTTTGACTTAGATAAGGGTTTCTCAACTTCTATAGTGAGTGGTTGTCTCTGAAAAGATGCAGAAAAATCCTCAATTCATTATCTCATTCTTCTAATAATAAAATAGCAATAATTAGGCATATGATACACCCTAAGAACTATATTTCCCCTTTCTCTTGAAAACGAGTGAGTGTGTGTGTGTGTGTGTGTGTGCACATGCGCACGCAAGTGCGAGAGAGAGAGAGAGAGAGAGAGAGAGAGAGAGAGAGAGAGAGAGCATGTAATTGTAGAAGTGATTTAAATGGCCAGATTATAGAAATCTATTTTATAGGCCAAGAGAACACAATAGGATAAAAATCTTAGAGACTGCAGAAAACTAGAGACCACTGAGTCTCTGCTGTAGCCTCAGTTCATGGTTTGTTGTCAAATTTGTTAATAGAACAGAGGTTCTTGGGTGTCTCAAGAGCTCTGGAATAAGCAGTAGTGTGTTTTATATTCCAATATTTTATATTCCAAAGGAAAGAATATCAAACAGCTCACTAGCATCCCTCAGGTGTAGAAGCAGTGTTAAACTCAGCACACCAGGAAGATAACTCACATCTAATATAACAAAGTTTAAGAGGATAAGATTTGTCTTTGTTGAGATAAACTATCACTATGTGACCCAGACTGACCTTGAACTGGTGACCTATCTGCCTTACCCTCCAGAATACTAGGCTTACAGGCATATGTCACCATACCTGACCTTGGAAAATCATGTTATGGTGAGCTTCACTCTTTCTCTTCAATGACCATGGAAGATGTGTGGTGTTCTTAGGCAAGCGAGCTGCATGGAATCCCATTCTGCCTTCGCTAGCAATCCCGGAACATAGCAAATGAACTTTGTGATCTGTGTAATCTGTTTTGTTTTGGTTTTGTTTTGTTTTGTTTTGTTTTGTGAGATAAGGGTTTCTATATGTGTCCCTGGAACTAACTCTGTAGACCAGGCTGGCCTTGAACTCAGAGATCTTTCTGCCTCTACCTCCCACTGGGATTAAAGACCCCGTGCCACCACCGCCCTGCTGAGCTATGTAATCTTACCCACTGGTTTGTCTGCATGACAGGAAAACAAATTCTGCTTTCCTCTCATGTTGTTGTTGTTGTTAGCCTCCAGTTCCCAGGGGGAGGGTGTAGGGGCTGGGAGGGTGTAGGGAGTGACAGGGTGGGGGTGGGGAATGGAAGGGCTAGGAGGACCTGGAGGTTCAGCATGAACTAACTAACACTCTAGAATCTTTAAAATCAGATGAGCGCATCTGCAAGTAGATTGCATGCTGTCTTGTGACAAGTACGTTTCAGATCTTGTAAATTCCTTTTGAATTCAGAGAGTAAAAGCGTCAGCAGCTGTCAGCTGCCTGAGGAAAGTTACAGTTTAATGCCGCTGTGACACAGACATTGTCATCTCTGATTGCTCTTTTGTAGTAAAGTTACTAGTGATTTCTGGTGACTGAGGACATGTCACCCCAAAACAGCATTGTTGCATGTCTGAGGGGTGACTGTAGGACTCAGGACATTCCTACAGAGAGATTGGGTGTTTACTCCAGGTAGCCTGGTGCTCAAAGGACAGAAGAGTTACTCTTCCTGCACTTGTTTGAATGCTGTGTAGGATGAGTGGCAGATAAAGCATTCAGACCATTGCTTGTTAGCCAAGGGGATAAGCAGCATTTGGTTTCCCAAGTCTTTGCTGAGGGGCACTCACATGACAGCAGCCAGGTCACAGTCCCCATCAGCTCTCTGGATGCTGCACGAATTCACTCTTTCCAGAAGTCTTCTGGAAATATGATGAGAAACTTCAGTGCAACAGCTGGAGGGTATGGGAAGTATGGCTACAAGAAAACGGAGAGCTTCCGTTACCGTCCTGGGAATACCAGCTCGTCCTCATCTTCAAGGTTCCGGGAAACAGATGGTAACAATACACAAGCAAGTACTTCTCTGGCTTTCGTGGGTGTAAACAAGGACAGGACATGTCTCTACCTTCTAGAACTTAAGCTGTATTATGAGAGAGAAAAGGAGAATCTGGGCAAAATGACGAGAGGTGAGAGACAGAAAAGACTGTACCAGCGATGCTGACAGAGCTGCATGTGGAGGATGGAAAGGGTGCGGTCAGTGGTGTCCCATACAGTTCATTTTGAAAAAGAGAGGCTTCATGGGTCTCCAGTGAAGGCTTGACATTTTCTGTTAGAAGGACTTGGCTTGCCCAGCATACATGAGCTCACTGATTCGGTCTCCAGCACCATCAAAACAAGCATAATGGCACACAGCTGTAATCCCAGCATTTGGAAACCAGATGAGCCTGGGCTACATAGTGAGATTCTGTCTAAAAAAACCAAAACAGATTAAAAAATAATTCTGAGACAAAAACACACGACACAATTTAGGGTGTCTTCTCTGAACCAAGTAGCTAGGCAAGGACAGGGTTGGTACATGTGACTCAGGAACCAGCATCACTAAATCCTCAAATGACCATCTAAGGAGGCTGAGTTTTTGTGAAAAGGACATCACGATTTGATAAAGATTGAGAAAATCCATCTTGTAGCAAAATGAAGACGTATTAATTGATGGGAGGTGACTTATGCTGTCAATATATGAGCTCATACTGTCAAGATACGAGGCATTTGACACAGTGCAAATACCAAAAAAAAAAAAAAGTGCATTCTTCATATTGAAATAGCTGCAAATTCTTGCCACACACACACAATTCATTTCACCAACTGGATTGTGAACACAAAACAGTGTTAGAAATCACAGCCAACAGGGCTGCAGGTGACAGCCCCAGAAGGAGAAGAGTGAGCTTCTGAATGAATCAACACTCAGCCGGAACATGCAGACCTCTCAATGGTGTCTCTCCAAGTGATAGAAGTAGCCGCCTTGGGGAGAAGGGAAGCTCTGAATGTCCATGTCTAACCCACACAAAAGTATCAGGCCTACCCAAAGCTGTGGGGGAGAAAAGCAACTTATATGAAATCTAAACTGTATGACTAATTTCTAAGCATCAAAACTTTGTTACCATTAATTTACTTGTTTAGTCATTGCTCAATTAGACCATTTCCAACATAATTTTAGTCAATGGGAGATGCAAAAATAAATGAAATTGTATACCCCTATACTCCAGAATCTGTAGTAAAAGCAATTTGGAACTATATTCTTAGGATACAATCCCACTGACCCAGGTAATTAATTATGCTTCTGGGAGATGCTTCTCTCCTTCCTTCATGATAGTTCTAGGGGTCAAACAAGAAAACAGATAAATACAAGGAGAGTTAACAACACACACTTGAACAATCTTTTAGGTAAGAAAGAAATCATACTGGAAACTAAAAGTATCTTGAGATAAAGAAAATAATACAATGAGGGCTGGAGAGATGGCTCAGAGGTTAAGAGAACTGACTGCTCTTCTAGAGGTCCTGAGTTCAATTCCCAGCAACCACATGGTGGCTCACAACCATCTGTAATGGGATCTGATGCCCTCTACTGGTGCTGTCTGAAGACAGCCACAGTGAACTCATACATAAAATAAATAAATAACTTTTAAAAAAGAAAATGATACAACAAATTTAACTTGTAGAATATCACCAAACATCACTGCAAAAAAAAAAAAAAAAAAAAGGTTATCTCAATAAGCAGCTACAGTAAAGGAGAAAGACCTCAAAGAACTTACCAAAATGCCCACCAACAGCTAAATAAACAGTAGGCCCTCATCCAGGTTCAGTAAAGGGTATGCTAGATACGGATATGCTCACAGATACCAATGTCAGTAATATAGAGAAAATCGAGAGACCTTCAAGAAAGCCCATTTGCATCTTGTAATAAGAGTGGAGAGGCCCACAAGGCCCCACCCCTCCCAGAGGCCCCATAGTCAGTGGTTGCTGGGGGGAAGAAAGACACTTTTTTCAGTGGGGCAGCCACTAGTAAGGTACTCATTGTTCTATAAAGATGCCTAAAGAAACCGAGTCACAACCAAGCACAGTGGGAGGAAAGGACACGAAGGGAAAAGGATTCTGACTGGGATGAGGATGAAGAGCCGCAGAAGCGAAAGGTGGTGGGAATGAATATAATATATGTGTCATAATGAAATACGTTACAATATATAACAAATATATGCAAAAATTGGGGGGAGGATAAAGGAATTTCAATTTAATGCATTTTTATGTTCCCGGGAAAATAGATTATACAAAGTATCCCCAAATATATGTTAAATATATGTTTATATAAATTTATTTACAAAAAAACCCTCAAAAACATGTAAACTTTGCATTCTAGTTAATAACTGTGTCATTATGCATTCTAGTAAATAACTATGCAAGTGACACAAAGCATTTGTTCTTCTGCTCAGCTCCACTTCTCAGAGGAGGAGAATGAACCTTTCCCAGAGTAAACCATCATACACCAGGATCGTCCTTTATTCCAGTCATCTATGCCTAGTCAGAGGTTTTCATTTTGCTGTGCACATGGGTGTGCACAGAGTCAGCCAGATGCTCCAGAAGTAGAAAATAAAAACAATTTGTCCAGAAAACAGGGTTCGAGACAGGGTTTCTCTGTGTAGTCCTGGCTGTCCTGGAACTCACTCTGTAGACCAGGCTGGCCTCGAACTCAGAAATCCACCTGCCCCTGCCTCCCAAGTGCTGGGATTAAAGGCGTGCGCCACCACTGCCCGGCCAGAAAATATTTTTCAAGTGGCCACCATGTGACAGACTTTCTGTTTCAAATATCTGACCTTACGATGCCCAATAGTCCAACATGAGGATAACAGATGATAAAGTTACTATAACCTACTAACTGAGCTTTGGGTAGGGGGCCTAGCTCACTGGTACAATGCTTGCCTGGTATTAGAAAATGTCGGCTTCAATCCCTAGCCAAAAAACAAAAACAAACAAACAAACAAAAAAAACCAAAGTAAGTGCTCAGTGAGATATATTGAAAATGCTATGGAATCGTAGCTGAAAGAAACCATGTACACTCTGCATAACCCGGTTTATGTGGAATGCCCAGAGCAGGCAAATCTATGAGATGAAATGTGGAATCGTGGTTGCCAGAGGCTGGGAGGAGGAAATGGGAATGGTTGCTACAGGAACAGGATATCCTTTCTGTATTATAAAAACATGCTATAATTAGAGCGATGAAAGATTCACAAATGTGATTATATCAAAAATCCCTGAGTTGCATTTTAAAATGATGAATGTTGGTGTGTAAACACTAATTGTAGTTATGTTTATTAACACACTGGTTTCCTAAAATCATTTGTTCTTCTAACTGCTTATTCTCCCAGTCAGACCCTTGCTATCCCAAACTACGATACTGAGTTTTCTCGTGTATCCATCCATACACTTATCTGTCTAACTATATGTGCTATGGTTCAACTGGAATATCCCTCACACGTTCATGTATTAAATGGTTGGTCCCCAGACAATGGCATTATTTTGGGAGGTGATGGAAATTTTAAGAGAGGGGACCTAGCTGGAGGAAGTGGGTTACTGAAAGCATCCTGTCCTCTCTGCTTCCGGTGTGCCACGAGGTGAGTGGCCTTTGCCATGTGATCCCACTGCAGACCTGCTCTGCCTTGTCACAGGCCCAGCCAGAATCAAAGAGCCGAGGACTGCAGACTGAAACGTCAGAAACCATTAAACAAAATGACCAAGTTTTCCCTTTAAGTTGTGTTTTTCCAGGACTTGTCACAGGAGCAGTAAAAACTATCTGATTATACAGCTGTACAGAACTCCCAGGGTGGAATCATATCAGTTCCAAGCAACTCTCAATCATGGCCTGTGCCCCTTAGAAGCATGGGGATGAGGAGTCACAGAAAACCTCTGAGTTAAGGAATATGAGTTACCCAAGTGCTGGTATCAACTCAAGGAATAGTCTTAAATCAGAAAAGCATCAGGGACCATATGTGTTTCATAAAACTGAGATGAAAAATGAAGGGTTAGTTCAACTGGAGACTACTTGATCTGTGAGATTAACTAATTAAAAGTCATAAGCAGCTAAGCATTTAATATATGTTGGTAGTTATGACCAGTGAGGTCTTGATGTGGTTCAAAATACAAAAGACCAGAAAGAACTCTGAAGAGGAACATGGGAAGTTGGATGGTGAAAAATGAACGGGATGAGTGGATGAGAGCAGTGTCAAGATTCTGTTGGATGACACTGCCCCCTAGTGGTTCTCTTATGCAAAGTCCTGCCAGCATTTAAAAAAAAAAAAAAAAGCCACTCCACTGCTTACTTTGATTTTAGTCACGACTCCAGAATTTTACGTAAGAGAGATTTAGAGGTATCAAGTAGGCTTATGAAGAGAATTATGTTTGAAACTTCTAGTGGAAAATATAGAGGGAAAACATCAAGACACAGGTATAAGCAATGAGTTTCTGAATATTGCTCCAGCAGCTCAAGGAATAATAGCAAGGATTGAGAGATCGGATTGCATCAAATTAGCCAAAGAAAAATAATGGAGAGACAGACCACAGATTCAGAACAACTCTTTGCCAGCGATTCATAGAATATCCAGATTGTATACAGAAATGAAAAAAAAAACCAAACACTTCAAAAAAAAAATAACCCCATTAGCAAATGGGCAAATGAACTCAATAGACACTTTCCAGATTTTGAAAAAAAATTATAAATAAATGGGAACAATTTTCAGCATCTTTAGCTACTGAGGAAATATGTTAAAAGTACAATGAGACTGTGTCTTACGGAGGTCAGAGTGTGAATCATCAAAAAGAAAAAACATAATAAGTCAAAGCCAGAGAGAGAGAGAGAGAGAGAGAGAGAGAGAGAGAGAGAGAGACAGAGATAGAGACAGAGACACAGAGACAGCGGGGCAGTGGTGGCGCACGCCTTTAATCCCAGCACTTGGGAGGCAGAAGCAGGCAGACGGATTTCTGAGTTCGAGGCCAGCCTGGTCTACAGAGTGAGTTCCAGGATGGCCAGGGCTACACAGAGAAACTTTGTCTTGAAAAACCTAAAGAGAGAGAGAGAGAGAGAGAGAGAGAGAGAGAGAGAGAGAGAGAGAGATATGAAAGGGGACCCTGATACATTGTTCTTGAGATTCCAGGTTAGTACAACCACTGTAAAAATAAGTATGCAGGTTTCTCAAAAATAGAAAATGGAAGCACCATGGGATCCAGCTACACCATTCTTGGGTATATGCCTAAAGGAACCGAAGTCAGCACACCACAGAAATATGCAACACACCCATATTTGCTGTGGAACTATTTGCAATACCTAGATTATGGGATTACCCAGTGGGTGGCACTGGTTAGTGGAGATTGTAGAACCTTTAGGAGGCAGAGCCTTGCTGTGGAGGAGATAACACTGAGGAAGGGCTTTGAGAAGAGATCTCTCTTTCTCTCCCTCTCTCTGTCTTTCTGTCTCTGTCTCTGTCCCTCTGTCTCTCTGTCTCTCCCTTCCCACTCTGTGTGTGTGTGTGTGTGTGTGTGTGTGTGTGTGTGTGTGTGTGTGTCCTGTATGTAGTTGAAGATACAGTCTCTCAGCTTCCCACTTTGACCGTGCGCCTCCATGGTTCCCTTTCCATAACAGTCCCTTCTTTCTTCTATAAGTTGCTCTTGGTCACAGCAACCAAAGGTAACTAATACAGTACACATCGGCCGGTGAGTGGATTAGGAGGAAAATGTCATGGTCATAAAAGGTCGTAAAAATCTGACAAGATTGCTCGGTGGGGAAAGTGGCTGGCATCCTGATGACCTGAGCCTGGTCTCTGGGAACCACATGGTGGCAGGAGAGAACTACCTCCTGAGAGTTGATTTCTGACCTCCACATTCGTGTCCCATGGCACATGTGCACCCACCCATCTCCCCCGCACAAAGAGATAAATGTGATAAGATTTAAAAAGATGGTAAAGGGATCTACTAGGAATATGGATGGGGAGGCGAGGAGAAAGTAAAGATGCTAATGGAGGGGTTGGATCAATGGCAGCACAGTATATACATGTGTGAGAATGTAACAAAATCCATGATTCTTGTATAATTAGTCCATGCTAATAAAAGAATTACATGCCAATTATTCCGTAGTTACATTGTTTTTATTTAGATGACACTGTTACTTACTTTGTAGGGAGAGCTGATGATAGATTAGGGAGGGTATATCTTCCCCTAAAGACTATACTGATGCAACCATTGTATGAGGCCAAGAATGTCATGGGACAAACATTTCCAATCACAGATTACACAAACACAGATCTGTCTAATGGAATTAGGATTCCTCTGAAGGGAAATAGATGAAAAATGTAAATTCAAGAGAAGTCTGGCGGAGTGGGCTTGTAAAGTAGTACACGTGTGTAGTCTAGAGCACACTGAAGTGTGAGCTAGCCAAAGGCTGTGAACTGCCATCCTGCTCCGGCTGACCTGCTCCAGTTTCACCTTCACCCATAACCAATCTTACAGGTGCCAGTTCGCTTTGCGAAGGACATGGCATAACAGATCCAGGTCAGAATGCTCTTTTAAAAGGGATTTGTGAGACCTTCCTGCCGACACGAGAAGCAGACACTGTGGTCAGTCCTGGGAAAGGAAGTTAACAACCAGTGGTAAGTAAATGACTCATCTACTAGCCAAACAGAGTATATTGTATGGGGCAGAAATCAAATATGGACCACCTCTAAAGCAAAGGACACTCAAGGCTTTTTACACTGAGGGAGAACAGTAGGCTATTGTGGGGATGGAGAAGTCTCAGGGAATGCTGGGAAAGAATAGCAGTAGGCTACCCTAGAGGAAGAGTACCACATGAAGTGCATGGTTGAAGCTTTTAGGCTTACCCTACTTTGGCGACATCACATGTAAAGAAGTGGAGAAGGATAAACACAACACACACACAGAGTCACATAGCCACAACCAAATTGTATCAATTATAATCCATTTCCATATTCCCACTTTCAGTCTTGTTTGGAAGCAGCTGTTTCCAGTACTCCATTATTGCACACAAGGCTGCAATGAACACGCCTGAGAACAAAGCAGCACTGATTATCCGCTGTGCACTGGACACCACTTTAATTAATCTTCACAGAAACTATGAGCGGAAGGAACTATACTCACCCCCATGTAGCAAATGTGTAACTAATGTGCAGAAAAATTACATAGTATTCCCTGAATCAAAGGACCAGGAAATTATGGCATTGAGATTTGGATCCGGACCATCCAGGATTTAGAAAGACCCATGGGCTGTGCTTGGCTTGCTCTTCTGTGTGTCTCGTTGGGACTGCATCAGAATTTCCCTAGGCCAGTACTCAAACTGTAAACTGCATCAGAGTCGTTTGGAGTTATCTTAAGCTGGAGGCTACTGTTAAGTAGGCGAGACCTGAGCATGTGCAGCCCCAACAACTTTGCTGGGGAGGCTGATACTATTGCTCCCAGAATACACTTGGAGGGCCACAGAACAAAGATGTGTGTTGAATTGTTGGGTTGTAGGATGTGTGCATTTTTGCCTATACTTGACCATGCAAATAGCTCTGTAGTGATTGTGTTTACTTACACTCACGTGTGAACTAGATGAGAGCTACACTTTTGACACCTTCAACATGTCATAATGTTGCCTTGAAACTTTACTGGAACTGGGGTGTAAGTCAGTGGTAAAGCACAGTCTTAGCTAGAACGACACCCTTCAATCCTTGGCAATTTTAAAATGTGACTTAATTTATATTTCCATATAGATAAGTTCTAAGCATTCTGAGTTGTCTTTTGAATTACCAAGTACTAATTTAACAAGATTTTAAATTAAAAACCATAATTTATTTATAGGAACTTGAACTATTTTGAATACTGCCCTGGTTAGTTTTTATTGGCAACTTGAACTTTAACTGAAAAATGGCCTTTTGGCATGACTGTGGGACATTTTCTTGACTGCCATTCGGTGTAGGAGGGCCCAGACCACTGTGGGTGGCACTGTCCCTATGCAGGCTGTTCTGGGGAATATAAGAGCTGGCTGAGCAGAATTCAGGAGTGAGCCAGAAAGTAGGGATCCTCTGGGTTTTGCTTTAGCTCTCCCTTGAGATCCTTTAGTTACTTTTAGTTCCTGCTTTGATTTCCATCAATGATGGACTGAAACCTGCAACTGTGAGCCATGTAAACTCTTTCCTCTCCGAGCCTGCTTTTGGTCAGAGTAATCTATCACAGTAACAGAGAAAGCAAACCAGGACAGATACTGATCTTTTGTCAGTAATTAAAAATATTTTCCTCACCATAGCTTTATAAGTTTTTCTTTATTGTTCGCTATTTGTGTATTACTTTGAAGATCCTGTAATAATCAAAAATACTTTTCTTTACAGCCAGCATGTATTATATGTGTATTATAAGTCAGTATTCTTTTTTAAAAAAAATATGGCTACCTATTGTCTCAGAGCTGTCAATAAATTAATTTTTGTCTGTAATTAGTTTACAAAGAGCTAAGAAACCATTTTCCTTTTCCTAAGAGAAATTTTTTTGTAAACATAGTGAGCAAATTTGTGTCTTTACATTTAGAATACTATAACATGATGCTGATGTGTGTGTTCTTTTCTTTTAGAGGGGCAGGGCCAGGTTGGCTTAAATTTCTGAAAAACCAGCTATGTAAACTCCAAACTCTGCATCTCTTCAGATCTCTGACTCCTTTCATCTATGTTGAGTGCAACATATTTCTTTTTCTTGGGCTGGTTCCCTTCCCTGTTAGAAGCTTTCCTCCGCAGATATCCCATGGCTTTGGCATCTCTAACCTCTTGAAGTCTCCAAAGCAATATAGGCTCCACCTTCACAGCCTCACACACTGGCCTCTCTGGACCTCCATGCAGGGACACCCCTTCCACATGCGTGGCCTCAGCAACTTTCCTTAGTTGTGGAGGGAGATTCCATAACCCCTTTCACACGATGGCCACTCTGAACCTCCATGCAAGGATACCCCTGACACATTCCTGGCCCTAATGGCTTTCCTTAGTCATAAAGGGAAATTCCATCCCTGATTCTAGAGTCAAAACTACATGGCTGAAGCTGTCAAGTTCTGCTGCTTGCTGAGGCTGGAACATGGCCCCCTTGTTCAATTACATCTTCACCAGCTTTCTGTTTTCTATGGTTTACTTCACTACCTAAGCCTGGTTGTCCTGGAACTTACTCTGTAGACCAGGTTAACCTATATGCCTCTATCTCCTGAGTGCTGGGATTAAAGGCATGCACCACCATGCCTGAACATAAGCTTTTCTTCGATTGCTCATCACAAGATTATTAAAAACATGGCTACTATGCCTCAAGAACTGGATTAAAGGCATCTGTTGATCCAGATAAAAAACTTGGGTTATCCCACCTCAAGATCCAGATCAAAAGCCTGTGTCTTTCAGTCTTAAGATCTGGATCAAAGGCATGTTGTTTTCCTGCCTCAGGATCTGGATTATAGGTGTGCCCTCCATTTCTGGATTGCAGTTCATTCCAGATATAGTCAATTTGACAACCAAGGATAGCCATCACAATCCACTCCTTGTCTACTTGATACACTATTATATCTCTTTATGTCTAAATGAAAACAAGAACCAAGTCATAATGACACCTAACATGATATAACTGTCATACAACCAAGAACGCATAGTAAATTTAGATTATGTGCCAATGTTCCATATTCAACATCCTTTTCACAAGATGGGATCTTGCCGTGAGGTCACCACTCCTCTAATTTCATTAAATATCTTCAATCTGTTTATCTCTTTGAACACAAGATTTAGCTCCATTCCACTTCCTGGTGTCCCTTTAACCCTTGAACTATATATTTTGTACATTTTTTTTCTTTCTCGGCTTGCTACATTTGATCAAAATGTTCTTCATAGGAGTGAACCACAGGCCAGAGTCTATGCTAGGCTGTTTTGAGATTTTTTTTATGCAATTGACCTAAATCTCTTCACTTTAGCTTCAGGCAGACTCTTCAGAATAGGGCAAAAAGTGGCCACATTCTTCAAAAAAAAAAAAAAAATATCACAAGAACAATCTCTAGGTAACATACTAAAATTCTCCAAATCACCCTTGGAACCACTGTCTTCCATGTTCCTGCTGTGATGCATCTCTTAAAGCAATCTTCTGCTTTCCTAGTCCAAAGTCCACAAATCCACATTCCTCCAAACAAAAGCATGGCCAGGCCTATCACAGCAATACCGGAGTCTCTGGTACCAACTTTTGAAGGAGTTAAAGAAATTAGGGTTTTATTGCTGTGAAGAGACATCATGACCAAAACAACTCTTATAAAGGCAAACATTTAATTGGGGCTGGCTTACAGTTTCAAGAAGTTTAATCCATTATCATCATGGCAGGAAGCATGGCAGTATGCTGGCAGACATGGTACTGGAGAAGCTGAGAGTTCTAATCTTGATCCAGAGGCAGATAGTAGGAGACTGTGTTCCACAATGGAAAGATCTTGAGCATAGGGGACCTCAAGGCCCTTTCCCCACAGTGACACACTTCCTCCAACATGACCACACCTATTCCAACCAGGCCATACCTCCTAATAGTGCCACTCCCTATGGGCCAAGCATTCAAATACAAGAATCTATGCAGGGTGAGGGTGTGTGTGTGTGTGTGTGTGTGTGTGTGTGTGTGTGTATGTGCAAACCTATTCAAACCACCACAGGGGAAAATTCAGTTGAGAAAATGCCTCCATATGATACAGCTATAAGGTATTTTCTTAATTAGTGATTAATGAGGGAGGGCCCAGCCCATTGTGGGTAGTGCTGTCCCTAGGCTGGTGATTCTGGGTTCTATAAAAAGCAGGCAGAGCAAGCCATGATGAACAAGTCAGTTGGCAGCACCTCTCAGTGGCCTTCTGCATTAGCTCCTGCTTCCAGGTTCCTGTCATATGTGAGTTTCTGCCCTCATTGCTTTTGATGATGAACTGTTTGTTAAATGGAACAGTGAATGAGACAAACCTTTTTCTCTCCAAGTTGCTTTTGGTCATAGTGTTCATCACAGCAGTAGTGACCATAACTAAAACATCCATCAATTTCACATTCTCATCTAAGATTTTTTAAAACTAAATCTTGATTCCTGATACAGTAATCTCTCCATGAACTTTATTCTTCACTACTTACTGTCCTTGGTATTTTATTCTTTATATAAATTTTAGGCACATCCTGTCTTGGGTCTGTTGATAGGTATCTAATAGGCTTTATTCTATTCTGAATGATCCTGCTTTAGAGATAGGGTCTTACTATGTAGCCCTGATCGAGAACTTTTCAATTCTCTTGCCTCAGTCTCCTGAGTGCTAGGATTACAGGCATGTGAAACAACCTCTGGTTGAATAGGGCTTGAAAATATACATGTAAAAAGAATTTTATTTACATATAAGAAGGCAATATATGAGCTACAGGGAAGCAGAGGCAGGGTAATCTCAAACTCATTGCCAGTCTGAGTTATGCAGTAACACACACACACACACACACACACACACACACACACACACACTTTTCCTCTTTACCCTGCTACTCTGTTAGCTGCCTAGAACAGCACTTGAACCATGTAAGATTAATACACAATCTTTAAGTTACTATGATTTATTTTCCCTCTTGAGCAACTGGGATAATTATACTTGGTCATAATTTATCACTTTAATCACTCTTTTGTGTTTTGTTGTTTAAAATTGCATCTGTGTTCATAAATTAGTTAATACCTTTATTGACTAATATTCTTGGGACACTTAAGTAGTAAGGTTATATTCATGTCAGTGATGGACAGACATGATGGACTGATTTTTCCTTCTTAATTCTTTTTCTTTTTTCTTTTTCTTTTCTTTTTTCTTTTTTTTTTTTTTCTGTTTTTCGAGACAGGGTTTCTCTGTATAGACCTGGCTGTCCTAGAACTCATTCTGTAGATCAGGCTGGCCTCAAACTCAGAAATCCGCCTGCCTCTGCCTCCCAAGTGCTTGGGATTAAAGGTGTGGACCACCACTGCCCGGCTTCCTTTTTAAAATTCTTTAGAAAAGTTCGTATAAGGATTATTTGTTTCTTCAATTTTTGGAAAAATCTCCAAAAATATTGGGGCTTGTGTCTGAAGGAAAGATGTTTAACTCCGACTTATTTTAAAATTATTGGATACTTATATACTTTTAAATTATTTTAAATTATTCACTGAAGGGCTGTAGCTCAGATCCCTTGCCTGGCTATGTGTGTAAAGTCCTAGGTTCATTCTCTAGTACTGTTTCCACAACAACAACAAGAATAACAACAACAACAACAACAACAACAACTTATTGATATTTGCAAAGAAATTGTGCTCTTTTATCACAATTTAAAATTTGTTATTACAAAGTTTCATAGTCACCTGTGTTTGTACGTATCATAATGTATGACTAATAAATTGTTTTATGACTGCATGCTTTTGAAGACACAATTCCTATCCAAAATAATAAACATTTATAACCTTGATTTGTTAGACACTAAAAGATGCATTAAACTTATGGTGTTTTTATTTAAAATACACACAGAGAGAAAAAAAGTAGAGGGCTCATTAACCCGGAACAGTTAAGTTGGAGGGAACCAGAAAGCACGACTTGGCGACGCTTTACGGCTGTCGTGCTGGTTTTACCTCAGTCGTGCTGCTCTGCTCCGTACCGGGCCATCCTGGAGCTGGAGAGGCTGGCGAGGTATACCTATGGCAGTAGGCAGACTCCGAGCCGGAAACCAGAGGAGAGGACAGTCGGGTGTCAGCAACTAGAAATGGTGTCGCTCGTTACTGTGGGGACACCCTGCGCTCCTGCGGACCCTCCAGGCGCCACTACCTTGTGCTTCCTAGCGGGGGAAGCAGCCCAAGGGGCCCCAGAGCTACCCAGGTACTCGAAGTTGGGTGGAGGTGCGCACGCGCACACCCACGCTGCCCCATCTCTGTCCTGCAGGACTCAAGCAGGTTGCCTGGCCCATCGTCAATCTATGCGTGGGGCTTGTCGTGTTTTCCTCTCGCAGTTTTGTTCACTTGTGGACTAAATCACAGAGAATTGTATGGTATTTTCAAATGTACAAGTGCACTCTGGTGCAAAGTCGGGGGCTTGGTGCAAAAATTTAAGGTGTGCCAGAGATACCCTGGTCAGGTCTACGGTCATATTTAAGTACTTTTTTTTTTTAAAGCGGAGTTTTTTTTTTTTTTTTTTTTTTTTTTTTAAGTGTGGCTAGTAAAATACTTAAGTAAAAACAGAATCTAACCTTTTTCTGCCAGCACTGCTCTCACCTGCCTCATCAGGTCTGTGCCCTGTGTATATTCTTGTATTCCTATCTCCATGCCAGCTTGTGAAGTCCTACCTCTTTTATGTTAGCATTGCTACACTAACCTTCTTTTGTTCAATATTTGTTCTTTAAAAAAAACAAAAAACAACAACAACAAAAAAAAAAACCCTTAGTTTCATTTAAGGGAAAGGTGCTGGGGATCGAATGTACCCACCTGTCCATGCTAAGCACACTGTGCTTGGGAGCTAAACCCAGCCTTCTGTCCTAACTCTCACTTTTAGTTTTTTAAAGTCAGGGTCTCATATTGTAGCCACACCTGGCGTGGAACTATTTGTTCTAGGCTGGCCTCTAACTCGTGAGATCAGCTTGCCTCTGCATCTTGGATGCTGGGATTAAAGGTGTACATTTCCACACCCACTTACGTCACATTTAAAAGTCATCCTTTTCTGTGCTTTATACACTTCCCTTCTGTGGGTTGGTGAGTCCTTTACATTTCCTTTGTTGTCCCTGGAGCTGCAGCAACACAGCACCTGGGAGCATGATCGAAATTCCGTTTGATGCCTGTAATTCCAGCATTTGCAAAGTGTATAGTCAGGGCTCCTATGGCTGCAATGAAATGTTATGACCAAAAGTAACTCGGGGAGGAAAGGGTTTATTTTAGCCTACAACTCTTGGGTCACATTCCATCATTGAAGGAAATCAGGGAAGGAACTGTAGCAGAGGCCATGGAGGAACAGTGCTTATTGACTTGTTCCCTCAGCTCACTCAGGATTACCCGCTTGGGGGTGACACCGCCCACAGTGGGCAGAACCCCTGCACATCCATCATTAAAGAAACGTCCTACAGACCTGCCCACATACAGTATGGTGGAGGCATCTTCTCAATGGAAGTTCCCTCTTCCTAGTTGGGCCTGGCTTATGTTAAGTGGACAAAACCCTAACCAACACAGAAAGTAAAGATGGGGTCAGGAGTTAAAAATCAGCTTCATTTTTCTTGCCGTGGATGGGCACTAGCACAGAGATCCACAACTGGACAAGGTGCAGACAGACTTTCGAACACCCAGTCCTAAATGGGATGTCTTCATTAACCTCCTCAAGGCTTAGGGATCTGTGCAGGAGAGGAGGTCGAAAGACTAAGAGCCAGAGACTATGAATGACTCTAAGGACACAGTGTCATGTGGACAACAGGACTGGCGCACAGAGAGACTGCGGCAGCAGGAACCAGGCCTGCACAGGTTCTAGCCAGATGGAGTCCCAGAGCTGAGGCCAGGAAGTGGACATAGTCTACTACTTCTGCCCAAGAGCTGTCTTCAACTGATACACACTTCCAAAGGAAAAACTAGTTTTCTCCAGTGAAGTTTTGATGGGTATATTAGCCACACTTCAGGTTAAGCCCCAGCCCAGGAGTAGCTGACCAACTCAAAATGAACTCAGTTGCTTTCCAGTGTGTGTGTGTATGTGTGTGTGTGTGTGTTTTGTTTTCTTTGAAGAATGAGAGAGGAAAAAGAACATAAAGTTGGGTGTATGGATATGAGGAGGATCCGGGAGGAGTTGGAGAAGGGGAAAACCATGCTCAAAATATATTGTATGGAAAAAAATCTTTTCAATAACGAGAAAAAAAAAAAGAGAGAGAGAGAAAGCCAGCTTCAACTAGGTAGTGAGTTTGAGGCTACTTTGTGCTACAAGAGACCTAAAGAAACAAAGCAAAACAAAGTAGAAGTCAGCCTGATTTGAGGAGTTTCATCTTTTAACAAGATTAAAATAGATTACCAAATCTATTTTATTGTGCAATTAAATTATTTAAATTTTCATATAATTTCAACTTTTTGTTTTGTTTTGTTTTGTTTTGTTTTGTTTTGTTTTGTTTTGTTTTTTTGAGACAGGGTTTCTCTGTGTAGCCCTGGCTGTCCTGGAACTCACTCTGTAGACCAGGCTGGCCTCGAACTCAAATCCACCTGCCTCTGCCTCCCAAGTGCTGGGATTAAAGGCGTGTGCCACCACCGCCAGCTTAATTTCAACTTTCTTATAAATAAAAAAATTTTTTTTGGTAAAAGAAAAATGCAGTGTGATCTGGGTGTGTGCGACACACCTATAACCTCAGCCCTGGAGGCTGAAACAGGAGGGTGTGAGCTTGAGGCTAGCCTGAAGTACACAATGAAACTCTAGCTCAATAAATAAAAGTGGTCTACACATGTAATCCCAGCACGTGGGAGGTGGAGGCAAGAGGAGAATGGGGAGTTCAAAGTCATCCTCGACTATATAGAGACCAGGCTGGACTGTGCTACTTGAGACCCTGTCTGAAAAAGCAGGGAGTTGGGGAGAGAAAAGAAAAGAGAAAAAAAAAAAAAAACCCAAACAGTGTGAAAAACATGATACAGTAAAAAAATAAAATAAAAATGTATCTGTCACTGTCAGAAAAAACAATCACAGCATCAACAAAGAATATGAAAAATGTACTAAGTTGCTTTCACTGACCCAAGACTGAGGGTCAGTTAATAAACAGTGCTTAGAATGTGGTTGGCATGCTGGTTAATATTTAGTGTAGGCAGAATGTTTGTACATGTAAAGTTTGCCCTTGGGTTATTCAAATGCTGATTTCTCTGCCTTCACATCTTGTTTCAATCTGGACACCGGATTTTGATGCTTATACCAAGAATCTCCTGTCTTAAGCTTGTGTAAACAGTTCTTACCAGTTATTCTCTGCCTTGTCAATAAATGCTGATCACCCAATGGCTGGGCAGAATAGAGAATGGGGTGGGATGTCTGCTGGTGAGAGGGAGAAGGAGACTAGATGTGCAGAGAAGATGAAGGGATTGGAGCCCTGAAAGGGGAGTCTGAAGAGCCAGATCAATAATAATATGCAAGTACCATGGGATGGGACGGGGAGGTAGGCAGATTAGCATGGAAGGTAAGGAGAGATCATAGAATTGCTCAGCTACGGAGATGCGGTGTTAAATAAATCTTGGATTCTCTGTGCAGTTATGGGGACTAACATAAGGTAAAGAAATACAGCCGTCGTATTAATTCACTGTTTACATTTATATTAAGAATAATTTGGGACTGGAGAGATGGCTCAACAGTTAAGAGCACTGACTGCTCTTCCAGAGGTCCTGAGTTCAATTCCCAGCAACCACATGGTGGCTCACAACCATCTGTAATGGGTCCGATGCCCTCTTCTGGTGTGTCTGAAGACAGCTACAGCGTACTCATATTAAATAAATAAATAAATAAAATTATTAAATAAATCTTTTAAAAAATTTTTTGTTGTTTTGTTTTTCAAGACAGGGTTTCTCTGTGTGGCCCTGGCTGTCCTAGAACTCACTCTGTAGAATAGGCTGGCCTCGAACTCAGAAATCCACCTGCCTCTGCCTCCCAAGTGCTGGAATTAAAGGCATGCGCCACCACTGCCCGGTTCTTTTTTCTTTTTTCTTTTTTTTTTTTTTTTTTTAAGAATAATTCATTAACAATTTAGTGTCACCCTGAAACAACCTGCAGTCACCTGGGAAGGGGAAATCTCAAATGAGGGGTTGCCTACATCAGACTGACCTAGAGCCCTATTTGTGAGAGATTGTCTTGAAAGATGATTGACGGGAGGGGGCCCAGACCACTGTGAGTGACATCATCCCTAAGCTTGTGGCCCTGTGCTGTATTTAAAAAAACAAACAACAACAAAAACAAAACAAAACCAAACAAACTAGCTGAACCGAGTCAATGAATGATCTAGTAAAACAGTATTTCTCCATAGTTTCTGTTTCCAAATCCCTGTCTTGAATTACTGCCTGACCTCCCTCAACAGGAGACAGGGACTTGGAATATAAGAGGAAATATTTCCACCACCAAGCAGCTTTTGGTCTGAGTGTTTTATCACACCAAAAGAATCAACCTAGGACAGTAAGTTAGAAACATGTGCCCATCTAGTGGACCTCATAGTAGTGGGGCCATGTCACAGGATGCCCACTACTGTTACTGAGTAGGTACAAAGACTCATGCATTTGTGATGCACAGGGTTGCAAAGCCCAAATCCCTTCCTGCATACCTTTGGAACCATGAAATATTTGGAAGAAGAAAGGACTTGGGAGGTTTCCTTTGCCCAGTGTCAAGATGTGGTACTTACAGAATAAACTCTAGAGAGTGGAAGGGGCTTGAATTATTTTGTGTCTTAAAGAGGGGCCAATGAGATGGCTCAGTGAGTGAAGAGCTTGCCACACAAGCCTGGCAACTTGAGTTCAATCCCCAGAACCCACATTAAGGTGGAAGGAAAAAAATCCACTCCACAGAGTTGCCCTCTGACCTCTGCATGCACACCACATGGCACAGGTGGCTGAGTGCTGACTCTGTGCCAGACACCATATATGTGATCTCATTTAATCATGAGACTAAGAGAAATAGTGGTTTCTAGAAAAGAAATGAGCTTGGAGAAGTTAAGCAATTTTCCTAGTTCTTAGTCTTGGAAAGCAAAAGCTCATACATCTCAGTATGTCAGCGCTTCTCAAACTGGGTTTCATAGATCTCTGGAAAAGCCCAGCAGACGCTTTCCCAGGATCTGTGAACTCTCCAGAGATTCAATGTCACTTCAGTGTCCTTTTAACCAACATGCTCTGGTCCAGAAGACCATCTTAGGAGAGCACTTTGAGGACATTTGAATCTGGCTGGCTTCGTGGTAATGCCAATGAGGTTAGCAGGTACACTGCTTCCGTCGTTGTCCCAGTCCAATCAGAAAAGAGGTGACCGAATATCATTGACACTAAGGGGAGACAAGGTATATCATTGTGGTTCAATCAGGAATAGGTGAGGTGGAAGCATTTGTCACATTCTGCCTGGCAGGATGTGCATCAGACCCACACTCAAGCCACCTCTGCCAGGGGGAAGGACTGGGCTATTCACAGTAGTGATTTGACTTCCAGCCAAACGCTACTAAATGGTCAACATATTGAAATAATCTTGGCTTTGTAGTTGTCTTTAAATTTTGAACATTTTGGCATTGTAATAGAAGTGGTTTAAAGAGAGCACAATTATATCTGGTTTTGTTTATATATGAAGCGACAGTAAGATAATTTGAAACTCATTGCTGACAACAAAGAGGGGCTTCCCTTCAAAGGAGTCGTTACTCATTGCAAAAGGCTGCTGTTTTATCATACTGTGTCCTTAACATGGAAAAGGATGTTTTAAAAACATACCTGTAGCTACATTGAATAGATGCAACTGTTAGGAACCAAAATACAACACTTAATTGATGATCTAGGAATACACAAACATGTCTTAACTCCAGGGCACCAGGGGAACAGGTCACCAGGCCCAATATGTCAGACCTGTCGGGGACACTGCTGATGAAGTGGAAGAACTTTCCAAATACAAACATATTTTGGTAATTCCTCCTACAAGTGATTTGGTAAGGTTGGCGTTTTGTTTTGTTTTGTTTTGGGCATCAAGCATATGACAAGTATCTGTGTGATTCAGGAGCCATCCTGACAGCTGCAGGAAAGCAGACTTCACCCATGGATGAAGCTACATCTCATAACCTGCATCTTTTGCCTACAAATGCAACCTGAGTCAAAGAACAGTAAGAGCAGCCCGGAGCCAGTGAGACGGCTCAGTGGAAAAAGGCACTCGCTGCTGAGGTTGACCTGAGTTTGAGCCCCAGGACTCACATGGGTGATGGAGAGGACTGAGTCTTACAAACTTTCCTCTGACCTCCACGTTTTCCATGGTGACCTCTATTAAATATAGATCCAAACGTAATAAATATTTTATAAAAACAGTTAAGCAAACCAAACCCTAGACTGTGGAATTAAATAATCAGGCTCAAGGTCATGGATGCAGACATACATATTCATGGGCTCCGTAACGAGTTCCTGGAGCCAGCAGCCACCTTGGCAGACATAGGGTGTGCTCTGCCTCTGGACAGAGTCCAAGGCTTTGGCTATGGATAAAGTCACCTGCTTCCTGATTGATTTGGAACACTTTGGGAATGCCAATTATTGAAGCATCATGCCGAGATAATAATCTCAGATACCGTCAAGACAATGGAACAGCATTGTCCCTGAAAGAACAAAATGTGTTTTCTAGTCTCATACTGGCATGGGCCACTTCCTTGTCCCTTCCTCCAGTCTGCTGCAATTGCCAAGGCCACCTATCACTTTGTCTGCACTGCCATGTCTTCCTCGCTCAATTTGGCTTACCCACCCCTGCCCCCACCCTGCTCTCCTCCCTCCTCCCTCCCCCAGTTTGGATCCAGAATCACTTAGTACTACCACAGGGCACCCTCCTGCAATGGAAATTTACTGAAGAGGAATTGGCATTGGGCCCTCTTAGCTCCATAACTGTTCCTCAGCTCAACCTCCATGAATTTTAACTCAGTATCACTTAGGTTATTATTAAATTTTTATTTTGACTATGATAATTATTATTTTGGTTTTTCCAAGACAAGGTTTCTTTGTGTAGTTCTGGCTATTCTGAAACTAGCTCTGTAGTCCACACTGACCTCAAACTCACAGAGACCCACCTGCCTCTGCCTGTACCTCCTGGGTGCTAGGATTAAAGGTGTGCACCCTCACCACCGGGCTAGATTTAGATTTCTAAAAACTTAGTTTATGTGTGTTTGCTTGTGGTGTGTGTGTGTTTGTGTGTGTGTGTGTGTGTGTGTGTGTGTGTGTGTGTGTGTGTGACCCATGTGTATACATACAGTGCCTGAAGAGGCCAGAAGAGGGGAGTGGATTCCCTGCAACTGGAGTTACAGACAATTGTAAGCTGCCATGTAGATGCCAGGAATGGAATCCAGTTCTCTGCAAGAGCTGTGGACCCATCTCTCCACTCTACCACACAGACACACAGACACACAGACACACACACACACACACACACACACACACACACACACACAGATACAGAGTGTCACTTATTTTAAATAGCAGAAGGCTCTGAACCACACGCTGGCAGTCTTAGCTCTCTGGTCATCCTCACTAGATGTGCTCTTCAACCACCTTAGATGTTGAGATGTTTGCCTCTTCCCCCACTCTACCAGGACTCTGCCCCTGTGAAGGCTGGTGCTGCAAGCCAGAGCCTCCCTCATTCTCTCCCCCTCAACCCACCCTTTCCGTCTCAGTAGGAAGGCTAGCTAGAAACAGATCAGGAAGCTGGAAGAAAAGCCTCTCCTTCATTTCAAAGCACTGAACGAAAAACTAATTTGTAGATATGTAGACAGTGGGTGTCAAACCCGAGCCAGTAAATTTGAGAGGCTTTGAAAATCCTGCAGGCACAATGGTGAATTTCTCTGAAGAGATATTACAAAATAAGATGAAAATCTTCCTTCTTTATCTTGTTAAAATAGATTGGTAGCAGTAGGGAGGGTCAGATTGTTTCCTCTTCTGATTGTTTCCTCTTCTGATTCGCTTAAGCCCAGCACCTTAGTGGACTGAATCGAAACCCTTAAGCAAATGCTGAAAGAAGGCACACACTTAATAAGATGCAGGCAACTGCACGGGAGGGACAGAGGCTCATTCATCTACTGCCACCAGTTGTAGCCAGGGTAAAGAACCACTGTGGCTAGCTCTGAGTTTTTTCTGTGAAGCGACCTGAACTCCGGGTCATATGAGTGCTAGGTGAGCTCTCCGAGCTACACTGTTAGCCGTTAACCCTTACTTCAAAGAGAAGCTGTCAGTCCAGTGTATGTGTGAAAGGAGTGATTGTGAAATTTGTTCTGAAAGGTTGGCGTTAAAAAAAAAAAAAAGCTGGAGAGATGGCTCAGCGGTTAAGAGCACTGACTGCTCTTCCAGAGGTCCTGAGTTCAATTCCCAGCAACCACATGGTGGCTCACAGCCATCTGTAATGAGATCAGATGCCCTCTCCTGGTGTGTCTGACAGCTACAGTGTACTCACATTTATAAAATAAATCTTAAAGAAGAAAAATAAGAAAGAAAAGAAAGGTTGGCACGTGTATTTAAAAAGCAGATCAAACTTTATATCCCACCTGTTTTCTGGACTCAGAGTTGGACTAAGGTGCAACTTAAGAAAAGACATCATCCATAACTTTCCATATGCTGAGGGTATCTTTCTTTTTTTATCCTTTAGAGAATTAATAGTCTATAATCTATCTTCAGGAGGTCATTCTCCTTAAACTTTCTATGGCCAGTGTTTGTGTCATAGTTCATCAACATACATATTCCATTCCTTAGTTAAGTGCTAGCAGGGTGTGGTGGCTCATACCTATAATCCATGCATTTAGCCTGAAGCAGAATTGTCATGAGTTTGAGACGAGTCCAGGATACATAGTATATTCTAGGCCATCCAGGGCTGCCATGTGAGGTTCTGTAGTTCAGTGGTAGAGGGGGGTTCTGTAAATGCAGTAGTGAATGCTACAAGAGTAGGTGGCGTTCACCCCAAAATGCAGTTATGATCTCCACATACTCACTACAAATGCACAGGCTAAATTCTCTTCAGTACACCTTGTATGTCTCGATCTTTTTGATCATGCTTCCCCTTTTAAGAGCTAGACTGAAGTTTGGTACCCACAAGGCTGGCTGCCTTGTGACAGCTTACCTGCTAACACTTTCTTTTCCCTCCAGGGAAAAAAATGTGTGTGTGAGAGAGGGCGCCCACATACCCACACAGCCACATACACAAACACACAGACCCATATGTGCATACACATGTGCATGTAGATACAGGTACACACACACACACACACACACACACACACACACACACATACACACACACACCTGCTAAGAAAGTTTAGCTGGTTAAGGAGTTTAAATGGGGAACAGCGACTTTGCCCCAGTTTCTAGCTGGGAAAAGCTAGTATTCTGTTAGCAGAAAGTTGCACCTGTATGGAAGGGCTCATCACCAGAGAGCCGATTAATATTCCAGGGGTACTGGGTTTCCCGCCAAGAAACTCCTAATCTTGAATGATCAGACAGCAGTGGAAAAGTCTTACCCAAGAAAGGTAGAAATTCCTTCCAGCTTGCTTTTTCCAGCCTCAACTTAGGAGGTATCCCCTCTTCCACTGGAGCCACAGGTGACTGGTGCTCCCAACTCACCTTCTGAGGTCCGAAAAGCCACACACACCGCCACAGCCATGAGTGCAAGACCAACTTGTTGCATTCCCACCTGGCCCGCTGAGTCTGGCAATGACTCAGGTGAGGCTGTGGGATCAGGAAGTAAATCTAAAGGTGTCCTTGGGTGCAGAGAAACAGCTTAAGTAGGCCAGGTAGCCCCACCCTGGAAGGTTCTCACCTTTCTTTCTTAATGCCAGGTTCCGGGCTGGCAGTTAATGCCCAGCCTGCTGTGTGCTCTCATTGCCAGAAACTGGACAGCATCTGTGGCCATATGCCAGCTGATGAGGTCCTTACGAGTTGGTAGTCATCAGAACCATTTGGAAACCGTTAAAAATCTAGCAGTCTGTATGAACACATCTGCCAGCCTCTGTCTACACTCCAGAGTTCTAGGCTAGGTTAGCAGCATCTTCTGAATTTCATCGTAGCTTCATGGATGACTCTGATGAGCATGTCTGTTAAGAATCATTGCTAAAAAAAATAATTTTTAGGGGTTTGAAACAGGGAGTTTTGGGTGACGAGGGTGATAAGTCATAAAGATTATCTGCATAGAAACCTAAGAGAAGAATCACGTGGGTTCAGTGTGCAGTCGGATTTGTGGAAAAGTTCAGGGAAGGGTGAGGAGCAGGATGGAGGAGAAGGGTTGACAGGCATGAGGATCGGCTGAAGAGGAGGAATCATTGATGCGCTGCAGCACGAAGAGTAACAATGGCTGACAAAAATAAACTGCATATTTCAAAAAAGCCAGCAGAGAAGATTTGAATGTCCCCACACAAGGAAAGGGTAAAGATGGTTCCAGCTATTCAAGGTCTGACCCTAAGCACACAAGGATTGAAATCTCACACTGTACCCAACAACAAATTTTATGTTAGTTAAATATATACATATATCTTAGGGTTTTCATTGTGCTGGGAAGATGCACCATGACCAAGGCAACTCTTATAAGGTTAAATATATACATATGTCTTAGGGTTTTCATTGTGCTGGGAAGATGCACCATGACCAAGGCAACTCTTATAAGGACAACATTTAATTGGGGCTGGTTTACAGGTTCAGAGGTTCAGTCTATTAATATCAAGGTGGGAAGTATGGCAGCATCCAGGTAGGCATTGTCCTGGAGAAGAAGCTGAGAGTTCTACATCTTGATCTAACTGCAGCCAGGAGAGCGGATTGCATCATCAAGCTGCTAGCTGGAAGCTCTCTCAAAGCCCGCTCCCACAGTACACACTTCTTCCAATAAGGTCATACCTCCTAATAGTGCCACTCCCTGGGCCAAGTGTATTCAAACCACCACAATACACACACACATGTATTTAAAGACAGAAGGTAAATAATAATCTTCCTGCCATGTGCCTTATAAAAGGTTTCTAAACATCACATTTCACAAAACAAGAGGACAGTGGAACTTACTTTACTCCTTGTCTTGAAAATTTATATACAGATGCACTATTTGTTTGTTGTTGTTGTTGTTGTTGTTGTTGTTGTTGTTTTGTCTTTTGAGACAGGGTTTCTCTGTGTAGCCCTGGCTGTCCTGGAACTCACTCTGTAGACCAGACTGGCCTCGAACTCAGAAATCTGCCTGCCTCTGCCTCCAAAGTGCTGGGATTAAAGACGTGGGCCATCACTGCCAGGCTTAGGTATACTATTTCAAAACTCCTATCAACATTCAAACTACCCATTCAACAACCACCACCAACACTCTTTTATTTTTATTTTTTATTTTTATTTATTATTATTTTATTTTTTTATTTTGTTTTTTTTGTTTTTTTTTTGTTTTTTCGAGACAGGGTTTCTCTGTGTAGCCCTGGCTGTCCTGGAACTTACTCTGTAGACCAGGCTGGCCTCGACCAACACTCTTTTTATATTAAGGCTCATTACCATTTAACCTGTATTAAGTGCGAGTTCTAATTCATAGTTAGTGGATTTGTTTCAACAGACCGTGGTCTCCTATTAAAACTTGGCTCCAAATACTTATGGCAGACTACTGAGTTACTTAATAAAATTTTTTTAATTATCTCCATGTTATGCTATATTGTATCCACTGTAGAAAATTTGGAACTGTAAAAACAAAAATCTCCCTCATTCTCAGCTACACAAGACTTCTTTTATGACTTTTCAGGTTGTCATCGAGAGCAGGGAACAGATAGCTCTCTTTAGCTTCGCCTCTGTCATGGACAGCTCTGTTTTGATAACTCTACTTTATTTTCAGAAACTTGTTATCCCCTAAAAATACATTCTTTGTAAATTGTAAATATGTGTTCACATCAAGATTTGCATTTTAGGAAGATATGCAATAATAATAAATAAACCAGATACCCAGCTTATCACTATTTATATGATATCATTGCATTTAAACAAACAAACAAAAAAAAAAAACAATCGGTTGTAATTCCTCTTTAGTGTTTGGTTTGTATATCCTTCTGACTTTGTGTGTGTGTTTTAAACATATTTTATTTTTCCAAAAAGAGAGTGCTTCTTGTTTTGGGATTTCTTTTTCTTTCTGTTAGTAGGTCAGAAATAAGTCTCTGTGTCTCTTTCTGTAGCTTTTTACCTTTCAATGGTTGTACAGAATTAAGTCGCAGGCCTGTCTGTTGTTTTTGGTTCTTGAGAATTTTGTTTTTTAAAGATTTTTTTTAATTGTGTGTGTGGTGTGTGCATGTGTAAATGCAGGTGCCTGGAAATGAACTCCAGACGTCTGCAAAAGCAGTACATGTTCTTAGCCACTGAGCCACGGCTCATGTAACCCAGGCTAGTCTTGAACTGGCTAAGGATGTTCTTGAGCCCCTGATCATCTAGGCTCATCTCCAAAGTACTGGGATTACAGGTATGCACCACCACACCCAACCAAAATACACACTTTTGTGTTATTTTGTTGATTGTTTTAACTAATGAATATTTAGACAGCTTGGTTGTGTTCTTTATCTGGTGTAGATTATTATTGAAATAATTTTTAGCTGGACATGGTGGCATATGCCTTTAATCTCAGTACTCAGAGGCAGAGGCAGGCAGATCTCTGTGAGTTCAAAGCCAGCCTGGTCTACAGAGGGAGTTTCAGGACAGCCAGAGGTGCATGGAGAAACCTTGACTTAAAAAACAAAACAAAACAAAACAAAAAACAAACAAACAAAAAGACCCAAAAATTTAAAAAACAAATGTTGCTGCAAACCAAATTCCCAGCCTTGAGCATGCTGGGCAAATGCTCTCTTACTGAGTTTTGTTCCCAGCTCCTGGAATGTGCATTATGATTCTAGTAATGAGGTGGTAGCCAGTCTTTTAACTTGTGTCTGCTCATTTCAGCATGTTCTTTAATGAGTTCTTAGAAATGGGAATTCTCTGGGGCTAGGGAAATGGCTCAGTGGGTCAAAGTGCTCTTCACACAAGTGCGAGGACTTGGGTTTGGATCTCAGAGCCCATGTGCAGTGGGCATCGATAATAACATCTTGGAGCACTTTGACTGCCAGAAGAGAGAGTAGAAAATCCTCAGAGACTGGCTAGCCTAGTGTACACAGGAATGAACAACAGATCTGTTACAGACCATGTGGACGAGCAATACCCAAGGTAGACCTCTGACTCCATTCATGTACCATATACAGGAACACACACAGAAGTACACGCACACATGTAAACATTTTATTTTAAAGAGAAAGAATGTCAAAATCCTAAAAATGTATGCCCATATGAATCACTTTTAATATAAATTGGCATAAGTCCCCACTCAAGCTCTCTCTTCCAATAGTCTGAGCTCAGGAGGGGCAGGATGAGTTAACATATTTCTCCATCCATGTATATATATATCTCCAATGCCTTGACCAATGCTCAACAAATAATGGATGCTTTGTGTGTTTGGTGAATGGATAATAAGCTGGATAACAGAAATAAGCAGGTTTTCCTGCATGAGGGAAAACACAGCAGGGGGGCTGAATCTGAATGGTTTTCAATTGGCACTTTCGGCTTCCTCTATTTGCCATTTTACTGGCAATAATGCTTTAAAATTCATTTCTCCTCAGGGATTATTTTCTATATTATAGTAAAAACAGAAAGTATGTATATTAGAAGAGGAATAATGATTTATAGATCGAATCAGGGACAAGCGGCCAAGGGTAAGGCGCTGTGTGTGATATTTCAGAAAACGGTATTCTCCAGATATACTATCTGGCCTTTTCCAGCTAAGGCAGCTTTAGAATCATGTTTCATGGTTTATGCTCTAATGAAATATGTGATGGGAATGGCCATATAAAATGCCAAAGCAAACAGGAAAGCATGCAGGACTAATCACAGGGACAAAGTCTGAGCGTAGAGCAGTAAGAAGGGAGTTTCCCTTGTAGAAATTCCTGGTTAACACTCCAGCTGCCTGACTGGCAGGAACACTTTATATTGTTGCTGCTCTTAGCATTTCTGTTTTCCAGATTTATGAACAATCTGACTTCATCCCAATGTCACCGTGTTCTACCTTATTAAGGAGGAGCAGGAGTCAACAAGCCGGGAAGCAGAGTGCACACTGGTACTATCAGCTAGTAGCAAGAAAAGCAAATTAGGAGTGACTAGTTGTTAATGTGTCTAAAAACAGTAAATGACTGATGCATAATCCAGACTGTGCAGTGCTTGTACGAACTTTATACAACTAGCCTAGGGTACACTGTGGTGCAGTCAGTGTTTGACATTGAGGAGCTAGCCTGGGGTAAACTGCGGTGCAGTCAGTGTTTGACATCGGGGAAAACTAGATCCTTCATTGACCGACTTTGAAACAGCTGGTTGCCTGCATGTAAAAGGACAAAACTGAAGCATTACAATCTAATGCACTACATATTTAAAGAAGTGTGACTTGTTTTGAAGTTATAGACCGGGGAAACTCTTTCACATAAAACAAGATTCAGAAGCCATGGAGGAAACACAATATTTTAGCATTTAAGGGTCTACAGAGATGGCTTCATGGTTAAGAGCTATTGCTGTTTCTGCAAAGGACCTGGTGTTGGTTCCCAGAATCCACATACTAGAGCTCACTACGCCTGTAACTCTAGGCTCAGGGGATTTGATACCATCTTCTTGCCTCCTCAGGAACCGGACACCCATGTGGTGCATATTCATGCAGGCAAACATTCATACACATTAAATTTTAAAAATGACCATTCCAAAATACCAAATTCCATTGTTGGGGCTCCATTACCCCAAAGTAAAGGGAGACCTCCAAGCCATTTCGGCAGCTGCTTCTGCTGCCCTGCTGTCTGTCTCATTCTCCAGTAAAACAATCTTTGGAATCCAGAATTGCTCTTCTCTGAGGTAGGTCTCAGAAACTAGGCCCTTTCCCAAAGCCAGCCATGATACATGAAATTCCTGCCTTTCTCTCCTTCTCATTAGATTCTGCCAGAATACTCCTGCCCCACGGTCTCCATTACACAGAAGTCAAGAAGAACCTGAGCCTTGTCCTTGGCAGACTCTGTGGGACAGTTAGCATTAGACCTTACTCCTTTAGCATAAGTATACTTCTTCATGGCTGTGCTGTTTTGAACCTAGGCACAGAAATGATTTGTTTACTCAGTGTCCAATGTCTTCAGTGTGGGCATCCTTCTGCATCCGAAACTGTCCAATGATTGGCATGTTTGTCTTGTTGTCCTGTCTCTTACAATGGAGTGTTGGCCTTGACTCTGCTAAGCAGGAGACGCTTACATCCCTTTCCATTCCTATAGTATGAAGGGAAAAACTTAGATAAAAGGGAAAGGGTGCAGGTATGTAAGGACATCTTGTATGTCCACATGAAAGAAGTGAATGACTCAAAAGAAAAATGACTATACATATAAACAGGTAATTCAAAAATAATCAGGGTGTACTGGCTGGTTTTGTATATCAACTTGACACAAGATAGAGCTATCAGAGAGGAAGGAGCCTCAGTTGAGGAAATGTCTCCATAAGTTCCAACTATAAGGGGCTGGAGAGATGGCACAGCAGTTAAGATCACTGACTGTTCTTCCAAAGGTCCTGAGTTCAATTCCCAGCAACCACATGGTGGCTTACAACCATCTATAATGTGATCCAATGTTCTCCTCTGGTGTGTCTGAAGAGAGCAATGGTGTATTCAAACATTAAATAAATAAATAAATCTTAAAAAAAAAAAGATCCAACTATAAGGCATTTTCTCAATCAGTGATCAATGTGGAAGGACCCAGCCCATTGTGGTGCCATCCCTGGGCTGGTGGTCCTGGGTTCTATAAAATGCAGGCTGAACAAGCCAAGTGAAGCAAGGCAGTAAGCAGCATCCCTCCATGGCCTCTGCATCAGCTCCTGCCTCCAGGTTCCTGCCCTGTCTGAGTTTCTGTCTCGACTTCCTTCAGTGATGAACAGTGATGTGGAAGTGTGAGTCAAATAAACCCTTGCTTTTTGGTCATGGTATTTTCATCACAGCAATAGAAACCCTGAGACAAAGGGCTTATGAGTACTTTTTGTAAAAAGATTTTACTTTTTTATTTATTTTATGTATGAGTACCCCGTCACTGTCTTCAGATTTATCATAGGAGGGCATCTGATCCCATTACAGATGGTTGTGAGCCACCATGTGGTTGCTGGGAATTGAACTCAGGACCTCCTTAAGAACAGTCAGTGCTCTTAGCCACTGAGCCATCTCTCCAGCCCTTATGAATACTTTTGAGCCAAGCATAGTGGTGAGTGCTTATAATCCTTGAGAACACACAGAGACACAGACAGACTCACAGATACATAGTCACAGACATACACAAACACAGACATACACATACATACATATACATACATACACAATCACATACATACATATACACACATACACATACATATACATGCAATCTCTCTCTCTCTCTCTCTCTCTCTTTCTCTCTCTCTCTCTCACACACACACACACACACACACATACACACACACACCTCTATCCTAGGGCATCCAGATAGAAGACTATTCCTGCTGGTTTTAGTCCAGTGAGAATGGTGCTAGGTTTCTGATACACAGAACTATAGAATAATATATCTGTCTTTTTAAGAACCACCAATCAAGCCAACAATTATTTAGAGACAAAGATTAGTAGCCCACACTGGCCTCATGCTTGTAGTAATCTTCCTGCCTCAGTTTCTTGAGTACTGGAATTACAGACATGCTCATCTTCATGTGTCATTATTACAGAAGCCAAGGGAAAGTAACATCGGCAGCACAAATATGTCAGCCTATAACCCCAGAAGACCAAGGAGACTCGGTTTCTTCTTCTCCTGTTGTCATTTGATCCTTTCAAGGATCTCAGGGTTAAATCTACTCAGGTTCACTAGAACGGACATGGTAAGCAGGGAGCTTGCCCAGTGACTTATTCTGAATGTCACAACCTAGGCAGGGCAGGACTCTTTTCAGAAGAGGCAGCCTGCACCTCAACCCCTTTCTGTGAAGGCAGTTTGTGCCTGTCAGGTTAGAAGTTAAGGAAACACCAGAGCCTGCTGTTTGAAGGGGAACCAGGCTCAACACTGAGACAATTGTGGGAAAAACAAACCAAAACCAAAAACCTGTCAAATTAGCTGTGAACCGTAGTGTTTACAGAGGACTCAGCACAAACAGAACCTCTGCCCAAACGTGGATGGGGGCTGATGGAGAAGGTGGAAGGCCTTTTACAGTCTCTCAAGAGCAAAATGTGTCTTTTTTAAAGTGAAGAGTAAGTACTTTCCCACTGTTTTGGAGGGACATACACATGCACAAGCACACGTGTGCTAGCATCAACCAAGTGGACTTTCTTTCCTTTTTGACTCGGGAACACAAGCAGGGCTCAGATCAACTCAATGAGTATGAATAAAGGTTCACAACCTCAGAGGAGGGCCTTCTTTAAACGCTTCTGCAGAGATCCAAGGAGGGCCACCTTATGGTGGTGCAGGGCTCCATCTGACATCTTCCTCCTGTTCAGACAACTCTGAGGTTGTACTGTTGGACTCTAAGTATCCAAAACCAAGGGACGTGCTCTCACAGAGAAACCACAGGCAGGATTCGTTGTAATAACATGAGGTTTACTGTTACTGGTGCACCAGGACTCCCTTGTGTGCAGGCAAAAGAGAGTGCTGAATCAGAGTTGAGGCCGTTTATATACCAATATTCACAAAGCTCATAAAGGCAGTTTTACTTCTTAATCAATAACTACAAAGGCCAATTTTAACATCCGTTCTCAAGCTTGGTTTCTTTCCCAGTCTCTGTCCTATTTACATCTGTATCTTACTCCCAATTTACATCATTATCTCGCTGGGGAGAATTCTTTTAAGTGACTGTTTACCCAGGTCTTTTATTGCCTCTATCTTGGGTCCTTTGTTCTTTTGAAATGATAGTTCAAGTCCCTATGATGCTTCCCAGGGGCAGCTAACACTTGAGTGTAAATTGAAACTCTGAACCTAAGAATCTTTCATGTTGAGACCTAAAATTTCATTTTTACAATTTATTATCACAGTATAGGTTGCGCTGTCAGTGTCAACAGTGCTACAGGACATATAACTCAGTGTCTTGCAAAGTGAAGCGTAGAATGCTTTCTCATCCTTTCCATCATCATCATTACTCCTGAGGAGTAAAGAAACACCAGGGAAAGCAGATGGCAGTGACACACCCTGTAAAGTCCCAGCACTTAGGAGGCAGAAGCAGGTGGATCTCTGTGAATCCAGATCTCTGTGAGGCCAGCCTGGGCTATAGAGAGAGTTCCACGACAGACTACACAGAGAAACCCTGTCTTGGGGGAAAAAGAAGGAAGACAGACAGACAGACAGACAGATGTTGCAACCAGCTCCGCTCTACCTGGCTTGAGACAAAAGATTTAACAAAAAATGTTGCGGCTTGCTCCGGTCTTCTGGTCAGGGTCTAGAGGGAGAGAGATAAGGGATAAGGGGAAGAGATGCTAGGAATGGAGACAAGACAGAGGTTCTGATTCAGTCTCTTTTATTGAAGGGAAATCTGGGGTATTTATACACTTTTGCCATGCCCCTTATAGGCGCGTGGATATGATATAAGACTTGGAGGCGTGGCTAGCATGTGGATAGCTGCTTTCTAGTGGCTTTCTGCTAAAGGTTGGCTCCCAACAGACAGACAGACAGACAGACAGACAGACAGACAGACAGACAGACCAGGAGGTAATGATGACAATATCTTGGAATTATTCAAAGTACAAATTAACTCTGGAGATTAGTTATTAAGAGGAATTTCTTTTAGAAGACCACTGCCACAGTCTGCACACTTGCAGCGGGTCCCCACTGCCACAGTCTGCTCACTTGCAGCCGGCCTTTGCTCCTCTTTTCTGTGGTGATCTTAGAAACAGGTGTCAAGTTTGAAATTAGATCTGCTAAGCTGGGGTTCTGTCACCCGAACTCTGCTGGGGCCTCAAATAAATCCATGTGCAGTTTTTCCTTCTGTGTGAAGAAAAAGTCATGCCTCCAACAGAATAGGACGAAAAACTATAACTATTCAAGTTTTATCTTGAAATTTGGCCTGGACCTATGTAGATGAAGCTGGCCTTGAACTCACTTTCTCTGTCTACCAAGAGCTAGGGTTAAAGACACATGCTACCATGCCCGGTCTTCAAGTTTTATTCTTTTATATATGAAAATAAATCAAAATAATTAAAGAACTTCTCAAGTTAATGAAATTGCCATGGACTTTCTGACTTGGGATACCTAGTATATTGCTAGGGTCTGATAAATGTCTGATTGTATGTTGGATAACAGAGATAGCTGTCTGTGCACAACTGAGGCATTGAATGCAATGGGGAAGCAACAGCTGATCAAAGATTTCTGCCCACTAAGACAAATAGTACTAGCGTCTGAGTTTGGGGTATCAGGCCCAACTTCCATAGCCTAAAATTTTACTTATAGTAGAAAATGCCCTCACTGAATATACTGAATATAGAGCATCCTTGCTGATTGTAAAGCATGATATAGGTAGACATTCCTCATGACCCGACGGCTTTCCAACTCTAGAGAGGACCACCATCATTTACTTCATTTTTTCAGTAATAATTTGCTACATACACACTCACACACACACACACACACACACTCACACACACACTCACACACACATACACACACTCACACTCATACACACACTCTCACACACACACACTCACACACAACACACATACACACACACTCATACACACACACACTCACACACAACACACATACACACACACTCTCACACACACACACACACCAGCTCTGCAAAAAAAAAAACAATATCATGTTGTTCTAATGATTGCTTTAATTTTTAAACACTTAAGACAGGACATTTTTGCATAACTCATATGGATCAGGCTTAGCTATTTAAATCTTTAGACATTTATCTCAAGGTCAAGACATTTAGTCTCAAGACTAAATGATCACTAATTTGTTAGTGATCATTTAGTCAACGACCGGTGAGTTCCTGTTTGGGTTTTGCCTTCTCAAGTCACCAGCTGCCATCCCTTTCCTCTGTGCTTACGTGGTTAGTGGTTAGCTCTTTACAGTAACTTCCTAGAATTGGAATTTCTGGGTAAAGTGGCTTGTACTTTTAAATACGGTAGCAGGTTTCCTTTGGCAATGGCATGGAGGTCTCTACAAACCTCTCACCAGTAGTGAGAATCGCTAATCTCTTAGAAGCCTGCTAGGAAGGATTCAAAAACTACCTTTTAATTTTGTATTTTTAACTAACTATATCGAATGACTTGGGATTTCCCTTTATGTAACATAATGTAATATTTGACAATTCTGGGTTTAAATGAGAAGTAAAAAGTGTTCCAGCCACACAGTGTTTCTAAATTTACTTCAAAACTACATTCATACCTACCTCTGCCCACGTTTGTAGACTCCATCAGAATTAAGTTCAGCATGCGTTTAGTTATGTAACACATCACACACAGGGAAGTACTAGTTAACAAATTCTGTCTGCCTGCCATTCACGTACCTTGACATCTATAAAAGCCTCAAAACATACAAAGCAATGGGCACTGCCTGCCAACAGAGCACACACAGTGGCTTTTGGTTCTGTACTTTTCCAGCAAGACCCACAGGGAAGAAACCAGCACAGTTCTCAAGTGTTTGCTTGCTGACCCCACAGCAAGGTCCCTAAACCAGTTATCAGTGAGACCATCAAGTTGGAAGATGTTGCTGATTTTTTTTTTTTTTTTTTTTTTTTTTTTTTTTTTTTTGGTTTTTCGAGACAGGGTTTCTCTGTGTAGCCCTGGCTGTCCTGGAACTCACTCTGTAGACCAGGCTGGCCTCGAACTCAGAAATCTGCCTGCCTCTGCCTCCCAAGTGCTGGGATTAAAGGCGTGCACCACCACCGTCTGGCGATGTTGCTGATTTCTAATTGGTGGACAGACTTCTTGTAGTATTTGCATTTTTTCACCTTATTCTAGCTGTCATTATGTTAAATGTGGGTAGGCTGACAAATTCCCCCCCCTTTTTTTTTTAAATTTTGAGGGGGAATTTATGATGCACCATAACATACATCACTATTTACACGTACAAGACCTGCACACCCAAGTACAACATAGTCGTATCTAAAGGCTTTTACACAACTGCGTATCCAGAGGTTTGAGTATCACCCACTTATCATCCCACTGTTTGCCTAGTTGCCATAAAACTGTGCAAGGTGCCACTGAATCTTATAGCTCTTTTGTATCATAAATGAGACTTTGTATGTTCAGACTTTATATATATATATGAATATGAAATAAAATATTATTTCATTTATAATAGAGTATAAAAAGCATAAAGTACTAAGAGTATCCTTTAAACTTGTGTAAAAGTGTGATCAACCATCACTGGGCTTGTCTGATTTGAAGGGAGGGCACAGGACTGAATGACCTTAGTCATTGTTTTGTAGCTTTAGGAGACAAAGTCCGCAAACTGAATCTTCTAGTATAAAAAATATATCTAAGCCAGACATGGGTTTGCCTATTATTCCAGTACTCAGAGGCCAAAGTAGGAGTAATTGCTATTAAAGTCCAGTCTGGGCTGGGCTACATAGAGATCCTATCTTTGAGGTAGGGGTGTGTGTGTGTGTGTGTTTAATATATCCTCTCACAAATGCATATGGTCCTAGATAAAAATGCTGTGAGCTTTTGGACTCAGAAAATACAAACCATTAACATTTGAGAATCTCTGTGTCCTGTGCGACCTGCTCTCTTCTCTAGTCATGCTGTGGGTCAAAGATTTCATTAGGTACTCTCTGAAAACTAACCTGGTACTAATTGGCACAATGAGGGTTTGAGAGGACGGCACCATCCTGAAGCCAGCAGGAATAAGCTGTGTGAATAGCACTCTTAAGGAGCCCCAGAGCAGCCTGGGAGAATGGATCAGTGATGAGAAGGGACCATGTGAGGAGGACGGAGAAGATGCACAGGCCAACAAGATGGGACTCAACCTTCAAATGCAATGGTGAGTCAGTACATTTCTTTTGTTGGTGGGACCAAGAACAGAATGGTTGCATGGAAAGGTGGCTGCTGTTATTGGTGTCCTGGAGGTCACGCCACAATGTTTATGTAAAGAAGGGACATTTATGAGGATGAGGGTAGCAACTATGATAAACCACCCCAAAACTTTAGTTATTATTTAAGGAAGGAAAACAGTCTGCATAAATTTTCATTCTAATGAAAGATAAGTGACCAAAGTGCCAAGGTGACATTCTTAAGCAAGGTTTCTGTTTTTGTTGTTGTTTTGAGACACGGTCTGTCTATGTAGTCCAGGCTATACCAAAGGCTTCTATCTTAATCATGTTCTTATTCTTAATATGGAGAGAGAGAAAAAAAGAGAGAGAGAGAGAGAGACAGAGAGAACATAGGGTTTTACAACTTAGAAAAATTCACATAAGATATAGACTTTATTTTCCTGGAGTTAAGACAGATGTTTTCCCCTCTAGCACAGGGTTTTTCAGAAAGGTTTCTCTGCGCAGTCCTGCTGTCCTGGAACTTCCTCTGTAGATCAAGTTGGCCTCAGACTTGGGGATCCACCTGCTCTGCCTCCTGGGTCCTGGGATTAAAGTAGTGTGCCACCATAGCCCTGATAAACCATCTGTTTAAAAGTAAATCTAATTAAATTTCTTCTTTATGTACTTACTATCATACCAACCAAATTGACAGTTGCCTTTGAAAGATAATAGGTTATAAGATCTAACAGGCTGGGGCTAGAGAGATAGCTCAGTGGTTAAGAGCGCTGGCTGCTCTTCCAGAGGTCCTGAGTTCGATTCCCAGCAACTGCATGGTGGCTCACAACCATCTGTAATGGGATCTGATGCCCTCTTCTGGTGTGTCTGAAGACAGCAACAGTGAACTCATAAACATAAAATAAATAAATTAAAAAAAAAAAGATCTAACAGGCTGAATAAAATCACAGATTGCAACCTATTTAACAATAAGAAAAACTCTCCAAAGATCACGTACCTTTCTAACAATATACAGAACTCTTTGTAAAGCCAGAAGCCTGACCTGGCTATGACATCATGTTCTGAGTCATCAACCTTTCCTTGGAGAACAAGGCACACAACTCCTAGCCTTACAAATTATAAGTTAAAAAAAATCCTAAGAAAACGGGAATCATATATGCCACAAAGAAGCGCAGGATCTCTGGGACAAGATATTAATATCATGTTCATATGGAAGGTCACACTTACAAATTAAATTACTTTATAATGTACTTCCTTCTGTAGGAAAGGCCAGTTATAGTTTTACAGTCTAATCTGAAAGAATGAAAGAAACAGCTGGGCAGTGGTGGCGCACGCCTTTAATCCCAGCACTTGGGAGGCAGAGGCAGGCAGATTTCTGAGTTCGAGGCCAGCCTGGTCTACAGAGTGAGTTCCAGGACAGCCAGGGCTACACAGAGAAACCCTGTCTCGAAAAACCAAAAAAAAAAAAAAAAAAGAAAAAGAAAGTAACAGCAAAAATTTCCAAAAACAAGTTTATTTTGAAAAGTCTTTTAGTTCTCAGTACAGGGATGATTTAAAAAAATAATGTCGTACATTTGTCAGGCTAGTATATAACATGAATCTCAGCACTACCACAGTTTCAGTGGCGTCAGCAGTCTGCATCTGAAATGACATCATTGCTCATTACTGCTTTTGTGTTTTACATTTAGTGATGATCCAGTTATTTTGCTAATGCTCTTTGTCAACAAATATTTTTCAACATCCAGTAACGTTTTCCAAAATCAGTGAAAATATGAGATTCTTGGGCAAAGACACTAAGCCATGAATTTCAATGAATGTAATTATAAATAATGTGATAATAATCACTTCCTAGATGGATTTCTGAAATCGTAACTTAGATTTAAGGCTGTTATTTTAGATATTGCCAATAATTACTATCCACAAAACATTTTATTTTCATTTCTTCAGTCAGGGCCAACAACACATATGAACTAATTGCTAGCCCTCGATTTACATTTAATCATCATCTTATTTATCTTGTCCTCTTTACTGTCTTGGTGTCTCAGGAAAATATGAATCCAAATAAGTTAGTGATCCAGAATTTTGAGCTTTTTGATCAGGAGATGGACTGGTTATAAAGAAAGGTATCTAGACAGTGCATTAAATATTAATGAGACAAAACCAGTAATGTCAGACAAAACAACAGCAACACTGGACCCAGCATGAAATTAGGGCAAATCCAATACTGCACTAGATACACATGTAAGAGGGAAGCATAAGTACTGAGCCTGCTCCTGGAGAAGAGGGCGCATGAGCTATAAAAAGTAAATAAAGTGTCTATGTTTTATAAATTTCACTTGAAGACTGGCTCTCTTTCATTTACCATCATCTGAGCTAGTTCCTTCTTTTAGAGCCATCTCAGACATCAATACGCATTCCATGTTTTGAAGACATTGTTTGTCTGGTCCCTGTTAAATACATAAGGAATGAACACATGTGTGGCAGAGACAATGTGCTTATTACATAAAACCAGAAGGGCAAAGGAGGAGTTTTTCCAAATGGGCATATCCACAGGCCGTGACGGATTCCATCGCGGATATGGTGTGAGGTCCAGGAAACGAATATCATCCACGGGAGAAAGCGCCACGAGTCCCTGAGCTTGAACAAGTGCATGGCGAGCTTCACACTCAGAACCGTGATGGGTATCACAGTGGAACAGTGAAGGAAAGGTCTTCTCGGAAGAGTCAAAGCTGCCTGAGGGGAGAAGGAGCTGCTAGAATCATTTCCTTCTTTGTCAAATCTCACAGCTGCCTCTTAGTATTTTGACATACCCAGCATCAACTGCAATGCAAGAAAAACACAACACCGCGGACAGGCCCAACTCATGGTTTCCAAATCAATGGCTTCTCTTTCCACTCTCAGCAATTATTCCTCCTTCCTGACTGGGCTTCAGCGTCAACAACTCTGATACATACTTTGTATCCGACAAAATGAAGAAGTTATACTTTATCCACCAACCAGCAGGTATTTACTGAACACCTACTAGGTGGGTCAGGCCAGTGGCTAACAAGGCAAAAATCCTTGCTTTGAATCTATATTTCTTTTCTGAAATGTTTGTAAATCATATACATATAAAAGGCAGGAAGATCTTTTGATATTTAGAAAATATAATATGTAGAAACTATTAACCGAGATACAATTTTTCTTTTTTGTTTTTTTTCGAGACAGGGTTTCTCTGTGTAGTCCTGGCTGTCCTGGAACTCACTCGGTAGACCAGGCTGGCCTTGAACTCAGAAATCCGCCTGCCTCTGCCTCCCAAGTGCTGGGATTAAAGGCGTGTGCCACCACTGCCCAGTAGCTTTCCTATTTTAAAGTAAGGCACTCTCTCTAGCTTATGATGGCTATAAAGATTCGCATGGCAGTATCAAAGACATTAAAGTCAGACAAGTTAACTACATTGATATCTTTCTTACCTGTAAGGATAGAGATCTAGCTTGAACAAAATGGTCAATATCGATAACAGACGCTAAAAATCCAGCTAAAAGAACTTCTCCAAAGTCAGCCTTCTTCCTGATTCCAATGACTACCGCCCACGACCACAAGCCAATCACTCCATGTACTATGTTATCCGAGAGGGCACGGAGCCAGTTATTTTGCTGAATTATGGAAAACCGAAGAAGTCTGTCGGCTACTAGGCAGAAGATCCCCAGACCAACGCTGGAAATGAGGGATTCTATGCTACAGCATGGAAGTAAAGCACGAGTCTTTTCAACTTTGGAAGCCATCATCAACTGTGTCAGCACAGTAAAAGCCATCAGGAACTAACAGGTAATTCTTGTTTTCGTCCCTTGTATCCTAAAATAGAAACCAAAGAAAAATATGAAAGTTATGGATCACAACATAGTATTTAAACAATATCAGCAGAGAAAAATAGCGTCCCTTACATGGCATGCAATATGTTATTTGACCAAAAATAATAAGTCAGTTTTGCAGGAGAAACAGTTTATGTAGAATTTCAGAAAGCCCATTGAATGTGATTTATTCCTGCTAAGCATTTGAAGAACTCCGTTGGGATGTATACGATGTGACTGTAGGCATCAGTTGTATCTGTGCACTGGTACAGTCATAACCACTAGAAATGGGGACAGTCATGACACAGCTCCAGCAAAGCTAGGAGGCCTGCTGCAATTGCTGTCCTTCTGTCTCTCACTATTGGGTTTTGGTCTCTGCATGTTGCATGACCACACTGTTGTATCTGCGCTATGACACATTTTATGTCTTCTCCTGAGGTAAAAAATTGTATCTTGGTCTTTTTTAGGAAAATCCTTAGGTTAACTTTGTCTGGCCACTATTTGGAAGTCTTCCTTATGCCCTGGAGGTCATTAAGCATAGATACACACATAGCTAGATGAGACCATTATTCCAGGAATCTTCTTGGGGTACCTGCCCTGAGCAAACTCTAACACTATAATTGGTACAGGGTAGACAGAGACAATTGACAAACCCTGACTGGCCAGGAGAAAAGGTCACAGATTCAAGGCCACTTTTTATTATAGGCTTAGAGCTCTCTGGAAATGTAGTTTAAAGATAGGGGGTCCTACAGGCTACATCCCTGGAGGAATCAAACTCAGTAAGTAAGATATATTGACTAAAATAAAGATTTCCTACTTTATAGTGTAGATAATGAAACATATAGTAAAAGAAGCTAGGTATTAGTGTTTGCTATTCATAAAAGACCAGTTTAGATATTTTCTGTTTGTCTGGAGTGGTTAAAACACTGCCAGCCTAAAAGAAGGCTGTTATATAATAATGTGTTTGATTTGGAGGAGATAGTCTTTAGATTCTTTAAATTGGACCTATAGGGCTAATTAATAATATGTTCTGTTTGTATTTTCTAATTGTGACTGAACTTGTAACCCTGGACATGTAATGAAAAGTCAAACACATAATCTGTTCCACTTGGATAATCATTAGTTTGCCTTTGTTCTGTGAAACTTGTATAACTAAAGAAGCACCTGGTTGCCAGTCAGTCAGAGCAGCAGAAATGGCCTGATTTCTAGTAAGTCAGAGCCACAGAAGCAGCCTGATTGCTAGCCACTCAGAGCTGTGAAATCCCCTACCATAGGCTGGTCCCTCTCTTCCCTCACCTACTCCTCATCTCCTCTCCAGGCCACCCTGTCAGCAAAGACCCTAAGACCCTAGGGCAGGGAAGCCCACCCCACCAAGAAGGGGCAGTGCACCCAACAACTGCTTCCATAGTTTTGAAAACAAATGTCTCCTTTTAAGTCTGGAGAGATGCCACTGTGGCTAAAACACCTTTGCTGCTCTTTCAGAGGACCTGAAACACCTACAATGGGCCGCTCACAACTGCCTGTAATTTCTGTTCTAGGGGATCTGATACTTTCTTCCAGCCTCTATGGACAACTGCACACACATGGTGCATATACATATACAAATAAATACCTATGCCTTAAAAAAAAAAAAGTCTCTTCTTTTTGGGAAAGTGCTTGTCCCAATACCTAACCCCCAGTGCCTGCCCTCCTAGCACAGTGTCTACTGTAGTGATAAGGATCACCCAAGCTAAGCCTGCCAGCCTCCTTTTCCTAAAGTAAACCTTATGTGGAATGGTCCATGTTCCCTTGGAGGCCACAGGCTTCAAGATACAAAACAGCTGGGGACAAGAAAGCCCTAGAGAAGTTCTTAATTCCAGCATTTTTCAGGCAAGGGGCAGGTGGATCCCTTTGAGTTCTGGGTCTACATAGAGAGGCCCTGTCTTAAAAAATATCTCAAAGCAATACAAAGACAAAAAGCTAATAATGGAGACATCAAACGTTGGCTTCAGTGTCCAAGGTTTTCAAGCATGGCCTAGTTTCTATAGTTCAGCCTTCACTTCTAAGAGCTACTCTATATCTCCCCAACAAACACCGCTTTGTCTATTGCCCAGAACAACAAACCCCAAAACTTTAGCTTATATGAAAAGGCAAGGGGGCTGGAGAGATGGCTCAGCACTTAAGAGCACTGACTGCTCTTCCAGAGGTCCTAAGTTCAATGCCCAACAACCACATGGTGGCTCACAACCATCTGTAATGGGATCTGATGCCCTCTTCTGGCAGGCAAGTATACATACATATAGAGCACTCATACATAAAATAAATCGTTGGTTTTTTTTTTTTTTTTTTTTTTTTTTTTTTTTTTTGCAAGCATAATTCTGTGCAGAGTTCTAACCTGTCACAGCCTACTGAAATAATTTGTCCATTTGTCAAACATTTCAGTGCTATGCCATGTCTGAGTTTTAACACTTTTATTTTATTTGTTGGATATTTGCTTGCATCTTGTAGTGCTTGCAGAGGTCAGAAGAGGGGACGGGATCCCTTGGGACTGGAGTCACAGACTTGTGAGCTGCTGTGTAGGTGCTTAGAACTAAACCCGGGTCCCCAAAAGAGCAGCCAGTCCCTTGTATGGACAAATAGACTTCGGTTCTTCACACTGTTCTCTACTTTTCTGTATGTTTGACATTTTCACTTAGAAACGTTTTAAAAGAAGAATCTAGTGCAGGACAGTGGTTGATTGTATGTGTGGGGCACTGGAGAGTACAAAGTGCTGGATGTAGGTCTATTGTCCCAGCACTCAGAAGGCAGAAGCTGAAAAATCACGAGCTCAGACATTGCCAGATCAACATGAAGGGCACAGAGAGACCATGTCAAACATTAACACAACAAACAAACAAAAACACTCCTTACCCCAAACTGCCTTTATTAGGCTTTACAAACCAGTCCTATAGTTGCTGTGTATGTTAACACATTTAAGTAGGGTGCCAAAATATCAAAAGCTAATGCCAGGTCTAATGCTGATAATTAATAAAAGGAATAAACACAAATCTTGTTCATTTCACCATAACTCTAAGGCCATCAGATCTCCCTCCGCATGTAAAATATTTAGCACTTGTGACTACTACAAATAAGATATACAATTAAGCGTATCAACATGTTTCTAATCTAAGCAAATTCCTCAAGTCATGCTTTTCTGAGGCCCGTGTAAGTTTTAGATTCTAGAAAAAAAAATAAATTTAAGATTTTTAAAATGTAGACTGTCAAACAGGACAGGAAGCCTTAGTACTTAGCTAACTTGGGGCGCTTAGGGCTCTTCTCAAGTAAGAGTGGCAACGGGTTCTTCGGCACACACACACACACACACGCACAGGCACACGCACACGCACCCACCAGCTCCCTGCTCGGGTTGGGTAAAGCTTTTCTCAAGTAAGGGTGGCAACGGGTTCTTCGGCACACACGCACAGGCACACGCACACACACCCACCAGCTCCCTGCTTGGGTTGGGAAAAGCGCGGAGCCTGGGAGAGCAGTGTCTACGGGGTCCGGAAGACGAGAGAGGGAGGAGGGGGTAGGTAGGTGTGCGGCTCTGGAAGGCTTCTGGTCGACCGTGAGCCTGTCGACCCCGGAGCCCGCAGCCCCGACCCAGGACTTGATCCTCTGCCGCGCCCTGCTCCGGCCTCCCTCTAGACGCAGCGCGACCCATCCGTCCCTCCATGACCGGTAAGCCGCAGCTCAGCCCTACCCAGCACGCTTCGCGGTCGGCGGGCGAGCCAACAGCGCTCCGCCCCTCGGCCGCACCATAGAGAGGCGTGCGCCGGCCAGCCAGAGCGGCCGAGTCCTCCGGGTCCCCGCGGACGCTGGGACGCCGGGACTTCGGCTCCTATCGGAGCGGCGCTGATCGATCACAAGATGAGTCGATGGCTGCCGTGAGTTCTGCACGTCTCCAAAGCCGGACAGAAAAGTTGAAAACGTCCCGTCGGTTTCTTTGCTTAGTGCATGTCGAATCACCCACCTCTCCAAGATGCACCCATGTGATGGCAGGAAGCCAGGATAGAGAAGTTCCCTCACCGGTTGCAGGGCACACCGTGGGTCTGGGGTTCGATGGCTCAGAAGTTTCTAACTTCCTTCAGTGGATGCCACAGGTCTGGGGATGCCACAGAGCTGGCAATGCAGGATTGCGCGACTTGTCAGACCTGACACACGGTAGTGCTTCACCGCCCCCTTGGGGATTTCTCAAGTCTTTGCTACACACCAGCGGGGGCGCAGCGGTCGTTGGGCGGCGGCTGGTCTTAGGACATCAAGGGCATAGCAAGATCAAGACTACATACTAATCATGTTGGAAACAAAAGAGCAATACTAACTGGACTCGGATCCCAATTCTGAAACTATGGCTATATATGCCTTACTGTCTTGGTGAGGCAGCTGCTATCTTAGTACAAGGAAACATCTCGTGTTAAACAGCCCAAAGATGTCCAAGAGGGACATTCTTTACTCTTATGTCCTCAAAACAAGTATCATGGAAAACAAAGCCAGCAGTATTCATGATAATTGGAATCTTCAGTTTCAAGCAAATTCCTGGGTCACCTGAGAAATCCCAACCTGAACTTTGATTTGTACTGCTTTAGGATTAGAAATATTTTATAATTAAGTTAAGGACCCCTATGGCAGTACGGTTGGTATATGTGCCATACAGCCTAGGCTTTCTGGAAGCCTACTGGCTAAAAACAGTGATTCATTCATATAACACATCCCAAATATTTCTGTTGTGCTAGGTAGGCTACAGGATAGCTTCAGATCAACTATTCCAATACAGGAGCTCCTTTATTGGAGGATACTGACTGCATGGAAATACACTGCATAGATAGTGATAAGTGGTGTTAAGGAAATACGGTGATAAATATATCTTTAACTTTAGCAAGGTAGTTGGGACAACCATAGACAAACGTTTGCTGAGATTAGAAATGTGAAGGAGCCCAAGGATGGCTATAAAGGGGTGGGGGGCTGTTCATTCAACTAATTGACCCTGTCACTCCAGATTTACTATAGTCCCTCTATTCTTGTTTCCTGCCTTTTACTGGTAAGAGCCTGAGAGATTAGGATTCAGACCCCCTGTGATGCAGATAGGGAAAGGGGGCATGGCTAGGCAGTAGAGGTGGCAAATCTCCAAGGTGGCCAGCTTCTCCAACCCTCTGGCTTAAGACAAAAGCCTGGCAGCTTTTGTTTCCCATCGGCCAGCCCCCTGCTGATAGACTGGCTCAAGTTCAAGGCCAGATCATGACATGACCTGTTTGTGGACTAACCCTCAAGTAGAGGAGGAAGACTCTTCAGGGGCTTTTAAACACAGCACCCTCAAGAACCTGGGTTGTCCAGCTTCCGGAGTTCCCACTCTGGTTTTAGAGGGTCTTTTTCTCTGAGCCTCTGCTACCTTTCCTCAGCCCCAATAAATGCTTTTCTTCAACTGCTGGCTGTCTATGGCATGAGATTGCTCTGCTGTAATTTGTTGGCTTCAGATTTTCTGCCTTTGAACAGAGAAAACAAACCCGATCACACCTAACCTGTATCATTTAGGTTGCAACAAGATTGCTTAGGTCACTTTTCTTTTTTTTGATAGTTTTTGCTTTTTATAGTTTGGATAGAGGAGGAAATGATCCCTGTTTTTAAGAGGAGTCAGTAGTAAACTGAAAACCCCCTGGGTATTTTATTTAAATTATCTTTTATTTTTGTGAGATAATCTATTATTTGTGCCCTCTCTTTCCTCCCTCTGAGCCCTCTCATTTACACTCCCCCCACCCCCTGCCTTGCTCTAAAAGCCCAGGAGACCTCAACCCTACATAAAAAACTACAGGCAACTATGGAATGCTGAGGCCAGGAGAAACAAATCTTCCCTGGAGAGGAGCACACCAATTGTTTCTCCAAAACCAAACAGCCTGCAAACACACCTACGAGTAACATAAAGGCCAGGCAGGTTGTATTTATTTAGGAATATATATTTATTACATTTATGTATGTAACAACAATTAATGGGTTGCTGCCCTCCAGACAGCTGAATACCTGCTCCCTCACTGCTGATGTAATAGCAAGGGGGCTGAGAATTCTTTCTCATCTAGGTTTGGCAGGCTCTCCCCTCACTGATTCTTACATTTTCAGTCCGTTTGGATATATACCTAGCCAAACAGAGCCTGCCTGAGCCTATATAAACTCCCCAGCACATTTTGCCATCACCTACATTTGTTGGCTATTTCCCCACTCTGCAAACTTGCTTCTGCTCTATCTCAGCAGGCTTGCCCTCAGCCCTCATCTGCTCTTCATGGCTGACTGTGGCTGCTGAGAACTTCCACTATTGAATCTGAACTGTTACTCTTTGTAGAGGAATGTTGGATTGAGTCAGTGAGTTGTTGAGAGTAGTGAGTGCAGTGGAGTTTGTGGAGTTCCGTTCGTAGAGTTCGGAGGCAGTCTTTACTAGGACAGGTTGCAGAGAGAACAAGCTAGACACAGGTGAAGACAGAACGAACTAGAGAATGAGGAGCCAGAAGATTAGAAGAGATTAGTTTGAAGCCAAGCAGAGCAGTTCAGTAAGAGGCTGAGAGAAAAGCCAGATTGAGTCAGTCAGCTTTGAAAGGAGTTTGAGCCGAACGCTGAGTTGAACCAGCCAGCCAGAGTTCAGAAAGAACTAGAAAGGGTGAGCATACTCAGCAGTGAGCCTTCCAAGTGAATAAAAGTTACTTTTACAACTCTCCCTGGAATTGACTCTTTGTTTGAATTACCATCCCCATTGTCTATGCACTCCATTCTTTACAGTGGTGAGACCAGAGCTGGGAAGAGAAGGAAGAAAGTTTGCTATGCTAGCTCTACTGGAGAGATTAAATAGTAGTAAATGGCCCAAGGGACAATTCTGTATATTAATAGAGAAAACCAGAAATTAAATTCACAAGATAAAAAACATATAACTTTCTTCTTAGACATCTGATGTAAGAAATGGACTAGTTCAAAATTTCAAAACTGTTTTTTATTTAAAAAATGTATACACATAGAAACACTAAAATTTACAAGCTGAGCAAGATATAATCAAAGTGAAATCAGTTCTGTACAAGCAACATTTGCAATTTCTTCAGTTTGTAGCAATTCCATACTAGTAATTTGAAACATCCTTAAGACTTTGTAATACTTCCATTTTTCACTTTCTAGAGAGTGACAGAAGATAGTCAATATCCTGAAGGATTTCAGAAGTTCTTTTCAATGCTACTGATACACTCTCTTCATTAGTTGCTTCTAGCAAGGTTTCTGAAGATCCTGATTTATAGTGATCAGAAGAACACTGTTCATTCTTTTTGCTAGACGTTGGGTCGAGGACACCACTGTTTTCCAGCAGCCCTGAATGACTAAGTTAAGGTGCTTTCCTCCACATTTTTCATTACATGATTTGAGTTTTAGAAAGCTTGGCTTTGGTATGAAAATAATATTTCTCAGTTGCAAAAGATATCTATTGGATTCATGATAGCATTGGGATTTCAGAGTTTATGGAGTCTAACCCTTACGGATGAGGAAGCCAGTCATAGTGCAGGCAAAGTGGGAAATTATGTGTGTCTGGATGGCAGTTTAGTAGGAAAGGAAAGAAAACCTCAGTAATATTTCTTAACCTACATTTGTTAAGAAAATAAAAAGGGAAAGGGGATGATAGAGTTATAAACAATGAATTTAATGCATTTTTAAATTAAAGATTTAGAATAAAAGGAAATTTGACTTTTCTTACAGAACTAATTTATTATTTGGGTAAGGTTATGTAACTATTTTCCCCCCAATTGAAACAGTCCTTCCTGGAGGGAAGACTCAGAGGGCGCTCACAAGACTCAGAAGTAGGTAAAACACACACTGCTTCATATACTGTAGGAAGTATATGAATCTTACAAGGCTCAGTAAGCTCCTAAAAGTTACAAAATTCATAAGGTCCCTTGCCAAGGCCATATAAACACTAACAGTTGGTGGTGAGAGGTGACTTTGAGTAGGTGAACTATTTGTAGGTTGTTCAGAGAACTCCTAAGATGCAGTTTTATGAGGTGTCAGATATCCTCAGCTTTTAGGGGATAGCTGCCTTTGAGTCATAATGCTTCTGTAAAGATCCCCTCAACCATACTCCTTTAAGTAATCCTAGGAAATTCATTAGTTCACTATGCTTGACTTTGGCAGAATTGTCTCTTTGGTCTATTGTTGGTCCTCTATATGGGGTGAATAAATGTAGGATAATATCTCCCCAGGAAAAGTCACACAACAGTAAAATAACAGAAAATAAAATGACAAAATAAATTCAGATAAAAGGGTTCATAATAAAGTTACAGATATATTTTCAATAGCTATAATTTAAATTATAATTATATAGAAGAGAAAATGTCTCCAAAAAAGACTTTAACCCTAGCTCACCAATCCTTACCCAATTCAAACATAAAAGTATAAATGTTAACATAACAAGAACATATATTAGATATCATCTGACTTAACAACCTCAGCAACACATAAGTATGGACTCATAGTCATAAAGCTCAGTCATTACTCAGCCCTGACTGGATTGGAATATTTCTGAAGGATAATACATTTTTGTAAAAGGATACAGTTAAATTTCTGTATTTTCTCAAGCTCAGAAGCAACAGACCTATGGAAGATAAAGGATAACAAAGGAATATGAGCTCTTACCACATATAAGAGGCAGGAGATCAACAAGCAAGAGGACTGAATAGAAAACTGCAGCAGAGCCCCTAACATGAATGTTATACCTTGTCTTCTCCAAGTCAGAACACTATACAAATACCACAACTTGACTACCTCTGAAAAATTAATAAGGGCATTGTCTAAAAACAATGCTTTATTTAAGTTTCTAAGACATTGGATCAATGAGCTAATGATGGTAAGGTAGAAAAAATACTGAAATACAATTTAGAGAGCTACTTTCTGTGTGATCTCATTTTTTCCTTCAAAGCACACTCAATTCGAGCTCTTGGACAAGACAGAGGATGGGGGAGATGCCTGGGGGTGAAGTTATCCCTCACAACCTTCACCTGGTTGCTGTCATCAGCTGCACTGCCACTTTTGTTTGAGACAGGTCTTACTGAGGCTGACGTGGAACCCTTTATATAGACCAGGCTAGCCTCAATCTCATAGAGACTTGCCTGCCTCTGCCTTCCAAGTGCTGGAACTAAAGGTGTATACATCAGATAAAAAAGCATTTTTTAGAAGCAAGTTACTATCAAGCTTCTATCACTACAAACATTTTACAAGTTGAATATGTTTAAAGCCACAAGGCTTTTTGGGTAAAAAAAGCTCCAGGTTTTCCATTTGCTACTTTAAAAATATTGTTTTTACATTTATTCACTGTGTATGTGTGCGCGCATGCCAGCGTGCATGGTAGTCAGAGGATAACTCTGCCTTTACATGGGGTTCTGAGAACTGAACTTGGGTCATGAGCCTAAGCAGCAAACCTTTACCTACTGAACCATCTTTCCAGCCCTTGTGTCTTGGACACTGTTCTGTTGCTGTGAAGAGACACCGAGGCCAAGGGAAGTCTTATGAAACAAAGCATTTAATTGAGGGCTTCTTTATAGTTTCAGAGGCTAAAGCCATTGTCATCATGGCAGGGACCATGACACTGATCCATAGACAGATTGAAACTTCAACATCTATGTCCTAGTGACACACTTCCTCCAACAAGGCCACACGTCTTAATCCTTCTGATCCTTTCAAATAGGGCTACTACCTGGTAACTGAGCACTCAAAGTATGAACTTATGCGGGCATTTCTTATTCAAACTGCCATGCTAATTTTTAAGTATTGGCTCTCATTCACAGGTTAAGTTCACAGGAAATATAAATACCAGTTTTCTTTGAGAGCAGGTGAGAGATGTGTGGACACCTGTCTTGGACGAGTTTGCGTTAGTCTTCTGCACCACGATATTACTGATGCCACATATCTGGAAAGAACATATTACAAACATTTGATAGGAAAGCCTATTAATTTATATAACTAATATGTATGGTAATAAAAATGAATTATCATAAAACAATACTTGGGTTCTAACTTACTATGTAGTCAAAATTGACCTTAAACTTCTGTGTTGAATGACATGTGTTGGAATTACAGGGTGTGTCACCACACCTGGTTTTAATTTTTTTTTTTTTAATTTTTCTCCACCATGTATGCTGGGGATGGAACCGGATCCTAGTCTATGCTGACGAAATGCTCTACTATCTAGCTAAACTCCTAGCCTACATTTGAATATTCTCTACGAGTACATAAGAAATGAAGAAATCAATAAGACAGTTTAGAAAAAAAAGATAAAGAAAAGTTTTAAATGAGGCAATACAATTTCCTTAATTGTATTCACTAGACTCAGATGAGGCAATCTTTTTTACATTATTCATAAAGAGTACAATACTTTTACCTATTATTTATATTATAAAGAAAACATCTAAATTAAAACACAAAAGGAATAACTGCACTTCATTTAAAACTCAAATGTAAGCAAACGTCTTAACCTTTTCCTTTTAGTTTTTCAAAGTGAAGTGAAATTCCTTAAGCTTATTATGAAAATATATTTACATAGTCTATAGAAGGATTTGCTTACTAAATTTAAACTTGGAAATGCCTATTAGAGCATATAGACATATATACAAGTACACACATATCTACACACACACACACACACACACACACACACACACGCACATGATGAAGTGTAACTTAATGAAACAAGTTTAAAAATGGAATGATCTCAAGTGACAGAACAATCATTAAAACATTTGCTAGACGTGCTATCTTCTTAAGAGAAATTGTTTAAAATAGCAACTAAATGTTGGAACATTTGGACCAAAATAAGGCCATTCAACAGAAAAACAAATTCAAGATGTTAAGCAAGCAGTGTGTGGACACTGACAGGTCAGGCTGCTGTCATGTCAGGACTCCTACAGATACAGCCCCTGCGACGAACAGTGAGCTACGTTAACAGAAGGGTTATATTCCTAAAAACTCAGTTTAAGCATCATCTCATTCAAGAATAACCATCAGCTAGTTTTTAACCATCACAGAAAAGATGCAACTTTACTTGTGGTCATTTGTAAACTACCTTTCTTTCAGTTTCATTAAGGAGTTAGAATAACTGGCTAACAACTGATCACATTCTACTCTCCATGGCAAGTCATGTTGGACACATATTATTTTGAAAAAAATCACTTGCATGCAAACAAATGTTTAAAGCTGACTTGATTTATTTCATTATGTAAAATTTCAGTATACCCAAAACTATGAAATCTAGAAAAACTACATATAAGATTTTAATTTTATTGACACTCCAATAGTTAAAACATGAAGATAAAATTGCTCTTCCGTACCTTTCATACACTCCAGGATGCTCAGTTTGAATTAATTGATCCTTTCCGTCAGGAAAAGTTAATCTACACCAACCTAAGGTGAGACCTTGATCCCCCTTAAGAAGCAAAAAGAAGAGGCAAGTTTTATCATTCTAAAGGTAAAAACTAAAACATTAGCAACCTATTAAAAAATAAAGGAGTAGATGAATCATTCAAATTTTATTTTGAGAATTTAAAGACTTTACTTTAAATGACTTGTGGTGTGTTTAAGTCATCACCCACGCAGATAGTTATCAGAAAATAAGAATGCTGATCTTTCTTGTTACAATGTGTATATACACACACCAACTATTTGTCATATTTTTTAATGTTATACTTTTCTAATTTTTGCTAGGAAATTCACTGAACTTCCAAAAACATCTTGACAAGATTTTAGATTTAAAAAGTTTGACCCTAACACTCAAACAGTGGCTCACACTTGCCCGTGACCCAGTTCTAGCGATTCCGTCCACTCTTTTGAGCCCAAGAGCTCACCCATGTACACTGCACATAAATTCACACAGGTACACATAAATACACAGGAAAAAACTAAAGATATGATAATTTGAGACAATGTAGTACTGTTTTATGTTCTGTTGACTGTAGATAAGTAACCAATCAGGATATATTTAGGCTATAAATGACAGAACATAGCTAAGAATAATGTATTATATTTGAAAAAAATCTAGACTATAGGCTATTGCGTGTTTTTGTAACAAAGAAATAATATAAGGAGATAATGCTTATCTTGATATTAATAATATATAATGTATGCAACTATTTAATACCAACATGGTGTCTCATAGGTGACAATTGCAAACGCTGTATTAACAAATTTTACTGAGTGAAACAAATGGATTTCAGTCTTAGGCGACAGTTCTCCACTTGTGGGTTGTGACAGGGGTCGCCTATCGGACATCCTGCATATCAGGTGTCTACACTATGATTCAAATCAGAGCTTATACGAATAATTCATAATTATAGTTATGAAGTAGCAACAAAAATAATGTTATGGTTAGGGGTCCGCACACCATGAGGAACTGCATTAAAGGATCGCAGTGTTAAGAAGGTTGGGGATCTCAGGCAAACTCACTTGTTGTCTCTTTCCAGCAAGGGAGCTGAGATCCCAATTCAGTGTTAGTGTGACACCATCCAAAAAGACAGCATGAACTTTGTCATCAGAGTAGGCAAGGAATCTCCCCACGCTTGGGATGAGCGATTCCTTCAGAAGTACAGGCAGGATATTGCTAACATTTACTCTAGGTGCCTAAAACCAAGTCAACAAAGATAGCATAAGACAAAGTTTTCCATGAAAAGGATTTCAGTAATTATTAATGAACTCTGAAGCAACTCAAGAGTCTTATTCAGAAGTTGAGTACTACAGAACTCTTACCTATATTTTACTTTTTTCAAGAATTGCACATCCAAACTGTCTACTTAATAAGATTAAGTTCTTATATCTCTATAAGCTACCATTCTGCTATGAATTTTACATAGGCAAAAATTATGAATTATAATAGCATAAAGGTGTATAATCGAACTAGTATGGATTTAGAAATCAATGTCTGAGAATCATTTCCTCTAAGGCAGGATTAATGAATTTACTTCTACATTTATAAAAATGTAAAATATACTATTATGGTTTGAACTGACAATGCTTTTACATAAACTCAAATTCAATCAATTCCCATCTCTCCTTCCTCATTTAAACAAAGAAGCAATCAGCTGAGCATGGCGGCACACATCTGTAATCCCAGCACTTGGCAGGCTAAGGCAGGAGGATCTTAAGTTTGAAGCCAGCCTGGGCTATGTAGTGAGCTCAAGGCCAGCCAGGGCTACATAACAATATTCTGCATCAAAAAGCCAAAGAGGGGAGGAGTGGCGGGAGCACAGCTCTGTGATAAGAGTGTGTGACTGGCATATTCTAAACCAGGTTCAAATCCCTATGTGGTGGGGGTGGGAGCTTATGTAGATAAAGTATCTATGACACTGAAAGGACAGTAAAGGGACAAAGGGTGTGCCTGAGTGATAAGAGTATTGGCCTACATCTGCAATGCCTGGGACTTGAAAAATGTACACAGTAGAAGCCAGATTTCCCAATATGTCTATTCTTCTTTCCCTCCCTCTCTACCCCCTTCTTTTTCTTTGTTTCTAAGTTTTCTGAGACAGGGTTTATGCTAGCTAGTTTTATGTCAACTTGACACAAGGTAGGATGATCGAGAAGGGAACCTCAATTGAGAAAATGTACTTTTTCTTAATTAGTGATAGATGTGGAAGGGCACAGCCCACTGTGGGTGAGGCTACCCCTGGGCAGGCAGCCCTGAGTTCTGTAAGAAAGCAGGCTGTAGCCGGGCGGTGGTGGCTTACACCTTTAATCCCAGCACTTGGGAGGCAGAGGCAGGTGGATTTCTGAGTTTGAGGCCAGCCTGATCTGCAGAGTGAGTTTCAGGACAGCCAGGACTATACAGAGAAACCCTGTCTCGAAAAACCAAAATAAAATAAAATAAAAAATAAAGAAAGCAGGCTGGGCAAACCATGATGAGCAATTCAGTAAGCAGGGCTTTTCCACGGTCTTCTGCTTCCTGGCTGATTAAGTTCCGGCCCTCACTGCCTTTGATGATGAACTGTTATACGGAACTGTGAATGAAATAAACCCTTTCCTCCCCAGCTTGTTTTTGCTCATTGTGTTTCATCGAAGCAATAGAAACCCTAACTAAGCCAGGGTTCCTCTGTGTAGCCCAGGCTATCCTGGAACTCATTTGTAGACCAGGCTGGCCTTGAACTCAAGAGATCTGTCTTCCTCTGTTTTCCAAGTGCAGGAACAAAATGTGTGCACCACTCTACCTGGCTCAAGGTAGGTATTTTCTTGAATAAACAAATTTACAAAGAATTTCTCACATGACTTACATGAAAGCATTTTGAATGTGCGAGTATTAATCCAAACAAGAAAACAACTAACAGCCTTGCTTTTAACATACCGTTTCCCAGCAGCATACACGGTAGTTGTGGCTTAGTGAAAGTCTTATCTTGGCGCAATGTTGAAGAATTCTGTGAACATGAAAAAATATTCCCTGAATGTTTGTAAGTATTGACATTTTCCAGTATTTCCAAACACCCGGTTCTGTGCTACAGTGTTTTAGCAACATCCTGAATGCCTTGTTACAGTTTAGATGACTACGGTACCTCACTTTTCCAGAAAGTATTAAGTTCCTGAATAGGAACTCACCATCACTGCCCTCTGCCCTAAACATAGCCAGCTAAGGCTACTCCTTAGCCTTTTAGCAACAAAGAAACTCTATAGGAAAACTGTTTACATTAATTAGTGGTGTGTGTGTGCACTGCCATGTGGGAGTCCATTGTCACATATGTCACGGCGAGTGTGTAAAGGTCCAAGGAAACTGTGGATTTCGTTCTCTTTCCACCTTTATGTATCTTTAACAGGTCAAACTCAGACTACTCGGCTTACACAGCAAGTGCCTTCCTCAGCTGAGCCTTTTTGCTTCTCAGATGTTCTAAAGGGGTGACAGAGTCACATGCCTAAAGACTTAGTGTAGTCTAAAGATGGCAAAAAAAAAAGCGGTCAACTATGTGTAGGAAATGAAACAGTCATTTCTGAGCCTGAAATTGTTTACAGATAACTTCATAAAAACAAATTATTGAATTCATTATTGTGCTTTCTTAATCAAAAGAATTTAAAAAGAGGTGAGATAAAGAACCAACCCACTCTTTATCTTTAGTACACTCCCATAAAGCTTCATTACTCTGAAATAAGAACGAAGCAACATTTCAAATGTATCTTCAAATCTTCACCTTGACTGCAGTGACCATAAGGGACACTCTACTGATCCAGAGAACAGCATTCTAGTCCTTCTCAGGACCTGCTCACTTCCTATATGGAAGTTTCTCCATACTTAAATTTCAAAGCCAGAAATGCACAGATCATTGTTTTTAAATGATGAGACCAGAAAACTTGTCAGATTTGTAGCAATGACACATATTTCCATTGTACCACAGAGTCTGAATCTTACGCTTAACCAGAGGAAACACATCAAGGTATCCAGATGTATGATTTTTTGGTCAGATGAATGTCATAACTCACCTGGTAGCCTGTTTAATCAGAGACCGTACAGAGAAGAGATTTCCTGGTCTGTCTGGAGGAAGGTTATTTACGGAATAAGTTTTCTCTTCTCTCTGAAAGTTTAAAACAAGCAAACAAACAAACAGAAAAACTCAATAAATCTGACCCTTATTACTTAACTACGTTTTCCTTGAGGTATGCATATCTGTATCATGGCTGTTTGTATTATGTCAATTTGGGTCTCCAAAACTGTTTACATAAGATTCTGACACTGAGGGACCCTGCCCCCAGTTGCTTCTGATTGGAGAATAAAGCTGCCGGCAGCCAATGGCTGGGCAGGGCAGACAGAGACGTGACTTTTAGGATGCCCGGTGAGGGACCGATTTTTCTGTTTGGCTCCTGTCTCCCAGTAAGGGCTGTAGTCCCTAAGTGGCTGCAGAAGCTGAGGCTGGCCCCTTCTTCCTGCCCTAGCCCACAGCTGTGACAGGATGTGGTAAATCGCAGCACAACATCTCCTCAGCCTGCGGCCTTCACTGCAGGTGCTGTCTATTGTGGTACATCTCATTTCCTGCCTCAGCAGGAGCTGCCCCTTACAAGCTGTCCAAGGTGGAGACTCCTTTTCTGCCTCAGCCCACCGCCATCATGAAACACCACTGCAGGAGCTGTCCCACAGGAGCTTGTCCAAAGTGGCAGCACCTCCAGCCCCATCCCCTCAGCTCCCAGCAGCCCCACAGCCAGGCTGTAGTCAGGAAGGACTTCCTACTATAATCCATGGGCCAGATGCAGGGAAAAAAGGTTGGAGGAAAAAAAAAAAAAAAAAAAAACCCAACAATCTCTGAGCAGAAAACTCCACCAATCCCTGAGTTTCACATGCTCAGGACTTAAAATCCCACCAATCCTCAAATTGGAAATGTCTGCCCTCAAAAGCTCCACCCCTCAAGAAGTCTTATATAAGCACTGCCCTTTGTCCAATTCCCTGCTGCCTACTCCCTGGAGCAGAGGGGAGTAAGGTTACATAGACAGCAAATTTCCCATACTATAAGAAGAGCTTTATATCAAAAACCTTGAATTTTCATAGTTAGCTTACCTTTTCTGAGTCTTCTTGACTCGAATAATAAGTAAAATAGTTACCAAAATGAGCCCCTTCTGATTTTAAAACTGATCCATCTCCAGGAAAAATCTCTATTGAGTTTACACTTTTATGGGTAAGCCTAAGGTAGAGAAATAATTGTTTTGTTTTTCTAATTAAGACTAATGCATACAAGAAAGCAACCATTAAGACAATAAAACCCCAAACAAACAACAAATCAAACAAAACCAGAGATGTGGGTAACTCTGAACCGAAGAGAAACAGAACAAACAAAGTGCTTTATGTGTTTATATCAACAACTAAGGTCAGAGCTTCTAGAATTCAGAATCTTGTCTTTATATCCCCAGTGCCAACCAGAGCGACTAGTACATAGTCACCAAAGCAATGTTGATACATAAAAGTTAAATACCACACTTCTAAGTTCTGAAAATAAGATTATTCTTCAATAAATATAACTGGTGTAATTTTACCTGATGGATGAGATGGATGGATGGTGTAATTAGTACCTTATATGAGATCCATATAAGACGTGACACATGTGGCAGCCAGGCATAATCAAAGCATTCCATATATAATTACTGAAAATTATTTTTATTGGAAATTACTTTTATTGGAACAGATATAAAGCACTTGCTAGCAAGCCTGAGGACCTGGTTCAATCCCTGGGACCCACACAGCAGAAGGAGAGGTTGTCCTCTGACCTCCACATGCATGCTATAGCACACATGTGCTGCCACCCCCAATAAAAAATAAATGCAGCTTAGAAAAACATGCTGTAAGAGCATGTGGGTCTTCATACAAGACAAGAGAAAGCCTCTGGCAACCAAAACCCATCAGGTATGCTTTTCAGCATTAGTCATGGAAAGAAGACTACATCTGGCCAACACTATCCTGACATTTGACAGTAACTCTGCTGTGGGGAAGGGAGAATGCAGTGGAGTAGAGCAGGCCCCTGAGCAGCCAGGAAAGGAATGACTTTCTTTGACTGAATCACCCTTCGGTTGATAAGATGCTCACTAGGTAACACAACTAACCTTCTCAGGTCCAGAGGATACCCTAAGCCTCTGGTACATTCCATTCAGTAGCAAGACTGAATCTCAGTGGCTCTGTAGCTGCCGTGTAGTCTTGTAAAGTTGGCTAACACTAGCCCATAATACCTCTGTGCATACTAATAAAATTAGTTTTGTGACCTATAAAAGTAAAGACAAAACACAGCGGTCCAGTTGACCCAGCAGAATTGTCTGTTTATAAGAGCTGGTTTGCAAGTATAGTCTCATTCCCACTGTGAGTTAAGAAACAAATGGGCTGGAGAGATGGCTCAGTGGTTAAGAGCACTGACTGCTCTTCCTGAGTTCAATTCCCAACAACCACATGGCTCACAATCATCTGTAACGGGAGCTGATGCCCCCTTCTGGTGTTTCTGAAGACAGTTAGTGTGTACTCATATACATAAATTAATCGTAAAACTAAAAAAAAAAAAAAAAGAAAGAAAGAAAAAAGAAAAAAAGAAAACAAGCAAACCTCCTGGTGCAACACGGGGAGGAGCTTTACCTGTATGTAACACCCCTGTGCCACACCACCTTCACAAGCTCAGGATAGGAATACTCTTCTGCATCAGACTGTCTCTGTAAAAGTGAGTCACAGAAGTTCCACCTGCGAAAAGTAAACTATGAGAACTAACTCTGCTTGTTCAAAATAACTGCCTCTAAAAGTCAACAAAACAGTGCCTTCATAGTGCCGCTCCCTGCCTTACTCACCAGATCAAAGAACACACAATGCAACGAACACTAGAGACACTTCAGAGCAAGTCCTGCTTTGCCACATATCTTTACAGTAGTTCTCAGTAACCTCATTAATGGATCTCTGCACGCTATACAATTAAATTTTTCCTAATCTTTAAAACTGAAACCAAATTCAAAGAACAAATCCCTACTGAGGTATCTATAGTAGGCCAGGCATTATGCTCTACACACTGAGAAGTTAATTTCCCCCAAAGCAGGTATGTTTTCTGTCCCCACTGGAGACTTCCATGTGACAGTGTAGTAAAACAGTAATCACCAAGTCTAAAGAGAGGGAGCCAGTGAGTGCCAGGGGCATGAATGAGACCTAACATATCAACAGTCGGTGAGATGAGCACCCAATGGAGGAAGGCTTAAACTGAGACAAGGGAAGGAGATTGAGTGTGTCTGTGTGTGTCTGTGTGTGTGTGTGTGTGTGTGTGTGTGTGTGTAGGAGGAGCTAAGGTGGGAGGAGTAAAGAGAGGAAGAGGAAGAGAAGAGGAAGAAGAGAAGGAAGAGGAGCTAGGAGAGAGAATCGAATGAGAGAGGGGGAATGGAGGCTGATGTTCGCTTGTCTGTAGCAGTCAAAGGTAGTTGGTATATCTAGGTTGGATATTGGGTTACACCTCTGATTGTAAGGGCATCTTGTTATTAATCATTACCAAATATATAGTCTTTGGATAATTTAAGCATTAGAGTCTCATCTTCCTACTGGGCCAGCGTGGATGGCGGGATGGTCTGGGCAATGCCCAGCCTTGTAGATACAGTATGGAAGATTGGCGGAGCCATCTCCCACACTGGTGTCTCGTGGGTGGCAGGGCTGGTGTTTCTGGCTGGCTGTTTCTAGCTGCAGCGTGCACGTGGCTTCATGGCCTCAGAACATGGTGTCTGATCTAGGCAGAGACACTGCAGCCTAGACAGTCGGCTTGACTGGCGGCCATTTTTAAATAATAATTACAACGTGTGTGTGTGTGTGTGTGATGCTCCCAATGGAGCAAAGAACAAGGGCGGGCAGAAGGGAAGGAGAGTCTGAGAGAGCACAAGTCCAGTAAGCTCAGGGAAGTTGCAGACAGGAAAGATAGCAGGGGTGAGAACTATAGAGAAGGAGGCGACCACATCAGGAAAACCTGATGAACTGTTAAGGAAAATGGACTTCAACCTAAATCCAGTCAAGGAAACACATAATTTAGGAGCATAAAAGCTCTTCTGTCACATATTTATAATCCTGGAATTTCCAGTTTTAACTACATATTTATGGTAAACTCAAAAACTATTCCAATATTTTAAGTAAAACTGTGTACACAGAGACAACCTAGGATCGAATTTCAATTCTACAAGTGCTAGTGATGTGAGTTGCTTGAATTCTTTATCATTTCTGGATCTCAAGTTCCTCTACAAAAGATCACAGTAATTCTCGTAACAGGGTTCCTACACCCAATATATAAGCACACCAGTGTCTCACAGTAAGCTACTTTACAAAAAAAGTTGCTGTATCATTTATACAAAATTCATGTTGCAAATTTTTAACTATTAGATTATTCATCTTTGAATGAAAGTAAGTTTTTGACCTAGCCATGAAGAGGTCTCTATATACTGAACCCTTTTGAAAAAAGACAAACCTTTAGTCAGTTAACTAAAAAATGGATAGCCTTGGGGCCGATATCAAAGGAAGAAGCCATAATCAAACCTCTGTAGACGCATACTCTAGCAGGGGTCGTGGGCTCCAGTGACCAGACATAGACTCCCGTCTCGGCTTTCTCCCAGAGAGCTCTGAGCAGGCTCCTGTTCCTCCATACTTTAATGAGCCTTCTAGGGACAGCGACCTTCATGAGCTGCTCCACACTAAGGAGCAATTCAGGTTTAGTTTGCTCTGTATCGCACTTGATGAAGTATCTAATGTAGAGTTAACCTTCCTCAAACACTTCTCCCACACAGAGAGTAGAAAATGCCAACATCTTCATAGGGAAATGATTTACTATCCTTTAAAATTAAAGATTTCAGTTAAGTAAATGAGCTTTAAAATAGTAGCAGATGTAGCTGGGTATGGTGGCTCATGCCTTTAACCCCAGCACTTTTTGGGAGGCAGATGCAGGAGGGTCTCTGAATTAGAGGTCAAGGTTACTTAGTGAGACCTTGTCTCAGAAAACCAAAATCAAAACCAAAACCAAATGATGCTTAGGGTAAAGACAAGTTCTCCTAAGCCTTGCTCTCTGTAGCAAACCATTCTTGTTTTACCTGTGCATGTGTGGGGCAGGGCAGCTGAGTGACAGGGCCCTGGGAAGGATAGAAACCTCTTGTCCTCTTTCTTCAGGATTGTCAGAAGTCACAGTGCTACTCGCAGGAAAATCTGCATCAACTTTAGATGCAGCAGGAACTTTGTTATAGAAGCGAAGTGCTAAAGACAGAGGGTATTTCCACGGCTCTGGACAGGAGGCCACAGACCAAGCCTGCTTTACCCACGCGTGTACACATCTGTGCTTTGTGCCCGGGGAAGGCAGCTCCTCCCCTTCCTCAGTTTCATTCACATGACATATGTTCGCTGAAGCATTTTTAGATTTCAAGATCTGGTAATGAGGTTCATTTTCTTTATTCCTTAATCTTTGTCCTGATAAACTTCCACACCTGTAGACTTTGCTAGTTTTCCCAACTAGTTTATCTTTTGGGACGTGATTCTTTGTTTCGGGCAGTATTCCAGATAAATCTGGCCTCTGGCTCACTTTACACAAAAAATGTACTGTAAATTCATGCTGAGATCTGGGCAGGCAAAGGTATGCGCGTCCATCCACGGATGTTATCTTCACTACGTCACTCTCTGAGGACGTGGTGCAGTCATCTCTGTCAAGGCTGGGCCATTCTACTTCCAAGAAATCAATGAAGATATGCTGAATTGAGAAGAAAAAAAACCCATAATATTTTCTGTTAATGTTCAAAATTTTCCATACTTTTGATATTAAAAGTATTATGTAAGAGAGTAAGGAAGAGTTTTCATACTTGTGTTTTTACTAACTAGAAAATGAGGACTGGAGTCAATGTATGGTTTTACAGACAATACTGGATGCTAACAGTATTTCTTTTAGAAACACTTTTCTTTGGAAAGAAGATTAGTGCTAAACTTACTTTGATTTAAAATGTTCAATGAGTTAGGGAGAGATGGGATTTGCAGACTACTCATCACAAAAACCTAATCTGAAAAAGAGCAGCCTTAAGGAGGTGAAGGAGAACCTGGGCTGGGCTGTGTTATATAAAAGCAGTTGGAACTTACATGCTACAAAACTATTGTCAAAGTCACTGAGACGACAACAACACAGAGAACACCAAAATAAACGCAGCATTTTTAAAGTGTCACGAGAGAGAGGAGAAAGGTGAGAATTATTGTTTAGGGTGGCTTTAGAATTACCAGATGAACTAAAAAGTCACATGAAGCACCTGCCCTAGAAGGCAGCCAGCACACCGTGACCTAAAATACATTCTAGGTGGCTTTAAAAGTCATTTCAAACAATTTGAATACTCAAAAGTAAGCTGACTCTAAACAGCACACTCAATACAGGTAACTGTCTCTATATGCTTTTTCATACAAGAAATCAACCATACTGTACACCACAGTACTGTGATCAATTACTGTATATCGTTCAATACTTCAACTCCCATCTTTATTAAACCTTAACTTTACTAAAGCTGTTGTCAAGAGAGCCTCTTTACAGAGCCATCCATGTCAGAATACTCATCTTAGAGGCAGTGACTAATGGTTAACCTGTGTAAGGAGAGTCAGGGAAGCTCGAGTCACAGTCCAGTGGCCACACTACAGCATCAGCAGCAAATCACACCATTTCAATGAATGAAGTTCTTCAAGAGACACTGGGAAAAAGACCTGTGGAGTACGTGATAGCTTCGAACATCTTATGGCTCCTCTGCCTGCTAAGGTGTGGATATGAGGAGGTCTTCCACAAAGGTGTAGTGTTAAGGGTGTGGCCTTCAGCTGGTGGCGATGCTGAGAGGAAATTGGATCACAAAGACACTAAGGTTCACAAAGGACTAATCCATTCATGAGTTCTCAGCACCAGCAAAAGCAAACTAGGATCATATCTTATTATACACAGCAAGCACACAGTTTACTACAGTTTGTATGATGCTTATACTGAGACATGAGGATTTAAAAAAAAAGCCACAAATCTGAAATGCTACAATCCTTGACTATAAATATCGAGGAGCTGAAATATGTAACGTCTACACTCCTTAGCCTGGTGAACACAGAGGCCTGTACACCCTATCACATGTGCTTATTTCTAAGTGCTAAACCGTCTGTTTAATTAGCCTGCACTCAAACATTACTCATAAAAATGTGGTTTTAGACAAAAATCACCTTTTTCCTTTCAGAAGGTATGATGCTTTCAGATAAAAAAGGGCAGGTAGCTGAAGAGTTTCGAAAATCAAGGGCTCGCTGTAGTTGCTCCTACAAAAGGAAATGTAGAATATTTGAAAATCAGTTTAGAATGACAAAAGTCCAGTGCCCTAGCTCCCTTCACATCCTGGCAGTTCGGCCACTGCTCAGTATTAAAAAGAACACTTTTAGTCGGGCGGTGGTGGCCCACGCCTTTAATCGCAGCACTTGGGAGGCAGAGGCAGGTGGATCTCTCTGAGTTCCAGGGCAGCCTGGTCTACAGAGTGAGTTCCAGGACAGCCGGGGCACACAGAGAAACTGTCTTGAAATAAACAGACAGATAGATACAGACAAAAGTGTACTTTTGTGATATTACTTACTCGGTAGTTGCTAATAACAAAGTGTGTTCGCTGGCGAATTCTCTCCGGTTGTTCTAAAGGATGTGTAGAGGGAGGAGGTGCCTTTTCAAAGAGAAACTCAGAGCCACAAGGAGAGAGCTGCAGTGTGGAACCATCAGCATAGTTCACTTGGACCGAATCATCCTCATAGAGTACCATTCGCACCTCGGCTGCCATTCCCACGCCTGGGTATACCAAACGTCACAGCACAGACTGCAGGAAATGGGGACACAGCAGCACAGGCAGCTTCCTTAAGGCTCAGGAGTTTCCATCAAGCTAAACACATGTATTTCCTAAGAACACAGGGCAACACACACAGGCCACTGGGGATCCTCTTATCTCTGGAATCTAAAATACACTTCCTTAACAAATTGCCTTGAGTAACCTCTAGGTCTTTAATCAAACACAGTCAAAACATAAGCTGGAAGGTGCAAGCAGCTCACAAAATCACAAACGTTTTGTGGTTTACTGTTCCTCAAGTTTAATTCTGTATCTGATATGCTCGGCATCTCATTGCAGATAAACCAATGTTACTTGGTAAGAAAAACATAGCAATTCGGGCAGGCATGGTGGTTCAGCACGTGAAGATGCTTGCTATTCAGGCCTGATGAACTGAACTGTATCCCTGGGATTCACCGTGGAAAAGAGAACCAAGTTGTAGCAAGCATGTGCAAGCCTGCACTCAAACATCATACATACAGACATACAATAATAATAATAAATAATAATAATAATAATAATAAATAAAAATAAAATAAATAAAAACATGGCAAATCAGTTTTAATACACGCAAAACATAGGTATGGGAAGCATAGTAAAAACAGTTGTTTTGGGGGTAAGAAACTGAATTGAAGAAGTGAGAATAAATTGAAGAGATTGGATTAACTACTTCCTTAGTGCCAGACTGGGGAGCAATGTATTTTGGCATTTGTATTTTTTTCATGGTCTTTTCCCTTAAGCTTAACAGTTTCAAATACTCCACTATTTGCTAGGCAGATGCCTAGGGATGTCTGTAAAATGAGCAAGTTACAGGACTGCCGTAGGTTTAAGTGAGAAGATACCCATGGCAGTGGCAGGCACTATGAAAGCCACCTCGTAAGGTCCCAGTCAATCTTGTGAAATGTTAATTCTTTTCTAACACAAACCTTGTCTCCTTCTGTATTATCCTCTCCTTCCAGTCAGTCTTATCTGTCCAAAGCAACAATGAAGTACTGTTCCCAACTTCTTGTCAATTTCCTATCAATGAAGCACAGTAAACCCCTCCTTGCTAGCACCTCTTACTAATCTTCATCCTGCTACGACCTGGCTTTCTCCTCTGCCATTTGCTGCCATCCATTCACAACAGCCATCAATGTCTTTGTGAACTTTATGTCTTCAGACCTCGTCCTACTAGACTTACGAAGTCTGTGACAAAGTTATACATCATCCTCTCTTCCGAAGTCTCCCCCCCCCATCCTCCAACCCCACTTTAAGTTAGTAAGGGTTTCTTCTCTACTGCCATTACTTTAATCTCTGTCATTACTTTAACCATTCTTATTCACTTAAATCAAATATTCTCCAAGACCTTACCTTAATAAACATGGTTACTTTCGTCCTCACCTTTTTTGGTTTTTAAATGCAAAATAAGGTACCCACAATTCAGGCTACTGATAACAGCATAGACTTCTACATCTTTGTTCCACAGAGAGATGGAATTTGATTAAACTACAACAAAAGCACTCCCAACAAAAGCAGACTTCTGCAGCATCCCCTAAATCCACTCTTTAGCTGGAAGCCGTCAACCCTAGCCATTCGCACATAGAATGCAATCAATAATTCTACACTCCAGCCTGCAGAGACCACACAGGCTAGCCCGCCACCCTCTCCAAATGTCACTTCCTAATTCCCTTGTTCAGATCACTTTAATCACACTGGCTTTGTAAAAATTGTTCTTGAAGGAAGGTGTTTTCCGTCTCAGAATCTTCGAACTGTTCCCTCTGTGTAGCTTATCGTACCACAAACTCTGTGTCGGAACTCACGTCTCAACACAAACACTGCTTGCACCAAGGCCCAACTTTATCAGCTACGTTAAACTACTCCATAATTCTTAGCCTAGCGTAACCTTTGTCTTCATAGACATTATCAATATCAATAACTCCCACCAGGATAGAAACTCAGACAAAATGGACCTCTCCTGTCTTATTTACAAATTTATCACTGGGACCTAAAACAGAATTAGGCAAAGAAAGCTGTTAGGCAAATATACTTTCATCAAATATGGAAAGAATAAATGTTTAAATTCTTCCCCTTGGGTTTACAATATGTGTTAATGACACCTGTCATCATGACGCTCTCTTCCCGTAACTAGCTTTCTACTGATTTTTAAAATCTCGCTTGAATTTGGCCCTTTGCCTCTCCAAGCTAATCTTTCTCCCATCTCTTCTCTCTTCAGTGCATCTCTATATTGCTGTCACAGGTAACTTCCCACAAGTAAGACCACAGTAACTGCTTTACGTCACTTGTTTACATCCTTGCAATGTCAATAAGCAAATACCATGTTAACAGAGGGAGAGATGTATGTGCACACACGCATAGCTCTACCTGGTATTTTAAGAGCAAATTGGTGCTTTGCATTGTTTTATTCATGTTTACACTCTCACCATTCAATAATTAGGTCTGGGGAAATAGCGAACCGAAAAACCTCAACTGTTCTGCATGTTGAAGACTCGTTTTTCAAAACTGTATAAGACCACCGCCAAACTTCTGACACTCACCGGCCGTTGCGGGCTCCGAAGTTGTTTTCCACCTCGAAAGGAGGGCAACCACGGCCTCTGACCGACCTCTATTCTGCTCAAGTGGCAGGAACTGTGATGTTGGCGACTGCTTCTCCACGGTTCCCTCAGTTATGTATTAACTACCGAGAGATATTTCTTGATGAAGAAAAATAATCATATCTACGGAAAAACATGGACACAAGAAGTGTTTCGATTGAAACACCAGTCCAGTCTCTGGGGCAGCATCAGCGACCGGAGAACCAAAACAAAACAAGCAAAACACAAAGCCAGGCAGCAGTTTGAACCTCCCGCACAAAGAGGAAGGGGCCGGCTCCGGAAAAGTGAAGCCGGAAGTCCCGCCTCTTCCATTACGAAGAGCAGTACCGGAAAAAGACGGGTTTTCCGGGCGATCTCCACCTATTGGGTGTTCAGTCTCCGCGCGGAAGCGCTGAGATTCGGTGGGAAATAGGATTGTAGACCAGCCTTCTACCCTACTAGGCAACACTAACACAAGGATAGGTGTTAGCGGAGTTTTAAAATTCTTTAAAAGTAATCGAAGACAGAAAACGTCTTCTAATTCTTAATTTATTGTCGTTAGACATGCTTACTACGTCAGCAATGTACTCTGCGGATTAGCCAAATTCATTGGGGGGTCAGGATGGAGATTGGAAAATGACTGGAAAGACAAAATAATCATTCGATTAGTTATGGGTGTTCCTAAACTAAAATTACAGCGATCTATGAGAGAATATAGTCTGAGAAAATATTTCCACTAAAATCTGAAGATTTACAGTTTTGGGGTTTTCGTTTTTGAAATAGGGTCTGTGTAGACCAGGCCGGCCTCAAACTCAGAGATCTGCCTGCCTCTACCTCCCTAGTGCTGGGATTAAAGATATGTTCCACCATCTTCCTGGCTTTGCCTGGCTCAGAGCCCAACAGTAAGCCTCTTCTCATTTACTGCCAACAAAAATAATATGGCGTCCAGAATATAGACAGTGTCCACAAGACACTCTTGGTAGTAAAGTATACCTCTCTGTGCTGTCGTATTGCTCTCAATAAGACCATGAGCTCAGAGCAGGGGTGGGCAGATCTCTCCACAATGATATTATCCCTATGACCATTGTTAGAATTCTGTCTAAACTCCACCTCCACAGTTACCTGGCAACAGCCAAGTAGTCTCCTCTCTACAGTTACCTGGCAACCGCCAGGTAGTCCTGGCCCATTATAAAAGGGCCTGCTTGCCCCCTCCTCTCTCTCTTACTCTCTTACCCCCCTTACTCCCTTACTCTCTTACCCTCTTGCCTCTCTGCCCCCCCTTCTCTCCACGTGGTCATGGCCAGCCTCTACTTCTCGTCTCTCTTATCCTTCTACTTTCTTCTCCCCACTTTTGCCCTATCTCCTGAATAAACCTCCTCCCCCTTGGAACCGTGTGGTCTGGAGTGGTCTGTTCTGAACTGCGGTCGGTCGGTCGGACTTCGAACAACTAACAACCATAGCTCCAGATCTGGAGTTTTAAACAGGTACTTGCTAAGTACAAGCAAAGGTCAAGGCTCTGTGTTATAACTCCAAGTAGTCCAAGGGAAGGATGATTTCTCTTTACTGGGCTGAAGCATGATCTGGGAGGAAGGAGGCCTGAGGTAGTATGGCCAGGTCATTATGGATGGAGCCAGACTTGAAGAAACTTTCTGATTCTAAATTTAAAAGTCTCCAGGCTATCTTTTCTTTAAAAAAAAAAAAAAAAAAAAAGCAAGCATTATTGGGAATACCTTTTTAGTACAAGAACTTTAAGTAAAGCTAGCAGCATCGAGGGATTGGGAAAACAGATACCTAACTCTTCAACTAACCATCATTTGAAAAAATACTGATATACAGACTGATCTCAATCTTAAGTAAAAGACATCTTTGGACAGATAACAGTCTTATTTCTTAATGACGTGTGACAGTACGCACTATACACTGCATAGTTATTTTCTATCTCCTCCCTTTCCCCTCTGTGACACAGGACTTCATGTTTTGAAAGGTTACTGAAACAGCTGATAGGGAATGGATTGTGGGCAGCAAGGATAAATAACAGGAGAGAACTCTTAGAATGTAGGTTCTCAGCACTAAGAAGACAATAGCTCCAGCGGGAGATTTAATTATATTCTTGGGAATTACTGGACCTGGGACTTATGAGAAAGTAAGACTCTAAAACAACCCAATTTTCTGGTTTGGGCAAGGGGAAGGTGGAAGAGGTTATAAAAAATAAATTTAGGAAAAGTTTGAGCTAGATTTAAATCTTCTAAGCTCATTTAGTGAAAACTGTAAGTAAGATTTGGTTGAAATTAGGAGATGCCCATCTGGAGATCAATGGCCATTATGTGTTAATTGATGATTTAAAAGAATGAACAAAGAAATGTGACATTAGAACATTAAGGGGGCGCTGAAGAGATGGCTCAGTGGCTAAGAACACTGGCTGCTCTTATGGAGAACCTGAGTTCAATTTCCAGCACCCACATAGCAGCTCCAAACCTTCTGTTACTCCAATTCCAGGGGGGGCACTCTAATCTAGCCTGAGTGTCACACATATAGGCAAAACGCCCATACATACAAAATAAAACAATTTAAAAAAAAATAAAAGAAACTTAGGTAAAGGAAGAGATGTCCAGAAAAGCATTTGCAGAAGAGCATAAAGAGAAAGCAAATTATTGTCTTAGATGCCTAGGTGCTTTTAAAAATTTGATGTCAGTATAAAGAAGGCAAGCTGATAACAGATTTATTAGCTTTAGTGAGGCAGGGGCCAGGGCCACTTTAGTGAGACCGCATGTAGTGGGAAAGAAAACAATGACTTTGAAGACCAATTAGAGACAAGGAAATGGATAAATATGGGCTGAGATGGCTGACTATAGGACTCTGGAACAAATAAAATTAGAAAGCCAGATTTTTATTTTTATCTGGTAAGAATGGCATGGGAAACAGCTCGTGAAAAAAAAAAAAAAAAGAGCAGCCAGATTAGACAAACAACAAAAAGAAACTCCAGCAAGCCCTAAATAATAGAATTCATGAGAGGAGACAGGAAAATCTACTTGGGATGCTTCATGTAGAGAAGATAAAGTAAATAGATACATTTGTGTTCATTTGACTTCTAATGTTTTTCCCTTAAAACAAATGAGGTAATGAAAAGATTAAAGGAGGTAAGAACCAATTAAAAGTGGACAGAGGGAGCACAATGATCACCAGCAGCACAGACAGCCTAAGTGGCAGCGGGGATTCTGAATTCACAATAGCACACATCTGCCAGAACCAAACCTAGGACTTCTGGCTGCACAGATGCAGCTGTGCTGCCTTCACAGGGTTCAGTTTTGCTAAACCAACACAACAGGGCGGCAGCATACACAAGCTTAAATTATTTCCATCTGCTAAAGTCTAGTCAAAGATCACCAGGTTCAAGCCTGTTAGTTGGCAAGAGAGGAAGGGTATCTCCCACAAGGGAATGAGTGGCATCTTTACTAAACTTTGAGTTCCTGATGGAAGACTCTGAGGACGTCCATAAGGGAAGGGTGACCAGTTCCGGGGAGATGTTGTTTCTGAAGCTACGTAAGAAGCAGAGTTTGACCCAGTAATAGAGGAACAAAAGCAATGCCTGGGCAGAGCTGCTGGTAAGACATCAGTGGTTCCACAAGGTGAGTACCACAATGGCATTTTAGAGCTGCTCTATGACTTTGGATTAAAAACATGTTCTGTTTGCAGCTAGCTCTGTGTCTGCTCTCAGAACCTGCTAGGAAATGGATGGATTAGACAAACAACAAAAAGAAACTCCAGCAAGCCTTAAATAATAGAATTCATGAGAGGAGACAGGAAAATCTACTTGGGATGCTTCGTGTAGCTTTTGTGTGAGCTGACTTTCAGCCATCAACAGGATCTTACCTAACACACACCCTCATTAAATGACAAAACCTTTTCTTTTCAATATGGAAAAAAAAAAAAAACCCTACACTCATCTGTCCTCCTTGCAGGTAAGATTTAGTGGAATACTTACAGAATTACCAGAAGACTGTCTGATTTTAAACTCTAGCAACCTCGTGCAGATAAACTCTATGGTCCTCTCAAAGTAAACATTCTCCGTCACTGTGACAAACCCAGCCTACTAAGATATTGTATGTTTTTGCCTACGAGCTAAGAATCAGTTGGAGTTGATAACCTGATTGCTTGAATAAGATCAGTATTTGTTTTGCTGTTACAACCCAGGCTGACAGTGACTGGCAGCAGGCCCAGCCCATGCTCATCCCACTGTACTACTATTTCTATAAGACATTCATATTTGGGCCTGGTGAAGGCATGCATTCTACAAGACAATGTGACACAGGACAAACTCATTTTACATAGTTACAAATGTAGACCTTATGTACACATTCCTCAATGGCCACCTATCTGATACAGATTTAGTGACTCATTTAGAAGCAAAAAAAAAAAAAAAAAAAAAAAAAGTACTGCTGCACAGCTTCTGAATGGTTTCTTCCTGTTTTGGTATGCCCACTCTCAGAATCAGCCAACATGCTGTGAGAGGTCCAATAGAAAAGAAGCTGCCATCTGTAAAATGTCAACACTCTAGTCAACAGTTCAGGTCTAGACGTAGCTTGGGTCTTCCCACAGCCATTGTGGGAGAACTACTCCTATGATGTCAGCCCCCAGCTGCTCAAGTTATCACTAGCCCACTGTTTTTCCTACTAAGGTGGTTTTTAACTCTAGTGCTAGGGATCCAACTTAAGGCTTTCTGCATGCTAAGCAGATGAACTGCCACTACATTACCAGTGCATGCAGATTCTGTTGATAGCTACTTTTGAGTAATTAGTGATAATGAGGTGAGTGGTAAGATACTGGATGTTTATACACTGACCAGATGTCAAAAATAGATACAGCCCAGTATTTCTGTTATCTGTTCTAATGTGCTGTAACTCTCGTGTTCCGAGACTGCAGGCTGTGCTGGTAGTCATCAAGTTATAGCACTCATTTAGAAAAAGCAATCTTATGACGAATGCCAAAACAGTTACTTTTAACATGGACTCTAAAAATCACTGTTATTTGTTAATTTTCTAGGTTCATTTATGTTTCTGAATTCAATTATTTAATTGGTATTGTGATTTCTCTGACTTTTAAACCTTTCATTTATTTCATGTAAACAAGCTTAACAAAAAATTCTTTAAGATACCATTTTTAAAAGTTAGAAGAAACAAACTAAGTTTTATTTTCAAATTCTAATTTTAATACAGACTGAACAAACAAACAAGCAGAAGTGGGAAAACTAAGTGTATAAGCAGACACAGATGTACCAAATGTAAAACAATGAGTTATTAACACAACTATTTACATGCATATTTACAAGCAACCCTTTTATATATGTTTATTTTTAGTTAGTTGGAAAAAGATTTGACATTAGATAAAAACATTAAATAGGGCTGTGGTGGTACATTATAGTAAAAGTATTAGAAAAGTGATCCTCACGGTATACCAATTATAAAGCAGATGAAAACTTGAATGACAAATACCTAGTCAAATTCTCTAGTAAAAAGTCGATGCAACCCATGCAATGAAATCAAAATGAGTGAGCTATATAAAGACAGCAGAATAATACTGTAGGATGGCGGGTAATGAAGTTAGTTGGGAGAAGCAAACAAAAAACAAATCACTCTTGAATTGGAATAAATCCTCAATGAAGAGTCTTGGTTCCTTAGCTGGTGTTCTAAGCCCCACCCACCCCACATTAATGACATTTTAAAAGCCCTTGGTATCAAATAGCATCTACATATGTAAATAGGTTGTTTATAGACTCCAAGACTTTGGTGCTAAAGATTTTCATGATTGTGATTAGTACTTGAAACTCAATATATAGAGAATCAAATGCTAAAGTAAAATAAAAGCTGTAATAGTCATATCTAAAAAAGAATGCTACATTTTTGCAGTAATATGTATTTCCAGGCTAAGACTTTTTAACCAAAAAAAAAAAAAAAGTTGAACAGTAAGCATCTAACCAGCTAGCAAAATTTTCTTTCAACATTTCATTTATTTCAAAATCGACTTTATTGCAGCCAAAACAGTGAATTAACTGTACATAATAAAACTATTATATATATATACACATTTTAAGTTACAGGAAATAAAGTTTATTTTGGCAGGTAGTGTTAAACAAAATTTAAGTTGCATACATTAGTAACATAACTCAACATCCTTAATTTGGTATAAGTCTGACACAGTTTCTTGCTTTCCTGTGTTCTGCTAAATCAGCATACCTAAACTTTAAAAAAAAAAAAAAAAAAAAAAAAAAAAACTGATATCCTCAAATTTAACTTTACTGTTTTCGCTTGCGCTCTGATTCCAAACAAAACTTTTCATAAGCTTCTTCAATCTCTGGGTCCATCTCATCATCGATATCATCCAAATATCTATAAAAGAAGCCAAAAATGACTCATATACCTTGCTGTTTTTCAAATTCAAAAATGTCTGGAGATGTTAAATGCACTTTCCTAAACAGAATTTTGTTATATTTTTAGATATAGTCACTTAAAAGTTAATAAAAGGCTTGACATATATAAGTTCACATCTTATTAATAGACACTTTAATCAGAATAATTTCAAATTTATCTATGACTTTTTTATTATTCCACTCAAAAAGTTTTATCCTTCCAGTGGCTATGTCTAATTAACATCAAAATCTATATTTGCTATGATTTCTGCAAGGCTATTTCTCACAAAGTTAGGTCACTTTCCCACATATCTGAAACCAGACTTGTGTAACAAAAAGCTACTTTTGAGATTATATTATCCAGGTGGCCCTGTTCCCAAATACCAGGAATTTAAAATGATACAAAGCATTGCAGCATAGTGGTACACTGTTGTAATCACAGCACTCAGAGGTGTCTACGTGGAAGTCAGAGGTCAACTTTGTGAAATCAGTTTTCTATTCCACCTGACATGGGAGTTCCAGAAAGCAAACACGGGTCATCAGGCTTGGGAAGCACATGTTTCTGCCAACTGAGCTATCTTGCTGGCCTCCAAATGCCACTTCTTTTATAATTTTTCTTCTAGCTTAGTTTATATTCAAAACTTGGGCACAAACCCTTCATTTAAAAAATGAGCAGTAAGGGGCTGGGAAGGATGGTTCAGAGTAGAGCAGTTGCTATGAAGCACGGAGACCTGAGTTTAGCTTCCCAGCACCCAAGTAAAAAGCTGAGTCTAACTCAGTGACTATAACCCAGATCTGGGAAGAAGAGACAGGTGTATTCCTGCAGGTCAGTCAACCTAAGTGAAATCAGTTACCTCCTAGTTTAGTAAGAGAGGCTGATTCAAGATAATGTGGACAGGGACTAAAAGAGACAGCCGACCAGCCAATCATTTCCACATGACGTACACATGTACATTAAGAATAAGAACACACACACACACACACACACACACACACACACACACACACAATCAGTAATGAAAAAGAGAACTTACGGGTCACCAGCCCCTGATAAATCTGTTCCATTTTCTTCATAATCTGGAAAAAAGTCCTCTCTTTCAAGTAACTCTTGATACTTTTCTTGATAATCTATAAGACGACAAAACACAGAAAACAAAAGAGCAGATAATCTTATGAAATGGGAACTTTTTATCCCTATAAACTTCTTAGTGACTTTAATAGTAAAAATTTCATAAATGCTTTCATAAAACCTATTTTCTTAATTGGTTTGCTTTGTTTCATTGCATGCTCACAAACCCTAAAATATTTTTACATACTAGCCTTTTAAATGTTAAGTACATTCTACAGTTGTTTAGTAAAGAGTAAACCTAAGGTCTCCCTTATGGCATATAATTTATCTCTTTTTAACTTGAGAGGGGCTTCACTATGTAGCTCTGGCTGTCCTGGAATTTCCTATATAGATCAAGTGGCCTCAAGCTCACAGAGACACTCCAGGCTTTGCCTTTCAATTGCTGGGATTAAAGGCATGTGCCGCCACCAAGGCTCTTTTGCACTTTTTACTGTATTTTTATTTGTTTGTTTGTTTTTAGTGTTTTTCAGACAATGTCTTTTTATCTGGCCTAGGCTATCAGACTGTTGAAGAACTCACTATGCCAACTAGGCCAGCCTTAAGCTCAGAGATTCTCCTGCTGCTATCTCCAAGCTACCCCAAGTGCTCAGTGCTGGGATTAAAGGTATTTGCCACCACTCCTGGCTTAATTTTTATACCGAGCGAGGATCTTATTAAGTTGCCCACGCTTGTCTTTTAAAACCTCCTGACTCTACAGAGTAGCTGCTAGGATTACTGGCTTGCACCACACAGACTAATCTTCGTTCTTGTTTTGAAAGGTTGTTATATCACTGGGTTAGGGCCAGGTTTTTCCAAGACTGTCTTTATAAAACTCTAACTCAACATCAGGAGCTGGTACCATTCCAATTTTGACAGATTAGAGAAAATTTAAGCATAAAAATTTCCTTCTATAAATCCTGAGGTAAGATATAAGATATTCTTTTTAATGTATCAATGAAGGCCAACAAGGAACTCCAGATCACGCACATACATGATAGCTTAGAGGCTCAGAGGGTGCTGGTTTCAGCCGCCAAGGAGTTTGGCATTTAAACACACACAGAGCGTTCTGGGTCTGTAGAACCGAAAGATAGAACTCATACACCTATCTCTCATCATCTGTAAACATCTAAAAGGATGAACCCGGAGAAGCAACAAACAAACACCTCAGTGACAAACAACCTTTTGTTTTACATCTGGGTTTGGAATGAATTAGGCACTCTGGAGAAACTCTTTTTCCAGAGTTTGTAACAACAGAATTGACTTTGAATTTCTATTTCCATATAAAGAAGTCTCAAGACAAAAACCAAACAAAAAACCCCCAAAACCATCCAACCTTTTCCAAGTTAGTGATATACCTGCAGTGCCTGCCAAAAGCAAACACAAAACTATTCTGGATAGAGGTCATAAACCAAATGACAACAGGTTTTTAACCAGGAAAACAAAGGTCACACCACTACTGCATTAATTCACACTGAAGCAGGCGGTAAGCCGAGTAAATCGGCACCCAACACACATCTGGGCAAGACCAGTCTCTGCAATTCTCTCTCATTACTGTTGTGTAATTCTGAAGTAACTTCTGAATAGAGGTTTAAGAAAAACAAAGCTGTGCATAGAATCATGAGAGAAAGGATTTGAAACTTTGAAATCAACCTGAGAAAACAAAAGTGAATCTCTATAAAAGTATGAACAAATTTGACAAGATAGACACCAAAGAAGCAAATGAAGGAACTCTGGAAAAAATCTGAGAAGGAAGCTTTTTTAATTGTCCTGTGAGAGATGGTCTTCCTATGTTGCCTAGACAGGTTTCAAACTCCTGGGTTCAGAGTCTTCTACCTCGACTTCCTGGCCTGCATGCTCAAACTGTCTTGGCCAGCTTTAAGAGATTTATCTTAACCAGAAACAGCATGATTTACATAGGAAGAGTTAAGAATGGGTTATTGGTGAAGACAAATATACTAACATAGAATCCACAAGAATAAATAGTATTCAGAATACTATAGGCAACTTATTACAATGAAGACAGAAAAAAAGTTAATACTTGATGTTGAGACAACACAGTGGAAAAATACTTAATACCTACTATATTCTTCATGTAAAAAAGAGGTGAGTTAAAGTTTAAACAGGAAAAATAGCAAGCATGATTTTTTAGAAGATAATGAAAATGTAATTAAGCAAAAACCCATAAAAACAAGACTGATAAAACTCAAAGCATGTTTATGAAAATATATCATATATGAAATGGAAAGATAGCCACATAGCACAAAGGGATAAACCCACACCTAACCAAAACCATCTTTCTCTAGACTTTGTAAGGAATTACTAATTAGTAAGACAAATGACCCAACATAAATAAGGGAAAAAGCCAATCAACAGATAATTTTCTTTTTTCTTTCTTTTTTTTTTTTTTGGTTTTTCGAGACAGGGTTTCTCTTTGTAGCCCTGGCTGTCCTGGAACTCACTCGGTAGACCAGGCTGGCCTTGAACTCAGAAATCCACCTGCCTCTGCCTCCCAAGTGCTGGGATTAAAGGCGTGCGCCACCACCACCAGGCTAACAGACAATTATATGGGCTGGAAAACTAAGTGGAATAGTCATGCTGAAAAGCTATCCAGCAACACCGCCTGACTTAGTGAAGCTGAGGACGCTCAGACCTGTAACTTAGTTCTACTTCCTCATCCTAAAGAGGATGCCAAAAGCATGGGATAGTCAATGCTTGTTATTTAGAGGAAACGACTGGAAAAATCCCAATTATAGCTGGCTGTAGTTTGCACTACAGCAGAACTCTCAGATTACAGTCCCACCTGTCACAACTACTGCATTTTTTCTATAAATAACCCTTACTGGAAGGTGTGCAGAGATTTAGATTTTAATTAACTCTGAATTATAGATACTAATACAACCTGTAAGTTGTATTAACATTAAAATAAGTTAATAAATTAATTAACTTATTAATTAAAATAAGTTAATAAATTAACCTGTAAGTATTAACATTAAAATAAGCTGCTGACTATTCAGTCAACTAGAATCATCTTTGCCTTCTATCCTAATCACCTGAAAATTTAAGATGAAAACAAACACTAAGAGAAGCACAAAATAAAAACGGCTGCACTTAATGGAGGGGTGAACTCTTTGACTGGGAAAGTAACAAGGCACTACAAACTAATGACTTAAAACGGTCCCAAGTACCCAACAGAGGACAAATTGTAACCCTATAATTTTAGAATATGTGAAACCCACCAAGAAAAATACACTTTGTACTGTCAAGGACTGGTTTTATGTAGTTTACCACTTAAGAAAAATGGGAAAGTGACTGAAAAAACATACCTGGGTCAGCTGCAGTGAAAGGAACACCATCAGATGTATAAAATGTTGGTTCATTCTAGGATAAATCAAAATGATACAAATAGGTACTCATTTCAACATATACATTAAAGTAATATGGTCCCTAACTTCCCAACAACCCACACACTTCACTGGGCACACATATGGTTCTTAGATTTCCATTTGTCATCTCACCCTCTTGTAGTCCTAGGCCCTGTTGTCATGTTTGATCCATCCCTGGCTGGACTGTGACTTAATGTTGACTTAATTTAGTTTTCTTAATATCCTGCCATTTTTCAAGAGTTTACAAGATTGGGGTTGAGTATTCCTCTGTAGCTGCTTTAGATTTGGTAATGTCAGAAGCTACATGGGACAGAACATCTGAGATATAGGAATTTGGTTACAATGCTGACTAAAGCCCAAGCATTATCACTATTCCTTGACAATGGATGAATCTTGATTTAGTCTCCTTTTCACTAGAGGGTCTCTATTTATATGATCCCCTGGGTCCTATGGCAATAAAAAATGTAATGGGCATTGGATTATGATAATAGCTTTATATAATTCAAGAAGTTTCCAAAACAGAATTTATCATGTGGTGGTTTGAACAAGAAGGGGCCCCATAGACTCATATGCTTGAATATTTGGTTGCCAGTTGGTAGAACTGTTTGGGAAGGATTAGAGGTATGGTCTTGTTGGAGGAGGTTATCACTGGGGGCAGGATGTGAGATTCCAAAAGACTCTCAAAGCTATCAGTCCCAGTGTGCTCTGCCTTCTGTATGTGAATTAAGTTATAAGCTCCCAGCTGTTCCTGCCTGTGTCTTTGCTCTGTCATAGACTCTAACCCTCTGGAACTATAGGTCCAATTAAAAGCTTTTTTTAAGTTGCCTTGGTCATGGTATTTTATGACAATTATAGAAAAGTAAACTAAAACAAAGCATTAAATGAAACTTAAAATTCAAACCTGGCATACCATGAAATAGTTAGGGTCATTTTCAGGGGTAGCTTCTCTGTATGTTGAGGTTGCATGGACCCTGCCCCAGTTACTTGATCGAAGTTCAACAAGCTTCAGGAGCATCTGTTTCACATCTCTACAGATAAAAAAGGTTTTAAAAATTAATATGCATCTACTGCAAGTCTCTAATATTTCCAGTGACTTAAAATGCTCAATTTATTTAATTTAAAATAGGTACCCAATGCTTTAAATTTCTAGACATTTTCAATGACATAATTCACTGTATTATTTTTACTTAAAAAAAAAAAAAAAGATTGAAGCTGGCAGGCCCTAGTGACACACTCCTTCAATTTCAGCAAGGTAAGTGTGTGTTTGAGGCTACTCTGGACTACTAAGTAAGTTAAAGGAGAGCCAGAACTATATAGTAAGACCCTGTCTTTAAAAAAAGAAAAAAAAAAAAAGGCAAACAAAACAATACCTTTGAAATCCGTCCCACTTTTCCGACTATATGGTCATGAATTACACTGGTCTCCTATATTACTCATGGCAGTGTTCACTGCATAAACCCTGGGTTCATGTTCAAAATCTAAATAATTTTCTTTCTCAATGAATTCATCATATCTTACCACAAAAAATCTTAAGTTTTCAGGTTTAATTATAGCTGAACAAAATTTACTAGAGTGAGAAACCATAGACGAAATACTGGATTGATTTATAAGCCTTAATTACTCTGAAGTACACAGATTTAAATAAACATTAAGAAAATAATAGAAGACCGAGATCTACTTGCTTCTTTTCCTACCTGCTGCAGTTTGCATCTAGGACAACATTTTCAATTCTCTGAATTATTTCTTCCATATCAGTTTTCCCCTTTTCCTTCCAAGTATCTTCTAAAACTGATCCTGTTAACTAAAAGCACAGATGTCAATAAAACCAGAAATACAGTAAAGGAGAAATTTTAAAAATGTATTAGCAAAAGCTGGAACTTAAAAAAAAAAAAAAAGAATTAAATGATTTGGTATTTCCAATTATTCTCTCCCTACTGTCTATATTCAGAAACTTCTACATCATCTCTGCTTTTCTCTAATTAGAAAATAAAAGTATGAGGCTTTACATCCAAAATTATTATCCAGTGTTTCCTATTAAGACTGGCTATTTAAGTCTGACTAGCTCTTTTTAAAAAATAATTAATGGTAGAGTGTGACCTAAAAGTTGTAAATTAAAATACACCCCCCGCCCCCAATCAATAGCTGACTGATGGTACACACCTTTCATCCCAACCCTTCGGAAGAGGAGGCAAATGGATCTTTGAGTTTGAAGACTAGCCTACAGAGCTACTGTCTACAGAGCTATTTCAGGACAGCCAGATCTACACAGTGATATCCTCTCAACACATACACACAGAGTAAATGTTTAAAAAACTAAGGATTAAAAACAGGCCATTCACAAAAACAATCAAATGGCTTATAAGCATGAAGGAATGCTTAATTTGACTTAATTTGATTAGATGACTTCAAATTATAGTGAGGGTTATTATTATTATTTATTATTATTATTATTATTATTATCATCATCCATTCATGACAAACCCAACTGATCAGATTTTTCCCTGGAAGACGGAGAAAGGTATCCTCACTCATTACTAGAGAGAGTCTGTTAACTCTGATGTTAACTGTTGATATAAAATACCTATGCTCACTGACCCTTTCAATCTGTTCAAAACTTTAAAAAATATCTGTAAAGAGATAATGAAAGACTACTAGCAATGCTAGAATAGCCAAATGGACAACAGCCCAAATTTTTATTAAAATAATGGATGACCAATGTATATAAATTCAATAGAATACTAAGAAGTTACTCAATACAGAGCTAAATCTCTCTGGAGTGATTAAGATATTTCATCTGGGAGCCAAAAAAATAAAAAAGCTGAAATAGACTAACAACATTTTTGTAAAGACACAACACAGAAAGGGAAAGGAGTTTACAAATGGGCTGAGGTAAAGGATTTCCATCTTTCCTTCTAATTTAAATCCTTATATACACTATACTATGTTGTTTCTAACTCATTTGAAAGTCAAATGTAAGACAACAATTGTGTATCTTTAAAAACTTAATCTTGAATTTGTGTACTACACATATTTCCTTCTCTAAATTATGTATCAAGTGGGTAATTACAATTAAAGAGTATAAGCTGGTAAGATGGCTCAGCTGGTAAAAGGCCCTTGCAGCCAAGTACTACAACCAGAGTTGAATTCCCAGAATCTAAAAGGTGGAAAGAAAAACCCTCAAGCTGCCTTCTGACTACACAGTACATGTTAAAAAGAAAAATTAAAAAAAAAAAAATAAATAAAAACGAACCTTTAGCAATTTTACTGCACAAATTAAGTTGTCGTCCATAGGATTGGAGAACAGAGCATTCAGCAGTTCCCGAAGACCAACCTGAAGAATATCTGCTCTTGTAACCTGTCCATTCGTTCCTTTAATCTTTAAGAGAAAAAAACCAGACAATTAAAGCAACAATACTAAAATACTAAAATGTGATACAGACAAATAAAAATAGCCTATGAAAATTGCAAAAATAAGTATTTGGGTTACATATTTAAAAAAACCCACAGGAATGCACTACAGTAACTTCATCAAGTTAATTACAACTGTTCTCTACATAATGAAGACCTCTAATAAAACTGCAAATTACAAAAAATTAATTTTTTGCTGGGCAGTGGTGGCGCACGCCTTTAATCCCAGCACTTGGGAGGCAGAGGCAGGTGAATTTCTGAGTTCAAGGCCAGCCTGGTCTACAGAGTGAGTTCCAGGACAGAGAAACCCCTGTCTGGGAGGGGGAGGGAATTAATTTTTACTCATCACACATAAACCATAAAAATACAAGTCTACTTCAATACTCCTGCTTCATCTAACATACTGTAATCTGGACTACCATTTAAACAATATTAAAGCTTTTTAAAATTGTTTGGCTGTTTTACCTAAAGGATTTCTGTGCATAATGTACATGCCTCCTGCTCATGGAAGCCAGGAAGAGGGAGTTGGATCCTACAGAACTGGACAAATAGACATTTGTGAGGCACCAATTGGGTGCTGGGAATCAAACCCTGGTCCAGTGGAAAAGCAGCCAATGCTCTGAACCACTAAGCTATGTTTCCAGCCCCAAAGTACCACATTTTAATAACAAAGTATTCTATTTTGCTTTATATACAAGTTAAAAATACCCCCTTTTTATACTAGACTATTTCACCTTCTAGAGAAATCTTTGTGTAGGACCAATGCTTTGCCTTCATACTCCCCATAGAACTAGCAGTCTTATTTCCACACAGGAGTGGCTTTTTTCTTTTTGTTTTTCCAGACAAGATTTCTGTGTGTATCCCTGGGTGTCCTAGAACTCGCTCTGTAGACTGGGCTGGTCTGGAACTCATAGAGATCCGACCTGCCTCTGCCTCCCAAGTGCTGGGATTAAATGTGTGCACCACTACCGCCCAGCTCTGAATGGGATTCTTTTCTCTTTTTTCCTATTTATTTTACATCTCAATTGCAACCTCCCTCCCTCCTCCTCTTCTCCCAGTCCCACCCTCCCCTTCTCTTCAGAGAAGGGAAGTGCCCCCTACCCTAACCCCATCACGGGGTACCAACCCACCCACTTAGCACATTAGGTCGCAGGACTAGGCACACCTCCTAGTGGCATTTTAACATGACTTCATACAACAAAAAAAGATTTTTTTATTTTCTGTGCATAGGTTTTTGCCTACATGCATTGTGTGTGATGCCCAGAGGCCTAAAAAGAGTATTCAATTCCCTGGAACTAGAGATGCAGACAGTTGTGAGTCACCTTCATGGTGGCTCTGAGTTTTTCACCAGAGTAGGACCTATCTTTCCAGCCCCCTTAACGTGACTTAATTTAAGGCATATTTAAATTGGTGTTCTTATTTATCTTATAAACAAATGAAACTAAAAAAGGAACACACTAAGACTTTTAAAAAAGTTATCCTCTTATGGTTAGAATAGCCCAGCACCAAAGCTGTGTGTGGTGCCCAGGCTGTAATTCCAGCACTTGGGAGGCTACAGTAGGAGGAATGCTACAAGGGTGATGCCAGCCTAGCTGACAGGTTAGCTTCCTGAGCACATAAGGGCTTTTAAAAGTTCAGTTATTATTTTGTAACATCCTGCTCATGGGCAGAGAAAATGTTATCAGTGTTCCACTCAAATAACAATTAAGTATGAAAAGATTTGCTTTCTCTCCTATTTCTCTCCCTTCACTTTTGTTTAACTTTGACAGGGTCTCACTATGTAACTCAGGCTAACCTAAAACTCAAGATTCCTCCCAAGTGCCAGGATCACAGGCAGTTATCACCTGGTATCGTTGCACTACTTTCCCCATTTTATTTTTGATGTTGCAAAGTTAACATGAACAAAATTCCTTCCTGGAAGCATTTTACGTGTTCGAGCCTTAAGTCATAATAAGAAATGCTCTCACCTCCAGGTTAAGATATAGTTCTCCCAGAAACAGAACAAATGCATGAAATCGTTTTCGAGTCACTTCATCCCCTTTTGCAGCTTGGTCTTTAGCTTCATACTCCGTCCGGCACCTAGTGAAGATGTTTTTTATTATCCCACGTTGTTTTGTCTCTTCAACAGTGAAACAAGCTGGTGCGTGTCAGTCTGTTTACCCACAGCAGTAAAGGCAAGCACAATGACTACCCTGACCTCTCCAAAGGCTGCAGCTTTAAGGAATAAGTACAATGAAACTATTGGATTGTTGCAATATTAATAAAGATTTCACAAGGCTCAGAACATTCTAGTACTAAAAACAGAAAGAAAAAAATTATGTCTAATAGGTCTTTTTACTAAGGAAGAACTGAAGTGTTCTTCTAAATTCTTTTTTAAAATAAGTATGTATATATCTAGTTCAGCTGAAGGGTGAAAATGGAATCCTTAAGGTTTCTCTCTTTCTTTTTTTTTTGGTCACACTGGAGACTGAATCCGGGCCTTGGGTTCGTGAGGCAAGGCAACAATATGCTGTCTCCCCAGCCCTTTTTAATATTTTTTTTTAGATAGTTTTGCTAAGTTGTCCAGGTTGGCCTTGAACTTTTAGTATGTCACTTAGGAGAGCCCTCAACTGACAACCTTCCTGCTCCACCTTCCCAGGATCTGGGATTAGATTTTGCACCACCACATCCAGCTAAATTTATTACTCTTATACTTCCCATTATACATTATCAAATTATACTGAGGGTAAAAATACTAACTAAATAAACCAATAGACTCTCACCAGTAGAAACCACAAGTCCAAAGCAATTAATTTGTCTCTATTTCCTTTTTTTTTTTTTTTTTTTTTTTGGTTTTTCGAGACAGGGTTTCTCTGTGTAGCCCTGGCTGTCCTGGAACTCACTCAGTAGACCAGGCTGGCCTCAAACTCAGAAATCCGCCTGCCTCTGCCTCCCAAGTGCTGGGATTAAAGGCGTGCCACCACCACCCGGCTTGTCTCTATTTCCAATGGAGACTGAAGGAGTCAAATAACTGTCTTTTGCTCCATTTCCCCTCACTTGGTCCACTTGCCTCATGTAGTGATGGGCAGAAACCTGGAGTTTATTACACTCACAGTTACAAAGCATCTAAACTAATACCAATCTACCTACCATGGAGTCTAGAGAACTATGGTGTTGGCTACTATTACTAAATGGATGGTTTTAAAAGATTTTCATTTTGGCTTTTTTTTTCCTTTTTAAATTGATGAAGTAGTAAGAAATGCCTGGGGAAGTATTTTGTTTTACAAAATGCATGTTACTAATTGGCTTCTTAGAAAGAACAAAGGAAGAGGAGTCTGGAAAGATAGAGCAGTTAAGAGCTTTTGTAGACTGAATGTTTTCCAAATAGCCAGCTTATAATAGTTCCTTTTTAAAAATTTTTTCCTCATCTTTTTTTTAGATAAAGAAATCCTCTATTTCCCAAATACTTACTGGGCAGTGTGAAAAGACAAGAAACTTACAATTCTAATTATGACAAGCTATAGCCTAATGAACACTGTCTTTTGAGTCAAATGCAGTAAGAGTGGTTACCTTCTCAAATATATTAAAGGAATTTCTCATCAGAAGATACACATAGAAAGGACTAATAATAGCTATGTAAATCAATGGCAATTCAACTATCTTAAACTTTTTCTACTTTCTTTCCTGTTACAATTTTGTACTTAAATTTTGATAAAACAGATTTTTTTCTTTTATACATTTCTAAGACCATGAGCTATTAAGATGCAATGTATGTGTGCACGCCCATCCTTACTCCCACAAATGGAGGATGTCCCAGATCAAACACCCCAAGTCTCTAAAAGCTAACTATTTTCAATGATAAGAGCCTGTGCTTACTTCACAAAGGTGAAAAAACAAAGACCAGATTTCCCCCAACACCACTGTTACTTTACTGTCTCCTTTCCAGACTACTAAGGCATATTCTCTTATGGGCAGACTTGTGCTCTGTTCCCCATTCCTATTATTAGCACTTTTCAAAATCCATGTCTTTGATAGCATTATAGCACTGTAGGAGTTCACAACTGGAAAGAAAACTAAAACGATGAGTTTAATGAGGTGGCTTTTCTGGCATCATACCCTGCTTCTATTCCATGTTCTCTGTCCAGATACCACAGTTTGTACTTAATTACAATAGTTTTTAAAAATACATGTAACTTTGCCATTTTTATTTTTCCAAACTGTATTTATCAAGAGCTATTTTAAATTTTTTTCTTAAAAATTTACTATTTCTATGTGTATGGATGTTTTGCCTGCATGTGTGTGTACCGTGCGCATTCACTGCTCACAGAAGAAAAGAAGAGTGCCAGGACCGGAGTTACAGGTGGCTGTGAGCTGCATGTGGTGCTGGGAATCAAACCCAGGTCCCCAGAAGAGCAGCCAGATAGTCTTCCCTGCTGAGCCAGCTCTCCAGCCCCACTAGGCTTTCCTTACTCATTCCTAGAGATCTTCTTTACTAATGCATAAAAAGGAGCTCACTGCTATGTACACAATTTCTCATTTTACTTTACATAAATTTTGACTTCCCCCAAATGTAATTTATATTTAACTAAATTTTCTATATCTAAGTTTGTGGTCTATGAGTACAAAGTCTGCTTAAAATAGTTTTGACAACCCAAGATTTGTTTACTTGTATTTCCCTAGTTGTCTCATTTTAGTCTAATATACTAATCGGGTATAGGACAAGAACTCATCTCTCGTTCTTCTATTTCTTTCTTTTCTTTTCTCTCTCTCTTTTTTTTTTGGTTTTCGAGACAGGGTTTCTCTGTGTAGCCCTGGCTGCCCTGGAACTCACCCTGTAGACCAGGCTGGCCTCAAACTCAGAAATCCGCCTGCCTCTGCCTCCCAAGTGCTGGGATTAAAGGCGTGCGACACCACCGCCTTTAATTTCTATAAATGACTATCCACTTGAGCTGCTAGCACAATTCATCTTTTCGAGGTATATCTGAAGTGCCATCTTTATCAATGGTTTAACTTTCACATTTTTAAAAACTAAAATATAATTACATCATTTATTTCTCCTCTTTTCTCTCCTCCTATGAACTATTTCCTCCTTCAAATATATATCTTTAGCCTCTTATTTTTAATTGTTGTTACCTATGTATGTATGTTGTCTGTGTGTGCATGTGTATTCTGCTCAGTCCATATGCTACTTGTATGCATATGGTATCAGGGCTGACCACTTGGTATTAATTAGATAACCAATAAGCTCTTCCCTAGGTGTGCTAGATGGTTTTATGTCAACTTGACACATAATAGAGTTACTTGAAAGGAGGGAATGATAATTGAGGAACTGCCTTCATAAGATCCAGCTGTAGGCATTTTCTTAATTAGTCACTGATATGGGAGGGCTCAGCCCACTGTGGGCGGTGCCATCCCTGAGGGAGGGAGGTGTCTCCTGTGTTCCATAAGGTTGCTGGGCAAGTCATGATGAACAACCCCCCATCCCCACGGTCTCTGCATCTGCTCCTACCTCCAGGTTTCTGCCCTATTTTGAGTTCCTGTCCTGACTTCCTTTGATGCTGAAAATTGATGTGAAAGCATAAGCCAAATAAACCCTTTCCTCAAGTTGTTTTAGCCATGGTGTTTCTTCGCAGCAACAGAAGCCCTAAGACAATAGAGAAGATTATTTTTTCCTACTCAAGAATTCTTTAGTTGTCTGCAGTTCTTTGTCTAGGGCTGGGGACCTGTGAGGCTTTCTTTTCCATGTAATCTGGGTTCTTATTCAGAATTCTTATTCAGAAATTTCTTATTACCATTATTATTGCCATTGTTGTTGTTATTACTATTTTCATATGTTGTATGTCTGTGCACATACATGCAGGCAAGTCCAGTAGAAACTGAACTCAAGCCGGGCGGTGGTGGCGCCCAGCACTTGGGAGGCAGAGGCAGGTGGATTTCTGAGTTCGAGGCCAGCCTGGTCTACAGAGAGTGTTCCAGGACAGTCAGAGCTACACAGAGAAATCCTGTCTTGAAAAAAACCAAAAAAAAAAAAAAAAGAAACTGAACTCAGGACTTTGTACTCTAGTCCCGAACTACATCTCTAGCCTTCCCTTAGATACTTAAAGAACTAGGTAACAGGTGATAATAAACTTTTTTAAAAAAAGGTTTATTTAATGTATGTGAGTGCACTGTTGCTCTCTTCAGACACATCAGAAGGGGCCATCAGATCCCATTACAGATGGTCGTGAGCCACCATGTAGTTGCTGGGAATTGAACTCAGGACCTCTGGAAGAGCAGTCAATGCTCTTAACCACTAAGCTATCTCTCTAAGCCCAACAATAAACTTATTAAATATGAAAATAGCCAGGCAGTGGTGGTGCACGCCTTTAATCCCAGCACTTGGGAGGCAGAGGCAGGCGGATTTCTGAGTTTGAGGCCAGCCTGGTCTACAGAGTGAGTTCCAGGACAGCCCAGGGCTACACAGAGAAACCCTGTCTCGAAAAACCAAAAAAAAAAA
>JANHMN010000014.1:40502219-40553982 GCA_030674055.1 Rhabdomys pumilio | reverse complement strand
AAAAAAAAAAAAAAAAAAAAAAAAAAAAAAAAAAAAAAAAAAAAAATCTTATAAGGACCACTCAGAATGATGAGAATTTTAAAAAATCAGTTTTATTTTATTTTTTTGAGGAAGGAGATTTCACTCTGCAGCCTAGGCTGGAGTGCAATTTAGTCTGTATCTCAGGCTAGCCTTGAACTTAAAGCAATCCTGGCTCAGGTATGAACTACCACACTCACTTTAAGAAAATTAGTTTTCCCTTGTACTTCCAAATCAATGCCACCTCTTAAATCTGTAATAAATACCAACACTGTTTGTGTAATTCAAGCACTAATTCTACACTGTAACAAGGTGTACAGCAAAGAAGATTCCACAAGAACTAAGAACTATTTAGACGAGATAATTAAAATTTTAGAGCTCTTAAAATAGCTATTATATAGCAATTAGAAAGACAAGAACAAGTGACAGATGGAACATAATGAAAAGTGCAGATTTAAAGCTCAAGTTTAATAATGCAGTGTGATGCAATTAGTAGTTCAAATCAATCAAGAAAAAACAAATTACTCATTTTTATCTACCTTAAATTCTCAAACCAAAATTATTGAAGTACTTAAGAACACGTCAGTCATCATTTTGATGATTCTGGGAAATGCATTCCTAAATCCAAAACCAAATCAAAGGCTATTATAGGAAAAACTAGCATATTTGACTGTAGGTTTAAATAGTTTGGAAATGAGCCTGGTTTGCCTACATCCCCTGGAACTCTCTGTATCATAAGGTCCTGAGAAAACATCAATGGTCAAATTCCATTATGTGTAAGTTATGTTCACACTGACCTTTGAAGTAGCAATTGGCGGAAGTTGCCACTCTGTGGGCTAATTGTCAGATGATGGGACAGGTAATTACACAGGCGAGCTCCCATGTAAGAGAAATTTGGGATAGACGTGGCCTTTTAAAAAGAAAAATTTTGTATGACACAAATACATTATCATCAACTCAAACACTTAGCAATATTTTATGGAGGAAACCATTTTGGCTACCAAAATTAACTATATATAGTTAAAAAAAAAAAAAAGATTTTTGTTAGGCGTAAGGAAATTCTCCCATCTAGCCTAATACCAAGAACCACAGTACGAAGAAAAATGTTTAAGGCAACTTCTCTGATTCCTCATTTACCTGAGGTTATCAGAAAACAATTAGAAAATGTCTTGATGTTAACCCATTTTTGCTGAAGATACAGACATGTAGACAGCTACTTGGTAACAATTATGAAAGATGAGAAAGAGAAACCAATCTATTGATCAGTGTTGCTCTTCAGTGAAAGAACACACACTTTGGGACCTAGCAAGTCCACAAGACACCCAAGTTTTCTGCTTTGTGACATCGGCCACTACTAAAACTTCCCTAAGCTTCAGTTTGACACACAAAAGTGATTAACAACACCTGGCATGACATCTCAAAACACTTGGAGTAAAAAGAGAATCAAAACTACTAAGCTACTTAAAAAGAGAATGAAAAAAAAAAAAAAAACAAAAAAAACAGAGTATACTACATCTGGAAGCGAGTGTGATGTAGTGAAAGCAGCACCTAAGACACGTGACTTCAGGTGCAGATTTTAGAGAACAGCAGACGACACAGCTCACCACCTCATGGAGACAGGAAAACACAGTGGGGTGTTAAGAAGCCTGACTAAGGTCACAAAGGTAATCACCACAGATTCCAGTCTAAGAGATGGGCTGAAGGCCCTCCAGCCTCTTCCAGATCAGTTTCCTAGAATACAAAGTCACTTAAGCGTCTCTGCTCAAGATGGACAAATATACAGAAGAGTGGTATGCTTCAGCCTCTGAGCTACATTGTTGGTAGAATGCTTAGCACTATTAGAAACAGAGCAAATGCTTTATAATTACACTTTTTTATTTCTAGGTTGGTTGGTTTGTGGGTTTTTTGTTTGTTTGTTTTTTTTGCTCACATTTGGTTCATTTCAGGGAAAACAACAACAACACTGATTTCTCTTTATAGAAATCCAAAGAAATCTAAACTTCTGCTTTCCTATTATTGGCTAAGAAACTAGTGTCTGGGAATGCAAAAACTTGACGTCATTTCAAGTTAAAACTTGGAGATTCCAATCAAAATTGTTAGTCAAAAAGACTTCTTTCTTTCCAGGCTATGTTTCTTCTGTGGTCTATGTGACAGAATTAAGCTATATACTTGAATGATTAAGACAGCTTTACTAATCTTGATATGGACTAAGAGTGACACTACCTCTTAGAAGTTAGAGTGATACCTTTGTGTATTATCTTTGTAATGTATAGATTTCTATACATGTTAATAATACTTTGAGAAAGGTAAAAAAGAAAGTTCCATAACTTTTAAAATTATATTGAAGGCAATTTTAAAAATAAAGTTTTGGGGAAAAAAAGAGACAGCACTGTCTAATAAAGTTTGAACCCTTATAATTATTATAAGGTATTAATGTGCCACTGCTCAGTACATGACAATAGAAGATGAATATTGCATGACATAGACATTATCAACTGTGAAGATACAAAACCTAAGAATGGACATGATAAAATCCTACAGCCTGGAAGATAGAAGTAGAATTTCCATTAGTTTGAGGCAAGTCTGGGATAGATAGTGAATTCCAGGCCAGCCTGAAATACAGAGTGAGACCTTCTCAAAAGCATATGAATACATAAATTAAGACAAGAAGAAATGTTTAAAACTTAATGTTTGACTATTTTGCAGTCTGGCTTATTTTTATTTATCTTTGTCAGTGTTGAGGACAAAATTCTGGGCGCTGTACTTGCCTGGTCAGTACTCAGTCACTGAACTCAATCCTCAACAGCATGTTGGCTTATTAAAGAGAACTGATTTGTGAGGCAAAAAAATTCTCAACTTTTCTCTCCCGTTCTCCAAAAATCCTACATAATTAAACACAGAAGGGAAAAACCCTACAACTGTTTTGTGTGTGTTAGTTTCAGATGCTACAAAATGGGAGTATGTGGAGGGTGGGTATGTGATTCTTGTGTAGATTTCCTTGTCAGAGCTTAAATCCCCTTCTGTACTATTAATTGTGTGTACAGATTGTTGGCTAAGCCGTAAGTACTACTTCTATAGACTGTGGCTCTATAGGCCAATTGATGGTATAGCCTGGCTCTAGCCTGGGATCTCTAACTATTTGAGTTATAGGCAGACTTCGAAGCATAAAGCATTAATGAGTATGGATGAAAGTGACAGTGACCTAGTCTCTTTCCAAGAGTATTCACATCTTGGGCTCCAGGGAAATGACCAGGCCACCCCAGCTATGAGCCTACCTACCTGTTGGTAGATAAGTTCCACAAGTTCTTGCAAAGCATCGTCTGTTGTGACCCATCCATTCAGGGTTTCTGCAAACTGTTCAATTTCTGTTTCAAAGCTTCCAGGCTGTTCTGTGAGATGGTTCAGAAAGTCCTGAACGTATTCTGATAGAGTGGGATAATCCTCACAGCCATCTTCATAGGATTCCTACAGTTCAAAAATTAAAAAAAACAAAAAACAGAACAAATCAATTTAATTCATATAACTGGCAAAACAAGCACGCAGTGACTTTAAGCTGAGGTTTTCTCTAGCAATGAATTTTGTTTGGGGACCTCGAATAACTTTAAAGAACAGAAACTTTAAGTGCACTCAGCTACTCCTCTCCCTTGCCTAACCTAAGTGGTTTTAAAAGAAGGTGCTCCATTAAGACTAAGAATTGTCTTTTCAATCCTGTCAGACTTTACATTATGACAAAGAAAGTTTAAAGTAACCTCACTATAATAAGCAATATAAAAAGAAAGAATCTAGTTACAGATGAAATAACACCTACTTACAAATTTGCATTAAAACTGATGAGAAAAGGTGGACAAAACATATAGAAACCAGAATTGCCAACCCAGGAACATTTACTATACTATACTATACTATACTATACTATTCTGTATACCCTTGTATGTGTTTAAGACTACATCTGTATCGAAAGAAAAACATATTAGTTTGTTACCAAAATTAGTATGTTATATCATCTATTTGTTAATACCCAAGGAAGAAGAAACATATTTAAATGTTTAAGTATAAAATTATATCATAATGTACATGGCAGGAGACTTTCTGGATGCTTTATGAGATTTCTAACCAATCTGGATAGTAGCAGTAGTTCTAAAATACTATTTTTCCCACCGAAATATTCCATTTTTGGTAAATGCTAACCTTATAATTAATGCCAGGAGTCTTGATACAATTATGCAAAATTACAGCAGGCCAGAACATCCTTCTTGCTCATGGAATACTACCCAAAGCATGCTAAAGTTTATTTGTTATCCTCAAATATATACACTGCTTGACGAGATTTATCCTTTTTCAAGTAAACTCAAATTAGAAATAATAAGGAAAACAAAGAAGCAGTTTATGAAGGACTAAAGTTCTAGAGTCAGTGGGTAAAAAAAGTAGCACACAAGGTCAAACTTTCCTGGGATGGAGCTATTCTTTCTGATAAGACTGTACCTCACAGCCCTTCAAGAGACACACCAGTAACTCCAGCACTAGATTAACTGATCAGTAGTTCCAGGTCAGTCTTGACTACACAGTAAGACTGAATCTCAAATCAAACCACATGCTGAGTGCCTGCTAAGTGACAAACTATATAGGTACTCAAACTACTTTTATGATACTGTATCTGCTGTGTACAGCAGGCAAAATTAAAGTTCTCTTCTCATAATCCCATGATTATGAATGTACAAGGTACATTCAGTTGTGGAATTATGGAAAGCATGGCCAGACAGAGTCTCGACAGATAATATCTGTGAGTTGGAAGATAAAAGCTTAGTGGTTAAGAGCACTTGTTGTTGTAGGGCATGTGGGTTTAGTTCCCAGCATCTACATGGTAGCTTATAACCACCTGTTTAACTCTTGTTCTAGGGGATCCAATGCCTTCTTCTGACCTCTGCAGGCACCAGGCATGCACGTGGTCCATATATACTACGTGTTCACAAAACATCCATACATATAAAAGATTATTAAAAATATTTAAAGTAGGAACTAACACCTGAACTGACAAAACAAGCAAAACGAAATGCCCTCCCAACTCATCAGAAATCAGTGGAAAGATACCCTATGCAGCAGCACATGCGTAATGTTGGTTCCAAAGAGGGAGGGCTTGATACTTCTGAGGAAGAAAGTCAATACTAAAGCAGGTGGGTGGAAGGGATAGTGGCTATTAGGAGTCAGATCAGGCTTGGTTTTGGGGGGCAGACTAAGAAGGCTAATTAAATGCAGTGGGGGGGAGTTTATACAAAGAAAAGCTGCACACAACTTGAATAATTTGTATATAATAACAAAGCTAACTAAAAATTGTACTTTTATATTCTACACTATTCTCAAAATCTTAGAACACAAATTTGACATTATATAAGTGTGTTTGTTAACAAGAAACATATCTAACAACCTATAAGCAAGATAGTGGTTAAATTACATTTATATAATGTGCTTTCATATAGCCACTTAAGAAAACAAGACAGAATTTATACATAACACACACACACACATATATACGGCAAGATATACATATCCACTCTTCCAGAAAGTCCTAAGATAATCTGTTAAATAAAAAGAGCATATATAATCCTTTTTTGTTTTTGCTTTTTTAAGAAAAGGACTTATTTGTACAGACCTAATATTTCTGTAATTTAACAACACATCTGGAGTGAAAACACGTTCATAATATAAATACTTCCACTTTGAAAAGTTGTGAAAGCAGTTAAGCATAAAAACATTCATATTAATATGTATATTACCTACCTCAGAATTTCAGAATTAGTAAGATTTTGGTGTGTGGTTAGTTCTAGAGACTCAAAAGAATCTTAATATAATGACATGAGTTTGAAAATATCGGCTGAAACAACTTATTTTTCTATCAAATGTCATTTACAGCAACAAAAGCATAGTTTACAATGTCCAACTCAGCTTTATATAAAGTCAACAGAACACTCTAAAACAGAATTCGAGTCTGGTAAGTAAAGCAAAGCTGTTCTGAATACAGAACAGAGGAGGGACCTAAGTCTACACTCTTACAGAGTATTCTGAACAGAGGTATTCCTCCCATGCTTGAGTCACAGCTTACAACACTTCTCTAGCACCAGACCTTTTCAAAGACTTCTGCCTTCAACATGGAGACAGCTAACTTCCCAGCTATTTTTTCAAGCTTTGTTTTTCTTGGAATTTTATGGCAAGAGATTATGAGGGACCACTAATTTATAAATATGCCTTTCATGAAGGTAGTCACCATGCACTGCACTGTTAGGAGAAACTAATCCCAGGCAATGGGAGAGGAACCTGAGCAGAGACTGAGACTGGGATAATTCAGACTACGTAGGTTAGCTGGACTGAACCACAAAAAGGATAGGGAGGTGAGTCAACACAGGTTCTGCCCAAACCCTGTTAGAAAAAAAAAAAAAATCTAGAGAAGATAAATGTTTTAAACTTTAAATGTGAGATCCTTATGAAGTTAAAAAAAAAAGAGCTACAAAGCCCGGAGTTCTAAAGAATGAGATTTAAGGGTTATATGTACATGAGAAACGGAGTATCAGAACCCGGGAGCATGCAGGATTCACAAAGGAGGTAATAAAATGGAAAAACATTAGAGGCTGTGATCTGAGAAGAAGGATGATCGAGAAATATCAACTCAGAAATCAAAGAACAGCTAAGTGAGGAAAGGGATGCTCAGGGTCACGGTCACAGTTAAATTCTGAAAAAGAATGTTGGCTGCAAAGTCTTGGAAGTAAAGGAGATTATACACAAAGACAGAACAAAAGTAGTAATATTAAATATGTAGTTCTAATATAATTATAAAATAGATTTTATTAAACACTACGAATGGTAACTTTGACATATACTACAGGAAATAGCACAGTCTTTTAAACTGAACAGATTATACTGTGTTGGGGCCTAAAATAAAGGCAGGTTAAGATGACTATATATATGTATGTATGTGTGTGTGTGTGTGTGTGTGTGTGTGTGTGTGTGTGTATATATACATATATATATATATATATATATATATATATATATATAATTATTATTATTATGATTATTTTTGGTTTTTTGAGACAGGGTTTCTCTGTGTAGCCCTGGCTGTCCTGGAACTCACTCTGTAGACCAGGCTGGCCTCAACTCAGAAATCCGCCTGCGTCTGTCTCCCAAGTGCTGGGATTAAAGGCATGCGCGACCACCACCCGGCAAGATGACTATATATTTAAAAAAACAGAGGAACATCATTTAAAAAGAGTCATAAAAAGAGTATCAACATACCTAGAGGGATCAAACGGCAAAGATCTGCATTCAATAAGCGCTGCATAGTACCAATAATAATTTTTAAGAAAGAGAGAAAAAAAGGCAGCAGTAACTTGAAGGAAGATACTTTTAGGAAAAGAAAAAGCTTTTTTGATGGTGCTGGTATGGTGATACACTAACATTTTCACCTCTTAACAAGTGTTTGATGAGCTCCTATATGGAACCTTTTTACTGGTAAGTAAACTATGATTAAATACTCATAGTCATATTAATTTATCTAAGAAGCAACCATGAAGAGATGGATACGGTAACTTGCTAAGACAGTATTAAAGGGAGGAAATTCTAGCAGCAGAACTAGAGCAAGGACTAAGATTAAGAGTACAGAGTTTGGAAGGAACAGCAAAAGCCACCATAAAGGGTTTCTATGCACGTGCACGTGTGCACACTTGTAGAAGTCAGAGGACAACTTGTGAGAGTCGGTTCTCCATCATGTGGGTTCCAGGAACTGAACTTAAGTCACCAGCTCAACAGCAAGTGCCTTTCCCTGCGGGGCCATCTCACGGAACCAATTATGTATAAAAGAGCAGACTCAAGGATTTCTGAAAACAGAAGATTTCTAGAGAAGAGCTTCCATAAAGACAGTTTTCTCTGCTTTGTACTACATGACCAGTGCTTGACCCAGCGTAAGTATTAAACTGTATGTGGAATGTGTGAGTCTAGCTTACTTTAGAACATGGCTATTATATAGAAAAGATTCCCTTATAGGAACTTATCTGAAGAGCTGAGACACATGAGGATTCTCTTGTTCTGTACTAAATGGACTGAAAAACATTTAACGTACACTATGAGTAAACACTAGTGTAAACTAGTAAGGTAGAGAAAATGTACTGGGGCAAACCCAAGCACTTACCCATGAAATTCAAGAAAATTACAACAAAGGAAGTCATTCAGGGAAGAAACCGTTAATTATGCTCCCATTATGCTTCAACCAATTTTGCTTTCAGAATTCCAGTCCACTATGGCTATTTCTTATGATTTGAACAGAAACTAGTAAATATAGACTTTTCAATATCCAATTTAGATGTTGGTAACTAATTAAAAAACAATCTTTAAAACAAAAGGTCAGACAGGGCCAAAGAAGCTTCTAGTTCATAATTTGTTTTGGTACACTGAATAGAGAAACTGTTGCACTAATAAATATACCAAGGAATTCTTAAAATACAATACTGACTCAAAGGAAGCAGTGGAGGGGTAGAGAAGATGGTTTGTTGATTAAGAGCACACAACACAGGATTTGAGGGACTGCTCTTCCAGAGACTGGGGTTTAATTTCCAACACCCACACGGCCAATCACAGTTGTCCTATGTAATTCCAGTTCCAGAGGATCCAACACCTTCACACAAACATACATGCAGGACAAACACTAATACACATAAAAATAAATCATTAAAGGGGAAAAAAAAGAGCATGTGCCACTCCTGAAGAAGACCCAGTTCCTTTCTTAGCATCCACATTAGCCATTCAGAACCATCTTGTAAATCCAGCTCCAAAGAGATCTGACCCCTCTGGCCTGCTCAGACAAATACACTCACCTGCACATACGCACAAACAAATGTACTTAAAATTGAAGGGTCATTTGAACTTTACTCAGACTTTGAAATGGAAAAACAAAAAAACCAAACTATATTCCTTCCGTGATAAAATAGTCAATGGCAACAGGAAAGAAAATAAATGGGTAGCTGGTTTAGCTGCTAAAAAGTAAATATTCTTAAGGGTTTATTCAACTACTCAATGGTTCCTTCTCTTTCTGAGCAAATACAACCCTGACAACATGCCAAGCTACTCTTACTTAATCTTCGGGACAATGGCTTTCCTCACCAAATCAACTGTCCTTCCTGCTATACTCAAACTGTCTCCTGTCTTATCCCGAAGCTAAAAGATGAATGGAGCTTCCATTTCTACAAAATGCAGCGTCTCCACACTAATCAAACATGAGGAGAACCAAATACAGATTATAAAAAGTATGTAATCATTAATTTTAAGAAACCATAACCACTGGGATGGCTAAACAGAAAATATCCAGTGCTGACTAGAAAGAACAGCAAGTAGCAAATCAGACACTGAGGAATGCAGACTGGGAAGGTCTTCTCAGAGATGACGGCTGATTCTATTAAGGTTGGCTACTGTACTTCTACTTTTACCAAGCAGAAATAAAGGTATATATCAGTCAGGACACAGACAGAGACAGCACAATAGCCCCAAAGTAGAAGCTATCCATTGATAAACGAACAAATGGAACCTTGATCCAGTCAAATGATGTGAATGAATTATCTCAAATTATGTTACAATATAAATTTAGATGTAGAATTAGAATGATCTAAAAAAAACTTCATTTATGTAAGCTTTGAAAAACTACTTTGTCCAAATGGTGAGCTAGTACTCACACCCAAATACTGGGAACAGGCTAGCACAGGAGAGGCTGAGGTGGGAGGATATCAAGTTCAAGGATAATTAGGAATACGTATCAAAACTATCTTAAAAAAAAAAAACAACTCAGTGGTTACCTTTGGGCATGAGTGATAATTCTAGGGATGAATGGGGCTTAGCAGATGTTGATACTTTTCTATTTGGCTGTCATAGTTGTCTTGAGTGGTAACTTTGAGCTGAGCCTTGTTCATACTGTGTTTGCAGTAAACTAAAGAGAGTAAGAGAGACTTCGAGCTAAGGTATTACCAATCATCTTTTCAGTTCAACACTATTATTCCCTCCCCTTTCTAATGTTAATCTGTATACATTGACTCACCTGAGTTTAACAAGCACATGAATTTATTTCTTCCTATAATACATTTCAACCACACTTTATGCTTCCTACTAATATGCAAACTAGGACTAATTAAGATTTGCTGCATTACTGACAAAGATTTAAAGTGTGGAAAGTTCTTTATCCCTATGTATAATATACTTCTGTAAACGCTTGGCCAAAACCGCTTACATATAAAGCATGGTGGAGTTGTACCTGTAATCCCAGGAGGGCTGAAGCAGGACAACTGCCCGGCCTGCCTCAGTCAACAGCCAACCAACCAACCAACCAAACAAACAACAAAACAAAGACAACAAAACCCAACCAACCAAAAAGTGTTTACAATATTTCTGCATACAACATGTAACCTGCAACAAAAATACTGTTTTAACATAACGGACAAACACAATATTCATGATACTTCCCATTTACAGCACAACAGCTATTTAGTTTTCTTCAAAGCCACACTGAAGAATACTCTGCAATGTGACTGTGACTAAAATTAAAGGAAGCTTTCCTGGCTGCTCACTGTACAGGTTATCAAGAACGCTCTTAAGTGGATTTCAGTTTTACAAATTGAAAATATGTTTGACAATGGGCTTTTCATACCAGGTTTGTTATTTTATGTATTCTTTCTAAGTACTAGGAACACAACAGTGAAACGAGCCGATGAGAATTCCTATTCTCACACGCTCACATTCCGATACCTTGCACACAACTGCACATTATATTCCTGAATCATGACTTCGCTGAGTATTTCTGTGTGTAGTACAGAAAGCAGCCAGCATACTCTAGTGAAAAGAATAACCACTTTATTCCAATAGTTTTAACACAAGAGTTGTAGGAGTTTTTTTTTTTTTTAAATGTACTCACTGTATAATTAGAAGAATAACCTGATGGGTAAAATTCGGGGGCGTTCGCCGACAGCTTTGACATTAGCACGGGAGGCACGGCCACGACCACCTGGGGCTTAGCCATTGCCGACTTCGAGTTCTGCTGTGGGGTTTTATCCTGTGAACTAGGTGAAGCTTTCTGGGGCCTCGTTTGTTCTGAGAAAGAAAAAGGTAAAAGAAAAAAAAAGCAAAGGAAAAAAAAAGCAGTGCTAGATGTATTCATTCCTTTGTATATAGCAACTTACTATAGATTTAGAAATCGTCTGAGAACTTCCGGATTTTAGGAGTTAAATACAAAACGTAAGATCCTTACGAGTCGTACAAAGAGCTTGCAAAACGGAACAATAGCTTTGCTTTGGCTAGTGAGTGCACATACCTGCCTCCAAAACGAAGGTTCGAGGGCTTTTCCCACCCCTTCCCTCTCTCGTAAGGAGTTGGTTAAGAAGTGGATGCTCGCCTGGGGCCCGGGTTCACTAGGGAGAGGTAGGCGATTCTGACTTCCTCCCGGGACGCCAGACCGAGCACCGGGTCCCGGCCCCTCCCCCAGCCGGAGCGCACAAAGGATTCCAGCCACCACCTCCTTCCAAACCCCAGTTCCTGGCTAGTCCCTACCCCGTGCCGAGCCGGCCCCTCGGGGAATGCTTTCGGAGAACCGGGGGGCGGATTCGGCGCGCCGAGGCTCGGCGTGCGCGAAGGCCCGCGGGGGAAAGCTGGCCCAGGAGCACCGGGGCCCCTCGAGCTGCTCCGTACCTGGGAGCGCCCCAGGCCGGGGAGGCCGCGCGGAGCCGGCGGGGGCCTCGCTCTGGGCCCCTGGCGGCGGGGCGGTCCTGGGCTGGCGCAGCGGCGGCGGCTGCAGGAAGCCCGGGGCTTTGGGCTGCGGCGGCTGCTGGTGCTGCGACCGCTCCGCAGGCCCCGCTCCGTTCGGGAACCCGCCGCCCTCAGGCCCGCCCCCTCCGCGGCCCAGGCCCCGGCTCCGGCCCCGACCAGCACCTGGAGCCCGATCGAAACTGTCCGACATGCTCCTTGCTCTCCAACGGGGGCCGCCGCCGCTGCTCCGAATAGGACGCGCGGGAGGCGCCGCGGGCCGCCTGTCACCGCTGCGCCTCACTCAGGCCTCATGGAGGAGGCCGGCGGGCCCTGCTCGGTCCTCCGCGCTCCGGGCCCCCGCCGACGCGCCGCAGCACAGCACCCGCCTCCCCGGCTCTCTTCGGCTTACGGACGCTCTCCCTTAAACCCCGCTTCCCCCGCCCACCCGCTTGCCCGCCCGCGGCGCAGTGGGGCAGAGGCGGGTCACAGCGGCCCCCCGCGGCCTGGAGGCCCCGGGCGCGGCTGCCCTCCCGCCGGCTGGCGACGGCCGCTCGCGTTCGCGGGGAGCTGGCTTGGGTGGCTGGCTGGCTGGCAGGCGGGCGGGCAGCCGAGGCTTCACCCCGCCGCTTGGAAGAGCGGCGTCCGGGCCAGCAGGCGGCTCCGCTGACGGCCGCGTTCGCTGGTCGGGCTGAGGGATAGCCGGGGTGGGGGGACGCTTACCGGGCAACTCCGACTTTCTCCCTGGTTCCTCTGGAAAAAAGTGCGAGACTGACGGTTGGGGCCAGGAAAATAATCCGGGGGGAGGGGGCGTGGGCGCAGCGCCAGGGTTCGCCGACGCGCACCTCAGTGGGCGCGCAGGTGTGTTCAGGGATAGCGCTCCGGCCGAACCCCGAGGCCTGGCGGCGAAGGGGGTCCGGGACGCAGCCCAGTAGCTGCCTGCTCGGTTGTCTGCCGAGGAGGGCAGTGCAAACAAGGCTACCGCGCCCGCCTTCCAGTTCCCGCTACACACACACACTAGGTCACGTCCACCAAGTCTCCTCCCTGTCCTTCTGTCTTGCCCTCCAGGAACTTCTTAGAAAATTGACGCTACCTTCCATTGCACGTCCGCTTCTCCCCTCTTGCTTCTTCTGTGGTCGCCGTCCAATAAAAAAGTACGTGAGTAAAAAATTGCAGACCACTTAAGTAATTGTCAATGTGCAGAAGCCGCCTTAAATGAAAGACAGGTGAGATTAATTTTAATCTTCTTACTCCTATACGCTCAGATGGTATCGTTGCAACATGTAATTAATGTTAAGTGTGAATGGCATATCCTTTCTCTCTCTCTCTCTCTCTCTCTCTCTCTCTCTCTCTCTCTCTCTGAAACTCTGAAAATTAGTTGAAGTCGAATGTGTATTTTACACTCAAAGCATATCTCATTGGGAATCAGGCACATTTAGAATGCTCTAGAGCTACATGTAGTTTACTGGCTGCGGCTGCATTGCACAGCCCAATTCCAGTAATTACCTGTAATTTTTTTTTTTTTTTTTTTGGTCAGGGCTGATCGTGCTTAATGCCAAGTGAAAGGTGAATGTAAATGATGAAAAACAGAAAAATACATTGGCCTTACTATTGCACTGAACCATCTCCAGAATTCTGAGTTTAACTCTGTGATTCAAGGAGGGCTTAATATTTTTCCAATTTTTATCTACAGTATCATTTCAAATAGGACCAAACGTCCATATTAACCTTTTTTTATTAACCATGTGAAACATGCCTTCATGTTAATCAACAAGAAAACACGGTTTTATTGGGGGCAAGCATGAATAAATGATTTGTGCCCCTGACTAATATTTCAGTTTAGAATTGGATGGAGATGCTGCTGCTGGCATTTTGAAATGTCTCTGGCTATGAGCAGCAGCCACTTCTCACTTATTTTTGTTTGACATTAAAGAAAATTGTCAACGTAATATTTCTGCTAATTATTTGGGAATTTCATGCAATGCACCCCGATCAAACTCGCTTCTCATTCTTCCCAGGCCCATCCTCCCACTCTTGTGCCCTCACCAAAGAAAAGAGAAAAAAGAAAATAAAACAAAACATTAAGTCCAATTTGAGTGGCCCCTATACTCACTGGAGCGTGCCCAAACTCCTGGTGGCCAGCCCCTTAAAGGTAACTGAGTTTTTCCCACCTCCCACCAAACCCCCATATTCTCACCGCCACCCCCACCAGAAGCCAGATATTTCTTGAGACTGAAGTCCGCTCTTCAGGTTGGCTTCAGTGGAGCTGAGAGCTTTGAACACTGGCTCTACCTGCCTCCACCTCCCAGGTGTTGTGATTACAAGCATTAGCGCCATGCCTGGCTCAGCAGTTACTTCTTGCTTGACTTTCTTTCCTATGTAGAAAGGACCCAAAACTGTTCAAAATCTGAAAGTGAGCTATCCTGAGTGTTCTTCCTGCGCAGTTGTACCACATCTGTGTCAGGCTTTTGATTACTGTCCTTTTGTTTCTAACAACTTGGGTTTTTTTTTTTTTTTTTTTTGGTGGAGGTAGGGAGGTACTAAAATTGAACACAGGGCCTTGTGGATGCTAAACTTGTCCTCTGCTACTGAGCTACACTGCCAGCTCTCCGGTTAACGCTTTCTCGGTGGATAACCTTTTCTAACATGGAGACTTTACTAGGTGAGTATCCGTGCTGATATCAGGGAATATTTCTAAGCTCCTTGTACCAGGAGAGTTAACTCACACATCCTAGGCCACCTCCCGTTCCCTGTTGGGTAATTTTAGCTCTATGCTTAGGAAATATGAGAGACGGACTCAGGGGTAACATGAATGAATTTAATTGTGATTTGCAAACCAGGATTTATTACAAACCAGCAGTTATCAATGATAATCATTATTAGTATGTATCCACTACTGTTTCAAGAGGCTTTATCATTTTATTTATATAAGTCCTCATATCCTGTGGGGCATATGCCAGGATATTAGAGAAACTCAGATCCTTCTGGGGACCGTTGTAATGCTGGACTTGGTACTGGGTACTACAGTAAAAGGCCATGTGAAAACATATGAGAGCCACAAGAGGCTCCCTGAAGATCACTAGAAAAGTTCCTCTTCTTCGTTTGAACATTGCTTATTGATTAGTGCAAAAAGGGTATGCCGGATTCCACTCAGAGACGATGGAAAGTGTGGTGCACACTGTCGGAGAGGACATGCCACTAACTAGGGGGAAGAGAGTTTCCTCTAAGTGATCTTAGACGGTGCTCTTCAGGAACACTTCCTCAAGCTGCCTAGATTTTCCCTTGACATGGTTGTGCCCTGAGAGGACACTGTCATGGCACCTTGCTTGTCAGATTACTAGAATTTTTTTTTAAACCATTTCTCTACTGAAATATCCTTTTGAAGGCAGGTGGTACCTTATTGGTACTTCTAGGTCAGCGGTTCTCAACCTTTGGGTCAAGACCTCTTTGGGGTCAAAGGACTCTTTCACAGAGGTTGCATATAAGATATTTATATTACATTTATGTTGTTATGAATATTTATATTCATAACAATAGCAAAATTACAGTTATGAAGTAGCAACAAAATAATTCTGTGGTTAGGGGTTACCACAACATGAGGAAGTTGTTTGTTTGGTTTTGATTTGTTTTTTAAAGATTTATTTATTTTATTTATGTAAGTACACTGTTGCTCTCTTCAGACACACCAGAAGAGGGTGTGTCTGAAGAGATCCCATTACAGATGGTTGAGCCACCATGTGGCTGCTGGGAATTGAACTCAGGACCTCTGGTTAAGAGCAGTCAGTGCTCTTAATCACTGAGCCATCTCTCCAGCCCTGGTTTGGTTTTATCAAGACAGGGTTTCTCTGTGTAGTCCAGGCTGTCCTGGAGCTCACTCTGTAGACCAAGGTGGCCTAGAACTTAGAGATCTGTCGGCCTCTGCCCTCTGAGTGCTGAGATTAAAGGTGTGCACCACCACATCCTGGTGGCATGAGGAAGTATGTTGAAGGGTCAAAGCCTTAGGAAAGTTGAGAATCAATGTTGTAGGTTCTAGCCCAGTTCTTGGTCCACACAGACTTCAAACTGTAACTATTAATTTACAACAGTCTTGCCTTTCCATAAGTACCATTATAGTGACAGTAATGAAGGCCAGTTTTCAAAGCTGACTTTAACTTCATCAGAGCACCTTTCAAGACCAGCTAATGAGAAAAATTTTCATACCTATGAAGGAGGAAATATTTGCAAGGCACATATCCAACAAACAACATGTAACTAGAAAATATGAAGAACTGTCATAAGCCAACTATAAAAAAAATCCAGTTAGAGAATGGAAATATCGCATTAATAGAAGAAGAAAAAAAACTATATGAACAGATAGTTCACTGATGAGAATATACAGAGAACATTTAAGTTCATGAAAACTTCTCAATCAACCACTAGTTACTGAAAATTAAAACTAATCACATCTCATTACCCACTTACCAAATAAAAGGCAAAATCAAAAAAACAAAAACAAAACAAACAAACAAAAAAACAATCTTCCCAATAGCTTCCACCTATATTTCAAAGGAAGGCTGGGAAAATCGGGCCGTGTGTGGCAGGATCAGTATTCCTGCAAGTAGAACTTGAGAGAGTGATTTTGAAGCTGCAAGTGACTTTGAAGCCAATGCGATAGAGACCCCAGGAAGCTGGAGATGCCAGAAATGTAGACTGTCTACCGAGAAAAGCATCAGGAAAGAAGCATAGCCAGCCCCATCTCCCCACCACCACAAGAAAAAGAAGGCAAGATGGGAGAGGTGGCTAATTGGTTAAAGATGCCAGCTCGTCATGCACAGGAATGGGAAGATTGGGATTCTGTAACTGCAGCACTGAGGGTATGGAGACAGGAGGATGCTGAGGCGCTACTTGCTGGCCTGAACAAGAAAAAAAAATGTGAGCTCTAGGTTGAGGGAGAGATCCTGCCTTAAAGAAATAAGGTGGGAAGTGGTGGGATACTCATTGCCTTCCTTTGTCTTCCCAGTGTTCCGCCTCCCCAAGAGGCCCTGCCCGGTGGTGGAGTGGATGCCGGCCAACAACCCTACACACATAAACATTCTCAATCTCTCTCTCTCTCTCTCTCTCTCTCTCTCTCTCTCTCTCTCTTTCTCTCTCTCTCTCACACACACACACACACACACACACACACACACACACACACACACATTACCTCCCATACACAAAAGACCACATGGGCTATTGGGGCAAGAAGACACTTGAGAGCTTTCATCATGCCATACATGGACCTATGAGACTCAGTATTTACTCTTCGAGGCTTTGCTTTTACCATGACCAGCTCTATTTCTTTTTTTTTTTTTTTTTTAAATGGGGATATTTACTCTGTGCCATTTTATATTGGATTAAAGTGATCTTTATTTTATAAGGAGATTCAGCTAAACAATTTTGTCTTGAGCCTCGGAGGAGACTTTAAATTTTGGGTTTCTGGGCAATGTTGGAACTGATGAGACTTTGGGGACTCTTCTTAGAAACAAGTATAAACCATTTTGCATTGATATGGAAGTCAGCTTCTGGAGTGGGAACAGAAAAGCAAACTGATGATTCAACACACAGTATCACCGCACTCCACACACATGCTTACACATCATGGTGAAGACTTGACCCCCAGCTGAAGGCAACTATGTGGGGGAATAATGGAACTTAGAAGCTGAGGCTTAGCCAGAAGAATTAGGTCATTTGAGGATAGGACATTGGGGGCTATCTTGCTCTTGATCCTTCCTGGACTTGTTCTTTTGCTTCCTGGTTGACATAAGCTGACTTGTTTTCCCCTGTCATCTTTTCTCCATGATATTTCTGACTTGATGTGGGTCTTAATGAAGCCAGCAGGCCATGAACTCTGATAATTCAGAAATGGAGTCAAAAGAAATCTCCCCTATTTAAATTCTTTTCTTAGGTAATTTGTCACGGAGATAGAAAGTTTTCCTAACTCAATAAACTTTGGTGTGTCTTACTACATTATTCCTAGGTAAATCAATTCATCCTTTTCTACTCAAACCACCCCAACAAACTAACTGCCATTATCAATGAGTGGAGGTATCATTAAGGAAGAGAAGAAGAATTAGCTGGTGTGTTTGTCCTCTTGGGTCTCATTTGTGTTAATTATCTTCCTCTCCTGGTCTCTTGGGCCCTTTGTAACTTCAGCCAGTTAGCACTGGAGAGTTCTGGATCAGGGAAGAGTCTCCTCTGGACAAGAATGTTGCCTGAAATCTCTACAGGATCTACTGATATTGTTTAATATTGACCTCTTGACTGCATTATGAACTCCATGAGATTAAAATGTGTTCCTTCATTCACTCAGCAGATATCCTTGCATGGCTGCTATAGGCTAGATATAGTTTTAGGAGCTAATCATTTGCATAAGAGATTGAGAGTATGTAACTGATAGGTCTTAGGAAGCTACAGACCTATTTAGTGTTGGTTATAGAAATTCATATAGAACAATATTGTGGCTACAATGTGATGATAGTATATTGTGTGTGTGTGGGGGGGGGAATTCAATGAATTCCCAGTGAGGAATTGCCAGATTGTACATTATGCATTAGCAAGAGGTCATAGATAAGGATAACTTCCAGGATTCTGGATTGGTGCCTCAAACAAAACTGGAGTTCCAGAAGGGCATGGATTCAGGAACAGAGGGACTTTTATTCCATTTGGACATTCCGTTTGACAGGTAAAGTGTCCAAGCAGAATCGTTCAATGGGTAGTTAAGTGTTAAAGCTCAGAGGACCATGTGTGGGTTGGTGATTTGATGGCTAGAGTCACAGGAACGAACGAGATTACACGACACTTGTGTAAAGGCAAGAAAAGAAAAAAGACATCACATTTAACATTGAAGGAGAAAGTTTTCCTTCCTTTCTTTCTTTCTTTCTTTCTCTCTCTCTCTCTCTCTTTCTTTCTTTCTTTCTTTCTTTCTTTCTTTCTTTCTTTCTTTCTTTCTTTCTTTTTCTCTCTTTCTTTCCCTAGAACTGAAGTTGAAAGAAGCTACCATGAACCAGAAGGTTAAAGAAAAAGACTCCAAGAGGGCCCATTGTAGAGATATCAGATAGTAGGATTCCAGAGTGCACGAATGTGACCCTTGCCTGTGACCGAGCATTCCAGTGCCTACATTTTGTTTCTTACCTGAAGCCCATTAAGCAAGCAATGGAATAAGCAACTACCTTTTAGAAGCTGATGTGCATACAATTTTACTGTGTTTAAATTTGCATATTGAGAGAACATAACAGCAATAGTTATGTCTAATATTTATATACTTATATACACTTATTTTGAGTATTACATGGATTATATCTCATTAAATATTTTTAAAAAAAAACTGTAAAATAGGTACCATGTTGTATATATATTTTCTCACATATGTGTGTATGTGGGTGTGGGTGGGTGTGGGTGTGTATGGAATATAGGGCTTTGAGTATGAAATGCTTCCCCATAGGCTCAGTTTGGATATGCTTGGACCATGGGAAGTGGCACTATTAGGAGGTGTGGCCTTATTGGAGGAAGTGCATCACTGTAGGGATGGACTTTGCAGCTCCACTCAGTGAGGTTTCTCCAAGATGCAGAGCTCTTAGCTCCTTCTTCAGCATCATGTCTGCCTGGATGCTGCCATGCTTTCTGCCACGATGATAATGGAGTAAACCTCTGAAACTGTAAGCCAGGTCCAATTAAATGTTTGCGTTTCTAAGAGTTTCTTTGGTCATAGTGTCTCTTCACAGTAATACAATCCAAACCAAGACAGATCGTGTGTTTGAATATTTCATTGTCAGCTGATGTCTAGCTGGTGGATATTGGCCTTAAGAGTAGACCTTGAGGGTTATATTCAGCCCTGCTTCTGTCCCGAGTACTCTTACCTGGTCATTGAGCTGTGTGGCCCCTCAGTCATATGCTCCCACTGCCTTGAACACTGCTGTGCTTTTTCTACCATGGTGGATTGTGCCTTCTCAAATCAGGAGCCCAAGTAAATTCTTCCCCCTCTAAATTGCTGGTGCCAGGTGTTTAATCGTAATGGTGAGGAAATTAAAGAAGCACTGTGGCTCGGAATATTAACTTGCTAAAGATCCATCCTTAGTGATTGTTCCTGCGAGCTTAAATAGTCCACAGGACCACCAGAATAAAGGGCTCACACTGTCACAAACAGCTTAGTCTCACTGAGGTGTATTTCTTACTGCAACTCAGTAAGGAGCCAACTCAAGGGTATTCTTATAGCAGTCAGAATAATATAGATTTGTGAGTAATTTGGTTGTAAGTAACGTAATATTAGGAAATATAGAGAATGTTGATAGCTTTATTTAATCTTAAAAACACACACAGAGACATGAGTATGTCAGCTAAAGACAAATGAAGCAGAGAGATTCCCCAGGGAAAAGGGCCAACATTGAAAGGAGTAAAAGATTACAGAAGGGAGTGACAGGTCACAGATTCAGAGACCAGGTAGCAGACATAATCAGAAGGGAGAAAAAGTGAGCACTAAGAAATAGAAACAGATGTGGGTGGTGCAGGAATGATCTCCTTGTCCTCAATAAGAAAGGAGGAAAAGTCTGCTAAGATTGAGCATGATAGACTTAGCCAAACAAGGAACTTGAGGAAAAAGACAATGTCTGCTCTGAGAGAGTAAGTGCCCACAGGAGACCTGCTGGCTGCTACTGAGACCAAAGCTGAGGCTGGGTGCTAGAGATCTGTAGAGAAGTCTCCACATCGTCCCTGACCACCTGACAGCAACTGAAGAGCCTGTTAATGGGAACACAGTTGCTTAAGCAGCTAAGACAGAAAGGGCTGAAAAACTGTTCATGGTTGAGGCTAGACCGACATGGGTTGAGGAAGACAGACAGGTGATAGATGGAAAAATGAAGAGTAGAAGTCAGAAATAAGGACCCTGGAGATAAGGGGGTAGACAGAGCCTGCGCTATAAAAGTAGAAAAATTTAGAGGACATTCTGAATGAATAATTACCATTTTCAGTATTCTAATTGTACAGGTCAACTAATTGAACTGAGTGCTTGCTGGCCAACAGGAGGTAATGTAAGAGCTAGAAATACTTGTCAATCAGATGATGAACAGAGTTTAAGTTTTGCATCAGAGGAAGAGAGAATCATGTTTTAATACATAAGCATCAACCATGAGGTCTTTTGTTCTGGTCTGTTCTGTTTCCATGTCTCTCTAGTTCAGTCTACTCACTCACCTTTCAGGTGACATGCTCAAAATCAGTATATTCTATTTTTAAAAGTTCCTTTTAATGTCTGGGCTGGAGATGGCTCAGTAGTTCAGAGCACTTGCTGCTGTTCCCAGAGGACACAGGTTCAATCCCCAGTACCCACATGGCAGCTTACAACTATCTGTAATTCTATATGACATCCTCACATAGACATACGTGCAGGAAAAACACCCATGCACATAGAATAAAAATAAATCATTTAAAATGTGAATGGGTGTTTAGCCTGCATGTCCATCATGTACCACTTGCATGCCTAGTGCTGCCAGAGGCCCTAAGCAGGGTTGAGATCCCTAGGAACTGAAGTTACAGAGTATGAGCTACCATGTGGATGCTGGGAATTAAATGCTGGGTCTCTGAAAGAGCAACCAGTTCTCTTAACTGCAGAGACATAAATCCAGCCCCCTTTCCTTCTGTCTTAACTAGCATAATATGCTCACATGTTTTCTTAGGTTTAAGAAGTATCTGTGGGGGCTGGAGAGATGGCTCAGTGGTTAAGAGCACTAACTGCCCTTCCGGAGGTCTTGAGTTCAAATCCCAGCAACTGCCTGGTGGCTCACAACCATCTGTAATGAATTCTGATGCCCTCTTATGGGGTGTCTGAAGATAGCTACAGTGAACTTACATATAATAAATAAATAAACCTTTGGGCTGGAGCAAGCAGAGCTGGAACAAGTGGTGCAGGAGCAAGAGGGACAAGGGAACGGGAAGAAAAAAAAAGAAGTATCTGTGGACTGACTGCATAATGAAGCCAGACATTCTTTTAGGTGTAGATAGCATGTCAGTGAGTAAGACAAAATGGAAGCCATCAAGGAACTTGCATGTAAGTGCAGAAGTCAGACAGCTACATAATCATAATGCAGGGTAGACAATATTTATACTCCTCCTGCACTATGTAAGAAACGAAGTCAGACATTTATATCTTTCCACAATGCTTTAAATAATAATTTATTTACTAAATTTATTAAATAACAATAAATCCACAAGCTGCCTTGGTTTCATTGGCTGCAATTTGCAAAGTATTCCTGATTTCCCATGAGAGCTGACCATGAGAGTTGAGCCTAGCTGCTAGGTTGACATGAGCTACAGAGGCAAGGTACAGATCCGTGGAAGCTGTAAAGGCAAGGTACCAAGGGATGAATGGATGAACATGAATGGAATGATGATAAATGAAGAAGATAAAGCCAGCAGGAGGGGAAGGAGACCAGAGAAGCTACTCTGGGAAAGGAAGCTGATTAGGAAAGGAAGTGCTGCCGGGTGGTGGTGGTGGTGGCCATGCCTTTAATCCCAGCACTTGGGAGGCAGAGGTAGGTGGATTTCTGAGTTTGAGGCCAGCCTGGTCTACCGAGTGAGTTCCAGGACAGCCAGGGCTACCCTGTCTCGAAAAACCAAAAAAAAAAAAAAAAGGAAAGGAAGTGCTCCAGGAGAATTGCTGGGTGCCTCTAAGGCCAAGCTGAGATTAGATGCTAGAAGTTTATACAGACCATACCTCAGTATATTGAAATATTAATAGTTTTAAGAAATGGTGGTTTGGGGGTGTAGGTCATAAGGGCTCATGAGTAGGATTAATGCCCTTATAAAAGAGCCTGGGGGGAAGGCTTTGAGGTTTCTTTCTGTTTGTTTGTTTGTTTAAGATTTATTTTATGTATGTGAGTACACTGTAGCTATATTCAGACACACCAGTAGAGGGCATCAGATTCTATTATAGATGGTTGTGAACAACTATGTGGTTGCTGGGAAATGAACTCAGGACCCTCGGAAGAACAGTCAGTGTTCTTATCCACTGAGCCATCTCTCCAGCCTGACTTTGAGGTTTCAAAAGCCCATGCAATTCACAGTTAGCTCTCTCTGCCTCCTACTAGATGATCAGGGTATAAGCCCACTGCTACTCTGCTCCAGTGCCATGTCTGCCTGCCTGCTGCTGTGCTCTTGGCCATGATGGTCATGGACTCACCCTCTAAAACTGTAAGCCACTATAAACTTTTCTGTAGGTTTCCTTGGTCACAGTGTCCATTCCTAGCAATAGAAAAATAATACAGCAGTAATACATGTCACACTGTTGTGTAAACTTTAAGCATCATATAGCTGTTATTCTTCTGTCCTGTGGGATGATGCCTGTGCTGACGAGCTTTTCATTACTGTCAAAGGTACATGAATAAATCAAATTAAGGGAGGAAAGATTTATTTTGGATTACAGTTCTAGAGGTATCAGTCTGCGGGCTCTTGTCCCTGTTGTTCCTGCATGATGCAAGAACAGAACTTCTTATCTCATGGTCCTTGCAAAGCAAAGATAAAGACACAAAGGGCCCTGAGACAAGACATAACCTTCAAAGGCATCCTTCCAAAGGATCCACCTCTTCCCTGCCTCTTAGCAACTCATTCACTATGGACTTATCAGTGGATTAAACCACTGATGAAGTTAGCATACTTTATGACCTTTTAATATGGCACCCAGATGAGGACCAGGCCTTCAATACACAAGCTTTTTAGAGAGTGGTGCTTCATCTTCAAGCCACATCAATGGCTTATGCTTTTATATTCTCATACCTATTGTAGAGATTAGGAAACATAACATTTGTAACAATCGATATGGGTCTGTAAGTAAATTTCAGATTTCTGAGGTTTAAGCCCCTAAAAGTAGTTATCCCCACCCCTGAACTATTTAAAAACAATTGAGTTAATGCCATAAGCCACAGCACTTTGTCCCCTCCTCAAAAGCTAGGGACAACAGAGGACCTCCTGACCCCCTAACCAGAAGCAGGAGGATGTAGCAGTTGATGCTGTCATTTAGTGTGGAATGCTTGAGGCATGGAATCCTTAGAGAATGAACCTTGACCACTAAGTGGAGAAAAAGACCAGCAGGGAGAGGAATTTGACCATCACTGGGACAAATAAGCATTGGAAACACTGAATAAAGATGGGGTGGAAGACAGAGGGTTGTAAAAATCCTTGTCTCTGAGCTCAGGATGGCTTCCTGAACCAGGAATGTTTCCTTATACTACTTCTGAAAAGCCTCACAGATAAGAAACCATTTAACAAATTAAGCCACAGGTAAAGAGGCACTTCTGAATACTTGGAATAATTTTGTTATATTATATTTATCCCTTGAATTATAAAACACTTTAGAATTTAGTCTCAGAATAAGTATAAGAGTTAATATATTATTTTTTTCTAACTTTACTAAGAGACTATGTAAGAATTCAGCAAATTAAAAAAAAAATCATAGGTTCATATGTCTTTCTTCCTGGATTCTACCATTAGTATTTAACTATACCTTCTAGGTTTAGCCTTTTAATTAAGCATCTTACTTTGAGGTAGTCATAGATTCCTATGCAGTTGTGCAGTATAAAAAAAGAAAATCTATGCTCTTGTTTCCTAGCATCTCTCAATATTAGCATCTGGCAAAGTTATAGGAGAGTTTCATACAGGCTTCAAATGGGCAGTTTAAGAGACTAGGCCTAAGAACTTGGCAAGTCCAGGCAAGTCAGTTACTTAAAAAAAAAAAAAAAAAAAAAAAAAAAAAGACAAAACCCAGGTTTCAGGTAGCTAGTGAGAAAACTGCCCTGCCATCAGAAGCTGCCCACCCTGAGGCAAGGACAATGGGTCAGCAGAAGTTTCAGACTTCTTCAGCAACAGTTTCAGACCTTTCCAGCAAGTTTCCAGGCCCTACGAGCTGGTAATGGAAAGTCCACAGAGATTTATGCAACAGATTAAGATAGAGGTCACCTACCCCAGAATTCCTCTAATGTGCTTCAAATCAGGTCTGCAAGCTCACTTGGTTGTCTCTCTATCTTGGTAATGGGAGACCCCCAGCATACTGGACTTTTACAGAATAAAACACTCTTTGCATTTACATACTATTTGAGTCTGGGGTATTATTTTTCAGCGAATCATGGACTGTTATAAAATCACAGGACATCCCTACAGTCACAGGGGGCCCTCAGTTACCTGCTGACAGTCACATCTTCTTTAAACCCTGCTAACCATGCATCTACTCTGAATTTCTACAATTTTGTATTTTTAAAACTGTTGCAGTGATGGGATCCCTTTGAGATTGGCTTTCTTTTAGCATAATTGAAATTCACCCAAGTTGTATGGGTTGTTTTTCCTTTTCTTTTTTCAGTAATATTTCACAGTAGTCATATACAATGACCTTTAAGCTAATAGTCCATTTAGCCAGTCACTATTCAGCAGGAACATTTAGGTTAAATTATTACCAATTTTCATGTTTAGGTTTTGGTGAGAGAATGAATTCCTATTTTTCTAGAATAAATGCTCAGAAGTATAAGTGCTGAACTATATAGAGCTGTATGTTTAGTCTCTTCCCTACCATTTGAAATTATTTTTGTTTTCTTTCGTCTGTCTGTCTGTCTGTCTGTCTGTCTGTCTGTCTGTCTGCCTGCCTGCCTGCCTGCCTGCCTGCCTGCCTGCCTGCCTGCCTATCTGTCTTTGAGGCAAGCTTTTATGCTGTCCCTCCAGCTAGCCTGGAACTCACAGGAATCCTTCTGCTGCAGGATTTCAGGTGTGAGTCACCATGCCCATCTTGAGGCCTCTATGCTTTTTAAAGGCATTGTTATGGTTTTGAAGGCATATGTTATGAGTCTGAATGAAACTCAAAGGCAGAAGAATCAAAGCTTAAGTAGCATTTTGAGCTAAGGCAGAAAAATGCCCCTAACTAAAGGTCATATTATCAGGCTGATAAAGTTTCCAAGGTAACAGTCTGTCTTCAGAAGGCCACGTTTGTCAATCTCTCCCTGGGCCAGTGTCAGATCCTCAGTTTCTTCCTCTTGTGAAAAAGTCCTTGGTATATGGTGCTCAGGGAAAGCTAGCAAGCATCTGCTGTTTACTCTGACTCCAATGCAAACTAACCTCAAAGGGGCAGCTTTTCAGTTACTCTTCTCTCTGCAGTCTCCCTGAAGAGCAATCTTTAAATGTGTTAAAGGAGTATTTGGGGTGGCCTAGCTTGAACTCCCTCACGGTCATTTTTCCTAGGATGCTAGTGGAGTCTCTAGCCTTTACTGTTTCCCCAGATCCCCAAAGATACTATGTATCTTTCTATTGATAAAGATTTTTATAATTAGCACTTACCACAGAGTATGCTGAATTAGTTTAAGAGGTACAGCCATGTTATGTTGATCTGGCTCGTCTCTAACTCCTAGGCTCCTCCAACTCCAGGAGCGGATGCCACTGTTACCAGCTAAAGTTAGGTTGGTAAGATACTCACAGTAATTCCCAGTACAAGTGCTTTTCTTTCTTTCTTTCTTTCTTTCTTTCTTTCTTTCTTTTTTTCTTTCTTTCATTCTTTCTTTCTCTCCTTTTCTTTTTTTTTAATTAGATATTTTTATTATTTACATTTCAAATGTTATCCTCTTTCCTGATTTCCCCTCCGAAAACCCCCTAAACCATCCCACCTCCCTCTGCTTCTATGAGGGTGTTTCCTCCACCCACCCACCCACTCCCGCTTTCCTGTCCTGGCATTCCTCTACACCAGGGCATCAAGCCTTCACAGGACCAAGGACCTCTTCTCTCACTGATGTCCGGCAAAGCCATCCTCTGCTACATATGTGACTGGAGCCATGGGTCCCTCCATGTGTACTCTTTGGTTGGTGGTTTAGTCCCTGGGAGCTCTGGGGGGTCTGGTTGGTTCATATTGGTTCTTCCTCCTATGGAGCTGCAAACCCCTTCAGGTGCTTTTATTTAAAAAGATCAAATTGCCAGTTGACCTTGTGTTGGCTGTCTGGTGTCAGTTTTCTTCCAGCCAGTATTGATTAGCATCAGTTCCCTTAGCTCATTAATATATTTATTTCCTGGGATCAAACACTTTTGACTGGTCATCCTAAAATTGAGTTAATCTCAACATCTTGCCTCTGAGCCACACTCCCAGTCATAAGGATAGTTCTTGTATAACTTGCCACGGGCATGATTATTAGATTTCACCAACTAAGACTCTTATCTGATGGAGCCTTTCAATTAGCCAAGAATAATAACCACTGGTTTTTGTTCTTTGGTTTTATTTGTTTTTGTTTTTGAGGCAGTTCTTGCTGGCTAGCCCAATAGTCATTATGTAGCTCAAGCTAACTTTGAATTCAGGCAATCCGTTTGCCTCAGCCTCCCAACTGCTGGGATTACAGGTGTGAACCACGACCACCCATTAACTACTTGTTTATGAAAGGGAAGCTTGAAATAGTAAAGTACTGACAAAATACAATAACTGTGATGGAAGTCTGTTTAATTTTTTTTTCTTTTTTCAGACAGGGTCTTATGCACCCCAGACTGGGCTTACAGGTCAACGTTTAATTGTTGTGATAATTACTTACCCCAATAAGCCCATATAAAAACACACACAACCCAGTTAATATATTTATAAGCTAGATGCCTAGATTGGGCAAATCTATCACTATGCTAATGTATTCCCCTGCAATGAGACTCCTTGCTAGTTGCAGCTTCTCCAGGCCACGTGGTTCTGTTCCATATTGGCTTCCACCTCCTCTTCCTCTGTCCTCTCTCTTCCTCCTCCTCTCTCCTTCGGAGACCCCCCAGTCCCACCTTTCCCTTCCACTACCCAATCATAAGCTCTAGCATTTATTTGACCAGTCAGAATGGGGAGAAGGTTCAGTGAGATCACCTGAATATATGTGATCTTCTCTTCATCTACTCCAGCATCTCTGGAGTAAGCAGAAGTAACATCAAAATATAAACAGCGGGCTGGAGAGATGGCTCAGTGGTTAAGAGCACTGACTGCTCTTCCAGAGGTCCTGAGTTCAATTCCCAGCAACCACATGGTGGTTTACAACCATCTGTAATGGGATCTGATGCCCTCTTCTGGTGTATCTGAAAACAGTGACAGTATACTCATATAAATTAAAAATAAATAAATAAATAAATCTAAAAAAAAAAAAAAAAAAAGATACAAGAAAAAAAAAATACAAACGGCGCCAGGACAACCCACAACAGTTAGTAGCACATCTTCTCATCTTCGGTTTACACTTTAATTTTTGACTATTAGTTATCTCTTTGGTTTTTGGGCTTTAAAGCTAATGGTAATGGTAGGTTACAGTTGTTGAACCTGATGAATTTTCTAGAAGATAACACTATCTTTAAACCTTTGTTGGCCTAAAAGTCTTCTACATTTGACAGGATTTAAATTTTGTGTATCCTCATGTAACAGATGCTGACCTGGATATGGGGAAATGGGAACCCTCATACACTACTGATGGGAGTGTAAGCTAGTACAGCCACTTTAGAAATCAGTCTGGAGGTTCCTCCAAACACCTCAAAGTATGACCCCTATTACCCAAAGTATGACCCAAAGTATACCACTTATGGCCATGTGTCCTTAGTGTGTTGTTTTGAATAGAAATGACCTCCATAGGCTCATGTGTTTGAATGCCCTGTGTTTAGATAAGTGAGTCCAGTTACTTGAGAGGGATTAGGGGGTGTGGCCTTCTTGGAGTAGGTGTCACTAAGAGTGGGCTTTGGGGATTCAAAAGCTCAACTTAGACCCAGTGTCTGGCTCTTCCGCTGTCTGCCAATCCAGATGAGAACTCTCAGCTACTTCTGGCTGCCTGCCACCATGCTCCCCTCCATGCTGACAATAACTAAACTTCTGGAACTGTAAGCCAGCCCTAATTAAATATTTTCTCTTATAAATGTTGCTGTGGTCACAGCAATAGAACACCAGCTAAGACACCAAGAAATCTATATTCTCCTACAGGGACATTCACTTGTACATCCATGGTCACTGCTGAACTATACACAACAGCCAGAAAGTGGAATCAGTCTAGATGTACCTTGACTAATGAATGGATAGTGAAAGGGTGGAACATGTGCGGAATGTCATTTTATTCAGCTACTAAGGAAAATGAAATTATGAACTTTGCAGTTAAATGGATTAAACTGGACATGTTATACAGAGCAAGGTAACTTCGGTTCATTAATTTTGTGTATTTGGAGTACCTCAGGAAACCAGAAGAAAACCAGTGGGGTGGAGAGTTCCCATAAGGAAGGAGGGATGGGAGAACATTGTGGAAAAATGAAGGCTGGGGAATGTTGGATGTGGAACAGTTCCATTAGAGAGATAGGAGATGGAGGAAAAAACAGGGCAGGGGAATGCTAATCAAAATAAAGGGAGGGGTAGTCACAGAAACAATACTAAGAAAGAAAGCATTGGAAAACATAAGAGTATGAAGGCAGATGCCCTTCGAGGCTAGACTTCTTGATTGTAGAAGAGCCTTGCGCATGAACACCGTGCCACATAGTCCCCAGCACAAAAGTTTTAAATGTTTACGGACTTACCTCATTGTACCTGCAGTATCTCTATGTATTGATTTACGATTATTATTTTAAAACACCCGGCTGAGTCCTTTCCTGCCTTCTAGTTCTCCCGCCACCACCGGAAGAGTTTACTCCGGATTGCTATGCGGAGTCCATTAGCCCAATGGCTCTTTCTGCTGTATAAAACACAAAGCATTCTCTAAATAAGGGGTTCTCTGTGGTTCATTTATTCTTAAAAGACACTGAATGCCTGTTTTTTTTTTTTTTCTGCTTGTTAAAATATTTCAGTTGAATTAAAAACAAACAAACAAACAAATAAACAACAACAATCTTACACTGACATTTCCTTTAGATTCAGCGTTGGGTAAGTTTAATCAGAATGCACCTGCAGAGCAAGTAACAGAAGCTAATCACTAACCACTAACTAGGTCATTTTGTTTTGATTTCCCTTAATCAGGAATGTTGACAAGGACTTCAACTACCGGTACATTCCAGACGCTGCCTGTGTTAATAGTAACGCAGGGTTTCCTCTTGGCTAGCTTCACTGTTGAAGCCAAATATGCACATGTGTGTGTTCGTTTTCAGACCTTGACTTCGCTTGAGAGGAATTTAACCCCACCCCCGTCCAGAATGGAAAAACAACGCCCCCATTCCCGCCCTCGGCTTCCTCCCGCCTAGGTCTTCTCCAGTTACAGAAGTTTGGACTTTTTTTCCTAGAGAGCTAGAAGAGAGTCAGGCCCCAAGAGTGGAGTTTATTAGTATCCATTTATTTGCTCTGCTGGGAGACCGGTGGGGAAATCGCACTTTGTAACTTAGTCTCCTGGGGGAAGAAGAGGAACGAATTCCCAAAAACTTGAGTTGCAGTGCTTGACACCAGGTTTGATTGACAGAGACCGATTGAGCAAGAGCAAGGGGGCGGGGCTGCGGGCCTGGGGGCCTCGGTAGAGACAAAGGGGCTTCAGCGGCCACCGGAGAGGAAGGACCCTTTGTCGCGGACCAGCTGCTGCGCTGTAAGGATGCATTTGGTGAAGTCTCTTTCTCCTTTGCAGACTGGCGATCGGGCTTGGCAGGAGGCAGGGGGAGGTGGAGAGGGGGTGCCGAAAGGGGGCGCGGGTCCGGGTCTGGGCAGCGCTGTGTCACGTGGTCGTTGCTGCTGCCTCAGGGTTAGGGCTGTTCTTCCGGGTTGGAGGCACAGCGCCGTGGGCCAAGCCCGGGTCTGCCAGCGCGGCGCGGCATTTGCTCGCAGCCCGGGGTCGCCACCTGTCCGGTCTGCTGGTCTGGGTGAGCAAACCCGCCCTGCGGCGCCTGGGGGCTGTTGGAAAAGGTGGGCAGCCAGCGCTGACCCCTGGTCCGGGGGCGAAGGGGACCCGAGAGAGAGCAGCAGGGGGGCGGGGTCGTCAGTTTTTAGCAAATGGGGTGCAGAGGCTCCTGCAGGAGACAGACGGAGGAATACGGTGTGCTTCGGTGCCCTTTTTGTGTGTGCATTCTATTGGGGTGACATGGAATGGAGTGAGAGGGTGGAAGTGGGAACGAGGTCCCAGTAGAGGACAAAGTAACCAAGTGACAGCTGTGCAGGTGCAGATCTTGGATCCTGGGGTATGAGTGGGGGCAAGGACTACAAAAGTTGTATGTAGTCGTTTTGGCCCTTAGAGGGACTGGAAGAGAGGTCATAGAGGACTTTCGATGAATGGTGTGCCTAGAAGAATGACAGCTGGGCGCTCCTAAGTTGTACTTGAACCTTGAGAGTAGTGTTCAGGCAGGGTGTCCAGCTGGGTGTACAGGAAAGGATGACTGTAGGTCAGGGCTGACTGGGTGACAGTTTCTGAACACTTGAGAAAGGGGTTTGGATTGCTGAGTCAGCGTGGGCTGGATTGGAGGTCGGGGTGTAGGACTGGATTGGAGGTTGCGGTGTAGGCCTGGGCAGAGCTGGTTCAAACTTGAGAAGCACAATAACTACTATGTAGCCAGAGCCAATGGGCTTCCACAGGAGGTTATAAATAGCGGTCCCGCTGCACGTGCCAGCCGGTGGCAGTTTGGTTGCTGTGGGAGGGGCAGCACCTGTGACAGGGGCCATGGCACCAGTGGCTTTGGGTGAGGTCACGTTGCCTGCCAGGATAGGGTATTGTGTCCTTGTTGGTATGCCTAGCTTTTAAAAGCATGACTTTGTTTATGCTTGCAGGTGCCCTTTATTTGTCCTGCGGTAGTGTGCAGTCATTAGAAAACTTTGGAGGCATGGGGCTTACTTGCCCTCTGCACCCCCTTTTTTGGGCAAATATTGGTTATTTTTCCTTTCTTACTTTATTATTCTTATTTTATTTTTTTATTTCGAGACGAGGAAGAGCTCGGTCTGTAGCCTTGGCTGGCTTGAACTTCTATGTGTAGCCCAGGCTGCCTTTGAACTCGAGTTGCTCCTCCTTCCTCCCCAGTGCTGGCATTTACAACTATGACCTACCATCCTGGCTCCATATTTTCTTTCTTTCTTTCTTTCTTTCTTTCTTTCTTTCTTTCTTTCTTTCTCTCTCTCTCTCTCTCTCTCTCTCTTTCTTTCTTTCTTTCTTTCTTTCTTTCTTTCTTTTTTTTTGTTTGTTGAAGGGACAGTGTAGGATTATTCTAGTATCACCGAACAGTTTTATTTTGCCGATAGGGTCAGTGTTCTACAAGGCTATGCAAAATGTTTGTTTTCAAAGGAAAAGTCTGAAAACTCTGTTTCAGAAATGTATTGTGGAATGGCCACAGGATACCCAGCCCTAGTTATTTAAGTGTTCAATCAAAAAGTATTAACTGACTTTACTCTGGGTAATGCAAAGCACTAGGCCAAGAAAAACAGCAAAGTGATTGGAGTAACCCACCAGGATCTTATGTTCTTTGATCCTCGATACAAACCAATGATCAGGGCACTTTGCTACTTGAATCTTCAGAACTTTATGAGGTAGGTTTTTACTATTATTCTGACCTTAAAGATAAGGAAATCTGGTACAAAGAAGCTGGGTGATTTGAGAAGGACACACCTATAATAAACTAGAGAAGGGATTCCAAGCCAGAGTATACTCTAGTCTCTTTACTTGTCTTCTTTTGCTAGGTCAGGTGCTTGCCTTAGACTCTAGAGCAGTGGTTCTCAGCCTTCCTAATGCTGTGACCCTTTAACACAGTTCCTCATGTTGTAGTGACCCCCAACCGTAAAAGTATTTTTGTTGCCACACAAAACTGTGTTTTTGCTACTGCTCTGAATTGTAATGTAAATATCTGCTATGCAGGATATCTGATATGATGCCCTTGTGAGAAGGTCATTTGACCCCCAAAGGGGTTTTGACCTACAGGTTAAGAACCACTGCTCTAGAGGGTTTTAACATTGGGGAAGACTGAGGATGTAGGCTCTGGATACTGTCCTTGGCACACATCAATCTCTGGGGGGGCACTTATCCTTATAACTTACATCAAGTGGCTTCATGAATGCCACGCTGAAACAGGCATTTTATTCTTTTAAACTTGGGGTTACAAAATTTTTTTTTATTCATTATTGATTCAAGGCTTGAGAAGTGCCTGGAAGTGCATAGAGAATTCCGAAGTGAAGGAGGAAATGTAACTCTGTTGGAGTAAACATGGCCTAGCCAATGGGTCAGATATCTTCTGAATACCTTTCAGAACCATTTATATTTAAAGTAGGGCAAGTGTACTGGACTTTTCTTGCCAGTAAATATCCTGATCTTTGTGTGTTTAATGCCTAATAGAGTCGTTTTATTTTTAAGTTTTATTTTTAGATTGGGCTTCTGATATATGATGCCCCTATTAGAGATCTGCTCTACATCAAATTATTATTTTCCAAGTAGGCAAGACAATCATGGGTTTTCTAGAGTCTAAAAAGACCTCAGCATGCTGTTGTTTGCTACCAGGTTAAACAATCAGGAAGTGGCGACCTTGGGCAGTGCAGGACTCCATTTGGGCCAGTTTCATTTGTTTACTGATGAGGTTTGAGGAAGCTTTACCAGCTCACTGAGAACAGTGGTTGCAGGGAGCTGGGATGACCCAAGAAGAGAAAGGGCCTCTGAGATTCTATCCTTGGGCCACCTTTGTTGGATTAAAGGACTTCTAATGAATAGGCAACTCCTGGATTGATAATTCCTGTCACTGATGTTCCTTCTCGGCGTTTTAAAGTTTATTTAGGAAGTTATAGTAACAGCTTTGAGATTTCAAATCAGCTAAACACTTCTCTGGTGCCTGGAAGAGTGGTTGTAGAGCCTGCTTGGATGTGATACTTGTCCCTGTGGGAGTCCAACTCATGGATGTGTGCCTTAAAGCATAGTGGGTAATGCTAGCCAGGTTTGACTGATAAATCTCAGAGCCTCTGCTTCTTCTTATTCTCTAAGCAACGAGAAATGCTGAGGAAGATGGGGAATTCAGTAGAGGAACATGGGGCATGTAGGCGTGCCTACTGTGCATCCATGGGGATCTGCCAAAGAGGGCAAAGGTAGCTGAAGAATCAACAAAGTGATACTTCATTCAGTCCTGCTAGAATCAGCAATAAGTGGCCATGTTTTGGCGAAATAAACTCAAAAGAGTTCAGTTATACCTACATCTGCAAGTGCAGACTGAATTAGTAAAGATATTATGGAGCCCCAGCCTCTCCTTTCTTTCCATCTTTCTTTCTGTATTAGTTTATGTGTATTTATTTTCTTGGAAGGTAAACATGAATCTCATGTTCATTTAGGCATGGACCAGGAGATCTCACCGGAAGAGCTAAAGCATAGCAGTGTGTTTTGTATGATCTAGTGCCTAACTAGTTTTAGATAACTTAATGGAAATCCAAATGTAACTTTGATTATATATACCTTTTTGACAAATATGTTGACTTAGAGGATGACTTTAGAGCAAGATGTGGTTTATCTATATAGGTGTGTATATACAAGCTCTCTCTCTCTACACACACACACACACACACACACACACACACACACACACACTTGAGTGACTCAGGCCTGGAATTGAATGTTGAGTTTGTAATCCCAGTTCTAGGTAGAAAATGGATTTCGAGTTTTAAATGTTTTAATTGGAAACAGATTTTTGAAGTGTTGTCCACACGTAAAAGACTTGACAACTAAGTTTGTTGTAGCATCCAAATGTATTCCAGAAGCAGACCCTTTAGATGGACAATTTATATGCTTTTTTCATGCTCAGATGACAAGGTAACTCTTTCCTTGACATATAATCATGTTCTTCTCCTCTGTTTTTTAGTAATCCACCTTCAAGGAATTGGGGATTTGAAACGTTGGGAGTGTAAAGCATCATGGCACATCTACTGAAATCGGTGGTGACTGGCTCCTCATGTCCTTTTCTTAGCAACGTGGGGTCCTGTAAGGTTCTACCTGGGAAGAAAGACCTTTTTCGAACATTCCGTACTCAGCAGGCAGTGTGGTGTAAATCCCCCGTAAAACCAGGTAAAACTTAGCTTCAGCATGTGCTTCCGGCCTTTGATACGTGCAAGGAAAACACATTAAGTTTTATAGCCTGGCGTTTATGAGTGGTCATTTTAAACAGAAAACACCAACATCAACAGCAACAAAAACCCAAAGGAGTGTTTTGTTGTAGTTGGTTATTAATCTCTTTTCTAATCAACCCGGTGGTGGCAGCAGCAGCCCTGTGTTCCTCGCTGCCGGCGCCCCAATGTTTATGTTCTCCAATGAAAGACATACACATTCAGCTTTATATTTTAGCATGCCTTAAACAGCTCAATGGCTGAGCCACTCCCAAACCTCCACATGGCTAACACTGCTTCCCTCCCAGATTCCCAAATTATTATTTACTAAAATCTATATTCTATCATTGCTGTCCTAGACTCAGTGGGGGTGGGGAGTGTACTCTTCCCTGGCTCTTACATGATTTGTACGCTCTCTCTTGTGCAGCTGTCAGGTCTGGACCTTACTCCTTTCCTGGCATGGTGGTTCTAAATCCTTCTTCCTCTCTTGGTTCCCTTGCCTGCAAAGCCTAAAGTTCTGTCTCTGTCTCCCTGCCCAGGCATTGGCCACCAGCAACTTTATTTACCAATTAAAACCAGGGACCCTCAGCGTCTTACATGCTAATTCTTGTGCAATTTTGGGAACCCAGTTAATATAATATAAGTATTAGATCAAATCCACAACAGTATTTTTTCCTATTTTCCACTTATATAGAAATTCTAGACTGCCATTGCTAACAGAGAGGATAAGAAATAATGGGAAAAGAAAAAGATTAACTGGTTGTATTGTATTTGGGAGCCTTTTACTCATAGTAGCCATTTCTTCTTGCAGCCCTTCCTTTGTTTCTAGAAGGTACTGGGGAATTGTACCAGATAGTGTTCACTGCTCAGGACCTAGGAAGGAAGTGTTAACTGATCTACAATAATGTTTCTTGCTGTTAGTCTTCCCACGTGTTATTAGCAGCTACTGTTCAGCTTGGTTTTGTGTCTGTCTGTCAGTCTGCCTGTCTCTGTGTATGTGCACATGTGGGCAAGTGCCTTCTAAGACCAGAAGACAGTGTTGGGTCCCCTGGAACTGGAGTTCCAGGCTGTTGTTAATGTCCTGATGTGAGTGCTGGAAACCAAATATGACTCCTTTGGAAGAGCAGCCATGACTCTTAACCACTGAGCTATCTCTCCAGCTCCACCCTTGTCACTTTGGCTCAAGCCATCATCTGCTACTCAAGTACTCAAGAAGTCTGTTACTTTCCTAAATAACATCTGTACTTTCAGCCTCTGCCCTCCTGCTGTCTGTCTGTCACATGGCAGTGGTAATACCCTTTTTTAAGACTGTAAGAGCATGCCAGGCCTTTCTTCAAAATCACCACTGTCTTCTCAGTTCATACTGAACAAGAGTGAAGGTTTCCAATGGCCTATCAGGTCTTCTGTAATAGGAATCTCAACTTGATTCTGTTGTGGGTACAGGCCAGAAGGAGGAGAGGCTCCAGAGGTCACCTTCTAAGCTGAGTCACCTCTCTGTTAGTGTTCTTCCCGAGGACCATCCTAGTACACTGTCTGTCATTCACTGGCTGGGCCTTAAGCATGTGGACGTTTGTCAGCAAGACTTAGACATTTAGTTTTTAGTCCAGATGGCAATATGCCCAGCTAAGGACGGTGCTTAGCTCCTAAGATGAAAGGGCGGCATGAATGTTTCTTTTCCCTCTTAGGGCTTGCAAGACTCCTTTCTAGTGACTGAGGAGCTGTTACCTTGAATAGATTTCATAGCCTTGTTCCATGTTCTCAGGTGACAAATCTCTATTGGCAGCGTACCTTTCCCTTATCACTCCCACATTTATCTTCAGAAACTTGCTTTTAATCTGCTCGGGAAAGCAGTTACCTAGTAATAGAATTGATAAGACAGAGGCAAATGACCATGTTGAGAACATGAGGATTGGACTTGTGAGTAGATCTATGGACATCAAAGACCTCTGCAGCAATATGTGTAAATCTTCCTTGTTTAACTTTTGATTTTTATTTTCTCAACTGACAAAAAAAAAAAAAAAAAAAATCTTTAACAGATAAGGGGACTCCGAAGCCTGCCCCCACAGTGAGGTACTTCCTCCAACAAGGCCACACCCACTCCAAGGCCACACCTCCTAATAGTATCACTTACTATGGGCTAAGCATCCAAACACAGGAGTCTTTCCAATCATTCAAACACATTTCTATTCTGACCAACTCAGATATATAAGAGACTTTTTTTTTTCTTTCTTTTTATCATTACTGGGAATCAGCCCTAGGGCTTCCTAGGGCTGGCTGGGTAATTACTACTTGGTTACTTACATTCTCTGCTACTCTTCCCTATTTTCTCCCATGTTGAGCAATACAGTTGTTGCTCAGTAGAATTTCCAGCGTTCCAAATTTGACTGAGTGAGTTCCTATCGTGGTTCTGCTGAGTCAGTTTCTTTTCCCTGTTTATTGTTTATTTATTTATTTTAGAACATTTAGCTAGACCTGAAGGCTCCGTTAGCTTAAGGATACATTTCTGGCAGGAACACCCCCGCGGCAGTGTTGTATATTATTGAGTTGCACCGGGAAGACCACTTGGATTGTGTAGTGTTGTTCTTGTGGTCTGTCTGATATGAAGTTCCCACCAGCTTTACCCACTCAGATTCTTTCTGTCATTTGATAGATACCCATTAACTAAGCTCGTGATTTTATTAGGGCTCTCGAATCGGTGAAACTCCATCATTCTTTCTTCATTCATCAGCCAGAATTTTTCTATAGAGAAAACAAATTTTCTCTGTTGGTCACTTGCCTTGGAATGGACCTGGGGAGTCCATTACTTGTCCCATTACTTGTTCGTTCTGTTAATAATCACTTGGTTCCCTTATGTCTTAATTTCCTATTCCTGATGTAATAAATAATCATAAACCTACTGGCTTTTTACCCACTGGAAGTCAAAGTCCAAGGGAGTTGTCACCGGGCCTCTATCCAAGTGCTGGCAGTTCTGTATTTGTCCTGGGAACCATGGGGAGAACTGTTTTTCTAAACCTTTCAGCTGCTGCAGAGCTTCTCCGCCTGTCACTTTGTGGCCCCTTTCCATCTTGACAGTATCAATGTACCGTCCTTGAGTTGCTTCTTGACTAGGACTCTTTGGTTTTCTTCTCCACATATAAGGACTCTGTGATTAGCCTGCAGCTCTCCAGATGACCTGGGGTATTCTTCCTACTGTCGGCCCAGTGATTACCAACCCTTAAGTCCATCTGTCATCATAACTCCCCTGAGCCGTGCATGATGGATTCAAAGGTAGTAGGGATTGATTGGGACATGGATGTTCTTGGAGAGTTGTTATTCTGCCCATCACACTGCATGTTCTAAGTTGAGCCATGCCCTTTAAAATACTTAGTACTTTTTTGGATAATCAACATGAACTCATGGATTATAATATCTTTGGAAGTGTTCCACTCCATTATTCTTTTTAAAAATTTCCTTTTATTTTATGCCTGTTTTTTTTTTTTCCTGCATGGATGTCTGTGCATGCATATATTCTTGGTGCTCATGGAGGCCAGAAGAACCTCCTGGAGCTGGAGTTATAGACAGTTGTGATTCACCATGTAGATGCTGGGAATCGAACCCAGGTCTTCTGGGAGACCAGTACATCCTTCCAGCTCCTATTCATTCAATTTTGATACTCAAATTACCAGAGTTGGCTTTTTTTTTTTTTGAGACAGGGTCTTTCTATGTAGCCCTGACTGGCCTGGAACTTGCTATGTAGACCAGGTTGGCCTAGAAATCACACAGATCCATCTACCTCTGGGATTAAAGGTGTGTACCATCACTACTGGCTCTCCTAAATACTTTTGACTCAACTCTGTCATCTTTAGTAGCTGCCTTGACTTTCTAAATGCAAGGCTTCGATTTGAGGTTTCCAGATGAGTGGCAAACTCCAGAGAAGTGCAGATGTGACTTCATTTTACACTTGGATCTGATATTTGCCAAAACTCCTAGTTTTCTCTCTCTTTAGGTAGAAAATAAGCATTTGTCTGTCTCTGGTGTACTGTAAATTATTAGTGTATAAATAATAAGGGAATATAAAACTATGTTCAAGTGCTAGTATTTTCAAGTTGCCTTAATCTGTCTAAAGTCTCAAGAAGTTACTCCATATTTATAATTTTATTCATTTTTATTATATATATTATATATATATATTATAATATATATATTATATATATTCAGTGGCAAGAATGGAATTTTTAAACTATAGTAAGTTCTATGTAGAAACATACTGTTAAAAAATATGTTAATAGCTTGGAGTGGTGGCATATGCCTTTCACCTCAACATTCTGGAGGCAGAGGCAGGTGGATCTTGTGAGTTTGAGGCCAGCCTGGTCTACAAAGCAAGTTCCAGGACAGCTAAGACTACACAAAGAATCCCTGTCTCCCCTTCCCCCACCCAAAAGATCAAAAAATATAGTGTTAATGGCTTCATATTGATTAAAGCATCAGACGAAACTGGTGTCCTGTAGGTAGAGCTATACTGAAGTCTTCATAAAGATGTTTGTGTTACTTGCTTTCTTTTGAGTTATAAGGAACAATCAGGTTATATATAGTTTGTTTGAGGGTGTACTGTATGGATTATTGGGCCCAGGATCCTTTTCATTATCTTGGAGAAGTGGAATGTATTCCAGGTTTCCTAGTTCTGGCTGGTCTTTCTTTAAGTAGCCACTATCATGGTGCCTGTCAGTGCTGCTCTGACTTCTTGCTGATTATCCCATGGCTATGTTTACAAATCACTTCCATAGCAGCTTCTCTCTCAGCCTTCGTGTGGCTTCTCCACTTAAACCTCCTAGGAGAGACCATGACCTACTTAGGAGAGGTAGGTGTTGTGGTTACTTTTCAGTTGCTGTGATAAAACATAGTGACCAAAACCAACTCGAGGATGAAGAGATTTATTTCAGCTTATTACTTTCTGGTTACATATGCTTCATCACTGGAAGAAGGCAGGGTAGGAACTCATGGGAAGACCTGGAGGCAGGAACTGAAGCAGAGGTCATGGAGGAACATTGCTTATTGGCTGCTCCTCATGGCTTGCTCAGTCTGCTTTGTCATTCTATGCAGGATGATCTGCCCCCAGTGAGCTGGGCCTACAACATCAATCACTGTAGTGCACTAAATGCACTACAGACTTGTCTACAGGAGAATCTTATGGGGGCATTTTTGTTAATCGAGACGCCCTCTTCCCAAATGTTCTATCTTGTATCCAATTGACATTAAACTAGCCAACGTAGGAGGTTAATAACTGGCCAACATGGACTGTTCTGGGTCTACAATTCCTGTGTAAGTCATGTCATTGGCAGTGGCTGGCTGCTGGCTTCTCTCATGCCCGGCCTGTCAGATGACTGTCTTTGACCTGGTTGCTGGCCTCTCAGCTGCTGGTCAAGTCTTAGGATTCAACCTTGGAAATCTATAAGAAATTTCCGCTGGCCAAATTGTCAGGAAAGGAACTTCAGCTATGGCAGCCATCAAAGTATCTCTGATAGAGCTATTCTGCAGTAATTTATTTCTGTCTTTACTAAAGGCCAGGACAGGAAAACTGTAACCCCAGAGGGTGAAGGAGGGGAGTTAGCATGCAATGTGATTTCTCAACTCAGGTATTTCTCTCCTAAGAATAGACTAAGCTTGTTTCTTAAAGAGAGATGTTCAATTAAACAAAACATTCAGTATAGTTTGTTCAAAAATTTATCACTTTTCAAACGAGGTAAGCGGATTGTGATCATGAATCATTATTTTCAGTAGCAGCTTGTGCATGGTTCTGTTTCGAAAAAAACAGACTGCCCCTTTCCCTTTCCTGAAGTCTGCTCCGAAACACGCTTTTTAGCTTTGTCTAAACTCTGGTTTTGTTTGCTTTTAGGAATTCCATATAAGCAGTTGACAGTTGGGGTTCCCAAGGAGATTTTCCAAAACGAGAAGCGAGTTGCATTGTCTCCTGCCGGTGTCCAGGCCCTGGTCAAGCAGGGCTTTAATGTGGTCGTGGAATCAGGTGCAGGCGAAGCTTCCAAGTTCCCAGATGATCTCTACAGAGCAGTAGGAGCCCAGATCCAAGGAACGAAGGAAGTTCTGGCTTCTGATCTGGTGGTCAAAGTAATTACTCTCTTCTCTCTTTCGTTCATAGCTTCATGTCATTTGTTGAGACAGGGTCTCAGTGTGTAGCCCTGGCTGGCTTGGAACCCACAGACATCCACCTACCGTTGCCTCTCCAGTGCTGGGATCAAAGCCACCACACCCAGCTTTTCCAAGTTTCTTAGTGCTCTTCCTTTTGTTTTTAATTGACACATAATTATTCATATTCATGCAGTGAAATATATATATAATATATACATATATTACATACATACATATGTATGTTTAATGTACATACAATGTACAATGATCAACTCAGAGAAGTTTGCATGTTCATCATCTTAAACATTACCCGTTCAGCTTTTCCTATTTGAAAGTCATACTCTTTTTTTTCTCAACGAAACCATGGAAGGGAAATGGAGACCTTCATTTTTATATTAGCCGGGGAGATTTTTTTACTTCCTATTTTTTAGTTATACATTTTTTAGTATCTCAAGACCTTTTAAAGTCGCTCGGCCTATGGGTCACTCAGCCCAGTGCTCCCTTCTCCAGAATGGTCATGCCATTTCTAGAACAGGAGTATGTGGGGTAAATGACTGTCTTCAGTTATTAGACACTGCACACCGTATCCTGGGCTGTGTTCAATAACGTCTTTCCATTCTAACAGTGTATAGTCATCAGCAGGAAGTCTGTATATAAATGGGTCATGTAGTCAATTAAAAGAGACTTCTACCCAGCCAGTATAAAAACGAAGATATCTATTTCCCTTCTATTCATAATGTACTTGGCTGGGGGCCTCTCTATTGAATCAAGCCTGTTCTTGTTCCGAGGAAGAACAGGTTTAGGGAATCATTCACTTGGTTTGATGCCTCGGGTGTCAGTGGTCTCAGTTGAGCCTTTGATGAGGGCCAGTAGAATCAACTCGGAGCAGTCCTCGAGTTTTTATTAATCTCCGAGATAGATTGTGTGTGTGCGTGTTGCTGGTTTCACATATGCCAGGTAAGTTCTCCACCACTGAACCATACCTCCTGCCCAAAGAGTCACAGGTTCTCAGCCTAGATTCACATGAGTCACCAGCTCAGGGATAATAGGAAAAGGCGCTTTGGTAAATGAAGAAAAAAAAATGCCATGATAGGAAGTGATGGGAACATCATTCTTGTTTGTGTTTAAAATGTAAATCCTACAGCCTGTGTTTTCTATGCTCGCTTCAAACAGAACAAATATAGGGAGACTTCTTACCAGAATAATGGATCGAAGCAAGAGTAAGTTTAATTTGGTAGCGATGCTAGTTTACATTGTGTTCCTTTATAGGTCTGGAACTTAAATCTATACCATAGAGTCTTTAACAGACAACATTTCCAGTGCCTCACTACCTCATATATTCATGTTTGCCAAAATTAGTAAAAATTGAGTCTTTTCATTTGTTTGTTTTTTGGAGACAATGTTTCACTATGTAGCCCTTGCTGGCTTCTAACTGGACTTGTGGACTAGGCTGCCTTCCCTGTCACAGAGATCTGCTGGCCTTTGTCTTTCGGTGCTGGTATTAAATATGTAATTGAGCCTTTGAACATAAAACAAATTTTATTTTTTGTCTTTTTTTCCCTAATATCTCGTAGTTTTAAAACAGATTTAACAGTAAGTTTGGGGAGACCAGGTTCACTGTAAAGTCCTTGTAATATCTCAGTGCTATGTAGCTGTTACAGCTGACCTGGTGCTGTGTGCTGTTTACTCAAGACAGGTCACAGGTCATCAGTCACAGGATGGATAGCGGACATCTTCACATGCTTTGCCTTGCTTAAGGTCAGACAGACATTTATTGATGGAAGACTTCTCTCAGAAGAACTATCTAAACAACAGTGACGTGCCTTATATAAATTGTCCTGTTTGCTTAAAAAACATGGTGAAGGTATTTGTCCCGGACTGCTCTGCTCCACGCTTCGGGGCCAAAATGTCCCAGCCCAAGCTGCTGCTTTGGTTTTTGGGTTAGGGTCTAGCAAGAGAGAGAGTGGGGATAAAGGGGAAGAGATGAGAAGAATGGAGACAAGACAGAGGTTCTGATCAAGTCTCAAGTCTCTTTATTGTCTCTCTCATTGAAGGGAAGTCCAGGGTATTTATACGCTTTTGCCACGTGCCTTGTAGGCTCGGATATGACATAAGCCTTACAGGCATGTGTATCGTGGATAGCACGTGCACCGTGTGCCTTGTAGGCGTGGATACCACGTGCACCTTGCAGCTGTGGGCACTAAACAGCAAAACAAGATATGTGGGATAAATAAGATATTTATCAGAGTGTGCTCAGCTGTTGTAGACTGTTGAAAAACAAGTCTCTTGTCAGGGTATATGGCTCTCGAGATGGCTACAAAGCTGATAGCTGCTTTTGGCTCCCAACAGGTATCGGTCATTTTAATCTGTGTTTTGGCTTTCATTTCAGGTGAGGGCCCCCATGGTGAACCCTACATTAGGCGCTCACGAAGCTGAATTTTTAAAGCCGTCAGGAACTCTTATTAGCTTCATCTACCCAGCCCAAAATCCAGACTTGCTCAATAAACTTTCCGAAAGAAAAACTACAGTTCTGGCGATGGACCAGGTTCCAAGGGTAACAATAGCTCAGGGCTATGATGCTCTCAGCTCCATGGCCAACATTTCTGGGTAAGTATATTCTTCTCCATTTCGGTTGACCCAAATCACAGGGAGGTAGAATGGGTGTTCATAGAGTTTAACCTCGCCATAATTGTTGGGGACTGAGCTCTTTACACCTAAATTAGTTCTTGGGATTTGTTTTATTTCTTTTCACAGTAGTTACAGTAATATATGTTACACGTCCTATCTTTATGGTTAGAAGCAACATTTATACCAAAGGAAGTAGCTGTCCGAGTGTCTGAATGAGACACTTATTTTTTAAAATATTTATTTATTTTATGCATATGAATACACTGTAGCTATCTTTGGACATACCAGAAGAGGGCATCAGATTCCATTACAGATGGCTGTGAGCCACCATGTGGTTTCTGGGAATAGAACTCAGGACCTCTGGAAGGCAGTCAGTGCTCGTAACCTCTGAGCCATTCCTCCAGTCCCCAGAAGCTGTATTTCTATGCTGTGTGTACATGCATCAGAGTGCAATGGTTGTTTTTATAGGTTACATATAGTTGAAGACTGACAGTTTCATGTGTTTTAATGTAATACAGGTTGAGAACCCCTGAAAATTGGGGACTAGAAGTGTTTCAGATTTCTGTCTTTTTCAGATTTTGGAATATTCATAGATGAGGTGTTTTGGACTTGAGATTCAAGTGTACACAGGGAGTTTATGTTTCATATACACGTTATACACATGTTATACACATAGCCTGAAGGTAGTTTTGTAAATGTATTTTGGTAATTTTCTTTATGAGATGGTGCATTTCAGAACTTTTTTTCTCCTTTGGGATGTTTTAAATACAAAGTTGGTATTTTGTGCTTGATCTGTGACCCATTACATGTCCCCTGTGAGGTTAGGGATGTGACACTCTGCTTGTAATAATGTCCGTGCCCCATGTGGGACAGTTGTGACTTTGGATGTTTATATCAGGAGTGTTTAGCATGCTGTATTATAATTAATTAATTAACTAATTAAAAAATAGTCTAGCTGTGTAGTCCAGGCTGGCCTAGAACTTGTGTAGTTCAGGGTGGCCTCAGGATTCAAAGCTGTGATTCTGTTGCCTCCAGCCTTCTGAGGGCTGAGATTATAGACACATACCAGTATGCATAGGTTGCTCGAGTTGCTTAGGGTTTCCTTAAGTAAGTTAATAAAATATTTAATGAATTAAGATAATTTCCGTATTAGACGAGAGTTTTCTCTCGTGTCACAGCCTGTTGTTTTTACTAGAGGGTGTCCTCTTCTGAGGCCTCGGTGACAGTGGATCTCATTTGTCAGCACTGCTATCTTCCCTGTCTCTCTCTTTTTTAGAGCTCTGTTTCTATTTAATAAACTATAGAGGATTTTTAAAATTTCTTGGGACTTTCATACATGAATACAATGTATTTTCATTCACATTTACTTCCCACCCCTCCTCTAATTTCTTCCCAATTCACTGCCCAGCTCCTGACCCCTGAGTCCCTTTTGTGCTGACCATATACTCATTGGTGTAGGGCCATCTACTAGAGCATGGTTGACTTACCAGGGACCACATTATCAAAGAAAAAAACCTGACTCTTCCTCCTCCAGCATCTGCCTTCCTGTTCCACAGTGAGGGTGGGGGAGCCCCTCATCCTCCATGCTGAGGTGTTGATTGGCTTGGTCATGAATTGGCAGGTGACCTCCGCTGCTGTGAGTTCATGAGCACAGTGGTCTGGTCTTCCTCAGGAGACCTTGTTTTGCTGTGGTCCTCCGAGAGATCTGGAGGGAAGAGGTGTGAAGAGGTGTCTTTGTTTGTGGCTGATAAACACTTGCTCTTTGTACTTTGACCAGTTGTATTTTTGCGATAGCTGCTATCCCCATACCAAGAAGATTCTCTGGTGTGGTCTAAGGGCTGCACACGTATATGGACATAATGGCATGAATTTAGACGGCAGTTTGGTCCTCTGTCCAGTTAGCACATTAAAGCAGTAGGTTCACCCCTGGGGCCTATGAGCTCTCCAACCATGAGTTCTTGGCTAGATTTAAAGTACCCAGGTATGAGTGTCTGTCTTTGAAGCAAGACTTTACTCAAAAATTAGTTATCATCAATGTGACATTTGTACTACTATCATGTCCCTGATAATGAACTTTTTCCCCCAACTCTTCTCGGAAGAGTATTATCCCTTGTGTAGAGTAACTTCAGTTAAACTAATAATAATAATAATAATGATATATATATATACATATATATATGTATATATATGTGTGTGTGTATATATATACACATATATAATATGTATATATTATATATATTATATAATATATTATAAATAATATTTATATACTAATATATATTATAACTAATACATATATGCCTATGATAGTAGTGGGTTTCCATATGACTTTTCCAAACATCTTAACAATTAAAAACATTGTTGGATGCATGACTATTTTTGGTTTAAATTATACCACAGTTCCACAGTAAAATAACATGGTATTGGCACAAAAATAGACATTGATCAATAGGATAGAATCAAGAACCCATAATCTATATACCTGGTTTTTCACAAAGATGAGAAAAACACGCATTGACGAAATTATAACATCTTTAACAAATGCTGCTGGGGAAAATTGGACATCTACCTGTAGAAGAAACTTCATCCTTCCCTTTTACCCAGAACTCAAATCAGTTTCAGGTGGACCAAAGGCCTCAGTGTTAGATCTGAAACTCTAAGGCCTCTGAGGGAAAGACCAGGATCTGGGATCAGTAAGGACTTTCTGAATGGGACTTCAGTCACTCAGGAAACAGGCCAAGAGTCAACAAGTGGGACTTCATGAGATGAAAAAGCTTCTGTACTGCGAAGGGAACTGTTAATCAGAGGCTGAGGCAGCCTACAGAATAGGAAAGACTGCAAGTGTCTTGTGTGGGATGTCACATAGAAATGCATTCTAAGCTCATCTCTGCTTGAGGAAGATAGCCATGATCACATTGCTTTCGAGGGACTGGAATGACCGCTGCCTACCTGAGAGGGTGGGAACATTCTGGAGATAGGGTGATGCCCATGAAATCAGCCTCCCAAGGAAACTAACCAGATTAAAATTTAAGCTAATGTGATTGACACACCAACAAAAGTATTTAAAGGGAAAACAGTGCATGGGGGGAAAACCTCAATATAAATAAAGTATTTTCACAGAGTCTTGCACGAACTAGAGGGCTCTTAGGTTTTTATTTTTTAGGTTTATCATTATCTCTGTGAATATGGGCAAGCATATCTGGAGGTCAGAGGACAGATTTTAGGAATAGGCTCTTTTGCTCTCTGTCTTACTGGGGAGGGTCTCTTGTTTGTATTGAGCTTTTTTTTTTTTTTTTAAAGATTTATTTATTTTATGTATACGAGTACACTGTAGCTGTCTTCATGCACGTGAGAAGAGAGCATCAGATCCCATTACGGATGGTTGTGAGCCACCATGTGGTTGCTGGGAATTGAACTCAGGACCTCTAGGAAGAGCAGTCAGAGCTCTTAACCACTGAGCCTTATCTCCAGCCCTGTACTGAACTTCGTACCCTAGGCTAGCTGCTTCCGTCACCTTCCAGGTGATTCTCCTCTCTTCAGCTCCCAGCTTCACACCACACCCGATCACTGCCAAGGCAGTGCTAGATTACAAACTTGTGTCACTATTCAGCTCTGTAAATGTGGGTTTCTGGGATCAAACTCAGTCTGGCAGGCTTACACAGCAAGCCCCTTTACCCACTGAGCCATCTCACTGGCCCAAGTTTCCTGTTTCAGATGTAACATTTAAAACATGCCGTGTATTAAACATACCACACAATTTGCGTTTCAGCTGTTCATCCTGTTCATATGGGCTGTCATTATATTAAAGTTAAAACAAGTTCACACAACTGGGTGGGGATGGCTGTCAAGATAGCTCAATCAATAAAGCGCTCGGTGCCCAAGCTTGAGGATGTAGGTTTGATCCCTAACACCCACATAAAAAGCCAGATGAGCTGGCACAAGTTTGTAACCCTGTCTTCAAAAAATAAAACAGAGGGTTCAAGGCTCCTGAGGAACGACACCTGAGGTTGGCTTCTGATCGTCACAGGTTTTGTCCTCTGACATATGTGCTCCCACCCGAACACATGCACCAGCACACATACAAGTAATAAGTAAACACATTTAGTTAATCTTAGTAGAAGGTAGCAAATGGTTTACTGAAAAGATTGTTAGTGGTATAAAATCTGTGTGGGGGGCAAAAGAAATTGTTGCCATGTATAGTGGCTGGAAAAGTGACTGCTACACAAGATGGGACTTAACATGTCCCATGCAGAAGTCTAGGAATGCTGTTGATTCCGTCATGTAAAAGGCATGTATGTGGGAGAATGTCAAAATCAGCTCTGGAACAGTGCTTTCAGCTGCAGAATCGTTTGAGTGAACAGAATGTTTTGAGACAATATAAGTAGGTCCCATAGCACCACAGACTGCAGGTTGCACTCAGACGGAGGGAGCAGAGCGTTTAGAAACACCTACTTTCTATCTGGAAAATATTTTTTTTTTTCTGCTCCACTATGACTTATGGTAATAGCAGTGATGATAGCGTTTTTATATTAATTGTTTTATTAAGTATTACAACTATGAGAGGGAGGTTTCGCTGCAAGCCAGCACATGAGTCTTAGTATTAAAATAGTTGTGTTTGACTAAGTAAAGATAACGTGGAAGTGAGATTAGTGTAGTGGACCCCAGACATCCCCTTAAAAGATTCAGCTCACTGTTAGTTTTTACTGGATAACTTTGTTTCTGCAGTTAAATCCTGTTTACTGAGCGTTTGTCATGCGACAAGAACCACACTGAACATTTCACCCGTGTTAACTTTGTTCTCTCAGTAGCTTTCAGAGCTTGACATGCTCACTGGCTCTTATTTTATACATGAGGAGAACCGGGGTTAACTTTGCTCAGATCTGATCATTTGGTCTGTCTCAGGAGCCCAGATTTTCACCCACTACACATCAAGGGTAGTGATTTTTTTTTCTCCTCTGAGACGGAAATATTATTATATACAATGTCGCACCTAATCTAGAGAGACCTCCCCTAGTGTAATGTAAGTACTGCATAGCCATCAAAGAAAATTCGAAATATACAGTTAAAAAAAAAAAAAAAAAAGGGAAGTTTGAAGATAGAGAGCCTCAACACCCGAAGAAAGGCACTGATGGCATTTGGTGCCTTTTCTTTTTAAACTATCTTGGCCAATCTGTAGTACTTGTTAGGAAGTGGCTGAGTAGCTCTTAGGGTAAGAGTCTTCCTCCACAACAATGCTGCCCCAGGCAGGATTCTCACCCTGCTGCTGACTAGCTGAGTTCCAGCAGGAAAGTGGGCCTTTCACCTTAGTGTCTGTGTTTATGAAGCAAACGTTGTGATTGTATGCATTCAGAGACTGATTGTAAAGGTGGGGGGGGTGTAAGTATATAAACAGTGCTCAGAGTTAATCTCGCCATAGAGTGTACTGTGCAAGCATTAGACTTCTGCAAGTAACCGACAGGTTATAGTAATGTATGGCCTTCCACCTTTTATTTCATGGAGCTGTCTGTTTATTTATTTATTTTTTTTCAGTTATAAGGCTGTTGTTTTAGCAGCGAATCACTTTGGAAGGTTTTTCACTGGCCAGATCACAGCTGCTGGAAAAGTCCCCCCTGCAAAGGTATGTATAACTTCTTTGTGATTTATTTATTATAATATTATGTATACAAGTGTTCTGCCTGCATGTATGCCTGCACACCAGAAGAGGGCACCAGATGTCACCATAGATGATTGTGAGCCACCACATGATTGGTTGCTGGGAACTGAACTCAGGACCTCTGGAAGAGCAGTCAGTACTGTTAACCTCTGAGCCATCTCTCCAGCCCCGCTTCCAGAGTTTCTTAATGAGATAAATTGGAGGTGTCATACAATATGGTTATTTTTAAATGTCTTGCTGTGTGTTATCCTCACTGATGTTACTGTCATAATTAAAAATTTAAAGTGACACTTTAGAGCTGAGTATCTAGTATTGCTTGAAAAAAAATTTGGCTCTTGTGTTTGTTTGTTTTAAAAGTTCTAGTCTTGTTTCTTTTACCTTTTCAGTTTCCGACTTATTTGAATTTTTAAATGGATTTCATCAAGATTGATCTGTGGGTCAATTTACTATTACTTTTAAAAGAACTTCAAGATATTATTCAGTAAATCCGTGTCTCCTGATTACTGCAGTGCCGTAGTTTGTGGAAAACACTTTGATTTCTTCCATCTTGTCAGCCAAGGATGGGGAGGGACATCAAGAGGACAGGAAATCATGGGAGGTGGGACAATCAAGGCACAGCGGGAGGGAGCTGCTGCTTCCTAAATCCAGGTTGGGAATATATATATATAGAGAGTTGTTAATGAGAAGCAGTGAGTAGGAGGGTACAGCATCGGAGGTTACGTCATGGCCCTTCAGTGGGGAGTCCACTGAATATAAGCCCTAAAGTGGCTGGCTGATGCAGGGCCATTTCTACAGGTTATTTTATTGCAACTCAGAGTAGGACAGACACTCTACCCTGTGCCTGGCTTTTTACACGGGGGCTGGGGACCTGAACTCAGGTCCTTGTGTTTGTCTCACAGGTACTTTATTCACTGAGCCATCTCCCTAGCCTAGCTATTCTCTTGAATGTCATTTCTCCTAACTAATCATGTAACCTTTCGATCCTTTCCCTTGTGTTTTTGTTTCCTCTGTAGCTCAGGATGGCCTTCAGCTCCTCTTCTTCCTTGCTTTAGAATATGATTAGAGTGTCTCCTGTGCTATTTCTTGACAGGATAATTAGCCTAGTCCTGTTAGTTTCCTATACTTGTTGCTGTTATTATTATTTTCTTTTTAGAGTCATTGAAACTTGGTGTAGAACAGGGTTGGTGCTTTTGAGTTTAGACTCTGATGTTTGTGGGCTGAGGTCCCTTTCTGACCCAGTTTCAATGGCCTCTCTCCTGTTCCAAATAAACCAATTATCAACATCCTTTGCCATGGTTTCTGAGCACTGCCTAGGGGTCCTGGGAGCACATGGTTCTGACAACATAGACTTCTTAGAAAAGCAGAAGGAGTGTGGGCCTCATGGGTGGGTGAGAATTTACAAACATCCCTGTTCCTGTGGGTGACATTTGTTCCTACAGGAACAAGGGATTGCCTTCAGTCTAGCCATTTATGGGATGCATAACAAGCCTTGTTTTCCCAGGAAGGTCGGCTCAAGGCTAGAAGCAACAGTGTTTTCAGTGTTCCTCTGCAGGCTGGCGAGGCTGGAGTTCTGTGGGATTCTTGGGTTCTCTTGGCTCATATCCTTCTGTGGTTAAGATTTACTTATATGTCATCAAACTTCAGATATGGGTCACTCAAGATGGTCCTCAGTTCTGTGTTTCCTTACCAGTTCTTCAGAAGCATTTGAGCACAAAATAGCAGTTATTACGGATGTCCTGACAAAGTTGTAATTATCTTGGACACGGTTTTCTGTGTTTTATGAACCCAGGAAAGCCTTGGCTTTGAAGAGGGCGAGGTAGTTGGAGTAACATCCTGGTGTTTTGGTGGTAGTTTCTGTACAGTGAGAACGAACTGGTTAATCTTTAACATGCGTGGCACTGATTGCCCTCGCATGGCCTCTGCTCTGAAATGCTGCTGACTGCCAGCGCGTTATTTTTAGGGAAAGTTGTCTGCCGCTGGCATAGGCTGTTTCTTTGACCATTAAAAAAAAAAAAAAAAAAACACCAGGGATTCAGCAGAAGGATAGGCCCTTTGCTGCATTTGTGTGATTGGTCTGCACCACACATTGAGTGTTAACTATGTACCAGGCACTAGGAGTTGTTACCTGGTGGTCTTTTGCCATCACCTAGTAATAAGCTTTAAAACATTTCTTGTTCTTCTTCTTCTTCTTCTTCTTTTTTTCTTCAGATCCTGATAGTTGGTGGTGGCGTTGCTGGGCTCGCTTCCGCAGGGGCAGCAAAGTCAATGGGCGCAGTTGTCCGAGGATTTGATACAAGGTGAGCACGTAACTAGTGATTAATATTTAACTAAAAAATTTGTTTCAAATGGGCTTATTACATTAGAGATTATAATGGTTCACTGAAGATTTTCTCTTTGCCCTTTCCAGTTAAACTTTTTTTTTTGCTGTTTAAAAGTTGGCTCAAACTTGGGAGGCAGAGTCAGGCCGATTTCTGAGTTCGAGGCCAGCCTGGTCTACAGACTGAATTCTAGGACAGCCAGGACTACACAGAGAAACCATGTCTCAAAAAACAAAACAAAACAAAACAAAACAAAACAAAACAAAACAAAACAAAACAAAA
>JANHMN010000014.1:40471445-40502209 GCA_030674055.1 Rhabdomys pumilio | reverse complement strand
AACAAAACAAAACAAAACAAAACAAAACAAAACAAAACAAAACAAAAAGTTGACTCAATAAAACATTTATTATTTACTAAAAAAAAAACCCCAAAATAATAAAGTAATTGATAATTAACAGGCCATCGTTCTTTGTGTACATTGGCACTAGGACCAGAGTTATCTCTAATGAACTTATAGTTTTACTCTGTCCTTTTAATCTTTAGAATGCTTTTGGGTACTGGGCAGGGCATGAGCAAAGCTAACAGGTACGTTGGGAGGAGACTCTGTCTAGCATTGAGTGGATGGAAATAGATAAAACTGACATCACAGACTCCAAATACTTTTTTATTTGGTGAGACTGGATTGTACAAGCCAGGCAAGCGCTCTGTCACTGCAGACCCATCCTTCACGTCACTTTTTACGTAGGAGAAGCCACACAGGAACCCTAATTGTAGTATTTTTGCAAGGGTATCTGATTCAGACAAGGAGAGAGCTTACTATTTTTTTTTCTGAAACTTATTGAACATGTAGGAGAAACCATTTTTCTCTGTGTCTTGTATATCTCTAAGATGGTCATAAAACATTTTCCTCCTTTGTTTGCCAAGAGAAGTTTGATTAAGATTCTTTGTTATTGCTGAAGATGCCAGATACCAGCATTTATTAAATGCTTATCGAGTCCAGTTATCATTTTGTTATTTGATTTTTTTGAGGGTACATCATAAGTTTATTGTAGGTGAGGGCTCCAGAGTGATAACACGGCTGCCGATCATCTCTATTTATTTTTCAGTGCTGGAGATTGAATCTGGGGCCTCGTGTGTGCTCAGCACACACTCTGCCAATGGAACCTTACCCTTGCACTGCCCAATCATGAATATAGAAAAAAAAAATCAAAGTTGCAAAAAGCATGACTTTTCATAGTGAATGTTCACAGAACACAACCAACAGCTCTTTTTTGACCTTAGAGAAGTGAGGTGCTTATAAAATCCACTTCACCTCAATGAGAAAAATGAGGCAATTCCAGAGTAGTCATGACATCACCTGAGGAGAGTCGAGGCCAAAAGTGACATGGCTTCTTTCCCTTTATTTTTAATGCTTGCTGATGAGCAGAGTTTCCAAACCTTCAAGCCTTTAGAGAGTGGATTGTTCATGGTTTCGTTATAATGGATAATGATGTTAAAGTCGAAGTATACATGTTTTGACCTAGAAATGATCTGAAACTTGCTGGGTTAACTGCTGAGCGTTTGGTGTCATTGTTCATAGTGTGAAGTGAGTTGCCACCTAGAGGGCAGCTGCTGTTAAGTGTAGCTGTGGTGGTCTGAGTGAGAAGGACTCCTTGGCTCACATGCGTGAATACTTGGTCAGCATTTGGTGGTCAAGTTTGGGAAGGATTAGGAGGTGTGGCCTTGTTGGAGGAGGTGTGTGACGTGGGGCATGCTTTGAGATCTTAAAAGCCCACACTGTTTCCAGTTAACATTCTCTCTGCCCCATTCATTCATGGCTCGAGATGTGAGCTCTCAGCTGCTGCTTCAGCACCATGCCTGGCTGCCTGCTGCCATGCTCCCCACCACAGTGGTCATGGACTCTGACCCTCTGAAACCGTGAGCTCTAAATGCTTTCTTATGTAAGTTGCCTGGGTCATGGTGCCTTATCAGAGCAATCAAAAGGTAACTGAGATCCTACTTTTATTTGTAATTTATTTACTTACTATAAAAATCACCATAAAGTAGCACATTACATTGTAATGAAAGCATCATGCAGCTTGATTACTGTAGGCCTTCAAGCAAACATGTGTTCAGCCCCGAACTCCATCCGTCTCATTGAATTTCTATCTAGCTAGAACAGCCATTCCGAAGCTGTGTGTTCACAGTTTAATTTCCAATAATATTTTTGCACACCACAAAAAAGAAGCCATGACAGAGTTGAGACTGAAGAAGCAGTTAGTTTTATATCCTTCTTCCCCCACTCCCCCTTCCCTTCTCCCTCTCACTCTGGTCTCGATTGCTCTGGCCCAATGGTTTGTTTGTTTGTTTGTTTATTTATTTATTTATTATATGTAAGTTCACTGTCGCTGTCTTCAGACACCCACAAGAGGGCATCAGATCTCATTACGGATGGTTGTGAGCCACCATGTGGTTGCTAGGAATTGAACTCATGACCACAAGAAGAGCAGTCAATGCTCCCAACCGCTGAGCCATCGCACCAGCCCACCCCGACCCCCTTCTATCCTTCTTCATGACTCATGTGCTCTCTGCGGGCATCCTGTTCTTTCTCTTTACCTGATATTGCCCATTCTTGTTCTCCTTCGCAACTGTTATTCTGTCCCCATGCGTACATCTGTTTGCATATATTCATATATATTTTGTAGATTAGGGTCTGAATCTGAAGAGGACATAAGTTTGTTGGCTTGTTGTTTTTCTTTCCTCCTTTCTGATATTTGGTAACCTTACTTAATATTATATATATCAAGTCTACCCATTTTCCTGCAGATTTTATGATCCCATCTTTTCTTTTTTTTAATGGAAGATTTTTTTTCATACGATATATTCTGATCCTCATTTCTTCCCAGATCCTCCCTACCTCCCCATCCTTCCAGCTCCACACCTTCTTTCTGTCTGGCTCAAGAAAATAAACAGGCAAATAAAAATGACAAAGAGATAAGAATAAGACAAAATGAGCGCCCACCCACTAAAGTTTAAAAATAAAATAAACAAAGAAAGAGACTGAGAAATGCATACAAATGCACAAGCATATACATACCCACGTGCACACACATATACACACATGCACACACACACAGGTACATGCATACATATAGGCACACACAAATACGCATGCATACATACACACACAAAACCTATAAAAACACAAAATCAGATATCATACTAAAGAAGCAAAAGACTGGTGAGGTAGAAAATGCCCAAACAGAGTAATATGAGCCAAAGCATCTCTAAAATACCTTAGAGCTCCTTTGTGTTGGCTGATACTGCTGGCCTGGGGCCTGCCCTTATGTGTGGCTTGTGAGCCACTGAGACTCCACCGGAGGAACTCATTCTTCCTTTGTGAAAGTCTGGTATTTGGAGATAGCTTCTTGGTTGTGGATGAGAGCTCCTGTGTCCTCCATCTTGTGCTGGGATGCTGGCCCAGCAGGTTTGGACCTGCTGTAGGCCCTGGCCATGCTGCCACAGGCTTTGTGAGTTCATTGTGCGGCAGCCCTGTGATATATGTATACCCCTAGTTCTGATGTACTAGCTATTTTTCTGTTGCTGTGAAACACCATGACCAAAGCAATTTGTAAAAGAGGATAAGAGTCCATTAAGACAGAGTGGCGGCATGATGCCTGAAGCAGGAATCTGAGCATTATGGGGACATTCTCCTTCAAACCACCACGCCTGGTTAATATATAAAATATTGTAATGACCGTATTTGTAATTGCAGTGGGCACCTCTTGTGATTGCTGTCATTTAGGATGCTTGAGGTTTATTGTAGGGCAGAGATATTGGTGATTTCTGCCACTGAGATCTTTGTTGTCTCCCATTTTCGAAATAGAATACAGTGATTGGTGTTATTTATTTATTTATTCCAAGTGGAATATATTTTGCATAGTCTAAATATGTTGGCTCTTCACAGTTGACCATTTGTTCATTACAGTTTTCCTTTGAGACACCGTCTCTTATGGTCTAGACTCTTAGAACTCCTATCCCCCTCCTGCCTCTACCTTCTACGTTCTGGGATTACAGGCACATACCACAACATCCATTTGCTTTCTAAAACCAGTCTACAGATCTCTGAGGACTGAGCCTCCCCCAGTCACTTTATTTGAATATTAAAGTATTTCTAATAAAAGTCATTTATGCGGGAAAAATCTCACAAAGAGAACAAGCTCTGGACAATTGTAAAAGGAAAACCTCAACTTGTATGATGCAAATGAGAACAAATTTTTTTTTTTTTATGATTCATTTATCTATTTTGATGTAGGTGTGTACACTATTGCTGTCTTTAGACACACTAGAAGAGGGCATCAGATCCCATTACATATGGTTGTGACCCACATGTGGTTGCTGGGAATTGAACTCAGGCAGGACCTTTGGAAGAGCAGTCAGGGCTGTTAACCACTGAGCAATCTCTCCAGCCCTTGATAGCAAATCTTAATGTGTATCAGATATCATATCATTATCAATATCGAGATCAAAAGAAATATCACTGGGGTTAGTAATAGTGACATTCTCCCTTTTGTTTAAATAGAAATTGGGATTCTTGTTTTTTCCCCTAAGAAAAAAATATGTAAGAACTGCCTATGTCTCAAAAGCCATGGGAACAACCAAGCCAGAGATAGCCAACCAAACTCTTGACTTTGAACTCTGTAGGGTTCACTTAGAGCAGTGGTTCTCAGCCTGTGGGCTGAGACCTCTTTGTGAAACCTCTATCCAAAAATACTTACATTACGATTCATTACAGGAGCAAAATTACAGTTATGAAGTAGCAAAGAAAATAATTTTATGGTTGGGAGTTACCCCCAAATGAGGAACTGTGTTAAAGGGTCACAGCATCAGGAAGGCTGAGAACCACTGGTTTAAAGTGTTTACATACACGGAATGTATCCCTGATCTAATTAACCGCTGTTTTCCCTTCAACACTGCAGAGCTGCCGCTTTGGAACAGTTCAAATCCCTTGGTGCTGAACCCTTGGAGGTGGACTTGAAGGAATCTGGTGAGGGCCAAGGAGGATACGCAAAAGAGATGTCCAAAGAGTTTATTGAAGCTGAGATGAAGCTCTTTGCTCAGCAGTGCAAGGAAGTAGACATCCTTATCAGTACAGCTCTGATTCCAGGTATGCTGCTCAGTAGCTGTTGTCTTTAAAGAACAAATGAGAATTTGACGCTTAAATGAGGGTTGTTTTAGTTAGGGTTTCTATTGCTGTGTTAAAACACCATCGACAAAACTAGTTTGGGAAGGCAAAAATTAGTTTGTTTTGGCTTGCAACTCTCAGATGACACTCGCTGATCCAAGTCTGGGCAGGGAGGGACTCAAGAAAGGAACTGAGGCAGAGGCCATGGTGGAGTGCTGGTTACTGGCTTGCTCTTCGAGATTGCTCAGCCTGCTTTCTTATGCAACACAGGACCACTTGCCCAGAGATGGGACAACCCACAATCAGCTGGGCCCTCTTACACCAATCACTGACTAACAAGATGCTCCATAGACTTGCTTTCAGTCTTACGGAGGCCTTTTCTCAATTGTGGCTGCCTCTTCTCAGATAACTCTTGTGTCAAACTGATAACACGTACTACACCCACACCCACACTCTGCACACAAACCAAATCAACTAGTTCAAGGACAAATAAGTGTTTCGTGTTTGAATTCTTTTAAAAAAATATTTTCAGGTGGAAGATAATTTTGTACTTATGTTTGTGTACAGGAAACTTAGCAGTGTACATTTAACCCCATTTAATGGCGAGTTCTATTAGCCTTTGCCTTTCCCAGCTTGGCAATATAAGCCACAGACTTAGGACCCAGGATAGTGTGTCCTCAGTGGCGGTGGATCTCGTCATATCTGTCATTGTAATTGGTCTCAATAGCTTCCACCAGCTTAGCCAGAGCACCCTTGTCTTCTGAGTTCACCTGTGTGAAGGCAGCAGCAGTGTACATCTTCCTGTGGACCAGGTGCCCAGCCTGGCCTTCCCCTTGATGATGCAGTAAGGCACCCCCATCTTGTGACACAGGACAGGCAGGAGGAGCACCAACTCAATGGGGTCTGCATCATGGACAATCACCATTAGCCGACCCTTCCTGTTTTCCACCAAGGCGGTGATTGTATTGACCTCTAGAGCACACAGCCACTTTGCCTGAGTGTTTGGGCTGCTCCAGTCACCACAGGGCAGTTCCAGTAGACTGTGACTTAACGTTAAAGAGCTCACTTTCACTCCACAGTGATTTCAGGTGAAGAAACGCACACATCGCTGCACGTGTTTGAATTTAAACAAAGGGGTTTTGTTTGTGTCTTCACGCATCTATGTTTAGATCATAGGCTATTTTTTATGCACCACATTGTATCCAGAAGCAGTGTCTTTACTACATTTTTGATAAGGTGCTAACCTATTTCCCCTTTTCAAGGCACTATGTTTTCATTGTAGAAAAGTGCCGAAAGCCCTAAAGACTTAAAAGCCAAGTCAGAAATTCCATCAGATATCAGCATGGCTAATATTTTGGTGATGTTTCCACGTGACAAAGTGTTTCTGTGTATTTGCATGTATTTATGGGATCTGCAGGGAATGCTTTTATTTAAGGATATGGCACTTTGTTCTTAACATTTTTTGCCAGTCTTTTTTTTTTGGGGGGGGGGGGGGGGGGGGAAGATTTATTTTATGCTCAATTACATGCATATCTACATGTGTCTGTGAGTACAGTGACATTCGAGCCATAAGAAGGCATTGAATTCCCTGGAGCTAGAGTCAGGGACTGTTGAGAGTCACCTGCCATGGATGCTGGTCCTTTACCAAGGACAGTAAATGCTCCTAACCACTGAGCCACCTCTCCAGCCCTGACGTGTTTGTCTTGTTCACCAGATTGTGAGGCCCCTGACAGCAGGGATTATTTTTAAATCTTAATTTTTTTTATATAGTGTTTGTGCAGAGTGTATAATATCAAACCAATAAACATTTACTGACCAGGAAAGAACAGCTTGATGTGGATACATCTTGTACTTTCCTACCTCTTCCCCCATCCTTTGCTTCTACTGCTGAACAATCAGTACCATGTTGCCTGTGTTTTTTTCTGCTTCCTGAAAGAAAACCAGCCGGATGACGAGAGCTAAAGGTTGCACGGTTGCTGGCATTTGAGTCTGCGCAGGCCTCTTCTTCTTTATATCGAAACTTAAACTTTCCTTCCCACGACCCTTTTGCCTGAGAAACTTTTACATGAGCCCAGGTATTTAGGTGTACAAATCAAGCATTCACTGGAAATAGATAAGTTTTAGTTTGTATGTATTTTTTAGCATTTATTAAGATTAAAGCAAGTTTACATACTAATGAAATGGATATGCTTGTTGGTTGTACATAAAGAATGATGTTTGGGCCGGATATTTGATCCTACAGAATCTGGAGCATTTTCAATAGTTTTCAGAGTTGATTGATATTTTCACTTTATACTCACCAACTCTGAAAGTATTGCTTTGCATACAGAGTACACAGCAGACAATGGCAAATGTTTGCTTAGGGTCATTCAGAAATCAATGGAAATTTTGTTCTTGTTTCAAGCCAAATTTCTTTTAGGTTTTTTTTTTTTTTTTTTTTTTTTGGTTTGTTTGTTTGAATGTTTGATTTTGTTAGGACTTCTGTTTACACAAATGGTAGATGAGCTGGTTTTTCCAGCTTCTGCCACCTCACCAGAGCACTGTTAGATGAGGCAGATAGGCGAAGGGAGGTATGGGCCATCCCTTGGGTGTGTCTGAGTAGAGAAATGAGGCTTATGTTTGTGTGCTTGTCATGAATGGAGATCAGAAGCCATTGGATGGTGTTTGTGGAATCTGGCAGCTATGATGGAAATCATACACAAGCAGTGGCAGGAGAGCACCCCAGGATCCCCCTTTTGTGACAGTGACTCCCAAGAAGGAATTAGGATACCTGTGCTGTAGCCATCGAACTGGGTGTGCCTGCACCTTGGAGAAGGCAGTGCTAGGAGCTGCCATTCAACATGTGGCCAGCAGAGGGCGCTAAGACATTTATTCATTGAAGGAATAATAAAGACAGGAAGCTAGAAATGGTAGCCATTTTGTCATAGTATATATCTTTGTTATTGATTATAAAGCTTTGAGTGATGCAACTCTGGACCTCTTAGGTGAATATACTGACCTTTTGTGCCTACCTGCATAGCTTGTTTTGAGACAGGGTTTTGTATAGCCCAGAGAGGTCTTAAATTTATCATCTAACACGCTTCAGCCTCCTAAATACTGGGGTTACAAGATTACAGATGGCCATTCTCTTTGTCTTTCTCTCTCTCGGTTTCTACTCAGTGTATTTTAGTAGAAGGTCAACTGTGTGATAATCTTTTTTTTTTTTTTTTCCCTGTGTGATAATCTTGAAGACTAGCTAGTAGCTAGAGAAGTTTTGCTAATCTGTTTCACTGCATTTCCTATTTTCCAAAGCCATAATTCTTCACCTTACACTTGCAGGGAGTTTGTGGTCAGTACATTGTCCCAGAGTCTGTTCTCAAAAGGCTGTCTGGCTTAAGTCCTGCAATTTTTTTTTTTTAAAGGAAAGTGAAAACTTAGTCAGTATATAGTGTGTGTGGGCTGAAATAGTTGTGGAAGGACATAATTGTTGTGCTGCCTCCACTGAGTTGGGTGATGAGTTAGAGGTGAGAGGTTTACTGGATGTAAGCAGTGTCAAGAATGGCTACCTACAGTCTCAGTGGTGTTCAGTGCAGAGGAGAAAGCTCCCTGTCCCGTCTTTGCTAGATTTACTAAGGCAGAAACTACCTCTGTTACACTGAAAATCTTTCCTGATAGTTGCCCAGCTAAAAATTCATGATCAGGTCTGGGAGATTGCTTAGTCGGTGGAGCGTCGGCCACAGGGACCTGAGTTCAGATTCCTGGCCTTGGTGTACAAGCCTGGTGTGGAGACATGTGTCTGTAACTCCAGTGCTGGAGGAGGTCAGAGATAGGTGTATCCTGGAGAGTTGTTGGCAAATCTGTTTAGCTAAATGGCGGCTCTAGGTTCAGTGAGAGACCCTGTCTTAGAAAAAAGAGCAAGGTGGAGGATGGTAGAGAAATATACCTGATGTTCTCCCCTGGTCCCCACACATGGCCTTCTTCCATGCCTGGGTGCACACATCTATATATGTACTGGCACATGTGTACACTGTGCACACCAAAATAAAGATCCACAAAGACTGTGGTTGCATAGCTTTCTTGCTCCCCAATCTCCTGTTTTAGGTCTCGCTGTTTTCAATTTAGTGGCCCATGGTTCCTGAAAGACCTGAGATTTCATTTAATAATGGTGTCTACGTCTTGTTTCATTTAGGTTCTCAGCATCATTTAGTTAAAGTCATCTAGCTTGGTCAAAGTTAGATCATAGCCCCTGACTCCCAGTTTACCCATGTTATAAGTTTGATATCCTTGGTGATGTGTTTATTGCCCCTCGTCCTCCTTGTCCTCCTCATCATCCATTGTCATCATCATTGCCATCCTCCTCCTCCTCCTCTTGTGCTTCTTGTTCTTCTTCTCCTCCTCCCCTTCCTCCTCCCAGCCCTCCTCCCTCTCCTCCTGCTCTTTCTCCTCCTTTTTTCTTTGTTCCAAAATTAGCTTTTGGGTTTCATGTTAAACTTAACGCTAACTGATGTTTGCTATCAGTCATGCTGGCCAGCCATCACCTCAGATCATCTAAGGTCCTTCCGTAACATCACATACTGCCTTTTCATTTCAACACATCATCCCTGTTCTTTCCTGCCTCTTGAAATCCCACCTGTTCAGTTGCTACTTCTACAGTGCCTCTGGCATCCCACTGGGCGGTGGGATGAGCTAGTTTTCCTGCACGCATAGCATCTTGCCTGGGCTTCACATCACTGCAGTAGTTAGCCCCATCCTGCCCTCACTGCTCTGTCTTCAGGAGTAAAGTGTCTGTTCCCACCATATCTGTCACGGCCAGTGCTTGACCTAGTGCTTCATGCACACTAGTGGCTCAGCAAGTATGGTTCACTCATAATCCTGTATGTGTTCCCTCAGGTCTTGGTTGGCATGGTCACTTTTATTCTTTCAAGGCTATCTAAAGAAAACTGGACAGAACACTCTGTTGGATCATTTTTTTTTAATAGGAACACAGTTGAAGCTAACTTAAGGCTGGAAACTTAGCTTTCTTAAATTATCCCAAACAGGAATACATGCCCAGTCAGCCACATAAGGTGACTTAGCTTGACCTGTCAGGCAGTGGAGTCAGGAAGTAGTGGAGGATGTTTGGGAATTGTAAAGTGTCTTGTCAGGAAGGAAGATATTTGTTGATTATAAATTATAACATCTTAGGCCACTTATATTTAGATTTGCTTTAACACTTAATCCCACTTAGGTAGTAGTATGTTTCTCCTAGTTAGGGCCTATAAAATATCCCTGTCGCAGGACACCTAACTCCTCCACAACTGGGGAAGAGTTGGGAAGGAGATGGTTTCCTCCGCTGAGACCCAACCTGAGATGTTGCAGTCTCTTGAAAAGTTCATATCAATTCTGCCTCTGATGCTGCCCATTTTTTTTTTCTTGAGTGCATCTTCATAGGATAGAATAACAGTCTGAAGAGATATTTCAGACAGAAGTCTAATGCAACCATAACTGACACTTGCTGGTGGAGTTCTACTGAGAGAATTCTTACTTTGGCAACTGTACAAGGCTTTTGAAAAGCCAGAAGACTTTATCATTCAGAGGTTTTATTTTTTATATCTTTTCTTCTCTGTGCACGTTATGATTTTAGAAGTCAAAACTACATTGTGTAGATTAGCAACTCCCAATGTTTTGGAAGTTATACTATTTTTTTTTTTTTGAGTGTCTGATACGTCCTTCATGGTCCCCTCTCTTCCATATAGTTTATGACTCTATGGAATTTGAAAACCTTGCTTCCACACTAGTGCTTATTCTGAGAATTCTGAAAGACAGCAAGAAATGCTTCCATGTTACAACATCAAGGGTTGGTAACCACAGGCTGTCTCTGTACCTCTTGGTAGCTTTCAACACAGATAGGGCTGCTTGTCATCAGATGGAGAATGCCAGAAGTCTGGAGTCTTATGCTGACATTTGTCAGTCTTGGCTTCTTGGGTGTGTCTGACACACTTTGTGGGCTGCTGAGCCATGTTTAACAAATGTTCTCTTAGGAAAGTTGATTCCACACAGTTGTGTTCTGGTTTTGCCTGTTATTTCTCCAAAAGTATGGTGCAAGATGGAGAAGTATTATGTTCTTCTCCTTGCCAGTCCTTGAGTTGAATGGCTTGGGAGATGAGACCCCTTCTAGGGACGAGCTCCCATTAACATCTCATCGTCAGTACATAGCAGTTGTGAATTCCGGATCCTTTCCCATCTGCTCCGTTCTTTATTATGACAGTCTGGCCCTAACTCCACAATCTTTGCTATAACACATTGATCCAAGAGTGTGAAACTGTTTGGTTTTACATGTAGAGATCTACTGTTTGCCCATGTAACATTAACAGGTCTCATTCCCACCAGTGGGGATCCGTTAAGTGTTGCTTACACCATGACAGGGCTCGCTCGGGAGATCGCCCTGGGCACTGTCTCTGTTTGAGGAGTGAGTGTGCACGGGAGCCTGCAAGTGTCACACAACACCTTCATTTCCATTTGTTTTGCTAAGATGAGTCACATGGTCTAGGAGTTCTTGACTAGCCTTGTGTCCAGGAATAAGATAACATTGTATTAGTTTGTTAAGGCTTTCATGGCAAAGTATAACTGACTGGGTCACTTGAACAACAGAAACATATCTGCTCACAGTTTGGGGGGGATCTAGAAGTTTGTGATCAAGTTGTTGGCAGGATTGGTTTCTCCTTGGTTGAAGACTTGAGACTTTTTCTTTTTGGTTGAAGATGGCTGCCTTTCTCAGGCCTTTGTTCTCTCTCCTCTGTGTGTGTGTGCATTCCTGGTGTCACATTTGATATTTAATTTCTTCTTCTTTAAGGATACCAGTAAAGTTAGGCTCAGGGCCTAGGTTAACTCAGCCACGTCTTTAACAGCCCCCATCTCCAAATTCAGTCAGTGCCATAGGAATCGACATACAAATGTTAACGCATTCCCCAACAAATGCATCAGAGTCCCTTAGATCCTGGGGGACAGGAAGGAGGTGAGGAGGAAGAGCAGTGAGGGAATCGAGACCAAGCATGCTATCTCTCCACAGATGTCCTCGGGGACCTATTTCTCCAAGAAGCCCACCCAGCTCCCGTTTTCTCTCAGATTCCAAAAATGTCATCATAGTTTGAATCTACCAAGGGATTAATCTATCTGTTAGGTCAGTAGCCTCTAGACCTAGTCATTTTCCAAAATCCCATTAGCAATTAAACCCCAAATATGCAAGGCTATGGGGGATAGTTCATATTCATATTTGCATGCCACGACAGTGAAACTTTTTTTGCTGTAATGGATCTTTCCTCCTTCTCTTCTTCATTCTCTTTCCCTTCTTCCTCTTTCTCCTCTTCTTCCTGACCTTCCTCCTCTTCCTCCTCTTCCTCCTTCTCCTCTTCCTCCTCCTCCTCCTCTTCTGACAGGGTCTCTTATAATGCAGGCTGGTCTTGCTTGACCGTTCTCTGTAGCTGATGGTTAGGTTGAATTCCTGATCCTCCAGCCTTCATCTGCTGGGTGCTAGGATTACAGGCATAGGCCCCCACACACAGTTCATAATGAAATTTCTTTATATGCAAAACACTGATGTTTGTGCTGTTTTCTTGACACTTTTAGTTTTACATTTAGGTAACACACAGTATTGCGTTACACTTAAGACCGTCCTTGGTAGTACTTGTTGGTGACAAATCTGTCCTGGTTTTAGGCAAACAGATTCTGTATGTTGTGCATCTGTGAGTATGGCGTTAACTTTATCATGCTGGGTTAAGGCAGAACGCTTTTCTTGAGCCTCTAATTTGATGCTTTACAGGCCAGGAAGTTAGGAATTTTCCCATGATTACTTGTCATTGAGTAATTCCAGCAAATAATTCTCTGTGCTTTTTGGAATCATTATAAAAACTTGTGGTTAATCCATTTCATGTTGCTGTCTTTTTGTTCTTAATAGTTTTTGTGGCTTCTTCTTAATTTCTTTTCCCTCCCCTCTCTTCTCCTCCTTTTCTCCTCTCCCCATTTTCTCCCCTCCCATCTCCTCCTCTCTTCTCCTGTCCCCTCACCTTCTGTCCCCCCTCCTCTTCCTTCCTTTCTTTCTTCCTTCTCTCTCTTGTCCTCGCCCTCTCCACTTTCTTGATCAAATTTGCCTGCGCAGATTGGATTCTTTTTCTAATATGATAGACCCAAGAGAATTTATTGATTTCAGATGATCAAGTTTGCCTTGATTTATTCAGAGAGGTACATTACAAAATCTTCCAGTAAACAGTTAGTCTTTGTTATTTAGTTTAACTGAAATGATATTTTGAATTTAGTGTTGTAGGGAAACCAAGGATATATCTTTTTGCCATATATCAGTAAGTTATTGAAATTCTTTTCAGAATTTAGTAACTTTTTTTTTACTTGCTTCTAATTTGAATCCTTTCAAACTACACCCAGTGTAGATTTATTGAAAAAGTCATGCTTTTTCAAAGGATTCTATGTGTTCATTAACATCGCAAAATAAATTCTGGATGAGCCTAGTATCTCATGTCTGCAACTCCAGCACTTGGGAAACAGAGGCAGGCAGATCACCAGTTCAGTGCCATCTTTGCCTGCGTAGCAAGTTTGAGTTCAGCCTGTGAGTCTGACTCAAACACAGTTTATACAAGTCACATCCACACATGCTTACATCAAAAACCATTTGTTTATAGAATGAAACAGCCACATTTATGATGCACCACAGAGATTCAGAGGGGCCTTGCACTAATCGGAAACACTCCTATCTGTCCCACACAGCAGCTAATTGAACAGAAAGTGGCATATTTTGTTTCCGATGATTTATTTGTTATTTGGGCACTAGAGTTTGAGGTCCTCATACATGGTAGGCAAATGCTCTACAACTTAGCAACAGCCCTCACCAGATGAGATTTTTTTTTTTATCATCCTTGCTACTCTTCTCAGAGAAAGGAGCGCCTAACCTTCAAGTCCTCATCTTAGTTAGCTCTCAAGTCATGACAATTTTAAAATTCTTTAAAATTCTTCTCTCATGTATTATATCCCCTCCCTCCACTCAACCCAGTTTTCCTTCTTCTTCCGTCTCTCTCAGATCCACCCCTTCAGTTTCCCTTCAGAAAAAGAACAAGCCTCCCAGGGAACATGGCATAAGATACAATAAGACTAGGTCAAAAAACCCTCATCAAGGCTGGGTGAGGCAACCCAGTAGGAAGAAAAGGTTCCAAGAGCAGGCAAAAGAGTCAGGGATAGCCCCATTCCTGTTGTTAGGAGTCCCACAAGAACACCAAGCCACACAGCTATAATGTACATGCCGAGCTATAATGTACATGTCTCAGACCCATACAGGGTACTCAACTGTCACTTCAGTTTCTGTGAGTCCCTGTGATTCTGCCTAGTTGATTCTGTGGGCTGTGTTCCCATGGTATCCTTGACCCCTCTGGCTCCTACAATCCTTTTTCCCCACTTCTTCAGGATTCCTCTGGCCCTGCCTCGTGTTTGGCTATGGGTCTCTGCATCTACTCCCAACAGATACTGGATGACGCCTCTCTGGACGGTTGGTTGGGCTAGGAACTGATCTGTGAGTATAGCAGGATATCATTAGAAACTGTTTCACTGACTTTTAAAAATACTTGTTTTGATCAATTTTAAAAAGTACTCTTAATTTAAAATCTAAAGTAGTTTAAAATCAAGAAGAGCTATGAATGAGTATTTCCTTTTAGATTTGGCCTATATGTGGTGGTCAGGCACTAAGTGGTCCTTGGCTGAAGCAGTGGATGAATGAATGTCTGAATGATTGTGAGCGCTGATGTCTTACCATTGTCTTGGCAGAAGAATGAAAATAAGTCCCAATGGGGAGGAACTGAGTAACCTTACTACAGGAACTCAATGTCCATGAACCAGAAAGGCCAAGAAACATTTCACAAAGATTGTGTCAAATCTTTCACTCAGTTCAGATCTTGCCAAGAAAATGATTTTTTCTCCTTGTTCATTTTTTAAAAATATTTATTTATTTAATTTTAGATGGGTGGTACCTTGAAAATATAACAGTTCTAGCCTGTTTGTAAATCCTATCTTTTTTTTTTTTTTTTTTTTTTAGATAAATGGTAAAATCAATAATGGGAAAACCTAAGTGTACCTCAAAAAGCAAGAAACCCATAAACCCTCCTCCAAACCTCCTACCCATGCATTTGTTAGCAACTCTGCCTTCTGTATTTATGTCTTAGAAAACATCAAATTCTTATTTTGTTTTATCGTTCTGTTTGAGAGATTTTGCAGTGGAGGCTGGACTTTGTTGTTACATAGTGAGAGAAATCTGTATAGAATTTCCTGTTCCCCATCTTTGTCTCTGTCTTATGGGTTGTCTTATGGTTGTCTTATGGATTTTCCAAAGCACAGCTCTGTCTGTTTGAATGGGGAGAGTAGGTAATCCACGTGGAGCCTTTTCCATTGGAAGTAAATAGGTAAGTCCATTTTTCCCCCCAAGTTATTTTAATTTTTCTGGTAATACATATCAAACCATGTTCTCAAAGCAAGAGTTGGCTGTGATCATTCAGGAATACTTTTATTTTTTAAACAAAAATAGTCTGTGGGGCTGGAGAGACGACACAAGCAAGTGTAAAGACCAGAGTTCTGATCTCCTGTACTCATACAAAGAGAACGCCGGGTAGCATGTGCATCTATAACTCCAGTGCTGCTGGGGAGGAGGCAGGGGGATTCCCAGGGCTTGCTGGGCAGGCAGTCTAGCCAATCGGTAAGCTCCAGGTTCAGTGAATGACACTATCTAAAATAACAAGAAGAACAACAATAATAACAATAGCAACAATTTGGAGAGTGATAGAGGAAAACATTAAACATTGACCTCCGACTTCTACAAGCAAGCACGTGCAACAGCCTACCTCCATGTGTACACACAAGCACATACACATGCATAGAACACACACACACACACACACACACACACACACACACACACACACGAATAAAAAAAAGGTTAGGTGACTTTTGCTAGTGATGAACTAAAGCATGACAGAAAATAAAAATAATCTTCAACTTCTCAGTTTAGCTAGACGCACTGTTCACAGTTCGATCCTCTCCCTTCAGCCTTTGTTCAGTCGGTTTTACTGTGCTGGGATCAAGAGGTTTGTGCATTTTCCCACCGCTCAGTACTGTGCAAGTGTTTGACGCAACCCAATGATCAGAGCTCTGTCAGATTGTCGTAATGGCCCTGTAGAGTTTTCTTCTCAAATCCATATTTTTAACTCTTTACCCAGAGTTGAAATTTCGGTTTACTTCTGCTTTTTGTCAGCTTAAAACCAAGACTCTGAGAACATTTTCTGCTGAGTTTCTATGTCTGCATTTCCATCTACTTCTCCAAAGTAATAAGGATTTTAAAAGTAAAACTGATGGGGGGAAGGGAATTTTGCTACTTATTTTTGCCAATTTACACACACCCAACAAACTGCTTTCTTGAAAGATTTTGCTGTTCATATCTCATTGCGATTGTTTAGTTATTTCATTTCAATATGGAGTATGCTAATTATTTATTAGCATATGTAAACTGTACATTTTATATGTGCATATAATATATTTCAATCGTATTCACCTCCTTATTACCCACTCTTAACTCTCTATCATCTGCTTCCTCCCCGTCTCAATTCTTGTATTGCTTTTGACTCTTAGTTTGAGAAGCTAAAAAATATCTCACTTTTTATACTTATATTTTTCTAATTCTCCTAGGGTAAACATTTCCTCCTCTTCTTCCTTCCCCTCCCTCCTCCTCCTCCTCCTCCTCCTTCTCTTCCTTCTTTTCCTCCTCTTTCTTCTGTTACTGGTCTTCGAATCAATCATGTGTTTATATTGTCAGTTGTTTATTAAGATCTTTTAGGAGCTAGAGAGATGGCTTACTGGCTGCTCTTCCAGAAGTCCTGAGTTCAATTCCCAGTAACCACATGGTGACTCACAACCATCTGTAATGGGATCCGATGCCCTCTTCTGGTGTGTCTGAAGCGAGAGGCAGTGTACTCACATACATAAAATAAATAAATCTTAAGACAAATAAAAAAAGAAAGGAAAATATCTCCCATAAACTCGGGGGTTTGAACACAATGACAGTGTACTCACATACATATAATATAAAATAAGACCTTTTAAAAATGAATCAGAACCAGAACCATTTCTTTAATTTTTTTTTTTTTTTTAGTTATTACTTACTTGAGTGTGTGTTTGTGTCTGTGCAGGAGGGGGGTCATTGGACCCCTCTGAGCTGCCTGGCGTGGGTGCTTGGAATCAAACTCAGGTCCTCTGCAAGAAGAGTATGTGCTCTGTGAGTATTGAGCCATCTCTCTAGCCCTTTCTTAAGACCTTAATAGTTTGTTTTTTAATTTAATTTTTGTGAATTAAAAATATTTTTTTTCATTTATTTTCTTTTTGTTTTCCCCAAAGATTTACTTATTTGAGACACAATCTTGCTGTGTATGCATTGCTGACCTACAACTCTATTTGGACCAGTCTGACCTTTAAAAAAATTTGTGTGTTTGTGTGTATGTGTCTGTCTCTTTGAGTATGTGTATGTTTGTGTGCGTCCATGTGTCTCTGTGATTGTGTCTTTCTGTGTGTGTATATGTGTGTGTGTGTGTGGCCGTGTGTGTGTGTGTGTGTGTGTGTGTGTGTGTGTGTGTTATGTACAGACATCCAGATGCACATAGAAATCAAAAGAGGGAGTTGGCTCCCTGTTGTTGTAATTATTTAAGTTGGCTGGTGTTTCTTTTGTAATTTTCCTTACTGTTTTAAGTTTAGGAAATCCCTTTCTAAGTCCACAGACCAGAGAGGGGTTTGGAAGGGTTCTGCTCCCCTTTTCTCTCTGTGTCAGTTCTCTTATGATTTTTTTATTTATTTATTTATTTATTTATTTATTTATTTATTTGAGACAAAGTTTCTCTGTGTAGCCCTGGCTGTCCTGGAACTCACTCTGTAGACCAGGCTGGCCTCGAACTCAGAAATCTGCCTGCCTCTGCCTCCCAAGTGCTGGGATTAAAGGCATGTGCCACCACTGCCCGTCGATTTCTTTATTATGATCTACCTGGACCTTAGTAAAAATACGATGTTCGGTTTGAATAGAAAACTTCCCCCGAAACCTAACAAACCATTTATGGCCCCTTCTTTCCTTCCTTTGTTTTTCAATACTGTGTTGATCGTGCAGTTACATTTTTATCATATTAGGCCGTTATACTAAAATCCGATGTTGAAATCGCCTTCCCATCCTTTCTCCCCCTTGACCTATTCTTTTGAGGATCCGCTCATTTGGAGCTCTCTCCCCTATCCTGCTTCTCTTTTGGCTGTATCTTTCCCCTTCTGTTTTCAATCTTTATTTTTGATGTTTCCAGAATTAAAAAAAAAAAAAACAAAACAAAACCAAACCTCTAATCCCCATGTGAGTACTAGCAGCCGGCTGCCCTGTTCTTCCCTCCACTGTCTTCTCTGGAACCCTAACTGAGATGTCTTCATTGTTAAATTAGGACATTTGGGAGATAAGCAAGAACACAGAGAAGAAAATAATTAGTCTCATCACTTAAATATACTCTGATATTGACAAATGCTGTATGATGGAATACATTTATTACAAGTTATATAGTATATGGGATATCTTGTGTATGCACATATAAAGTAGGTATGTGTATTTTAAACATTCATATCCTGTGATATGCTTTACAATTGCATTTCAATTCTTTTAAGTGTATGTGTGTTTAGGGGTAGGGAGTGTTTGGGTGCCAGCGGAGTCAAGTGGATAGAGGTCAGGGGACAACCTGTGGTAGTCCCAGGGATCAAACTCAGCTCATCAGATTTGGAGGCCAGTGCTCTTACCCACTGAGCCACTTCACCAGCTCTGCTTCGTGCTTTTGGCTTGCAGTTATTTCTCATCTTTTTGTTTGTTTGCTTGTTTAATGCTAGAGGCTGAAGCCATGGCCCCAGGCACACTAAATAAACGATTGGCTGACTTCTTTATCTAGATTTCTAGCCCCTATTTCATGTTTTTAAAATATTCTTCTGTGGTTTGTCTATAGCTTGCTGTATTTTTTGAGGAGAAGAGGCTGTGATTTGAGAGGGACTCTCATGTAGCTTAGGCTGATGTTGAATTCACTATGTAGCTAGTGCTAGTCTTGAACTTCTGACTGTGTTACCCCTGCTGTGTGAGCATTATATTACAGGCATGTGTCCCTGTGCCTGGCAAGGTTTTCAAATGGTTCTGATGATACACTATGGTCCTTACCCTAAGTTAGGGTCTGAAATAATATGATACTGTCTTAAAAATGATTGAATTTCAGAACAATAATAAAAACCAAACCATCTAAATTATATCAAGGCACCAATATGCATAGGTGCTCTTAAAGGCTATGTCAACTGCTGCCAAATTTAATATGTAAAAGTTGAATAAATAAAATCAGAGAGAATAGATTGTACCCTTCATGTTTTCAAAAGAACCTGGAGTCTTAGACTCCTTGTGTCTTGTACAGTTGGTAGCTTTCAAGTTCTTTGAAGATAAAAAAGAGTCTAGCATCACCGTGGCAGAACAAATGAGTTAGATGCCAAATAAAAATTGGGCATCAACAGCCACAGTTGCTGTTTAGTCAGAAGCCAGAGAGGGTCATCCTGCAACTGAAACGATAGTTTTTAGGCCTATAGGCCCAAGTCTAGAGACTGTGACTAGGACAGGAGTAAACACTGTACAGGAGGGTGGCCGATTTAAGCCGCAGCTCTGGACAGAAGGATTGGGTTGGGATGAGAGTACACATCTGGAAAGTACACATCTGGAAAGTACAGGCAAGTGCTTTAGGTCTGCCTTCCTGTGGATGCAGCCACCAGATTCACAATTACCAGCCTCTGGGGAGCTGAGACATATGGGCTTTCTTATGGAAAAGGTCTTGAATATTCATATGGTTTGTCTCCTCCAGTTCTCAAGGCTCAGGGAAATATTCCAGGTGCCTTTGTTTACTACTTGGGGAAAGAAAAGGAGAGGAATACTACCAAGGAGTTAGGAAAATCACTGTAGCTAACCAGAACTTTGAGACTTGGGGGGAAATGCCTCTTGACTCTTGTTCGTTTATGGAGACTTAGAAAGGAGAGGCACAGAAAGGAGAGCCATGTCACTTAAGGAGTGCTCTGGTAGAAATGAGTGAATTGCTGAAATGAGTAGCCCAGAGGGGAAGCAGTGAGTGGCAGTGTTAGGAAGGACCATTCCCCCAGGAGAAAACGTCTTCGGGAATAAGGATTTGGACTCATTTTGGACTTCTTGTTTAAAGTTTATACCAAAAAAGATTGAGGTAACCCCAAGGCACCCACATATAGCTTCATAATCGTTTTCCTATGTATTACAATTAAATATTATTTTTCCTTTCGGAATGTATCTCGGTTAAGTGTTTTCATAATGAGATGATTTTAATACAAATGTAGTATTTAATTGATGTCAGTGTATAAGACTGCATTTTTTTAAAACTAAAAACATGTCAACAGAAAATTAAAAAAGAGGGGCAGAAATGTTGGTGCCCTGTTTATGTTCTATGAATCTTGCAAGTCTATTTCTCTTCTGGTTCTGGTATTTGTTGATGTATATGCATATGTATATGTATGTGATGTATATGTATATATTTCATATTCTGTGATTCTCAGCCTTCCTAATCCTGTAACCCTTTAATACAGTTCCTTATATTATGGTGACCTCCCCAGCCACACAATGATTTTTGTTGCTGCCTTATAACTGAAATTTGGCTACTGTTATGAATCATAATGTAAATATCTAGCATGCAAACTATCTGATATGTGACCCCTGTGACAGGGTTTATTTAACTTCAAAGGGATCATAACCCAAAGGGGAGAAATGGTGCTATATAGAAACTAGTGAGCACCAGTGTGCTATATAGGAACTCCTAAAACACATTGTGAAATTAAACTGTTAAGTGTCGCATGAGCAGAATATACTCCATGAGAACAGGAACGTTGCTGTTTATCTACTTCTGCACTCACCAGGTATAGATAGAGTTGTCTTCATAGGCAGAGGATCAATAGTTGGGAATAAAAGCACAGGCATCCTTCCCATCGCTTTGGAGCTATATAGTACCATAGCGCTTACTCCATGGCACCTCTGGTCTCTAATAGTCGCTGTCCTGTGTTGCATTAAGGTGGGTAATGAGTTGGAAAATCTGGTGACATTTGCTAACAGGAATGGAAATATTCTATTTCATAATTCATAAATTAGTCCTGAATGTACTCTTGACATGTGTGACCTTTGCGAATTGTTCAGCTTGGGTGAACATAGTTTCCATAATGGCTTATTTTACGTATTCTTTTTGAACAAGGAAAATCTCTTGGTAAATGATCCAAGATGTAAGCCAGCTGGGAAGAGCATGGCCGAGATCACTCGGGCCAAGCATGTGGTGAGGACTGCTTGCCAGCTGAGTGGTGTCCTCTCTGCAGCCCACACATACATCTTTCCCCAAAGAGAAGGGCCGGCCTCACTTGTGCCCTAGTCTTCAGAGTATCTCGTAAAGAATTGAATTCTCACATAATCAAACCTTGAATGCCCAGACAGGACTATAGCTATCCCTAGAGAGTACTGTTGCCATTAGAAAAATATACTAATTTGTACTGTTTTTTTTTTTGTCTTTGTTTTTTGATTTGATCAGGTAAGAAAGCTCCGGTTTTATTTAGTAAAGAAATGATCGAGTCCATGAAGGAAGGCTCAGTTGTTGTGGATTTAGCTGCTGAGGCCGGTGGAAACTTTGAAACGACTAAGCCGGGAGAACTTTATGTTCACAAGGTATAGCAAGAAAGCATCTCTTGCCTCTGTATTCTGATATTTAGTGGTTGGTGAGGTTTAAAAAATGTTTTTTTGCTAGTCCTTTGAGAATTCAATGCACAGATATAATGTATTGGATCATTTTGACTCTACAGTCCTTCCTCCAGTGCTTCTTGGGTCCTATTCCCATCCCCTAATTGAAGGTCTCCCCACTCCTTTAAAATGTCTTTTTTTTAGTGCTGGGAATCATACCCAGGGCCTCATGAATGCAGGCAAGTATTCTTCCACAGAGATGTACCCTAAATCCTCAGTAAAGGCTGTATATTCCCTTACGTATTTGAAAAAATTGAAGTCTGAAAGTTTAAAAATAAAAACCATGAAAAAGATTTTAAAAATGAGAATAATTAAAGCTCATTAAAAAAGGTGTGTTTATATTTGTAAGTATATACGCATATATATGTATGTATATACATATATATATGTATATGTATATCTACAAAAATAGGTACTTTCTAAATGGAGCCTCAACTGTGCATGAGAATTGTTCTAGAGAGAATAGAAGTGTAGGGAATTGACCTTTGTGACAATATGCCTTCTCTTTTAGGGAATTACTCATATTGGCTACACAGACCTTCCCAGCCGGATGGCCACTCAGGCTAGCACTCTCTATTCCAACAACATCACCAAACTCCTGAAGGCCATCAGCCCCGACAAGGACAATTTTCACTTTGAAGTGAAGGATGACTTTGACTTTGGTACCATGAGTCACGTCATTCGAGGGACGGTGGTGATGAAGGTAGAGGCCCCCTTCTTCCTCTGTTCTTACAGTAACCTGGACTTAGACTTCTGTCCTTGAAGAATTCCATTATGGAATAGAGAGGTGTTTGAACAAAGCATTGGCAGGTCAGTGGAAATTGTGTAAACAGAGAACGACTTAAGGGGAACAGTTCAAAGACTCAAGTATGTATGAGTCATTGGAAACACATCACTTTTGAAAACCAGGGGCAGAAATTTAATAAAGTAAAAATGAATTGTTCTTCCCATGTACTTACTTTTCAGGGTTTGAGCAGTATTCTTCTATATTCGCTCCATAAATAAAAATTATATGTGTGCCAACACAAACATTATTCACTTATATACCCATTTTGTAAATTATACAAATTTGTACACATTAAAGTTATATTGACAGGTTTTCAGCATGCACTGTCTTCTCTAAGTCATTTTGAAATGCAATTTGACATTAAAAAACATTATTTCTTAATATTGGTTAGGATGGCAATGTGATTTTCCCAGCTCCCACACCAAAAAATATTCCTGAAGAAGCCCCAGTCAAACAGAAGACCGTGGCTGAACTGGAAGCAGAGAAAGCAGGCACCGTCTCCATGTACACAAAGACACTGACGGCAGCATCTGTGTATTCAGCAGGTGGGGATCACAGTTATTAAGACTTAGCACTGGTTGAGTTTTGTATGTGGTACATTAATTAGCACAATAAATAGTTGGAATACTGTTACTACTCTTTGGGTTCTATTGTATTGGACGTGATAGGTCTGACTTTACCACATTACCTGTCCCTCCTCTGTGGACTTGGAGACCACATGATTACCCAAAATAACTTGGGCACTATGTTAAGTACTGGAGCGAAGCATGGAATAACACATAGAGTATTGATGCATCTTATAGGAAACCAATATTACCTATATCAAAGCTATTGAGTAACAGTGAGTGTCAGGGTGTGCTGGTATCAGATGTAGGTAAATCTGTCTAAGGTCTTTTTGTGCTTTATAAGCCATTAGCTGTGGCTATTATATAATTGGATAAGACTGAGGAAGCAAATGCTGTTTGAATTATAAATAGTCTGAGGTAAAGGATAGCCTTGCATTTTAGACTAACATTCTAAGTTACCTACTAAAAAGGTTTAATATTTCAACTTTAATTTCTTTCTTTATAACTGACTACAAGTTTTTTTTAGATTCATCTTTGTGAAATCACTGAAGAATTACCATAAAAGAGTGAGACATATTTGTTCTGGCTATGTATTGCCGAAATGCGGGTTTTTGATTGGAAATTGCTTTCTTCCTCATAGAAGGAATTACACATGCTTAGATCTGCTTAGCGTCAAGGCAAAAACAAAACAAAAGCAAACTATAACGAATTAAGGGAGCAGCAGCAGGCACACAGGATTCTTGTAGGCTCAGCATTCCCTGAATTCCCATGTGAGCCCAGATGTTTTAAAGCCATATGTGTAACTCTCCTTGACTAAAGAGCAAGGCTCAGCAGGATGTCTGAAGAGCTTCTGCTGGTACACTATGTGAGTAGACAGGGTAGTGTCCCTACTTGCACTCGCTTGTTTAAAAAAAAAAAAGAAAAAAGAAATTGAATGATTGCATTGTTCATGGGTGTTTCCTAGGCAGAACTGCAGGTCTCCATTTGTCTTTGAGATGCAGAAGAAAAGGGGGCAGGGCATATAGGATGATTTATTTTTCTAGGTTTCTGTCATACTTATTGAGGTGAGGGATTTCTGGTAGATAATTAAAGAGTTGGTAAGAAAACCTTCCAACATGTTATAATCTCTGTGACTTTGCCCAACATGGGGCACCGTGTATCTTGCTGAGTTAGTACTTTCTGATCATAAGATCAGAACAGAGGCTGGCGTTTAACGAGCACCAGGCATTCTGCTCCATGCTTCCTACACCTTAGTTCATTTAGGCCTTAGGAAAGCTCAGTAGTGGGGGAATAATACTATTAGATTCTTTTTTAAAAGATCAAGACACAGAGGGTTAATAATGTTACGGATGAGGACATTGAAGAACAGAGAGCTACATAGCTTGTCTACAGACAGGCTGCTAGCAAGCAGCAGAATGAAGCCTTAAATGACTCAAACTGACTTAACAAAGTCTGACTAACCATAGCTCTATAGAATAGAGTGTCTTCTCATTAACTGGAAAGCCAGAAAATTTGTCTGGCTCTTCTCCAGAGGTTCAACAAGCCACGTGTTAGAACTTTTGAAATACTATGAGTAGGAAACTCTACATTAAGAAGAGTCAACTTGCTGGGCGGCAGGGCAGCACACCTTTAATCCCAGCACTGGGGAGGCAGGGGCAGGTAGATGTCTAAGTTCAAGCCCAGCCTGGTCTACATTGTGAGTTCCAGGACAGCCAGTGCTGTCTTGAAAAACAAACACACACACAGACAAACAAGAAAGTAAACAAACAAACTAATGGTCACCTCAAAGTAAAACTAATGTTATTTCATGGCTGTTCGTTCAGCTATGCCTCTTATAAGGTATTAGGTACTGCCAAGAAACCAAGGCCTCTTCTTCAGGGAAGGGCCCTTCTGGCTCCCCGCAGCCCAGTGTTTCTGTTTTTACTGACCAGTAGGTAACCCTTTCTTCTGCTGCAGAGCAGCCGTCCACATGGTTGTTATTAAGGAAGGCGATAATTAAAGACGTATGTTCGGAGCGGTCTGTTTGTATTCTGCGCATTCTTAATTTAATTTGTAGTTTTTTCCCCCCCACTTTTCTTTGTAAAACTCTGTTTGCTGACTCGGTGTTGAGGCTGGAGCTGACTGCCCTGGCCAGCAGTCCAGTCCAGATTCAGGAGCAATTGCAACATTTCTGTCCTGGACTGGGTGGGTGGAAGCCATATGTTTTGGGGAGGTGCTGGAGTGAATGAAGTTCTTCCTGGTCTTTGAAAAACCTCTCTTTCTCAGCCACAACTGAGAGTGACATGAAATTGGCCTCATAAAAGTCCTGTCTTGTAAAGGTTATATCCCGCCTGAGTAGAAGGCACTCTGTAGCTCTTCTGTAGGCCTGTAATTCTGGAATAAAAATGCTTGTATAAACACATGTGATCCGGCCAGTAAACAGTCAAAACAAGAGACAGGACAAAGTTAGGCACGCGGAAATGCGCATATTGTTAAGAAGGCGACTCATAAATGTTACTAGATGTTTGCATTTTGCTTTGGGGGAATGGTCAGGAAGGTAGAGTTTTGTTTGTCATCTCCCTTGCATCTTAATGGTCAGGTGTGTTGAAGGTCTGCTTGTCATTGGCAGGGGAACAGAATTTAAAACACTATTCTTTAGTGTGCGAATTTGTATGAGCATGTATTTCTAATTTTCCGAGGTCATTGCAAGTCATCTTATTCTCTCTCTTTCTCTCTCCCTCTAGGTCTCACTGGGATGCTAGGTTTGGGCATCGTGGCCCCCAATCTAGCCTTTTCTCAGATGGTGACCACTTTTGGCCTGGCCGGCATTATTGGTTACCACACTGTTTGGGGTGTGACCCCTGCTCTCCACTCACCACTGATGTCTGTGACCAATGCCATCTCAGGTTTGTTCTTCACTTCTTTCTTTTCATTTCTTAGGCTGTATTGGCCTTGTCAGCTCTAGGAGGAGTTTCAATGAACTTTATAAAGTTCACTTTCAAAGCATGAACGCTGGTGTCTACAGCAGCCACTGTAGTGACCTGGGGACCCCCAGGGGTGGGTGGGCTTATCAAGGAGGATGTCGTAGAATGTGTCGGTCCTTCCTGCATCCCCATTTCTAGCAGTGTGGGTCCATTAGTATTTCTTTCAATTATCATGTACTTTAATGAAAGGATTCCATTGATAAAATGTAAAACCAGAGAGTGTTTGACAGAATCAGTTACAACAACCTTTAGGATCTCTTCTTAGAATCAACTAAACATTGAGACTAGCAAGGCTAGAGTAGGCTGCATATGGCTTTGGTTGACTGATGACCAGCTTGTCAAGGAATGATACCAGACATCTTTGGTGAGAGTTTACATCGCAGTGCATGCAACTGCACAGAGCTGTCCTCTTCGACATTTAGCAATGGCTTAGATGTGAGGGAACGAGCCCCATCTAAGTAGCCAACATGATCAAAGGTGTGATTATCTCTTGGAATGTCCTAGGCATAGCACCGAGGATTTCTGCAGGGAGCATGTCCAGTTTCAAAATGTGCTACATACAGGAAAGCTCAAATTGGCGGCAACCTGATCAATATCTATCGACCATGATTAGTTCCTTCTGGTTTGGTTTTAGGGTATCTTTCACAGTCACATTTCCTCATAAGCAATGCTCTAGTGACTTTGCTGACTCGTCACTCTGAGACCACAGCTAGAAAGCTGAAGGTCAGATCCTTCTGCCAAAGGAAGCAAAGTGTGTTCACCTTTCCCCTCGATAGTACTTCTAGTAAGAAAGATGTGCAGGCACATTGTTCATGGTTTTGATCAGGAAGATTGCCCTTCCCATTTTAATGAAGTTGTAAGAAGGCTGCCTTGTCTTTGGATGTTGGATCCTGATGTGACAAACATTTTGTTTTCACGTTGGATTTGGAGAGGTTACTGTATTTTTTTTTTTTTTAATCGTGGTGATGTTTTCTTTCTAGGTTTGACTGCGGTTGGCGGGCTGGCATTGATGGGAGGGCATTTTTATCCCACCACAACTTCCCAGAGTCTTGCTGCTCTTGCTACATTCATATCGTCAGTCAACATTGCAGGTAGGAAGAAGAGGAGGAAAAGGAGGAGGAGGAGGAGGGGGAGGAGGAGGAGGATGAGAATGAGGAGGATGAGAATGAGGAGGATGAGGAGATGATTTTGGCATAGACATAGGAAGCAAATATCAAGTTGTATAAAGTAGACTTTCTGAGTTTAAGAATTTAACTGTCCCTTTAAAAGTGACTTCTCTCAGACCACAAATGTTCCTTTTGAAGGAAAGTCAACTACCTTGCCTATCTGTAATGGTTAGAAACTGTATTGATAAAGAACCAATCCCTCCATACCCTCAGCTACACAGTGATGTCCTGCTAGAAGGTAACTGGGAAGTCGTGGACTGCATAGTTTCGGATAACGCTGACTTTCGATGTCACCGTGCCGTCTGTAAATGAGTGCAACTGCAGATAAGATTTTAGTCTACTGTCTTATCACGACTGTTGTGTGTTCCCGAAAACTGAAAGGCTAGCACATCACTCATTCATGACACTCATCTGATGCTATTTTATAGCTAAAAATTCCTTGTGGGTCCAAGGGACCTGGTGACTGTTGATACAGTATATGTTCTTTATCAAGTGTTACAGAGTTTGATAAACAGAGTAACCTATCAGAGAAAAATGCTGACCTTTGACCCTTTGTATTTTCAAGCCTTTAAATGGCTATTAGCTTTTAGTCATGCAGAAACAGTTGGCCCTACATTCTGATAGCAAGTTTTCTTCCTAACTGTGGTTAGGGTTCCCCATACTTCATCCATCCTAAGGGAACTGGCTTTAATAATAGAGTGGCTTTTGCGGTTCAAACTTTTACTTGAAATAATACCACATTGTGATACTTGGTGATAAAAATATACTTAAAATAAAGATATTGTAGCGTATAAAAAAAGTCATGCTGTCTGACGTGACACCTCTTGCCTGGTTGTGTTTCTCTTGCTTTGCTAAGGTGGTTTTCTGGTGACTCAGAGAATGTTGGACATGTTCAAGCGACCCACGGATCCTCCAGAATACAATTATCTGTATCTGCTGCCTGGTGGCACCTTTGTGGGTGGATATTTAGCTGCTCTCTATGGTGGCTATAACATCGAAGAAGTAAGAGACCTCTCATTTCTACTAGTGTGTCTTTATCCCTTTTAGGATTAATGTCGCTAGCAGAATTCAAAATATTGAGAAAATGTGACTCCATCAGCAACAGTCATGACCCAGAAACACCCTGTTCAAAACAGATTATTCAGGTGTCCTAAGGATGAGGAGCTGATGTAGGCTTATTTGCTAGATTTTATGATTTTCACATGCAGAAAGACCGGTAGTTCCTTCCTTGTGTGCCTAGGTGGATTGTTGTAAGGACACAGTAGAGTAACCAGTTATCATTTGAAAATGTTTATACTTTTCGTCTCTACAAATATATCACAACCACTGCTTGTTAACAAAAGATATTATGCAATACACTTATGACAATATAGAATTTAACATTTTTATGTTGTAGGGCAGTGGTTCTCAACCTTCCTAATGCTGTGACCCTCTAATACTGTTCCTTATTTTGTGGTGACACCCCCCCAACCATAAAATTATTTTCATTGCTACTTCATAACTGTAATTTTGCTACTATTATGAACTATAAGTAAATATCTCTGTTTTCTGATGGCCTTAGGTGACCCCAGTGGGTCATTTGAACCCCAAAGGGTCGCAACCCATAGGTTGAGAACAACTGTTGTAGGGGTAGGGAGATAGGCCAATTGGCAAAGACACTTGCTGTACAAACATGAGGTCATACACTTGATCTACAAAACCTGTGTAGAAAACACTGGGCATGGTACTGTAGTCCTACCACGGGGGAGGCAGAGACAAATGGATCCCTGGGTTTGATGGCCAGGAGGAATAGCTAACATGGTCATCTCCAGGGAAGTGAAAAAACGCTGTTTCAAAGAACAAAGGAGAATACAGAAAGGATACAAGAAAGGAAACAGAGGTTGTCTTCTGACCTGCACCCGTAAACAGACATGTGCACACACAGTCTTATGCTGTATCGTAAGAAAAGAATAATTAGATTTAAACTTAGAAAGTTCTTAGAGAAATATAAAATGAGCCAAGGCTTTTCTGTGAGTTATGTATTTTACATTGCTTTCCAGTGAATGCCACTGGAGCTCAACTTGTCTGACGGCAGAAAAAAAAAAAAAAATCCTGTCTCTCTTGGTTTCTTCTGTGCTCCAGTGTGGAGTATTACCAGAGTGCCAAGATGTTTCTTGAGGAGAGTTGAAGCTGGAAGTCTAAGACTCGAATCTGAACTTGAGATTTTCTACTTTCTGATCTTATCTTGGGGCAGTTATGTAACCCCTAACGCTTCACTTAACCCTTTTGTAGTGAGGACAGTGGGTTTTCTTCACGCGGCTTTCATGAGACTGTTACGGTATAAGTAAGGCATCTACACAATTCATGGCACCAGTGACATGGATTGGCTATTTTATAGCATTTAGACACCTTTACTGTTTTCTAATCTAACAGCACTTAAATTTAGGTACTTTATGTATATGTATTTGTATGCTATCAAATCCAGAAGACAACCAGTTTGTATAAATGGCATAATTCTAAGTAAAATATAAAGTATGTAATGTTTTTATTTTCCTAATGGATAGGAAAATCTTTTGAAGTGTTGCCAGAAGAATTCGGGTCTGTCAACTGTCTGAATTTAAATTGTTCTTAGAGAGTCATGTTCCACAAGGGAGGCCTTCCCTGAGCCACCCGACCAAAGCTTTTTAAAAATAATCTCTTTCTCTTTTTTCCTTTGCAAAGATCATGTACCTGGGCTCAGGCCTGTGCTGCGTTGGGGCTCTGGGCGGCCTTTCCACTCAGGGAACAGCTCGACTCGGCAATGCCTTGGGCATGATTGGGGTTGCAGGAGGCCTGGCAGCCACCCTTGGAGGCCTGAAGCCAGACCCACAGCTGTTAGCTCAGATGTCTGGAGCAATGGCCATGGGTGGCACCATCGGTGAGCGCTTGTGGACTTCTGTCTCCTTATGCACTCAATGTCCTTCATGTGTCTGAAGAGTTAGGCTTGGAGACTCAGGTCTTTAACACTGAGGGTTTAATTTGAGGAACACGTTGTTAGGAAGATTCCTCCTAGGGTCAGCATTACCCGGCTGATTCTTACTCAGATACAACATTTTAAAACATGGGGAAGTGTGTCAACTGAGTTAGAGAGTGGGGTTAAAAATATCCCAAGTGGTGTGAAGTTTATTTTTTCTTTTACTGGTTACATCCAGCATTACTGATTATAGAATGGGGGACTGGGGTACTTACTTGTAGTCTCTCTCTTTTTTCTTTTTTTTTTCTGCTGATTATAAATTTCAGTAGCAGACTCTGTTCTTAAACTTTCAAACAACACGTGACTGAGTGAAAAACAAAACACTGTTTTAATCTTCTCTACTGTTATGTCAAGGAGAGTGTCTTCTTTACTCTGTGTTGGAGCTGCTGTCAAATTTTCAATAGTTTTGTGAGCTGGTTTTAAAATAGAATCATTACTAAAACTTAAACAAGCCAGGTCGTGGTGATAATGCATGCCTTTCATCCCAGCACTCGAGAGGCAGAGGCAGAGGCAGAGGCAGAGAGGCAGAGAGGCAGAGAGGCAGAGAGGCAGAGAGGCAGAGAGGCAGAGAGGCAGAGAGGCAGAGAGGCAGAGAGAGGCAGAGAGAGGCAGAGAGAGGCAGAGAGAGG
>JANHMN010000014.1:40426866-40471435 GCA_030674055.1 Rhabdomys pumilio | reverse complement strand
GAGAGAGGCAGAGAGAGGCAGAGAGAGGCAGAGAGAGGCAGAGAGAGAGAGGCAGAGAGAGGCAGAGAGAGGCAGAGAGGCAGAGAGGCAGAGAGGCAGAGAGGCAGAGGCAGAGAGGCAGAGGCGAGGCAGAGAGGCAGAGGCAGAGAGGCAGAGGCAGAGAGGCAGAGGGGCAGAGGGGCAGAGGGGCAGAGAGGCAGAGGGGCAGAGGGGCAGAGGGGCAGAGGGGCAGAGGGGCAGAGGGGCAGAGGGGCAGAGGAGGGGCAGAGGGGCAGAGGAGGGGCAGAGGGGCAGAGGAGGGGCAGAGGCAGAGAGGCAGAGAGGCAGAGAGGCAGAGAGGCAGAGAGGCAGAGGCAGAGAGGCAGAGAGGCAGAGAGGCAGAGAGGCAGAGAGGCAGAGAGGCAGAGAGGCAGAGAGGCAGAGGCAGAGAGGCAGAGGCAGAGAGGCAGAGGCAGAGAGGCAGAGGCAGAGAGGCAGAGGCAGAGAGGCAGAGGCAGAGAGGCAGAGGGGTGCAGGGGCGCAGGGGCGCAGGGGCGCAGAGGGGGGAAGAGGGGGGCAGAGGGGGGCAGAGGGGGAGAGGCAGAGGCAGAGGCAGAGGCAGGATAGATCTTTGCGAGTTTGAGGCCAACCTTATCTACAGAGTGAGTTCCAGGGTGGCTAGGGCTCCAAAGAGAAACCCTGTCACAGAAAACCAAAAACCAAACCAAGACAAAACAAAACCCTCTAAACTTAAATTACATCAGAAACAAAGGTAATACTAATAACATATACCCTTTTCTAAGTAATGTGCTAGACTTTTTAATATGTTCTTGAGGTCATTTATGTGTCTTGTATGCTTATGGTAGAAGTTCTGTGTAACAGCAGGCTGTAATAATTTCTCCAATCCCCATTGAATGACATAAAATTGGTGGGTTGAAATTGTTCTTGGTGCAAGTATGGACAGACCTAAGGAAGTGATGGAAAAAATTTAATATAGCTTAAGCTTAAAATATGACTATGGCTATTACATTGTGATTTGCACAAAAGTAAACAAATATTCTTGGAGACTGTTACCATAGAGACAAAGTCCCCCACACGGTGATCACAGGGGCAGAGTTCTCACTTGCATCTTAGGGTTCATACCACAAACATAGCTTTTCTTTCATTATACCTCTAAATATAAATAATATATTTACCGATGTTTATGTGGGAAGCGTGCTTATTGCTTGAAAATTCTAGGTTTGCTAGAGGTATGGGAGCTTAGGAAAAGTTAACAAGGTCATGCTATGAAAAGTCAATAATCTTTTTGGAACTTGGAATAAAGAATATTACATATGTTGGGGCTGGAGAGCTGGCGCACTGGTTAGGAGTTCTTTCTGCTCTTCCAGAGGATCTGAGTTCCGTTCCTAGCACCCTCGTTAGGCAGCTCACAATCACCTGTAACTCCAGGTTCAGGGGATCTGATGCCATCTTCCAGCCTTCTCCATCCATTGTATATTTTATTACTTGAAAGTTGTACCCTTTATATAAACTGTATATGCACCTCCGCTCCTGTGATCAGGTTGCTACATATTTCCCAGCAGAGCATTTGCTTTAGGCTGCCTTTTATACTTCCTCTGGGAATCTGTGGGTCCTTTGGTCCTCCGAGAAAGACATTTGAAGGAAAATAGTTATTGTATGTATGTTCCTGGTGGGAAACTGCTTACCTGTGATCTTCAACAAGTGTTCAAATCCCACTCCTTGTATCTCCTTACTACCCCTGTGAAAACCCTTCAGAATTAGGGAATTTATCTCTACTTATCTGAAACCCAAGGTTAATTTTTGTTTTCCTCAAAATTCCATCAGTTAGTGATGGGCATAGGTGTAAGCACTGGCCAGCAAGAGTGTGGGATAGCTACTCAGTGCAGATGCATACGTCCTAAGGACCTAAAAGGTGATGTAGTGGAGCTCTAAGCAGCCACATAAGCTTTTGTCTCAGGGTGTATCTGGAGGTCGTGAGAGAGGAGGTGTTATGTACTGATGGTGTACACTGTTATTTGATGTCAGCTAGATGAGGTGAGAAAAGGAGCTATTTTGACACAATATGCATATAGTCAGTATTTTTCCTTCCACACTGTCCTTGTAGGAGTATTTAGTCCATACTGGGAACTAGGTAATGTTCATTTGTGACAGTGATGTAAACTCTGTTTTTAATGCTTGTTTTCCAGAGGTCTGTCAAGTTTACTCTGTCTTTGACCTCTGTGTTCTCCAACAGGACTGGCGATTGCAAAGCGGATCCAGATCTCTGACCTGCCTCAGCTAGTCGCTGCTTTCCACAGTTTAGTGGGTTTGGCAGCAGTGCTTACTTGCATGGCCGAGTACATTGTAGAGTATCCACATTTTGCAATGGACGCCACATCAAATCTCACCAAGATTGTGGCTTACCTTGGCACTTACATCGGCGGAGTCACCTTTAGTGGGTCTCTTGTTGCCTACGGAAAGTTACAGGGTAAGAGATATAAGGTACAGGGAAATGTCTATTTTTCAGAGTATCCATGGGTCTGTTTCAATTTTAGAAAACCCCTTCAGAGTAGAGAACTTCAGGAGAAGTGATTTGTGTAGCATTCAGACACATGTAAAAGATTTTCCCCTCAAAAAGATGATTCATCTTAATTCTTAGAGGGTCTAAGCTTTGTGACAGTTTCTTCTACAGACAGGTAATAATAGAAATTAGTACACAACAATTTGTAGACATTAATAGATATTTGATAATATGTATGAATGAAATAACAACTCCGAAGCCTTCGTTTAGAGATGACTGTATGTTGTCTGCAGAAATGAACTCGTGTTTCCTAGAGTAGAGACATGCTTACTGGATGACTTTGGTTAACGAAACTCATTCTGAAAACCAGCGCATGTTTTAGAACTTTGCCATGGCAAATTTCACTAGTGCAGTGTGGAATCATGAAAATGGAAGCTGAGGGAAAAGAAATCCAGAGAGCCTCTGTGCAGTGTGCTCACAAACGAGTCCCTAGAGAGACTCGTTTGTGATGTAAAAATAAGTTTTTGCCTCTGAATAAAAAAGTTATTAAATGGGGGAAACATTCATTAAGCTTAAAAAAAAAAATCACAAATGAACTTCAAATCTAAGACATTCTTGTCTTGGGCTTTTTCTTTAGAAAAAGCTAACAGGGGTTCTTTCCCTGGGGTTCAGATGATAGCATTGGAAATGCTAACATCCCAAAACTCTGTATTGAAGTTGTAAATAAACAAAACCATACTTGACAACTTTTGTGTTGGTCATACAGGGAAAAAAAAATCAATTTTTAAGATTCCATGACAAAATATGTGGTCAATGTAGGGAAAAATGCAGTTAGGTTGAACCATGTTTTCCTGTCTCTGCTATTTTTTTCATCATTTAGAGAATAGTTTATTGGTTTTCTAATCAAACCCATGTAGATAAGGCATTACATATTTAATACAGTTCGTTACCCCTGTACAAATGGAAAAAAGTTAAGTTCAACATTTCTAGACCAATATGGCTGTTAATTTCTGTACAATGCCAACTCAACACAGTAAACTGGGATACTTTTTTCCAAAGTTGACAGCACAGCTAAAGTTTCTAAAAATTCAAATTATATATATATGTATGTATTATTTATATAAAAAGGCCAACAATAGCAGTATGTTATGCATCAATAGCAGCAACAGCATTTCCAGGTTCTGCAGTCATTTGAACAAAATTGTAGAGACATCCAGCACACTCCACTAAAAATAAAAGTAAAAAACAAAACCCCCCAAAACAGTCTGCTAATATTTTACATGCAGAACTCTTAACATGCCTTAATGTTTCATGTCTGGTGCTATAAAATGATATCTGAAGTACTATACTGTTATCCTGATATTACATTTTGATAATTTAGGATTAAGTGACATGTGGGGTTTCTCACAGCACGCCCTAGGTTCTGACTACGATCTGCTTTGACCCAGGTATTCTGAAGTCAGCCCCTCTGCTGCTCCCCGGAAGGCACGCACTCAATGCAAGCTTGCTGGCCGCTAGTGTGGGTGGAATAATCCCATTTATGATTGACCCTAGCTTTACCACGGGCATCACCTGTCTGGGCTCTGTGTCCGCACTCTCTGCTCTCATGGTAAGTTTGAAGAGATGGAGAAGTATGTGCTGAGAGGAGACCTTGGAAATTGTTGTTAGATTCCAGTCTGGTCATGCTTCTGTCTCATCAAGATCCCCAAGGGAAGAAACATGCTTAACAATTGGTTACATGCTCATCGTTTTAGAAGATAGAAAGTTTAAAAAGTATAAGAAGAAAATCATGTCTTGTTAATTGACTATTTAAGAGTTATCACATCTGACACCTTTATTGCTCTGGGGTTTTCACACTGTCAACATGCTGGTGAATAGGAATTTTAAAAGCCAAGGGTTTAAAGTCTGTTTGGTAAGCTCCTGCTCTGTGACAAGTTCTACGAATATTACTTTGAGATTTATATAATATATGTAAGGTGGTCACAGTTCATAATTTACTCTCACATTCTTTGAAAGATATAATATGGAATCCAATAATTATGTAAAATGAGTGACAGTTAATAAACCCTGTATTTACTGAGAGAATCCATCCTTTTTGTGGCGAGGTTTCTCTTCCTCTCCTGTCTGACTTTTGCATATAATATATCGATATAACAGAGATTCTATCTCTGTGTTCAGTTTGGGATTTTATCAGTAGAGGATGCTATTACATGGAGTTCTGTACATTCTTGCTTCACATTCCTCTAGACTGGTACATACTTTGTAGATAGTCTTTATATTTTAAGGTGAGAAAAAATATTTATAGCACAGAGTTAGCTGTCTAGTCATTTCTTATCAAATACTGACCCTGGTTCAGAAACACATGGTTTGTAGTATGCAAATGAAACTTATTCATGTGTTATCACACAGTTAGGCCATGGCTTCAGTACAGACACTTTAGGACACTGAAAAATGATTTGAAATTCTCTTTGTGTGCCTTTGAGTCCAACTTCTTTCTATCTTCTCTGGTGATGATTGCTTTGTTTTATTTTAAATGAAAGAAAATATTGTTTGCATTTTTAATCTAATCAAGTAGAAGACCCTATAATCAAACTTATAATATAGAAATTTAAAATGTAAAGAATCATTTTTGAGAAATGATGAATATGTTTAAAAGGAATTTATAGCCAATATGAAAACATTCCCATAACCCAAAAGATATTTTTAATTGCTTTTGACTTATATACTCACATAGAAACAAAGAGCAAAAATGAAGGGGTAAGTAGAGTGAGTAGCAAAACCCCCCCCCATCCTTTTACTTTCTTGTATTTAATAACTTTGCATTGCATCATGGACATTGTTAATTTTTTTTAGATGCATTGGATTCTGTTGTATTCATTTTGAATATTGATAACCATTTATAATTTAATTTTTTAATTTTATTTTTGTTATAGAGCAGCTAACTTGCTTAAACGGTAGTTCTCTTATTGTCTAACATCTGAAACCCGTTGTTATTTTGGCCTTATTAGAATCCTTTGGCACCTGACCCATGGTTTAAGTATTAACCAGAGATTTGGGTAGTGTTTATAGATAGCATTCAGGGCTCTTTCAAATCATCCTAGCCTGCTTCTTTGTAGGATTTTTCTTTTTCACTTTCCAGCTGTCTTTGTCACCAAATCCATGTCCTCTGGATCATCACACAAATAAGCCATGGACTGATGTCCTTAGCTTTGTCTCCTCCACTTGATACCAGCAGGGTCCTGGCTTCAGACTAAAGCCATCAAGAGCTGGGTTTATCAAGACCCTTATTGGTATATTTCGTTTTTCCAAGGGAGACTTCTTTCCAGTTTCTGCCAGTTTTCATCACTTCTTTTATTTAGGGAACTTTTGGGTCCGGTGACTAAATGTTTACAGTTGCTATGTCCATGAGCGTTGATCGTATGGGAGACTTGGTCATCACCAAGAACTTACATGAATAAGTATTAATTACAAAGTTAGAGTGTTTAAGAACCAAGGTGTCGAATGTTAGAGACTTGATTGCATGTGCTCATGTTGGGTTCTCCTTTGATTTTTTTTTTTCTGGCTAGGGTGTGACTTTGACAGCTGCTATTGGCGGTGCTGACATGCCTGTTGTCATCACTGTGCTCAACAGCTACTCAGGCTGGGCTCTGTGTGCCGAGGGTTTCCTGCTCAACAACAACCTGCTGACCATCGTGGGCGCGCTCATCGGCTCCTCTGGTGCCATCTTGTCATACATCATGTGTGTGGTAAGAGATGCACGTGCTCGAAAGAGAAAGGGCACCATCCGGAGACACGGATGTGCTTGCCCCTTCTGTTCACAGTAGCAATAAAGCTATTGGTGTACATCATTTTCAGCAGAAATATGAGCAGAAATTTTTAGAGGAGATTTCTAAGACTGCCTTAAAGATATCCAATTGCAAGGAGTTAGGAAAAACTTAAAAAGTTAAATTCTTCTAATTACCTTCTCCATCTGGAGAGTAACACATAATATTTATTAGTTTAGATTTTTTTCCCCCATCCTTTTTGTTTGTGTAGTACTGTGTATGTGCTTGTCTGACCTTACCTATCCTCTGGTCTTTCTGTGGTATGAGACAGGCTCCTGTTACATAGATCTGGCTGGCCTTGCATTTGGGATTAGAATCCTCGGTCCTCTCTGCTTTAGTGCTGGGATTACAGGAATGCAGGCTGATATGCTGTACCTAGCTTTCACTTAAGTTTTAGAATATTATATACTATAGTCTTGTCTTTTTAATCATGAAAGGCCCTGCCTCTAAAATCTTATTTAAGGGGCTTTATGATAATCTGCCATGTGGATATACGGTTGATTCATTTTTTCCCAGCACTTCATAGTTAAGTTGACTTTTTTATTTATTCCTGTGAATAGCACAACTTTGACATTTTTCATGTGCTTTATTTTATTCTTTGAGAATTTAATTTCTCTATATGTATTTTGATGAAATTCACCACGCCTGATGGGTGTGGTAGCACACGCCTTTTATCCAACTATTTGGGAGGAGGTGGTGGGGCTGGGGCAGGGCCAGGGCACTCACTTTGAGGCCAACCTGGCCAGGGTTACACAGTGAGACCTTTGTCTCAAAAAGAAAAAAATCTACCTCCATCATCCATTTCTTCATTGTCCTCATATCTCCTTAGCCACTGCTTCTTCCCAACTTCATGTGCTTTTATTTTCAATTTTAATTTTTTTTCCCACACTAAGTTCACTTAGTGTTCATGGGTGTAGGGCAATCTGACAGAGCAGGGATAGCCTCTCTGGGACTACAATTCCCACTGTGAGTCCCTGAGAGGCCATCAGTTCCCAGAAGTTCCTCAGCTAGGGGTGGAGCTTAATGTTCTCCCTGATCTGTGCTTGCTTTCTTTGTTTCTTTGTTTCTTTCTTTGTTTCTTTCTTTGTTTCTTTCTTTGTTTCTTTCTTTCTTTCTTTCTTTCTTTCTTTCTTTCTTCCTTCCTTCCTTCCTTCCTTCCTTCCTTCCTTCCTTTCTTCCTTCCTTCCTCCATTTCTCCCTTTTTTTACACTCCAGATTTTATTTCCCACCCCTGGTCCTCCCTCCAACTATTCCACATCCCATGCCTCCTCCCCACCCCCTGTCTCCGTGAGGATGTCCCAACTCCCCACCTCCCACCCCACCAGACCTCTAAACCTCCTGGGGCCTCCAGTCTCTTGAGGGTTAGGTGCAATTTCTCTGACTGAACCCAGACCTGGCCATCCTCTGCTATATATGTGCTGGGGGTCTCATATCAGCTGGTGTCAGCTGCCTGTCTGGTGGTCCAGTGTCTGAGAGATCTCAGGTGTCCAGGTTAGTTGAGACTGCTGGTCCTCCTACAAGGTCATCCTCCTCAGTTTCTTCCAGCCTTCCCCTAATTCAACCACAGGAGTGAGCAAAATTCATTCACTGTGAGAGGGTTTCTATACTTACTGTGTGTTTGCAGACAGCTCGCTCTGACCTGCACTTCTCCTGCTTGTCTAGGAGAATGCCTAGCATAAAGATTCATGGTGGATGTGATTCTTTCTTTTTTTTGTTTTTGTTTTTGTTTTTGTTTTTGGTTTGGTTTTTGGTTTTGGTTTTGGTTTTGGTTTTTCGAGACAAGGTTTCTCTGTGTAGTCCTGGCTGTCCTGGAACTCACTCAGTAGACCAGGCTGGCCTCAAACTCAGAAACCCGCCTGCCTCTGCCTCCCAAGTGCTGGGATTAAAGGCGTGCGCCACCACCACCTGGTGTGTGTGATTCTTTCTTTAGTAGAAGAATCCAGAACAGAAAAGTAGCAACATAAATACCAGCTTTCTTTTTGTTTCTAGTTAATTCTCTTTTTGACAGCAAAAATTATCTTGCAAATAACTCTAAATTTGACTGAAAACTTTGTTTATAGTTCTTATTCTCATACAGGAAAGGTTTGGATTACTGTTGAAGCCCACTTGCAGAGCTTTATAACAAGTTTTTTTTTTTTTTAAACCTCTGCATTATATTTAGTGACTGTATCTTTACCAAGAGTATGTAAAGTATAACTCTGAACATTTGAATAAAAAAAAACATTTTACTTAAATAAAACTATCCCAAAGCTTACAAACAGCTTTACAGGTAACCTTAATGTGTTATACCTTAATAATATATTTAGGACAATTATATACCCCTGTGCTTATATATATATGTATTTCTTTTTTCCTTTCTTTGAGATAGGGTTTCTCTGTGTAGCCCTAGCTGCGCTAGAACTCACTTTATAGATTAGGCTGGCCTCAAACTCAGAGATCCACTTGCCTTTGCCTCCAGAGTGTTGGGATTAAAAGCCTGTCTGGCTACACTTTATTTATTTATTTTTAAATTAAAAAGATCGTTTTTGGGTATGGGTGTTTTATATATCTCTTTCTCTATCTCTATCTCTATCTCTACACCTAAACCTACACCTACACCTACACCTACACCTACACCTACACCTACACCTACACCTACACCTACACCTACATCTATATATATCTGTGTCCTATGTTCCCCCCAGATTCATGGCTTTTTCTTCTGTAATGTATGCATACATACACATAGACAACATACCAAGTCCATTTCGTGATGCTTGATGTATACGTGTCCAGGGCTGACCACTTGGGATTCCCTGGAGGAAGTGGATTTTCCCTTTCTCAGTACCCATTGACCACCTTCATCTAGAGGTGGGACCTTGTGGAACTTCCCCCATCCACATTGGCACACAGCCGGTGTCGTGATGCCCGTCTTGTTCAGGCAACCATATTGCTGAGATTTCATGTGTGCGTTCCCTTTGTCATGTCTAGGGGGCACTGTCTAGCAGCAGGCGCCATCTTCTGGCTCTTAGAGGGAACCTCCCCTTCCGGTTTTAGGTGTTAGGTTTGCATTGCAAATGTTTCATTTGGTGTTGGGCGTCACATGGTCACTTACTCTCCGTGCTTTGACCAGCCCTGGATCTCTGTAATAGTCTCCATCTGTTGTGCAGAAACATGCCTTTTTGGATGAGAGTGATTGCTCCATACCTGGCTTCTTTCGTTACTTCAGGTTACATAAAACCTTCATTTTTGCATTTCAGCATTTTACTTGGCTCTAATTGAGAGATATCATGACAATTAAAACACTGTAGTTATCTTTTTGTAATAAAAGTGTTTTTGTGGTTTTACTCATCTTGTAAAACACAGGGCTTGACAGTCCAATTATTATGTACTCCATGTAGTTCTAAAAATCTTGGAATTTGGAAATTTTATACCCTGTTGAAAACTTCAAGGCTCTGGGGTGTTTAAATTGCCAATACCTTTAAAGAAAAGTTGTACTTAGTTCTTGACAAATGCAGTTTTCTTTGAAAAGGAACTATTTTCATCATTTGGAGAATTTGAGTGGCCAGCAGGGGGCAGCAGATTTTCATTATTATTTAAAGGTGATTTGCCAGAAAAGTGAGTTTTAAAATCAAAAGGCTTGGTAACGTTTTAATTTCGTAGAACGAATTGCCCAGTAAAAGGTGCCCGTTAGACATACTCTTCTCTGTGTGTTCTTGTAGAATCATGTCATCTTCTCCCTTGGTTCTGCCCTTTCACAGGTTAGCGTATCTTCCTAGTCTTTGTTTCTTTTCTAATTCCACTGCCTTAAACACGCCATCCCCATCAATGCTTTGTATTTTTTTAATTTGAGTTCTTATGCTAATACCTCCTTATAGCTGTCAGGGACCACAAACATATTAGATCAGATCAATACTCTGTGATAGTACTTTTCTGTTCACCTGGATTTAAGGACAGTGAAAGCCTTAATTAAAAAAGACTACTCCAACGCCAGATATGGTTGTTCTTGACTTGGATCTCAGAACTGGGAAAGCAGAGACAGAGGCAGGCAGATCTCTGAATTTGAGGCCAATCTGGTCTATATAGTGTGTACCAAGCAAGCCAAGGCTATAGAGTAAAAACAAAAAACAAACAAACAAGCAAACCCCACTCCAAGCCAGTCACAGCAGCACACGCGTGTAACTTCAGCACTCGAAGTAGGGAGGCCATGAGTTTTGTGTGCAGCTGGGCTGACAGAGAGACTTCAAGGTCAGCCTATACCTATGAGGGTACTATTTCAGAAGGAAAGTTCAGTTATGAAAGTACAGGATGTAGGGAGTTTGGAAGACTAGAAAAGGACAAAGGAAAATAAAGGACATGATTCCCATTCATCATTTAACTGTTAACATTTAGTATTCTAATTCTGGACGGTTGAGTTTGTGTTCATCTGCTTTGTAATGTATTATGCTATTCTAATGTTTGACTTCCTAACTAGTATATTTTTAACATTTACACATTAGTATAACATATAGCATATGTTGTATTATATGCTATATATACATATATGTATATATATATATGTATATATAGCATATAATAATATTTCCAAATACTATTACCATAATATTTCTCTACCATAATATTTCCAAATCCACAGTCTGAGATGTTCGGAACCGGTGGTTGCAGCGTTCCTTTGTTAGGTTTTTACCAGTACAAGGCAACAGTCTGAGGGTGTGGGCTCTTTTGATCCTGGTAAACTGATCTCTGAAACGCTGACAGGCTGAGCTCTTATTGTCAGTGTGTTTCCTTCCATCTCTCCTCACACTTCCACATGCAATTACAAACCAGCGAGTGACCAGTCAAAACCAAGCCCACCATAGTTTTAGGCATTTCAAGTAGATTCATCCTAAATTTCTCTTACAGCTGACGTCCCCATCTGTGCCCACATCACCATTTTGTAGCAAGTACTGGTTTATTATAAGAAACTTTTAGAAGAGTTGTGCTTAAGAGCTCAAGGTAACCTTGAATAGAAAAAAATGATGACACGTTGGCCCCTCAAAGTTATCTTAATAATGCTGAGTCATTTACAAACACGAGCTTGTGTGATCCCCACAATAGTTTTGGAGGTGGGAAATACTTCATTTTGTATAGGACGTGTTTTAAGATGCACACCTTTGTGTCTATGAAGCCAGGTCCAGCTGGCCTAGTCAAATGAACACAGTGTTTGGTAAGTTAACCTCGAGTGTTTATAAAAGGTCAGTAAAGGACTATTTTGTTAATTTATTTATTACTTTGGAGCCCTCTATGAATGGGTTGCAGAGGCAGATGCTATTAGAGTCCATATGGTACCAGCATATTGGCCTTCTTTAGTGTTTATTGAAGCAAAGTATGTTAAGTCCAAACCAGAGCAGGGTGGTTTTATTGTGTGGGAGGAAATGGAATGCCCCCCTAGTGACTAACCAACAGTCCTCGAAATCAAAGTGTTGTCCTGACATGAATTCCTTTGGGTATCCTCTGAGCCCACTGTTGGGGTTACACAACAAGCCATATAATAAAAACAGAAAGAGGCCAACATTTTCCCTGATTTGCTTCATGCCAGGCTACAGTCATCAAGGTCCTTACGCTTCTGTAGTTCCTCTGCCTGCACCAGTGCCTGGACAATGGAGCTCTTCCCAAACTGGGAAAGCATTTTTTTCAGACAAGGAAAAAAAAATCTTTCTCATCTTTCTTTTCAAGTGGAGTTAGAGTGTGATGGAGTGAGTCAAAAGCCAGGCCAAGTAGGATTTTGTTTTATTTTTCTTTGTGATTGATTGATCAGTATCTACAGAACATTGAGACAAGAGACAGCACTAAATGGTATATATTGCTATTGCTTCAGTTTCGGGTATTTTTATGACCTTTCCTTTTGTCTTCAGACTAATTTCTTTCAGGGTAGCTGGAATTACGGGAGTTAATGATCTCTTTAATGTAGAACATAACTTTCATTAGAGGACTTATTAGCTCAAAAGGGACAGTCTTGAACAGTGTGACAACCTTTTTTTTTTTTCTCTTAGAATCTGGGAAGCCCTCAGTCTGTGGATAAGTGGCCACAGGATGGTCTCATGAGTTATACAAGGAAGAGACTAGAATAAGGGGGGTCTAAGAGGCATAAACCGTAAACCCTAAACATTTGTTGTGAACACGATGTTGCAATAGTAAATTAAGAGATGAAAAGTAATGTAATTTTTAAGAGACCACTTGGAATTAGTACAATGGTGATATAATTCTGCTTATGTGTTTAACAAGCAGATTTTGATTGTTAAACCACTAATTTTTTTTCTCCCCAAGCTCCATCCCAACTGAGTGCACTTTAATTAAATGTCCTCAGAAATCCTTCCCTCCTCCCCTGTTCAGTTTTATAGGAGGAATAATGCTTTTTCTTAAGCCAAGTTAGGATGATACTGCTCCTGTCCTCACACATGGTCTCTGCACTGCGTGCTCCTGTGCTCTGCTGGTTCTGCTGTAAAGCAAAGTGGACGACTCTCCATCCATTGGAGAAAAGTTCTCTGCAATGGGAACCTCAACCTCTGAGTTGTTTTATGCATGTATGGTATATGCACATGGGTGTGTAGGGCGAGCATGGCCTATGTGTATGGAGGTCAGAAAGGGCATTGAGCTTTCCTTCTTTTCTTATTCTCCGCCTTGATCCTTTGAGGTAGGGTCTCATGCTGAGTCTGGAGCTCAGTTCCCAGCACTGAGGTTGCACTGTGTGGGACCATGTGTAGTTCTTGGGGGTAGGGTGGTAGTAACTGGGATCTAAACTTCTATCCTCATGCTTGCTCAACAACCACTCAGCCACAGAACCATCTCTTCAGCCTGTCCCCCCCTCCCCTGCCCCACCATAGGCTTTCAATTTAATTTTTAATGACAAGAGTTTAGTAGAACACATCTTTTGAGAGTTAAATCTCAGAATCTTGTAATCAAAATGGGAAAAGATTCACAGACATCAAAAGTTGAATGTTTGGGGAGTCCCAGTTATGACTGCTTCAGTTTTTTTTATTCAGAAGTTTATAAACTTTCTGCCCGGCTGGGATTAGGATGTTAATTCAAAACATCAAAATTTCTCTTATTCCCTTATCCATCATCTTTGAAATTTATGTTATTTATTAAAGTGTGGCTATTTCCCACATTCCATCTCCCTCTTTCTTATTGCTAGACCTCCCCAGCTGTGTAAATCTCTCTCCAAGGTTGTCACTGGCCTTGTTATTGTTGTATGGATAACCCTGCTTTTATTCTGATGGGATGTTATTGAAGATTTCTGGATGCTTCTTAAAAATTTTTTGAAATAGAGTATTATCTCTGAAAAAGTAATAGATTGATAACTGTAAGCTTTAAGTGATATTGTGTATTATAATCATAAAAAATAGATTTTTAAAGATTTTTTTTTCTTCCCATGAAGTATCATATAAAAGTCTCTGACTCATGAATAGTGTGTGTGCTGGCTAGTTTTATGTCAATTTAATACAAGCAAGAGTCATTTTGAAAGAAGAAACCTCAGTTGAGAAAATGCCCCCACCAGACTGGTCTGTGGGCAAGCCTGTGGAACATTTTTTTTGATTAATGACCAATGTGGGAGGGCCCAGCTCACTGTAGGTGGTGCCACCCGTGGGCTGGTGGTCCTGGGTGTTCTAAATGAGCAGATCGAACACGCAATAAGGAACAAGCCAGTAGACAATCTTCCTCCATGGCTTCTCTCAGTTCCTGCCTTGAATTTTCCTCAGTGATGAACTGTGATGTGGAAGTGTAAGCAGAATAAACCCTTTCCTCCCCTAGTTGCTTCTGGTCATGGTGTTTTATCACAGCAGTAGGAACTCTAACTAATATAGTTAAGTAATTTGAATTCTTAAAATGTGTTTTGTTCCTCAAAACATCTAGTTTCTCTCCCTTATACCACATCCCCTGAAACTATTCTTTACAAAATTAGAACACTTCCTGTCTTACAGTCTAATTGAAGTTCATGTACATAAAATTTATGCCATTCTCAAAGAATTCCATGGATCCAACTCTCATAGGTGCTGACTTTGCTCTTTAGGCAATGAACCGCTCCCTGGCTAATGTAATCCTTGGAGGCTATGGCACTTCTTCAACCGCTGGTGGAAAACCCATGGAAATTTCTGGCACCCATACAGAAATCAACCTTGACAATGCAGTTGAGATGATCCGGGAAGCTAACAGCATCGTTATTACTCCAGGTAAAAGAAACACATAAAAGTAAAACATAGAAAAACTAAACAAAATATAATGGCTGTTGCAGTTGATTATATTGATAGGAAAAAGGCACGTCGAAACCTCCACATTAAAGATTTTTTTAATTAGCTCTTTGAGAATTTCATACAGGTTTGGATCATATTCATTGTTAGTCCTTCTGAGATCCATTCCTTCTCTATTCACCTACCTTTCTTTTTTCTTCTGAACTCATCAAGGGCATTTGTGCTACCAAAGTATTGGCGGATGTGTGGTCTTCCACCGGAGCATGGCTTACCAGGGCCCCCTCTCCAGCAGCTACCTGTTGTCAATAACAGCTTGGCTAAGAGCAGGATTACGTACTCGCCTCCCATTGGGATTTAGTCTGGCTTGGACTTGCATAGGCTTTGTGCATTTGTGCATGCTGTGACAACCACTGTGAATTTGTATGCACAGCTGCCCTGCTGTGCCTAGAAGATAAAGTTTCCTTGTAGTCATCTGTCACTTCTGACTCCTACTGATACTTTCTGCTTTTTCTGCCATAATCCCTGGACCTTGGGAAGAGTGGCTGCAGTGAATATGTTCCATTTAACTTGGCTTTCTGCTTTTTTTCTCTGCACCCCGGGCAGTTGGGGTAGTTGTGAGTCACTCTGTTAATGATGGTGTAAGTAGAAACTTCACAGATGAGGACTGAGAGATACATTGATCTATGGGAATAAAGATAAGTCTTTAGAAGTCAGCTTAATACCATGTTCCTTTAGCAGCATAATGGTTGTAGGTTTTCCTCTAGGGCCTATGGCCTGTCTAGCCACAGGGACCTCCTTATTTGAAAACACAATGGAGACAGTAGACATAAAATGGTTATTGAGTGAGAATACTGGGCACTCTCAGTAAGATCAATATTTCAGAATAACATCAATAGTCTATCAATTGATGTAGCTGATTCTAGCCATCGTTTTGAGCTTCTGTACATATGGTAAGCTATTGCTGAGTCTTACTTATTGTTACTTATAGGATATGTAGTATTAAGTTAGGTATAGCATGTGGGAGTGTCTGACTCTTTCATTAGACCCAGTAAATGTTAGTCTCTTTTTGAAAACCATTTGTTTATGAGTTCATCAACAATCTCTGTGGTTTTCTGAAGTGGTCTCCATTGGTTGCAAAGTGAAGAAAAGTGAAGACTACAGTCCCCTGTGGGTGTAAGGATAGATGTCTAGATGGTTGTTAGGGATTATGCAGGCTTAGTGAGTGGTTCCTGATCATGATAGACCGTATGACTTAGACGAAAGAGCTCATCTTGTACTTGTAGTTTTGGTTGGTTAAAGTGGTGGACTGTAAAGAACTTGTCATGGGAGTCCCAATTTTTGTCCCCACTTTTGTCCTTAATTTTGCCTCTAATAGCCTGTATAATACAGGCCAAGTCATTGAATATCTTTTGGTCACGGTTCCTAATGTGTATGACTGGGTTTGATTTTTCGTGTTTGTCATAGAATGTCAGATTAAGATTTTAACTCTCATGCCATTATGGGAGTTTTCCATGAAGAAAGACTACTGACTTGACATGTGGGCAATTTACTGGTTGAGAGTATAGTCGGATAAAAATAACAAACGTAAGGCCAATTTGATATTTTAATATGCACCTCAGTACAAATGTTATTACTCTTTAAGACATTTGGATGGTAGATTTTGGTTGTTACAGAGCCGAGACTACTGTTGGCAGTTAGTGTGTGGGAATACACTGTAATGTATGGGACATACCTGCATAGTGAGTTGTCCTAGCCAAAAGGCAACGGTGTGACTTATTGAGACGCTATGCCTGTGTGTAAGTATATGACAATGGACAGGACGTAGTATCTTTCCTTCAGGAACTGTCTATCCCAGTTTAGAAGTCAGATAGGGAAATAAATAATGCCAAGTGTTTTCTGACAGTGGCCAAACTGGACTGTGTAGACAATTTTTTTTTTCCTAAAGAGGAAGCTAAGAAGGGTTGTAAGGAAGTTAGGAATTGTTTTGAGCCGTAGAGGATGGATAATGTTGTGGGCAGGAGAAGGCAGAGATTATAGCTAGAGCAAAGAGTTGGCATTTGGCAAGAAGAACTAGAAGAGTATTAACAGATGTGGGTGAGTATACACAATCTTAGAGTTAAGGGAGAAGGGAGGAGATGGACATTCTTGGTTATACCTCTATAAACCTCAAGTGCAAAGGACCATTTTTTATTTATTTAAATATGGGAGTAGAGTTGGAGGAGAAGGGTTTTCAGTTCTTTTTCTTTGAAGGCATTAGGTTTGGACAGTGATCGTGCTATATGGGAGCTCAGTTGTAGGTCAACCCAGGAGGACTCGGCACAGTTGCTTGAGTCCTGGGGTGAGCTAAGATTTAAGGAGAGGTAAGGACAAAAATCGAAAGCCTCAACGGAAGATGTGACTATTTAAGAAGGAGAACAGAAGAAGAAAAACTAGTCAAGGTATTAGAGGAAGAAGAGTAAGTAACAAAGCCAGGAGCAAGCCACGTAGGACTACAGTGACATGGAAGACAAATATCCAGAGTTTAAAAACCCATGGGCGTGGGCACGGACTAGTATAGGCACATGGAATGTAGCAGGGACATTCTGAAGCACGAGACTTATGGAGAGATGAAGGAGGGCGTGATTAGATTTTGAGTTTCAAAAAGTCCAGACTATAAGTCCACTTTCATTTAGTCCAGTTAACTGCCCATGTTGTCATAGAAGTATGGTTTGATCAATAGGGAGGTTATAATCTGTGAGATGTCAAAGAGAAAACTACATTCTTTTGTGTTCCTTATGTTCCCTCACAGGATATGGGCTCTGTGCAGCTAAAGCTCAGTACCCCATTGCCGATCTGGTGAAGATGCTCACTGAACAAGGCAAAAAAGTCAGGTTAGTGCGCTGCGTGTGAATGTTTGGGTGTGAAGAGAAGGGCATAGTGGGAACTTTAAAAAGTGACCCTTAAGACAAGTGACCCTAGGGGAAGAGACCAAGGTGTCAAGAAGCCTCCAGGCTCACAGCGTTGCTGTTGCTGCTGCTTGCCTTTTGAGCATTGGATGTTCTTGGGAAGGTGTTAGGCAGAGGAGTGGAGGACTGTGCACACCTTAATCATTCCCCGTGGATCTCAAGGAACACAAAGGCAGGACTCTTGGAGGAAGAGCTCAATGACTGTTACAGTAGTGAGATTATGTTCTGTTCCTCTCTGAGTCCCCACGAAGGGACATTGTTTCTTGGCATCTAGGAAAGACAGCTCTTGAGGTCTTCCCGCATAGGAACGCTGCTGTTCATTTCTGGATTCGCTAGCAGTTGCATTGACTTGGTACTATCAATAAGAGGCTCAAGATAATTCATTGAATGGGATTGGTTCATGAAGATGTTAATGTCTGCTTACCAGATTGTTAATGTCTGTTACTAATAATTCCTTTTAAATGTCAACTGCGTGCTTTTGTCTTGGGGAAGACGAGAAAGTAGACCCATCTATGCCTCCTTTAGAATCATAAATGGATGGGACATTCGTTCATAAAGGAGATCAGAGGTCACTTGCACGATCTTAGTATCAGCTGAATTTAACTTCTTTCCACCATTTATCACGTATCCATCCCTGCCTAAAGTCTATGGTGTGTGCTTTTTCAGTACATGAAGTGTCAAGATGCTATTTTATGGTAGGAACATTGTATGGTAGGACATTGTTCTGATGTGGAGGATTTTCATATTTGCTGATGATATTTCATAAATTGGAGATGAGAAAAATCATTGACTTTAGTTTTTCATCAAAGTATTTAAAAAGGACTCATTTTTTGTTTTTTTATTCTTATTTCATATCAGTGATTAAGCTATTATTTCTTTCTTAGCCACAGTCTTTCATTTCAAAGCACTTGCAAGCCTACACGTGAGAAGGATGTGTTAAAGAGCCTTGTATGGTTTTCCTAAAGAGGAAACGACTTTCTTTATTCAATCCACATGTGAAAAAGTCCAATATATTAGTAACGCCTCCCATCACCATGTGAGTGTTTAGGGGCTGAGTGGCAATTGCAATAAAACAGAGCATGGGAGATGGTCTTTATGTTTTGGTTATCCTCAGCGAAGGAGGCCTGGATGTGGCATACTTCTCTTGTTACTCACTGCTCAGCCGAGTTTAACAAGACAGCTTAGAAAAATCAGTTCTGAATTAGAAGAGTGGATGTGGAATTGAAGCTCATTATCTGAAGGGCTGAGGAGGTAGCCCAGTAGGCAGTGTTTGCTGCACAAGGATGTGGGTCTGAGTTTGATTTTCAGCACCTATGTGAAAAGGCGGGCATGATGCCATGTGCTTGTAAGCTTAGAGCTGAGGAGGTAGAGACTGGTGGATCCTGAAAGCTCACTGGCCAGCAAGCCTAGCCTAATTGGCAAGCCCCATTACAGTAAGATGGTCAGTTTCTTGACTTTTGACCTGTGTGCACATAGAAACTCACAAAGACACACAGACACAGACATGGACACACACACACAGACACACACACACACACACACACAGAAAGTCACAGATACACAGAGACATATACACACAGACACATATGCACAGACACACACACAGACACAGAGAGACACGCGTAGACGCACACAGAGGGGGACACACACACACACACACACACATATATATATCACACACACATACACACACACATATATATATATATATATATATATATATCATTGTGCATGTACTTCTGCATAGGAAAAGTAATTATTTAAGGTTCATAAAACATTTAATTAGACATCTATAAGGGGATTACCCAGCTATAAGTTATAGATTATTGAAGCGATTTTGTGAATAGAATAGAAACCTTTTTGTAAAAACATCCATGGATTTGCATAATTGTTGAAAACACTTGTTAAAAAATAATCATCAAATTTGTTTATAACTCACAATGTAGAATCTGAATAAAATTATTACTTACTTCACTAGTTGTGAGTTATAGATACTGGCTTCTGTTCATCTGTTTTTTGTTTCCAAGATGGACTTATGTATGACAAATCATACTTTTCACTATTATGTGTTGAATTTTCAGCCAGCATAGGCTCTGTTACATGGGATTTTGAATTTTTCAGTTGAATGAAATGGAAAGGAACTGTTCTTCTAAACACGATGACAGCAGTTTGTCACACTTTCCCAGTTTAGTTTCTGTGGAGATTTTCTTTACTAAGGAAATCAGGTAAAGTCTGATTTATGTGTGTATCATCATCTTTTTATAGGGAAAATGAAAATTTTTATTAACCAAGTACACACACAGACACACACACACACACACACACACACACACACACATACACAAACACACACATACACATACTGTAAATTTTTTTTTTTTTATAAAGAGGCACATGTCTGAAGGAGAGGTTGCTGCCGAGGTTACCTCGTATTTTAATGAAATCAATCTGTATTTACAGTTCGTGGTAATTTCACCCTTTCATCACTCAGTGGAGCTCCCACGGTGTTCATTGAGTGCAGCTGCTGGGCCCCTGGGTTTAGTAGGTCTTTGTGCCTCAGGACCCCAGCATGCCTAGCATCCAGATGCAGTGACATATTCACACACTTCCCCCGTGGAAACGAGCCAATATGGACATACGATTGTCATCAATTAGTTACGCCCGAGTGGTGCCAAGAGAAATCGCATCTGTCATACAGCCTGTCTGGCTTTCATGGCCCATGATTGACTTAGAGACACTACTGTTTTCCTTCGCTTTGGCCACAGTCATAACATGCTCTCAGAGGCTTGAGGTTATAACGAAGCACGCCGCATTTCATGACAAGAACTCATTCTGGGTCGCCAGTGTCATGAAAAGTCAGTGCTTAAGATAACATTAGATTCTCAGTCGTTTAGTCAGTCAGCTTACAAAACTTATGCTGGTTTTTGAATATTTTAAAGTGAATTCCATTTAATGTGTCACTGTAAGGTGAGTAGATCCAGGAGAATAAAGCAGGATACTGCTCGGGGAACATTTTCAATTATCTGTACTAGTAACGTAAACTGTTTGCAAGCTTAAAGAAAGTGTGTGTGTGTGTGTGTGTGTGTGTGCGTGTGTGTGTGTGTGCATTTGAACTACTTCATTTAACACACCAACTTGCCTATGATATTTGCAGTTTAACAGTGTTTTACTGTCTTATGTCATGTAGCTATGGTTTAAATGTATGCTTTTTTTCCCCCTAAGAAATCAGTCCCTTAACACACTTTAAGAGGAAATATTTTGAGTCTTTAACTAGATTCAAATAGGGAAAGTTCAGGTTTCTATGATGAGTCATGTTTAGGGCACAGAAAAAGCTACCACATGCAGATTTGTGATGTTATAAAGGCACATGCTTCTGAAGGGAATGCACAGTAGGCCAGATGAATAACCTAGTAGAGAATTTGAATAGCAATCAACATTATCTGGCAGTCTCATGATAGTTTTGTAGCACTCCTTTCTTAAGGGGACAGGGAGAGGGGGCGGATCGGGGTAAGGGGAGAGGGAGATGGAGAAGGAGAGAGAGATGGGGGAGAGAAAGAAAGAGAGAGAGAGAGGGAAAGAGAAAGAGAAAGAGAAAGAGAAAGAGAGAGAGAGATATTAAGATTGAGGTTGAGTTTAGTATGTGCTTTTGAAAACATCAAAAGCTCACCCCCAATGATACACCCACTCCAAGAAGACCACACCTACTCCAACAAGACCACACCTCTAATCCTTCCCAAATCAGTCCACTAACTGCAGACTAAGCTTTCAAACATTTGAGCCTACTGGGACCATTCACCTTCAAACGACCTGCAGTGCTACAGGGCTCACATTCACTTGAGAGGTTAGGTAGTAGGATTTTAGGATTCAATTCTGAATTGGGGGACATCTCTTCTTTCTTTTTTTCCTATTAATTAATTGATTTATTCATGATCTAAGCCCTCACCTCCCCCCAGCACCTCCCAATCCCCTTCTCCTCTGAGAAGGGGGATGCGTGTAAGACATTTCTAACTGGCAAATCCAGATGCAAATTGAAAAGAGGAAGAGAAGTAACACAATAGGTTGCTGGTAAACATGAGTTAGCTAGTGCTTCTGCTGCCTTGTACTTGGCTGACTTGCCTGCTTGAAAAGCATAGAACCAGTTTCCTTGAGAAATAGAGGACTGCTTTGCCAACAGCAGAACTTAAAAAACCGTGTTTACTTCCTTGTTATTGTTCCTTCTGACTTTAGTTAATGTGCTTTTCCTCCTGAATTTATGAAGTAGTGGCCTTCCTCTGTATATGCTTTCCATTATAAGCTTTCAGATACTGTAAGATGAAAAGATTCATCCTCAGCACTAGAGTCAAAGGTCCGGGGCAGGTGTTGCCTATTAAACTTCCTGTTGTTGTTGTTAAAAAAAAAAAAGCATAGTGGGAGGAGGGTGAGAGCGAGGTTGTTTGTGCAGTTGTTCAGTCAGTAAACCTTTGGCAGCAGAGAGAAGGAAAGCAACTACAGGCACTCACTAGATTTGAACCCCTTGTATAGGACTGTCAGCAGTCCCCCAGATGAAGAGCAGACCCCCAGTGAGAGGTCGAGAGATGGCTTAGTGGTTTAGAGCAGTGACTGCTCTTCCAGAGGACTGGGGTTTAATTTCCAGCACCCACGTGGCAGTTTGTGACTGTCTGTAACTCTAAAGTCCAACACCCTCATAGAGACATGAATGCAGGCAAAACACCAATGCACGTTAAAAAAAAAGTCAGTGAAGGGTTTTGATAGTCACAGCCTTCTCTCCAGATCATTTGGGGTATGACTATCTTCTACCCTCTCCAGATTGGTGAGCAGACTGTCTGGGCTGCATCTGATCTACCTGGAGGACTTCTTACCTCTTCGGGTACCATGATGCTGTATGCTACATGGTCCAGATGGAAAACATGGCTGTAGACTGTCAAGCATTTCTTCAAGTTTCCTAGAAGAACCGGGTCCATTATTCTATATGAGACAAATTATGGGACCTTTCAATAAGCTCTTTGACTTGCATAGCATTTGTTTTTCTGAACAAGGAAAAAATATGAATGGACACCAGATATCAGAACCAGAGTAGTAGTTCAACTCTTAATTGACTTCAAATGAAGAAAGGGCAGTATAAAGCATAACCCCAATGCTGGAAAGCCACAGGAAATTGGATGAAGCGTTTCTTTTCATTTAGAATCATGAGAGTGACTTTGTCTCACTTCTAACAGGGCTGAGCATGTTAGGAAGTGCAGTATCTATGTTTAACTTAAGAAACCTTGGCAGAGCAAGTGACTGCATGATGTTTCTCTGTGACTGATTTTTATGACAGCAGCTGCCTTGCCATGAATATTTTTATCTTGTCATTACCACACTTCTCTTCTGATGAAAAAGACTAGCCCCATTACCAGCTTGTCTTGGTAGTGACCAAAGATGATTTGGATAACATTTACTATGCTGACCTCATGTTTTAGAAGGTTTTTATTTCAAAACAATTTGCTAAAATTATTACCAAAAAATCCCTTTGTGTTTTTAAGGAACTTGTGACTGTCAGGAACAAAAGTTTGGATAAGTATTCGATAGACCAAAAGACCTTCTCTTTTCAGTCTGCCATATTTTCTACAGGAGAAATGTGTAACTAAAACGTAAAACTACTGACTCTAGTAACAAACTCTTTTATTTTCAGGGACCCTCTTCAGAATAGATTATTGTCACATGCAAATATAGAATACAGAGGTCCTTGAAGGACTCTTATTGCATTCACAGTGGGGTTTCTAACATATTCTGGAACACCATGTATGTATACATAACTTACGTAACTCTAAATAACCGTTTCCTCTCCTAGGATGGCTTTAAGGTCATAGGAAGATCTTTAAACTCTAATTTACTATTAGGGTGTGATCTTCCTCTAATTTGGATTTAGAGTCTCTGTTCTATAGACCTCATTTTTATTTCCTCAGATGATGGGATGAGATAAGAGCTGGGCTTAAGCTGTGCTGTTATGCAGAGCATTTCTTTCTCTGTTCTAACTACCTAGATATAGACCTGGAAGCTTCTAGCTGCTCTACAGTCTAATCTTCCAAGATGACTGAATTAATCTGGCTTCTCTGGGCTCCTGACTGAATTGCTCTGCTTGGCCTCATGCTAACATTGGTGATATGTTCTAATCTTTTGGCTCCTTCTCATTCTATGTTTTTTTTTTCTGACTTCTTCTGTGCCTATCTTGTTCAGTCTGTAACCTGTCTCTGCAAAACTGTTCTATTAAAACTGCCATATACATACACCACCAGCTCCATTTAGCTCATTCTCTCTTCCTGTGCTGCTCTTAAGTAGCTTCTCTTTGCTGTCCTTGTGAGAATAGGGTGTATTCCATCTCTGACTCATTCTACTATTAGACAGACAGACAGACAGAGAGACAGACAGACAGACAGACAGACAGACAGCATATCTTTCTGATTCATCACTTTGTCCCTCAATTAGATGTCACTTTCAAACATGGCTGCTTCCGTCTACAAATGAACCTGTCCTTCATTGTCAGGGATTAAAGGTGTATACTAAGGGTTTGTCTGTATTCCAGCAAGATCATTTTGTAATCCCAAAACTGCATTCCAGCTGGATCATATAGACCTAGAAGGCCTTTGGATGCGATCCCTTGCCACAGAAGCCATGATGCTGGGTTAAAATTCCTTGGCATTGTTAGAAGAGTGCATTTAAATCTAGCCCTGACCTGGTGAGAGTCTTAACAGGTGGCAGTGGCTGTTTATAGTGTGCCTTTCATAAGACATCGTTTCCTTGAAGGATGTTCTAATGCCTGAATGGCCAAGTCTGAAATCTTGTTCATTATTCTTGACTGATATATACCCAGTATATTCCTATCATGGTGACTAATCTCTAGGAAAGGCCTGCAATGAAGAGGGTATGTAGGCCAGGTCAGACAGAAGAGGGCGTCTAACAAATAGTGTGATATCATGGAAACAGTTTATTACTTATAGATCCCAGAGAGAAGAAAAGTGTAGATTAAGGCAAATTGGGAAAATTAGAAGGGAAACTATCAGCCCAGCAGCTGAGGAGACAAAGAGATAGATACTTAGAAGCCCAGATCTTTACTAAGGTTCAAGGCAGGACCTGAACAATTTCTCTGTGAGGAGCTCTAGTTTGTGAGTTTAGAGAAAGTGCTTAGGAATCTATGGGTGCAGTGAGACTGTAGCATAGATCAGTTGTGTAGCTATGGATCTGTGCCAGCCTCAGGGAGCAGGAGACAGAAAGCTGGAAAATGTCAAGGATGACTAAGCTGCATTTCCTGAATGTGATAGCACTGTCTTCCAAATGGATACCAAGGCAACATAAAATTACAAGTATTTATAACAGTTTTAAAAAAATCTCTCTATCTCTCCATCTATCCACTCATCCGTCCTTCCGTCCGTCCATCTGTCTGTCTATTCTTCTGTCATATACATCCTGACCATAGTTCCCTTCCCCCAACTTCTCTCAGTTCCTCTCTACTCCCCAATATTCACTCCTTCTTCATTTCTCTTCTGAAAAGAGCAGGCTTCCCTGGGATATCAAGCAATCATGGCGTAACAAGTTACAGTAAAACTAGAAATATACCTTCATATCAAGACTGGATGAGGCAACCCAGTAGGAGTTAAAACAACCGTTTTAACGATTTAGAAATATTTATGGTTTTAAAACAGAAGTAGATTTCCAGCAAATGAATCCTCTTTTTACTTTTCTCTTTGCCTTATTCCTAATTTACCAGTGTCCAAAATATTTAAGAAAATTGTGAGGTGATGGATTTGGGAAGGCAGAATTCCAAGATATTGTCAATACACATTGCTTCCTTTATACAGTTTGCTTTTAAAATGAAAATCACCATAAAGGAAGGGAAGTTAACCCTTCGATACTACTAACTATGGAAACAATTTTTGCAAATGGACTAAAGAAGACTTACAATCAAGTAGTTGAAGATTATAGAGTATGTCTTTAAAAAAATGTCTAGGGAGCATTCTGATAGTTGAAACTTCATCATTTACAAGCTGGAGAAAATACTAGCGGCTTCAGGAAGGAGCCTCACTCTACTTAGTTTCTCTGTCTACTTGTTGAATTATAATGTTCAATTCGGTAAACCATTCTTCATGATTCATAGCTGACCTAGACAGACATTGCCATAATGTCAACAGGAAAATAGGGTTTATTTGGATGGTTGTGGTCAGACCCATGTAGGGGAATATTTTATAATCTTTAATAGCCCCCCACGCACAAGAACAACTGCCACAGTGATCCCTGGTTGGGACATACTGTTTTCAAAGTCTGTCATCATGGGAATTGATGTCGTGTCTCCTTTAAAACACATGGCATTTAAAATCTAATGTGAGGTTGCGAAGAACTGCAAAAGTGGAGCTCATGTCATCATGGATGATAAAAGAAGCCTTTTAAAAAAATGGTACTTTTAAATTGCTCCCTTCCCAGATTTACCCAGTTACTTAATATTCAGGAATAGTTCTGTGTACATTCTTACTTGTTTTTATTTTTTCTTGGCTAATTAAAAAGGCCCAGAAGATTGGGTTGTTTCATTCTCGTACATTTTTCTCCATTTTTTCCCCCCAAAGGGCTTGAGCCTATTTTTAATTGGTAACTGAGGGCTAAGCTTCTCTGTTACATAAGGTTCCATCAAAGACTCTAATTTTCATAGTTGAAAGACAAAACTAACAAAAAGTGCTGAGAGATACTTGCAGAGATTACACTGACTTCAGTGATGATGTTTATGTGGCTGTCAAATAAAGTAATAATACTGTTTTGCTTACTGGTATATGTAGACTTTTGAAATTTGACTACATCAGCATAAAAATACATATGAATATTAGCTATCACCAAGTTCCCAGTGAGTCTTATGTTCAATGTTCATAATTATTGGATTTAATCTATATTGACTGTATCATTTCTCTAGTTTTTTTTTATTGGATATTTTATTTACATTTCAGATGTTATCCCTTTACCCCATCCCCCCACCCAGGAACCCCCATCCCATCCCCTCCTCCTGCTTCTACGAGGATGTGCTTCCCCCCACCTCTCCACCCTCGAATTCCCCCACACTCGGTGTTCAACCTTCATGGGACTAAGGATGGTCCTCCTCTCCTATCTATGCCCGACAAGGCCATCCTTCTCTACATATATAGCTGGAGTCATGGGTCCCTCCTTATGTGCTCCCAGACTGGTGGGTTAGACCCTTGGGAGCTCTGGTTGGTTGATATTGTTGCTTTCCTCATGGGGCTGCAAACCCTTTCAGCTCCTTCAGTCTTCTCTCTAACTCCTCCATTGGGAACCCCATGATCAGTTCAATGGTTAGCTGTGAGCATCTGCCTTTGTACATGTCAGGCTCTTGCAGACCTCTAAGGAGATAGCTATATCAAGCTCCTGTCAGCATGCACTTCCTGACATCCACATCAGCATCTACCTTTGGTGACTGCACATGGGATGGATACCCAGGTGGAATGGTCTCCAGACGACTCCTCCTTCAGTTTCTGTACAAGTACAAAGCACTTCCTGCTTTGGGGGTACTATATGAATATTTACTATATACTATGTTAGCATTTCAAGATAAAAATTAGAAAAGCTAAAAAAAACCCATTCGTTGTAAGGTAAAAAAAAAAGTGGGTTGTTTTGAAATATGTAAACATTAGGAAATATACACTTAATTGATGAGCACAATGAAGACTTATATTACCAAGGCATATTTGAGCAGAATACTGTAATACTGGGTTATTGTCTTAGCCAGTGTTCTGTTGTGTGACAGGACGCTACGACCACAGCAACTCATTGTAAGAAAGCTTTGAATGGGAGCATACTTACAGTTTCAGAGGTTTAGTCCGTTTTTATCATAGTGAGGATCATGGCAGCACCCAGACAGACATGCTCCTGAAGGAGTCATTGAAAGTTCTTATCTGAGTCCACAGGCAACAGGAGGAAAGAGGCACTGGGCCTGACATGAGCTTTTGAAACCCCAGAGTCCACCCCCAGTGACACACTTCCTCCAACAAAGCCACAACTCCTAATCTCAAGTAATGTCATTCCCCAACAACCCCACACTCAAATATGTGAGCCTATGGAAAGGCCGTTCATGTTCAAACCATCACAGTTACTGACACTTTGTTTGGTGCTGGTGTAAAGCATGTTGTAGGTAAAGTTCTTTGTTGACTCTCCTATGTAGATCACACAACCCTTCATAGAGATTTTCCTTCCAGCCCCATTATCCACATGAGATAACCAAAAGGTGTCTAAGTCAATTGTCCAAAGGCCCGTGTAATGAGAGCTTCTAACTTCTACCTGAACCCTAAATTCTTGCTTTGGAAAGAGACTTAGGATTTTATCAACCAGGATGTCTTCTTGGGATATGCTGTTTAAACCCTTCTTTTTTTTTTTTTTTTAACTGAGGGCTGAAGTAGAGCGTCGGGATTATGGCCACTGCCCAGCAAGGCATGGCTCCTATGCTGCTGAGAAGAGCACAGTGATGCCCATGTGTAATAATGGTGTGGGTGGAGGAGAAGAAGGAAGACCTGGGTGTGTGGATGATATGTCTGTGATTCCATGTTAGCCGTTATTTTCCCTTTGTAGAGTTTCTGTTGTGGTCAGGGATCACTGACTTAGCATTTAAAGTATGTGCATAATAGAGGATCATTTTCCTGCTCCAAAGGGAAGAACCAAAAGGCTGGTAGTCTTTCTGTGTTAGAATTCTGGATATTCTTCATGTGATGATGGATCATTGATGAGCTTTGGCCAGTCAGTTCATGGAAATTGCTGGTTATAGCCAACCTGTGTCTAATACAATTAATTTTAATATGTACATTGGAGATTAGCCAGCCACAAGGGCCAGAATTGTTATAAACTCATGTTGACTCATCAGCATGCATTATATATTTCTACAGATTTGAGTGTGCTCTGTTATTTCTCTCAAAACATTGGCATTCTCTTTTAATAATCTTACGTGTAGTTTGCTCCAAACATAGAGCCCCAAAGCTCAGGGTAATAAATTATTATACAAACAGATATATAAAATGATCCCTCCTTTGGGATAGTCATTGTAACATGATGGTTAGGCTGGTGATTATTTACCCTTCACAACTAGCCAAACAGAAATATTGTCTTTATGCAGTCTGTAGCTAATCAAGATGTTACAGTAAGAGCTAATATATTCCAAGGGTCTCAAATTTTTTTAACTTGGTCCAAGGCATCACTATTAAAGCATAAAGATGGTAGACAGAGACATTTAAAGATAACAAAGGCAGTATTAAAAACAAAAAGCAAATTGAAATTAAATGAAAAATTGGAACCAAAGAGGCACACAGCATTGGATTCTAAAAGAAAAATATGGGCTGTCAGTTAAAATGGAAACCCCAGTCCATGGGACTTTTAATATTACTCTGGTGGACCAAATTATACATTCTCACTTCACTTCTATGTCCTGATTCTAATAGCCTTAGATGCTATCTTGTAATTATCCTAGGTTATTTGTGTTAGTTTAAAGTAAACATTAAGGTCCTGTGGGAGTATGTGCACATACATGCAGTATGCACAGATACCAGGAGAGGGCACCAGATACCTTGGAGCTAGAGTTAGAGATGGTTGTGGCTGACCTTAGGAATTAGGAGCTGTGCCTCCAGTCTTTGGCAAGTGCTCTTAACTGCAGAGCCATCTCTCTAGACCCCTTCCTCTCTTTTTGATTGAGTGAGAGTGTGTAGAGGCTCTGATAGTCATTTGGATTGGATTTTAATTTGGTCAGATATACATGTAAGTGACAAAGGTACATAAGGGGGTGTTCTTACATATCTTTTACTATGAATAAAGGCTTCTGCAAGATTTAAAAAATATGTACGTTTGTGGCTGGGAAAACAGTAAGGCTGGATATGCATAAGTCTCTTCCTGGATGTTTTAATTTATTTGTTGAGAATTTCATACAATATGTAAATGATATTCCTTCCTCTTCTCCAACATCCTCTCCCACTTGTCTACTCACCCAACTTCATGTTCTTTCTTTCTCTACAAAAACAAACAGACAACCCCAAAACACAAGAGCAACAACAAAAACAACTAAAGAGCATTGCAGATTCTGTTTGTGTTGGCCAACTACTCCTGAGCATGTCGCCCGTCCTGGAGTGTGACTGAGAGACTCAACGCCATTTCATTAAGGAAAACTGGCTTTCTCGCTCCAAAGAGTTATCAATTTCAAATAGCTTCTTGGCTAGGGTTGGGATTCTGTACCTACTTCCCCTTCTCTGTGCTGAGATATTTTTTTTCTGGCTTGAACATACATAGTTCTTTTATGTGCTGTCATAGTCTCTGAGTCTGTATGTGCACCTGTTGTGCATAGCTTGTCCTGTTGTGTCTGAAAAATGCTGTTTCCATGAAGTCGTCTGCTATTTCTGGTCTTTCAATTTCTCTCCCTCTTCCACATATCTCTGAGCCTTGAGGGAAGGGTTGTGATATAGACATCAGATTTAAGGCCAATACTCCAAAGTCTCTCCTCCTCTGTGTGTTGTTCAGCCGTGGGTCTCTATATTCATTTCTCTTTTTTTATTGGATTTTTTTTATTTACATTTTGAATGTTAATCCCCTTTCCAAGTCTCCGGTCTGGAATCCCTTATCCCATCTCCTCTCCTTCTGCCTCTATGTGGGTACTCCTCCACCCACCCACCCACCCACTCCCACCTTCCCGTCCTGGCATTCCCCTACACTGGGACCCCTGCAGGCCCAAGGACCACTCCTCCCACTTATGTCCAACAAGGCCATCCTCTGCCACATATGTGGCTGGAGCCATGGGTCCCTCCATGTGTACTCGTTGGTTGGTGGTCCAGTCCCTGGGAGCTCCGGGGGTCTGGCCAGTTGACACTGTTACTCCTCCCATGAAGCTGCAAACCCCTTCAGCTCCTTCAGTTCCTTTCCCAACTCCTCCATCAGGGACCCTACACTAAGTCCAATGGTGGGCTGCAAGCATCCACCTCTGTATTTGTCAAGCTCTGGCAGAGCCTCTCAGGGAATAGCCATATCAGGTTCTCATCAGCAAGCACTTCTCGGCATCCGCAATAGTGTCCGTATTTGGTGACTGTATACGGGATGGATCTCCAGGTAAGGTAGTCTCTGAATGGCCTTTCCTTCAGTCTCTGCTCCACACTCATCTCCATATTTTCTCCTGTGAGTATTTTGTTCCCCCTTCTAAGAAGCACTGAAGCATCCACACTTTGGTCTTCCTTCTTACGCGTCATGTGGTCTGTGAATTGTATCTTGGGTATTGAGAACTTTTGAGTTAATATCCACTTGTCAATGAGTGGATACCATGTGTGTTCTTTTGGAACTGGGTTACCTCACTCAGGATGATATTTTCAAGTTCCATCCATTTGCCTGCAAATTTCATGAAGTCATTGTTTTTGATAGCTGAGTAGTACTCCACTGTATAAATGTACCACATTTTCTGTATCAATTCCTCTGTTGAGGGACATCTGAGTTGTTTCCAGCTTCTGACTATTATAAATAAGGGTGCTATGAACATAGTGGAACATATGTCCTTATTACATATTAAAGCATCTTTTGGGTATATGCCCAGGAGTGGTATAGTTGGGTCCTCAGGTAGTACTATGTCCTATTTTCTGAGGAACCACCTGACTGATTTCTAGAGTGGTTGTACCAGCTTACAATTCCATCAACAATGAAGGAGTGTTCCTCTTTCTCCACACCCTTATCAGCATCTGCTGTTACCTGAGTTTTTGATCTTAGCCAATCTGACTGGTGTGAGGTGGAATCTCAGGGTTGTTTTAATTTGCATTTTCCTGATGACTAAGAATGTTGAACATTTCTTTAGGTGCTTCTCAGCTATTCGAGTTTCCTCAGTTAAGAATTCTTTGTTTAGCTCTGTTCCCCATTTTTTAACAGGTTTGTTTGATTCTTTGGAGTTTAGCTTATTGAGTTCTTTCTACATATTGGATATTAGCCCTTAATCAGATGTAGGATTGGTAGAGTTCTTTTCCCAATCTGCTGGTGACTGTTTTGCCCGATTGACAGTGTCCTTTACCTTACAGAAGCTTTGCAATTTTAAGGTCCCTTGATCTTAATGCATAAGCCATTGGTGTTCTGGTCAGGAAAATTTTCCCCGTGCCCATGTGTTTGAGGCTCTTCTCCACTTTCTCTTCTATTAGATTCAGTGTATCTGGTTTTATGTGGAGGTCCTTGCTCCACTTGGACTTGAGCTTTGTACAGTGAGATAAGAATGGATTGAGTTGCGTTCTTCTACATGCTGACCTCCAGTTCAACCAGCATCATTTGTTGAAAATGCTGTCTTTTTTCCACTGGATGATTTTAGCTCCTTTGTCAAAGATCGAGTGACCATAGGTGTGTGGGTTCATTTCTGGGTCTTCAATTCTATTCCATTGATCTTCCTGCCTGTCTTTGTACTAATACCATGCCAGTTTTATCACGATTGCTCTGTAGTACAGCTTGAGGTCAGGGATCTCTGTATTCATTTCTACTTCAAGAAGAAGCTTCTCTGATGAGGGATGCTCTATATGCTCAGATCTTAAGGATAATTTACTGCCATTTTAACATTATTATTAGAAATATCTGTGTGTAAAAGGAATATTGTTTCTATGCAGGCAGCCTTCACAGCAAATGTTAGCTGTGCTGGCATTCCTAACTCCAAGCTGGTGAGAAGCTCTAGCCAAACTTTGAAATGGACTGCTTTCCCTTCTCAGGGCCTCTTCCCTGCCTTTCTACCCTCCCTCAATTCTGTTAAATCTGAGGTTGGGTGAATACCCACCAAGAGATTCTGCAAATGACGTTTCTTCTCTGAATTCATTCATTCACTTTCTGTGAACCCTTTCTATGTGGCAGGCATGGTGCCTGATATTGAAAGATAAATATGGTGGTCAAGAAATAGGATTAATATACAAAGGGATGGTGTGTCTGGTTGGAAGAAATTGATCAGTGTTTCAGTCTTCTTGCTTTAACTATAGAACTCTGGGTACTATGTCCTCTGTCTTTTAAACACTCCAGTGTGTTACTATCACTTTTCTTTTGTGATGTTTTATATTAGTCTCTGGAAAATTGAATCTTCAACACCATGTGTATAGTATTTTTCTCCATCTTTTATTACAGGGGCTGCAGTTGAACATTAAGGCAACATTTATTGGAATAATGTTAACTTTTACATTGTAAAAGTTATCCAGACTAACTTACTATTTTAAGAGATTAGGACTTCTCAGAAAGTATCATGAGAAAATATAACGCCTTTAAATGTGAGAGAATATTATTTAATTAATACTATTGTAAATTCATGGCACCTAAGACATATATGGAAGAGTAAGGTCCCAAAATTACAGCGTTATTTTTATGAAGGAGTTTATAGTTTATAAGTCCTAAGGCATTGGGTTTTCCAACTTCAGCATTTGTAGAATGGCCATATATCTCGCCGAGTTCCCCTTCTACTTGCAGAGATCAGATAGAGCTAGGAGAAAGCAGAGGTGCCAAGAACAAGGAGTGCAGATTTGGAGGGGACACTGGAACCCCTGTACACTTGGCCTACCAAGTAAAGCCAGCTGCTCATTTGTCTCCTGTCCAGGTTTGGAATCCACCCAGTTGCGGGCCGAATGCCTGGTCAGCTTAATGTGCTCCTGGCCGAGGCAGGAGTACCGTATGATATTGTGTTGGAAATGGATGAGATCAACAGTGATTTCCCAGGTAAGCAGTGGGGTGATGGCAGACTTTAACTACCCTTGAAATACGGCGCACAGAGTGGCACTGTCCTTAGGATATGATCATGGAGTTATCGAAGACTTCCAAGTTTGATAAAGAGCGAGGCGATGATGATAAGTGTGCGTTCACAGTGAATATAAGTGGAGGATATCATTGAGTGAGCTGCAGCAGCTTTGTCAGAAAGCACAGTGAAATTTTATTCTGTGAGAGCTGAAGGGTGCTGAGAACCCTGGGACATAGTGCATAGGTGAATTTGAAACCTGGGCGGATTTCAAATGTTGAATCCAGATCTCCCCCCTTAGTAGCTTGTAGCCGTGAACTCCATGTTCACCACGGTGTGCTCATTTACAGAGCTGCTTCTGGGGATGAGTTCTTGGTGTCTTGAAATGTTACTGTTTTTCCATTGTACCCAGTTATGATCATTGAAGCAGCTCGTGTGCTCCTTCTTTCTGCTTCTCGCCCTCCCTCCTTCCTTCTCTCCCCCCTCCCCGCCTCCCTCTCTTCCTCCCCCTTCATTTATAAGTACTAGGACTTCATAAGATAAGGCGCTGTACTTTATAGCTGTCATTGTGTAGATGTGGAATGGTAATGACGTTTGGCCCAAGATCATGTTTGTTAAAATTAGATCCGTTCCCTCTGGCAAGTATCCAGTATAAACTTAAAAAGAAAACACTGTTTATTAGGGAAAAAAAATAGCAACAACGAAGTTGTGTGTATGTCTAGATGCACATGGCACTTTTGGCAACATCCTTAGGTAATTTAAATTATAGTCCTTAAAGAGGGAATTTAGGCCATTTTAATTTTACGCTCCCTTTTAAATTTAACTGTTGTTAAATTATGTGTAAAACCAGCCAGTTCCAGGAATTATAGACACAGCTTTAATACAGTACAGACTTTTAGACATTGTTTTTTTTTTTTTTTGACATTAGATTGTATCTTAATTGGTCATTTTGAGAGTTGAAAATGAATTCTGATCTTATAAAATCATGTGAATAGCAAGATAATTTAGGGACAATAAAAGAATTACAAAGTCAGATTAGGTAGATCCACCAGAAGGATGAACATCATAAAGCAGGCTTTAGTCACAAGCCCTGTGCAGGTCCCACTGATGGTTTCTATTCTGTGACATTTTCTGGTAAAGCTCTATGTACTACCTGGCACAAGTAGGCCTCTTTTAAGAATTTGGTATTGTTAGAAAAATTAATAAAATTTGCCTAAAAAGAAATGTGAGCGACCCATTGTGTTTTATATTTTCTGTTTCTCCCCTCTGTTTTCAAATATAGACACCGACTTGGTTCTTGTCATTGGAGCTAATGACACTGTGAATTCAGCGGCTCAAGAAGATCCCAATTCTATAATTGCAGGCATGCCAGTCCTTGAGGTTTGGAAGTCCAAACAGGTACATGTTTAGACTTGCGTTCATTCTCATAGTCACTTGAAATATATACATGCAGAATTTTCTCTGGTCACTTAATGAGTATTGGTGATGTCTTTTAGGAGGCTCAGGAGTACAAGCATAGCTTAGAGACAGGTCCCTGTGTCCAGCTTCCTTCTGTTCCCTGGACACCATAGAACCTGAGTGAATGCCTCGTTGTGAGTAGAACCAGATGAGATTATGTGGCTGGATTAACAGAATCTGTAACCACAGCTGAATAAAGGGCTGTAAGCAACTGGAATGTGTCTGGCCAAATTCCAGATTGAGTCCAGTGAAGCAGATGGCTTCCCTCTGGGACAGTGAGTCAGTATCATCGCCTTCATATACCAAGACGAGCACATTTTTTTCCAATTTATTTTTTATGGGGTATTTGTATGTTGTTACGGACTGTCTAACGGAGAGGTGATTTAAAAATCCAAACAATAACATGGCACAAGAAAGGACGCTTCGCTCGTGCATATGGCTCCTGCGTAAAGCTAGCTGCTAGATTTTAGAGAATTCAAAGACTTCTAAATAGTCCTCTGATCCAGAAGGTTTCTTTACTGCTCCTGACCATGTACACACTGTAGGGATTATGGCAGTGTTGATGCTGGAAGGATGCTTAGTGGTTAAGAGCACGTACTGACCTTGCAGAGGACCAGAGTTCAGTTCCCAGCACCGACACTGGGAGGATCACCACCATCTGTAACGTCAGCACCTAGATTTCAAACACCTTCCAGCTACAAAATCTGTATGTGCACACCCTGCCCGGTACACACAATTCAAATAAAATAAAAAATAAAATATAACTTAAAAAGGATTATAGTAACATAATGAACACACCCCATGAATTTTGTTTCTTGTAAGTACACGAGTTTAAAATGTACTGTTTGAGATGAGCAAAATGTCCTGCACATGTGTGTAAGACTATTATTGTAGTTGATATTTGAGAGTCTTTAGAGTTGCATTATTATACTAATGTCATATATAGCACAAACATATTTCTAACGCTTTCATTTTTGAATAGATTATATGTTCTAGAAGACCCTACAGAGGCTATCAATTTTTAAAGAACCAACCTGATATTTTGCAGGATAACAAAATCAGTAATAAATGTCAGTGTGTGTATCTACGTTACTACAATGTTTTTAGGGCAACAAACCCCATCATTGTGCTTGGTCCATACATCTTGTTACTGTTTAGTTCCCTTCTTGAAAGATGCTGTTTTGTTTTTGACATGCCTTTGTCCTAGAATGAACATTTAGTTTACTCTGGAGTGATAGACAAGAATCTTACCATTTCCCCCACCCAGTTGTAATTTGAAAGTGAGAGCTTACGCATTGTTTGTCTTCTTTAGCATATTCATAGAAAAGCAGATGAGCTCACAGTGTTATCTTTCCAATGAGAAAATGTTATTCACAGACTTTGTCGAAAAAAAGCACAAGGGTGAAAAGTCACCGCAGCCTTGTCACTTAAAGATAAACTTTTAACACCAATGTCTCTCTAACGGGCATAAGAGTATGATTAAAAGTGATCCTTAATGTAATATAAATGTACATTTAAAAATACTCGACGTTTATTTAAAAATCTCTGCATTGGATAATTAGTAGTGGGGTGGGCCTTGTTCACACTTGAGGAAGAAGTCCTGTGTGGTCTTGCACAGCTGGGTTCTATGGGCAACGTCCTGTATATTTTACAAACCTGGAATGAAATAGTTTGACTCTCGCCACTATAAATGCACGATGGATGTCAGAGGAGGGAGACATGTTTTACCTGATCTAGGTATTGACTAATACATGTATTGAGATGGCACATGTGCCTTGTAACTGTGCATTTCTGATTTTATATATTAAATAAATAAAAGTCAAAAAGTAATGTTCCAATTAAAACAACAACAAACCCAATTAATGGCCCTGCTTTGAGCCTAGCTAGTCTTGTTGAGTATAATCTCTTCTATTTTTTGCTCCTTAGGTCATTGTCATGAAGAGGTCCCTGGGTGTTGGCTACGCTGCAGTGGACAATCCAATCTTCTACAAACCTAACACAGCCATGCTTCTGGGGGACGCCAAGAAGACATGTGACGCTTTGCAGGCCAAAGTTCGAGAATCCTATGAGAAGTGAATACTGAAGATCAAGCTGGTGCCTTCAGTTGCAGGATCAGAGAATTGAGACATTCGTAAATGAGCAAAGCTCTCCAGGCCCGAAAAAAGCCTCACAAAACCACGGAGATTTTCAAGATCAGCAACCCTTGATTCTCAAAAAGCATTGGAAATTCTCATCGCCTACCTATTTATTGTGGCCATTGCCAAAAAGCAAGAGTATTTTGTCAGCAGTGAAAGAGCAGCCTCACTTTAGATACAACCCTACTGGATTTTTAAATTCCCTTTCAGTAGCTAGAAATGAATTCAGAAGTTGAATGTTCAAGATTTCAGGATATGGTTTGGTCTGAAAAATCTTACACAGTATAATCATTGCAGGTACCTGCATTTAGTGGGTTTTTTTCCCCACCAAATGTGACTAATTTGAAACTTTTATCAACTCCTGACCTGTCCTCTTGCATTTTAGCCATAGTCTGGATTGATCATGCCAAATCTGTGTCAGGTTATCAGCCTTCACTTATAGACTCTAGATTCCAAAGATCTATTTTCTCACTTCTATTTTAATATGTAGAAAGGTCTAGATAGTAAAAATATTAACTTGTATTTTTGAAAGTCCCATTACCAATTGGTCTTTTTAATTTCAATCAATTAAGTGCTCTGGAATGGACTATATGAAGTGCTCTGGAATGAAATGCAACCGTTTGAGGAATAAATGAGTTCATCATGTTCTCAAAGTGATGTAGACTTGTCTCTGATGACAAAGAGCTAAAATTAAATGGTTCCACTCATTAACACCAGAGGAAGACCTACTGCTTTGTAATTGGTAGAGATAAATCTCTCTTCATTGTTTAGAAGATGAATTGTTTTTCAAAACCATTGTGTTTTGTGAGGTCATATATAATTTGATGATACTCAAGAGTGGTTAACAGTACTTTTAGACGTGTCCTCAAGGAACTGTGAAAAGAGGAACGTCTTTCATAGAAGTTTAGATTGCCTTGGTGACTTTATATCAAAAGCTCTTAAGTAGAGATGAGGGTGGTACATCATTAGGATTCTGTCTCTCTGTACATTCAGTTGGATACCAAGTTTCCCAAAGCAGTTATTTACCTACACAAGGCTTGGAGATAGGACTTAATTGGTAGAGTGCTTGCCTTGTGTGAGGTACTGAGTCCAACCCCCCCTAGTACTGATAAACAGAAAAGCTGTTGACTCATACAAAGCCGTCTCTAAATCTGAAGACTACCACTGAAAAAACTACTCATCTTTGCCAAGTTTATAATGCACAATATCTGTTAGGTTTATGAGCAAGTTCTGTTTTGCTGTGCCTGAGATCAAGGATGGGTGAGGGAAGGAGAGGGAAGAGGGATGGGAGGAGGGAGAAGGAAGGGGGAAGATGTTAGAGCAGCAAAGATTTCTGTTAAATGTCTAAGAAAGAAATGCTTTTTCCTTTTAAAGCAGCTGTAGGTGTTTCTAGAAAGTAGCAAGTTAAATTTTGAAAGATAGTTTCAATTTAAATCTAAATAATTGAAGGGGATTTGTCTTTGTTCCCCAGATGCCTTTCAGTGGTACCTAGAGAATGGTTTTGGTCATCAGAACTGGCAGATCCTACTGGCATCCAATGGATGCTGCTAAATGATCATTCTAAATGCACAGGACCAGTCCCCCCACCATGTAATACATGGTATGATCTACTTCCCCAAAATAAATAGTGCCAAGATTGAGAAACATCGGTCTTCTCTAAATCTGATGTCTTTCTTGGTGGTTTAAATACTAATTACAATATCTAAAGCATGGCAACTTTAGTTTGTGACTATATACATTGAAGGCTGAGGTTTTTGTTTTTATAAAATCCGAAGTTACCTGGCTCAGTACTGGTGGCCAGAAAGTTAGAACAACTTGCTCTAGCATCTAATAGCATAGAAGCACAAAGACTGACCATAGGCAGACAGAGCTCAAATGGGAGGTAGGAAGCTAGCAAAAGGGGAGAAGTCAGATTGATACTTTTATACAATCAACTCTCAAGTAACTGAATCTAAGCTTAAGAGACTTGATGCACTTTCTAGAATAGCAGCGATCTATTCCTTAGAGTGGACTTAATTACCTTCACTAGGTATCTATCCTGAAGGGTCTCAGTGGACCTTGAGATAGAACCTTTGGAAGATAAATCACACCCAAGCCACAGTGAATGTGTGTATGTGTATGTGTGTGTGTGTGTGTGTGTGTGTGTACGTGTACATGTACGTATACTATATTGGACATTGTGTCTCACAATCTGTTCTACTCTCCAAATAACTGAAATGTTACCATTGATTTGTTTGTCTTATTGGCCATCTTTAACTTTCTCTCATCTGTTTTCATTTGGGAGCTTGTTTTTTAAATTACTCATCTAAGTAAAGATTGCATAAGCCTTTACACACACATACACACACACACACACACACACACTCTCTCACACACACATGTCTCTGCATATCAAGAGAGAGCTTATACATATAGATATTCTTTATCATTTCATAGTTTTTTCTTCTAGGTGTTGAAATAGAGCAGGTAGCTCTTGTTCCTTCATGCGGCAGGTGTCAGAGCCTCACCAAGCCAGGCAATATCAGTAAGTACTTGATATAAGTGACTAGAAAATGAGTCTTAACTTTCCTTATTCCACCCAAGTCGTGGCCCTACATTTTATATTCCAGTGTATTCTGTCATCCTGCACAAATGTGGAATATATTATGTATCAGTTAGCTTTAGGGTTTTGTTCAGTTTCTCTGATCCCAGAGCTTTATTCCGTAATTAATAACTCATAACTCATGTTCATCTAACTTAGAGGCAAATTTTATAGTCCCCCAAGGTATAAGCTGTATGAATTGAAGCACTTTAAAGTTGGAAAGCTGGATAGCTCTTTAGTATAGCTAAGAAGGGTAGTTCAAATACCTAGTTTATAGCTCTTGCAAGCTTTGAGTGCTTTGCCAGGAAATATTGGATCAGAATATAAGACATGGTCAGAAACACATGTATCCCCTTCACACGCGATAATTCCAAACCAAAGTCCTCCATTCTAATAGTAGCAGCTTGCACAATCTAGATGATCATTAGATTCTCAAAAGAAGAATCAGCTAATTGACAAAGAGAAAACTTTCCCAAGCAAAGCTTTTGAAAGTATTGGATCAACAAAGCAGGAAAAAAAAAATGGTCTCAAGTGAATGTCAAAGCACTCAAAATTCTTGTTCTTAAACTTTATCTTTTAGAAATCCTGTCTTGAGCCAAAGATCCACTTTTTCCCCCCCTCATGATTGAAACCAGCTCAGATATTTATACTGGCAACATGGCAATGTATGAGACAGTAATTGAAATAGCTAATGCGTGAAGCTTTGAAATGTAAGGTGGTTTTGATGGTTTGAATATGGTTGAGCCATGGGAAGTGGCACTATTAGGAGGTGTAGCCCTATTGGAGGAAGTGTGTCACTGTGGGGTTGGACTTTGAGGTCTTGTACTTAAGCTCTACCCAGGGCAGAAGAGACTCAGGGTAGAAGTCAGAGTTCTCTCTTGGCTGCCTTTGGATCAAGATGTAGAACTTGATCGGCACCTCGGCACTATGTCCTGCCTGCAGGCTGCCACACTTCCTGCCGTGATGATAATGGACCAAACCTCTGGAACCGTAAGCCAGTCCCAATTAAATGTTTGCCTTTGTAAGCGTTGCCTCGGTCATGGTGTCTCTTCACAGCAATGAAAACCCAACTAAGAGAGCGGTTGATGAAAATAGATGTGAGAGGTCTTGAAGGAGATGGTTGTGAAGGAGGTAGAAAAATAAGCATGGTGTGATGGTCAGAGTCATTTGGAAGAACAGAGCTGGTAGAAGGAATGCATATTTGAAACGGCTGTGGAGTTCAAAATGGCTGTCTGCATGTCAGAGAGGCTAAAAACTCGCTGGCTGCTCAGTCCATGATTCTGGGTGACTCAGGGGTTCCAACCCGGTGCTGAAAGCCTAGAGGATTTCCTGGAAAGCCACAGGGCCTCAACACAAATGGGAGGCTAGAGAAGCTGGGCTCTGAAGCAATGGGTGGCAGTGGCTGACTGGCATGTTTTCTCCGCAACGCATCACTTCTGGCCATGTTTTCACATCTGGGGTGTTACCGCTTGATAAAGTAAGCGTGAGAGCATTTACATCTAAGTCTATATAAATATAAATGTGTGTATCTAAAATCATGTAAGGAATAAAAACGGTTGTCTTAGTTAGCTTTAACTATAGCGTGACACAGTGTTAAGTCATCTGAGAGGAAAACTACTGCACTTGAGGAATTGTCTAGATCAGACTGGCTTGTGAGTATGGTTGTGGGAGGTCGTCTTGATTATTAATTTATGATGGAGAGATGGCCCACCCTAGGAGGGGCCATCCGTAGGCAGGTGGTCCTGGCTTGTAGAAGAACACTCGCTAAGCGTGAGCCTGTGAGCGAGCTAGCCAGCCAGCCAGCAAACTCCTTCATGGCTGCTGTCTTCAGGTTCCTACTTAAGTTTTTGCCCAAAATTCTCTCAATAATCAACAATGACCTAGAAGTATAAGCCAAATAAATCCTTTCCTCTCCCAAGCTGCTTCTGGTCAGAGTGTTTTATCTCAGCACCAGAAAGGAAACCAAAACAGAAGGATACATAACTACATTTACTTCTGCCTCACATTTGCTTCTGTTCAGGACACTTTTTTTTCTGAATGCATGTCTTATTTTTTCTTTTTGATTCTGGATAGAAAGGCTCTGCTTGTCTTCTCATCAAGTAGATAGCAATAAGATAGCTGCGGGTTAATGACCACTTTGTACTGGCTGGCATCTTTTTCATCTTTTGGGTTTAAGTGCATCCTATCAAGAAAAATGGCCACAAGGATTTGATCCAGATCAGGCTGACAGGAAAGTCCATTTACATGATGACTTCTGCTAAACAAAACAAAACAAAAACAAAACAAAACAAAACAAAACAAGTCAAAGGAAATATGGGATTCATAAAAAGGAAGAACCATTTAAACTATTTACTATAACTATTTAAAAATACATTTTAAACTCCAGTAATATTTTTAGCTAAAAATATCACCCACCCTCGATGTGATGAGAAAATATCAATTTCCAGAGTGCCTACTGTTTTCCGGTAACTCGAGGAAGATTATTGCTAATAGAGTCATTATTTAACTTTCATCTCTTCTTTGGTCAAGAAGATACTACTACTATTTTAAAACTTTAGGGAAACTTTTAAGGATGTAGTGGTGCATGCTTTTACTTGAGAAGTAGAAGCAGGAGAATCTCTGAGTTTGAGGCCAGCCTAGACTAAGTAGTGAGTTCTGGGATAGTCAGGACTGTGTACATAGTTACGAGAAAAAAAAAAAAAAAAAAAAAGAAAAAGAAAGAAGTAAAACCAAAACCAAACTCTAATAAAATATAGAAAACCATTTTCTTATTGTTTTGAATATTGTGTGTGTGTGTGTGTGTGTGTGTGTGTGTGTGTATGTGTACATGTGTGTGGAGGTTATGACAACTTACAGGAGTTGCTTCTCTTCACAGGATCAAATTCAAGAAGTCAGTTTTGGCAGCATGTACACCACCACGCCTCCCCAGCTGCTACCATTTTGCCTCACATACAAGAAACCTGAACCCTGAGAACACTTCCTCTTTAAGAGCAGACCGTCCACCGCTCTGGGTTTCATGCTGTGCATCCCTCCCTAGACACCTACTGACTTGGCTTGAACTGCAGTTTCCTGCATCAGCTATTCCAATCCAGCTTTTCGCTGAAGAGTTTTTTTCCCCTCACAGTTCACAAACTTGGATGTGCCAAGATATGGCTTTATTCTCATACAACTGAACTTACTTCCTCTTCTGAGTCATGAATTTCCCCTAAAGATAGAAATTTGACTTTACGTTAAGGTCTTTCCTTCTCCATGTCTTTCTTCTGGGGACACATTGAAAACAATCAACTGGGTAGATTGAGTCCGATTTGAGATGTATTTTTGCCCTATTTTCATTCTCTGACTTCTTCCCTCTTATTTGGTTTAAATAAAGGAGTATTATCATGGTAAAATCAGTTTGGATTGGGGTGGTGAAACTATACAAAGAGGTCATGAAAAGCTCAAAATATTCTGAAAAAAATTCCTATTCCATTTATATTTATGGTGAAAAATTTAATGGCCTTCATGTAAGACCATTACTAGTGCTATTCACACAAGGAAAATGCTAGGCACCTTGCTTAAATAATTTGGCCTGAAGTTCACCCAAGTATTTTAAGCAAAGACATTTTAAGGAAGACCTATTTAATTCATCTGGTGAGAGGAACGGAATTGGATCAGAAATTTGTATTTTAGGAAATTTAGTGAGACATTGAACTGGTTTGGGAAGGCTTTTTTCTTTGTCCTATGAGGATTAAAAAGTGCCTTATCATCTAATTTCAAGTCATTTATCAGTGACACTTTGGTATTGCATCTACAGCCAAATTTTGGGAAGAATCATCAATTTGTAGTTGGCGCACATGAAACAAAGACATAAAGGTCACAGTGTCACTCTACTGATCATTCTTCTTGTTTTAAGAACACAAGTTAGCATTTCTAGTGCATCCAACTTTTCTGTACTGATGTATTACTCATGAAATGGTTTTTAAAAAGCAATTCCTCTGTATGTTACTAATTGCAATTTTCACTGGAGAAGCTAGAGCAGAATATACCACAAACTTCCTGTAATTACTCTGTGGCAAATAGAACAACAAAAAAATCACATTTCCCTTAAATTATCAGTGCTTGGTAATTTCTATAAATGTCATGGCTCCAATATTATGCATGTGACTTTTGCTCTTCTGTGATAATATCCTTCTTGCTCCGGAAATGGAGTTGAGTAAGGTGAGACAAAGATAAACATGTTGAAAGCTGTCAATCTTTTCATACCATACTGCTCAGTGGCATTAGGACAGGCTGCATGGAGGATACAGAGACACAGCATGATAGGCATTCTGCTTGGAAATGACACAGTGGGAAAAGGGGCCTTGTCGTTGAATCCAGGATGAGAGAGTGAGGTGACTATAGATAAGCCTTTATAGGTAGAATGGAACACAAACCATCAGAGTTCTTGTGGATTAAAAATGGTGTTGGGGATGTCAAAGGAACCCTTGATGTGCTGTTTTTGGAAGAAAATGTAGTGAGCTGCATTTCACACTAGAAACGGGCCATGGATCCAGCTAGGTTGGTAGAACACTTACGGAGCATGGATGACTACAGTGCTAGGTAAGACCATCAATGTCTTTTCTGCCCACCAGCCTGCATAGTGCCTTCCAGCACTGTGCAAGTTTGACAGCATGGAAAGCAATTCTCGGTCGGTTTCTGATTGACTTTCAATATTCTGCAGCCAATGTATGTGGTGTGTTCAGCAGTAGGGTCTTATTGTTTAGTTAATGGAGACCAACCAAGAGCAATGGAAATAGCTATGTTATTTTGGGACATCTTTGAACAATAACTCAAAGGGGAGGATCCCATGTCTGGCAATAGAATAGAAAACTGGACCTCCCCCACCCCCCAGGAGTTAGAATTCCAGGTGTCTGTAAGCCATCTAGATGGGTGCTGGGACCCACAGTTGGGTCTTCTGTAAGAACAAGAGCCGTGTTTACTCATAACTGCTGAGCCTTCTTTCCAGCCCCAATATTTTATATTGTGAAATTTGTTTTTAAACTAGTAGATGTTCATAAGACTTCTTAAATTCTATCTATCTGTCTGTCTATCTATCTGTCTATCTATCTATCTATCTATCTATCTATCTATCTATCTATCTATCATCTATCTATCTATCTACTTATCTTCTGTATCTATCATCTATCTATCTATCTATCTATCTATCTATCTATCTATCT
>JANHMN010000014.1:40411908-40426766 GCA_030674055.1 Rhabdomys pumilio | reverse complement strand
TCTCTCTCTCTCTCTCTCTCTCTCTCTCTCTCTCTCTCTCATGTGTGACTGTGTGTGTGCTAGTGTACATGTGTGGAGGACAGAGGACAAACCATGAGAGTTGGTTCTTTCCTTTCACCACAGCTCCCAGGGATTGCTCTTCAGTTGTCAGGCCTGTTGGCCAGTGCTGTTTCCCGCTGAGGTGTCTTGTAGGCCCTCATCTGTTGATTTTGACATTGACTAACCTCCTGTTTTAAAACTATTTTCAGGCAAAAATTATTAAAAAAAAAAAACCCCAAAACAATCCCAGTATTTCTCTAAATCTGTTCTTTACCCAGCCTTTGTCAGAGCAAGAGTAAAGGAAGAACATCATGTTCCTTGCCTTACAGACTGCTCAATTTACCAAGAAAACACTCGGGCAATTGAAACCAGGCACCAGCAATTCAGTTATACCAGTGTGTGTGTCTTCTGGGGTCCTGTTTGCCTGCTAGCTTTGACCTCAGAAGATCAGCATATTAGGCAATAAGCAGCCTCATTTCTGATTGCCAGTGGCTCCAGTTATGTAGTTTGGGCTCAGTTTAGTCAGAATTTCCTTCCTCATTCAATTTTAGCTCAGTTCCAATAGAATTGTATGAGATTTGGAGCATGAGGTGAAGCAGTTACCATTTTGGCCTGAAGATTTGTTCAAGTCCTGGGATGCCTACAGCTCTGTATGCAGTGTGCCTCATCTCAGGGCTCATGGGTTGCATGGTGTAGTGCCTGCTTGTGGAAGGGCAGCAGGCCTGATCTGCCCTTGCTTCTCTTTAGTCATGTCCAGTCGACGGTCTCGCTCCATGGTTGTCACTTCAGTGCCACCACCGGAAACAGCTGAGAACTTTTCCTAGACACACCAACACTCACAATTGTGTAAAGTCTCATTCTTAGTAAATATCTTCATTCCCATTACTTAAAGTTCTTGGATTGATCCTTATTTTGATACAGTTCCATTTCAACAGATTAAGAACAGGAAATTTAGCTAATTTCTGGTTATTGATGAGATGGCATAAGTCATTGAATTTATAAATAATCAAAACATCTTATTTAATAATTTCAACCACTTCTAACAAAGTAGTCAGACGCCAGGTAGTGGTGGTGCATGCCTTTAATCCCAGCACTTGAGAGTCAGAGGCAGGTGGATTTCTGAGTTCAAGGCCAGCCTGGTCTACAAAGTGAGTTCCAGGACAGACAGAGCTATACAGAGAAACCCTGTCTTGAAACTCGCCCCCCCCCAAAAGTAGTCGAATCTTTTTCGAAAGGGCAATTCAGCACCATGGAAACTCCACCTATAGCATCTATTCTTTCTCTGGCAGAGCACAGGAACATATATTTATAGACATGAGGAAAGGAGACTAAATGTTTTTAATGACATTTTGGTGACAGTACATTATGTATCTTAACACTTGTTTTCATAAGTGTCAATTCATTTTTTCTTCTGGGCTTGAATATATGGCTCATGTTGGTCTATGAGTCATTGGCAAGTAACATATAAAAGGGTTCTTGATTAGTATTTGTGTATTGAGACAAGTTCATTCTTGGGAACAAATTGTGTTATGTTATGCTATATTATATTATGACAGGTCATCTTATGCTGTATTGTATTGTGTTAACGTTATGCTTTATTTGAGTCACCAGAAGCAACATAGTATCTTGGAGTTTAGTCTGTGTTTGGCATATGTGCTGAAGGCAGCTGCGTGAGCTCCACAGCGCATGGAACAGTAGAACCGTGAAAAGAACCTGGAATTCCTGAAAAACAATAAATTATGCTATGAATAATTTATTATATAGAAGTGGAAGATGAGTGATGGCAAAATCTTAACAATAAGCTTAGTTTTTCAAAACAAAACAAAACAAAACAAAACACTCCTACAAAATTGTCTTCTACCTTTGTGTGACACTTCTGTCTTGCTCCTTAATTTTTTCATATTTCTTTTTGTCTCCATTTTCACCTTCCCATGGAAAAGTTGATGGTTGGTCTTGTGGGAAGGATGGGTTGAAGACACTGTCAAGCCCCACTTACCACAGAATGTTTTTATCACCTGTGCTACCATTTGAAAATGTCCACATTATACAAACGCAACTTTTCCCTGTCTGCCTAAGACTAACTAGCTTAAGGAATGAATATACACATATCCTCGGACACAGAACACTATTCTTTGTCAGCTATTATTGGGCCTAATTAGTTGGTCACCTAATTTTTCCAGGAAACAGCTGAGAGTAGCTGCCTACCCAGCACCCACTGATAAGAAGCACTGTCTGTGTATTGACTTTTCCCTACCAGGGTCTGGTTTTTCATACAGGTATTTTTAGATTTTCTTTCTATTTTAATAAATGTAAGGGAAAAAAGGGAGGGAAGGAGAGAGAGAGGAAGAAAGAGAGGGGGGAAGAGAGAGAGAGAGAGAGAGAGAGAGAGAGAGAGAGAGAGAGCAGAGACAGAGGTTGGGCAGGATTGGCACATTGCTTGCCTAGGTTGTTGTTGAACTCCTTCCTGTACTCAAACAATTCTTCTTCAGCTTCCCAAGTAGCTATAACTATACGTGTGCTACACTGTCCTTGTTTTTGTTTTTGTTTTTTTGACCTTTTAACATTTCCTTACAGAAATGGTCCCTAACCTTCATGATGTCTGCGTCAATTTTTCCATTATAGAGGCTCATAATACCAAATATCCCACCTTCAGAACCGTTACTGCTCCTGATCATCCAGTGTTTATCGATGAAGTATTATATGTGTTTATCTATGAAGTATTAAAAGCTCCAAGGGGACAGAGCTCTTGCATGCTTTGCTCACTGTGCTATGTAAGTCCCACCTATCTGTAGAGAATACATTCCAAGACCCCAGATATATTATGGATATCTGAAACCATAATAGCAGACTATGTACACAGAGACACAAACATACACACACATCTTTTCCTATCACACACACACACACACACACACACACACATATATAATCTCCTACATATGATAAATTAAATTTATAAATTAGGCCCAGCTAGATATCAACAAGAACCAATATTAAAATAAAATAATTAAAAATATGCTAGAGCAAAAGTTAATGTGCCCATGGTCTCTTTCTCACTTGAAAGAGTCAAGAGAAACCCGATTTGGTGGTGTACACCTGTTCCTGCAACCCTTGGGTAGCAGAGGCGAGAATATAGGACGTTTATGGCCACCCTGGGCTTCTTAGCCAGTTTGAGACAAACAAAGGCTACATAGGACAAGACACTGTCCAGTATGAACCAAAGTAACCCTCAAGCAATAAGAACAAGAGAAGTGGAAGGATCAGGAAGAATATTAATAACCTTGTACTGTGCCTAATTGTGTGTAACTGAAACCATTGGAAATGACGTGCTAAGGGGACCTGCTGCATTGAGGTCCGGCACACTGACCATGGGATGCTTTCAGACTTACTTAAAGGAGCGCATGAAGGCTTGAACAAAAATTGTGAGCAACCAAATCCTCCCTTTTGCCTTCCTATTTTAGAAATAATTTTCTGTTAATAAGTTTTGTTCTCTCCCAATTTCATACACGTTCCCATGTATTTTAGAAATTCTTACACTAAGCTTGATGCTTTATTAGGGGTAAGAAAGCTTGGGACTCTCAAGCTCAATGATGTTTTCAGAAGACATATTAAAGCTAAAACTACCAAAATAAAGACTTGTTGGAATAATGAAGGCTCTCCTACAATGCCTCACCCATTTAATTTCTAGCCCATGAACAATCCTTCCCAGAAACAGAAGAAGGGCTAGCGTTGCACTGGTATGCATTGTAAAAACACCACGGGGATACCATAAATATTACTTCTGTTTTTTTCCATGAAATAATAGTTAAAAAGCTTTCCTTTCTTTTACAATTAAATAATTTCAGCTTTGTTAAGGAAGGACTAAAGTGCTTCCATACACTTGGCCGTTCTCAAATTAATCTTCATTAAAGTCAGTAGTAATTCGCTTAAATGTAAAATTATTTATAGTGGGTTTACTAATGTGAACCAAGAAAAGGAAGCGATGGAGCTTTAGGTTTTAACATTGCCATTCTGACTTTGAATGGGTTGGGTAAGGATGACAATCAGGGCTTGACCAATATGAAAATCATGAGTGACATTTCTATTATTCCCTGAGCAGTGTGAATCAAAAGCCTCTGGTTTTATTTTCATAGTGATGGCTTCTGTTTGTTCTTCAGTTCAAAATCTCTGGAGTGACTGCCCTACAGAAGCCTTTCCTAACGTGTGATTTTTTTAAAAGATTTATTTATGTATTTACTTTATGTACATGAGTACATTGTAGCCATCTTCAGACACACCAGAAGAGGGCATCAGATCCCATTACAGATGGCTGTAAGCTACCATGTGATTGCTGGGAATTGAACTCAGAACCTTTGGAAGAGCAGTCAGTGCTCTTAACCTCTGTACCATATCTCCAGCCCTAACGTGTGATATTAATGGCAGGTAAGAATTAAAAAAAAAAAATGGTTCCTGTGGACCACATAAAATTTGAAAATATTAAAGGACTACACTTTTCTTTTTAAAGTCTCTTGATTGCTAATAGCGCTGTGACTCAAGAAGGAATGATACACTGAACTGAATTTTCTATTGTCATCTGATCATGAAACTTTAAAATGTAATCAAGTGGTTTTTGTTTGAACTATTTTGGTTTGGTTAAATGAGTTCTTTGGCGTTCATATGGTTTTGAAGTAACATAGAGCAACTTCCTCTTATTCATATAGAGAGGTATATGTGTGAGCCCATCCCTGGTCATGTATTTCTCTGTTTCTTCCCATCACCAGTGACCTATGCCCTTCCCCTAGGAATCACTTCCCTCGTTCCTGTCCTGGCACAGATGCTCAGAACAGCTGACACTTATGAAGCATTCACTAAGCTCTGACTACAGTTGGTGCCTAAGGTTTAGAAGAATTTCTCTGCTATAGTTCATTAGCCACAGCAGAACAATCTTTGTGTAGGTGTCCTGTTTTCAGACAGGGGTCCAAGGAATGAAGCAGATGATGGAATCAGGATCTGAACCTGGGCCATCTGGCTGCGTTTGAAACCACGGCACTACAGCGTCAAAACAGATTTTTCTAAGGAAAATCTTGCTAAGATGGAAAACTACTTATAGTTTGTGAGGTCTTCGGGATACTAAGGAAGCAAAGGACAGTTCAACACACACCTATGACTTTTGCTTAATTTTGTGAATGCACTTGGCTGAACAAATTTTCCCCCAAAGATTTCTTTTTATAACTTGTAGAAATACAGAATAAACTTCTGTTTGCTGTCAGCTACTTATTTTGAAGTGTAGGCAGGCAGTTCTTGGGTTCTTGAATCTTTCTCTCTTCTTCCCTTTCCATCCCCCTCTCTCCCTCCTTCTCCCTCCCCTCCCTCCCCCTCTCTGTTTTTCTCTCTTTTGTCCATCTTCCCCTTTCCTTTCATGTGAACTTTTCACCTTATTATATAAGTAAATATACACAATGTGGCAGCAAGTTACAAACACTCTAAATTTCAGAACCACTTTGTTATTCTGCGCTAACTGCTGAGCTTACTAGAAAATTTAAAAGCCTATAGCATCACTTGGCTTGATTCTCTCTCTCTCTCTCTCTCTCTCTCTCTCTCTCTCTCTCTCTCTCTCTCCTCTTTGCTTCTATGCCTAGTTCTTTCTCTTCTATTCTCTAGGTTCTTCACCATTCTTGATCTTCTCTGTTTCAGTTTTCCATGCTTGTTACATAAGATGTTTCTTTAAAGCAGAAATGAAAGTTTTTGCAAAACCATTGTCTGACAGGCTTTTACATAAAATACAAAAGCTGGATTATAATCTAGAGGTGTCAAGCATCTAGTGCTTGAGTTTAGTTGTGTTTTTTTCCCTCTACATGACAGTGTTCTGTGCTTAAATTATGAGAACTTAACACTAATCTAATTCTAGTTTATATTCCGCACTCAAAATTCTTTTATTTTTTTTTTAAATTTATTTTTAATTTGTGTGTGTGTGTGTGTGTGTGTGTGTGTGTGTGTGTCTGTGGAAGCCGGAAGAGAACATCAGATCCTTTGGAACTGGAGTTATAGGTGGCTGTGTGTTACCTGCCCTGAATAGTGGGAGTAAAATGAGGGCCAACAAGGGCCCGTAATTGCCGAGCCAAAGCTCCAATGGGGTGATTCATGTTTTGGCCGCCATGTTCTCTTAAGACTCAGAACACTTTTGCTGTTGGCTTCCACCTTAATTATTTAAGGGCAATTACTCTTGAAAGTCTACCATGACCCCCTTATTACTAAATAATAATTAAGAATAAATAATAAGTAAGAATGCTTTCTTCTAGGACATTCCTATAAGAGTTACCCATGAACAGACACTCTGAAAAACATCTCCTCAATAGGGGTTACTTCTTTCTTGATATGATCTGTAGGCATGTCAACTCTTTTGATATTTATATTTTCTCATATTGAACTTAACTAAAACCCTAAACTGCTTTCCACAGATATTTCTGACAGTCCATTTTCTCCCATTTATGCTTCTATAATTTTCAACGTCTGTACGGGCCAATTTTTTATTTTTTTGAGACCAGGTTCCTGAGTTTGGCTTTGACCATTCTGAGTTGTTCATTCTGTTTGGTTTTGTTTTTGCTACAGCCATGACATCCACCATCTCATTGTGTTTACTGAGTTAAAAAGACAATCTCCTTGCGTAGAGATTGTATGCTGAAGCTATTTTCTAACATGGCGTCGATCTGTTGAGACAATTAGGTGGAAACAGTAATAAATGCAGTATATAGAACTCTCATTTCTTCACATTTTAAGGTAGATTCCTCTAAAAAGAGATGATACTTTCAAAAATGAAAGTATATATTAATTATAAATACCAATGGGTTTCATTGTGGCATTTTTATACATGTGTACATGTATGCATTTGATCATAGTCATGACACTTAAATGACCTCATGTCTCTCTTCTTCCCATTGATCCTTCTCCCCCCACCCCCAACTAGTCCCCAGGTAGATTCTTTAGGACATTTGTCAACTGTCTTCTAAAATGTACAAATACAGAAAAATAACGTGTATGATAACATACCAAACCGAAATGGCTTGATTTGGGTAGCAGTTGTTTCTTGGGGACTAAATTGAATCCACAACAAACATGGTTGTCCCCTTTTCATCTTTCATCACCTGAACTTTTAATGGTATGCTCAGAAGTGGAACTAAGGATGATCACCATTATTTGTGATATCTTTTCTTTGATACTTTTTTTTTTTTTTTGACGAGGAATGTGTTTTCCCACCTCTAAAGTTTGAGCAGTCCTCCTGTTCTTTCTGATGTCTCAGTGATGGCGGGTTACAGACTCAGTGTTTTGAATATACTTTGGAGGTGAGCAGGTCCTTTACAGAACCCTCTGTTTTGTTTTGCAGCTAAAGTCTTCTGTTTTAGAGTAGTTTTTAAGACAATATTTTAAGTAAACAAAGGAATATGAGATTTGGAAACACTTGTCTACTTTTTTCTTGTTTTTATGGTGTTGATCCAAAGATACATATCTCCTATACTCTACTTTTTTTCCCTCTAAATACAAATTAAAGTAGTAAGTTTATTGCTTGTATTTTTCCATAATGTTGAACTCATTTTATGTTTTTTTTTTTACACAATTTATATAGTTCTATGTCACTTTTAAAATATTGTGTCATTTTAAAGTTTAAGGTCTTAGAAATGTTGAAGATAGTCTCTTTTGCATAAAATGCATTTGTAAGCAACGGTTAAAGTTTCCAGGCACTTTTACAAATTATAGGAAATCCTAAAATATTCTTCAACTTAGTTTTAATACAGAATTATTTTTTAGTTTTTCATCTTTTATAGTTGTTTAATTTCTGTAAACAACAATTCTTATATAGATGTTTTGGTCGATGTCTTAACATTATGTAAGTATCGATAAAATTAATATTATGTAAGAATAGATATGGTGTGGTTATACTTTGAGAGAAAATACAAATGATGCCTTTCTCTTATTTTGATGTTTGTGGAGCTGATGGTTGGACACAGAGCCTTGCACACGCTGGGAAAGTGTATTGCTTCTGAAACATATACTCTTAGCTCCACCCCTTCAGTTAGTTATCTCTTGTTATCTGTATTTGTCAGCTAATAGGGACAGTGACTCATGGGTATTCAGTCTTGTATCCCTGAGCACTCAGTGTGTAGTTGGCACAAATCAATATAGTTTACAGATACAGTAGATATCATCAGTAATTGTGGCTAGGGGAAGGTCAGGTAAGAAAACTTTCCTAAGAGGAGTTGTCTTCATTGCCTTTCATTGAAACTACAAAATAGCATCCAATTTCATTTGTGCCTTCTGGCCACTAGTAATTAATTTCACTCTATACCTCACCATAACACTTAGCATAATTTGTTTCCCCGAAGTCTAAATCTACTGAAGCAAGAGGTTTGAGGGAGATCGTATCCTCAGTAAATGATTAGATGAATGTGTAGGAGCTAAGAGGCGACTGGGGAGGCACATGCGTGTGATCAAAACATATTGTATGAAATTCTCTTAGAGCCAGTAAAAAGCACGTAGTGTGATAAATAAGGAAAAGGTGAGAAGGTAGGATGTAGGGTGATATAAAACCAAAAGAATTTGAGCATCTGCATTCATCAAGAGTAGAGAGACCAACAGGGATGAAAACAGAAAGTAGTCTCCACAACAGTGAACATCTAAAACATGTAGTTTTTAGCATGCCAATAAAGATAAAATGGCTCTGCCTTAGGCTTTGTTAACACAACAAAACAGGCAAAGGCCTTCGCTGGGAGCCACCCTGTCATTATCCCATTTCGTCACTAGATGGTGTTTGCGGGCTAAGAGAAGAAAAATTAAACTGTTCACTCAAGAGGAAATGAGAAATTTGTGAATTAAATAAAACAAGGCAATGAAAATTAGAACAATTTAAGGGAGCCCTTTATAGTTAAGTTCAACTGCTTGGACAGAACCTCCTCTTCTTTCCTGGTACAAATGTCAAACTCTTGGAAGAAAAAAAATTACTCATTAAGACAATTGCAATCATCAGATTCTGGATGCGGGCTGAATGAAAAGATTTCTTTACTCTTTTTCTCTCCTTATGATACAGCGTGACTCTTCACTGGAAGCAGACATATTTAAATTGTGACTGTCAGAGAGTAATCCATTACCTAAGATATTTTATGCAGGTAGTCGTTGTCCAGACTTTTAATGCTGTCTTGTCTGATAGTCAACATTCTCTTCTTACTTGTATCCAGGAGCACTGAATCATCGGGGAAGCCTCCAACCCACATTGCTTGAGTCTAAACCACAGACCTGGTTCTGAAACTTTGTGTCAACTAACCTGCGCATGTTGGTACTATGTCTAAGTATGGTTCGAATGAAAGTGTCATTGGTTTCTACCTCATACAATTGCTACAATTTAATGTATGTGAGAAGCTTAGGACAGTGCCCAGCATGTTGTAAGACCTCCAAAATGGTAATAGCAATGATGTATTTTATTGTTCCACTTACTAAGGGACACTGGCACACCTTAAGTTATAAATCAATAGTAGCACACTGCAATTTAACTTTGTGTTTCTTTATTTCCCTGTCTTTAGTGATTACTCTCCCTACTTATACAAAATTCGCTTGCGTCTTACTAAGCACCGTTTTCGTTAATGCAGTTATGGTCTAACTGTAGATTTTGGGATGACTTAACTTCTAAGCTGAAAGGGATGGGTTTATTTTTTAGGTTGTAGTTACTGAAATGAGCTACTGCTGAAGGACAGGAAGCTCAGCCAGGGAGCAGCTAATGCTGACGGATTGCTGTCGATGGCCAGGCAGTAGCTGAACAGAAAAGAGATGTGTATAAAAGGGGTCTATTCTTCAAAAGAAAATATCGAGGAGGCTGAGATAGGAGGATTGCTGCTAGTTTGTCGCTAGCCTGGGCTGCAGAGTGAGAACCTTCAGAAAAAAAAAATCCCACAGTGGTAGTAAAATGTATATGAGAAAAAAGGAACATTTTAATAGATACGTCAAACTAAAGAATTCTTAAGTGGACACACAAGAATCATGAGTAATTCACGAGCTAGATATTGTGAGCTCCCGTATTCTACCTTAGTATTATTGTATAACATGATTGACAGGATTTTTGCTCTGTTGCTTTCAAATAGAGGGGGTATCTTAGCTACGGTTTTCATTGCTGTGAAGAGACACCATGACCAAGGCAACTCTTATAAAGGACAACATTTAAGTGGGGGTGGCTTGTACTTTCAGAGGTTCAGTCCATTATCATCATGGCAGGAAGCATAGCAGCATGCTGGCAGACATGGTACCTGAGGAGTCAGGAGTTCTACATCTTCATTGATAGGAAGCCAGGAACAGACTGTTTCCAGGCACCTAGGAGAGGGTCTCAAAGTCCACCCACAAAGTGACACACTTCCTCTGAGAAGCCCACACCCCCAATAGTACCACTTCCTAGGCCAATCATATTCAAACCACCCCAGGGGATGACGTGTGAAAGTAAAATAAATCATTCCTTTTTGTGAGCATGGATGATATCATCTGCTGGTGTTTACACTTTGGGGTAAGATGGGGATTTGGTGGTGAGAATTCCACCTGGACCATCTCTGTAAACTCTTACCACAACTTTACAAAGGGACGTTGTCCACCCCATTGTAGATTTAAGGAAACTGAGATTTAGAGAAGCTCAAAAACTTCCTAAAACTGAAGAGCCCATGTATGACAAAACCAGTATTGAAATGTAATTCTGTCTCATTCCAGTACTTGTCCATTTTCTTGGGATATCAGTTCAATCAAGAAAATTGAATGACTTCTAGAAACATAGGCAGCAGCATCCTACACGACACATTTCCTAACTGCCTTGCCTTATTGAGACACTAACTCCTCAATACAGCTTGTTATCCTTGGTGTTCTGCATGCCTGGGTAGTTACAGAATCAAATTGTCCTTCATCATTTGAAGATGATCCTACCACATAGGATCTGTGGCTGGGAAAAACCAACATCTGTCAAGTGGCTCTTTCCACATCGTGCATACATGCAGATTGCTCTCTGGTCTGTGGCACAAGCTTCTGTGGGCAGAGCCTTCCTTCTGTGTTCTGTGCCGGATTGAAGCTTTGATAAATGCTATGCCACCACTGATCCTATAGACACACTGGGGCACCCTTGGTACTTCTCCCCAGAAATTCTTGGCTTTGTCAGACCAGTCTTCTGGATTACAGGCTTTTGAGATGTCTTTCCTCCACTGCATCAAACTTTCTATGTGAGAACTTTTAGTGTTTCCTCCTCCCCTTTTCTCTCTCTCTTCTTCCTTCCTTCCTCGTTCCCTCATTCCCTCCCTCCCTCCCTCCCTCTTTCCCTCCACCCTCTCTTTCCCTGCCTTCCTCCATCCCTTCCTTGTCTTTTCTCCTTCTCCCACACTCTCCCTTTTTTCCTTTCCTTCCATGTCTCCATTCTCCACCTGCCCCCCAATAGGGAGACAATGTAGCCTAGATTGTTTTTAACTCTTGATATATCAGCTTTCTGATTGATGTGATGACAGGCATACTACATTTTTAACACACACTTGTTAATTAGATATAAGATATATGAGCTACCAGTCTTCACACATAGCTATTATGTTTTTCCATTTCTTGTTGTCATATCTAAGATAAAATTCATGAAATATGACACAGTGGCCGTGCACTGCAGTTATAAGAAAGTTTGGCCACTCACCCCTCCTATCTTTATAAAACTTCAATTTGGTCTTGTGTTCAACTTCCCTTCTGGAGTCTCCTTATTTATAATTATTTTCTAGTCACTTTGCAATAAATTTGCATGTAGAAGGACCGGAAGTGGCTGTAACTGAGGGCACAGTCCAATGGTGGTATCTCAGCAGGAACAGAAAGCAGCTACAGGAAGCTCATGGCTTCTGTGTGTATGCATTCTTCTTCCTTTTCCATTTCTCTCACTTTCTTCTTCTTTCCTCCCCATTCCCATCTTCTTTCTGGAGAACATCTTTCAGCTTCATGCTTATAATGATTTCTGAAATTAGATAAAAATCCCTACTTCCTATTTTGGAGGTAGTGAAATGGACGCTTACAATGTTAAGTATTTGCTCAGAGCCATGTGAAGAATGATTTCTGAATCAGACATAATAATGAAAATCTAACCCTAGAGCTGGATGTCTTCCTGTAAGTCATGCTCACTACTACTACAAACTTTGATTTTCTTCTGAATCTGTCTCTTCTGATCATCTCCTCTTTAAAGTACCTGATTAGACTTTAATTACTTTCAGTCCCTAAATTGCATTTGTTTGACTGATTCTCTACCTTTGTACATGCTATTACTTCTGTCTAGATTACCTTTGCTCCTTTCTCCATGTATGGGAAGCGATTTAATGAATCCTTACTGTCTGAGCAACAGCATTCCGTCTTTTATGATCTAGACATGGTTATACTTACATGACTACCTGCTATTATTCAAACAAATTATCAGGCCATTTTGTATTGCATAGATTGCACAGCTCAGATTTCCTGGAGAAAAAAAATGCGTTGGAATCCTCGGTATCCTAGTTTGTGCTGAGCTTTGCACTTGGTTCCTGTCTCTGCTTTGTCCTCTTCTGTGAATGGATTGACTGAACTGTCTAGATAGCAAGGGCAATACAGACATCTTTTTTACTTCAGTTGTGCTAGCTTGTGATACTTGTACTTGGCCAAACTCTTTTGAAGGATCTTCTTCCTGTTTGACTTCTTGGATCCACGATCTGTTTTTTGTTCTTTTGTTTTTACACACACACACACACACACACACACACACACACACACACACACTTTATTTAACTTGCACAGACCATTTATCCATTGCCTAGATATCCTTCTTGGCATGTCTGAGGTTTTACACTGAATTCTGAATTTCTCTCCCACACAGGCCCTCCCCTTTCTGTACTCGAGCTATGATTCATATCTTGGGCTATCTTTTTCTATGGATATTCTATTGACTCTTCTCCTTCTTACAAAATCTTTGACTTCCAGTGTTCTGTGTAAGAGACATAACCCAGAGGAGAAATTGGGACTGTAGTCTATGAAAATATAAACAGAACCCAAGAGACCTGAGAACACTTAAGGAGCGTGTGCGTAGAGAGCAGAAGAGACTCTGTGCTCTTAGTCTATAAGTTGTGAAATATAAAGAAGAGCAAGAGAGATGGAATTAGAGCATTTCCAAGTATCAGAAGAGAACCAGGAAAGAATACCAACTCAGAAGAAAAGGAAAGAAAATCCTGGCTTCCACCCTGCTGTTGATGCAGATTAGAGGGAAGTTGGCAATCCAGAAAAGAGTAGGAAAAACTGTAGAGGTGATACGTCTTGATTACATACATGTCAGTAGATGGCAACCATGTGGAGACGTTGACTCTGCATCAGACATGGTTAAAGTCACCATATGAGGTAGGCAGAAAGGCAGAATATATGGAGTGGTAGAAGGGCTATGGGGAACATGTAGAAATGGCTGTTGTGAGAGGTTCTGTTCTCGGTGAGAGGAAGGGGACAGAGGAGGTGTTTTTGAAGTGAGAAGTGTTCATCCGTTAGCTCACCGGTTAGAGTAGCTGGAGTGAGACTTGCTATATGGCATCAAGAGCCTTTTTTATAGATCGCTGAAGATAACTGTGAAGTGAGATTTGTTGCATGGCGCTGTACTTTTTTTTTTTTTTTTTTTTTTTTTTTTTTTCCAAATGGAATTGTTCAGAGTGTGTGGAGAGTTGCATTTGAGTTTCACGAGGAATCCAAGAGAGGAGAACAAAATTGGAGTTATAAACAAGGGAGTGAGCTTAATGAGGATACTGGAGAGAGGACAGGAAGGAGGTGAAAGATAGTATAAAAGTGGTGTGTAATTGATCAGAATTTGTTAAAAAGAACTTGTTGAGGGGCTATTGGGTAGATGAATTAGAATTATATGAGACATTTTAAGAGAAAAAATTGCTTGAAAATTAAGATAATGGAAGAGATATAGTGGCTGGTATACTTTTTTTTTTGGCTTGGAGAACTTTTGAGCTATTATTATTATTATTATTTTTGTTGTTGTTACCTCTTATATGTCTTTTTGAATTTTGCCTCCCCTGTCCTTTTCTAAGTTGGTTTTCTTTCTTTTCTCTACATTTATTCTCCTACAGGTTATACTTAGACAAACAAACAAACAACCCCACAAACAAACAAACAAACACACACACACTCAAGGGATTTTCTCTAAGCCATCTTTAGACTCCCAGTATTCAACCACATATAAGATGCTTCATAACTTTTTGGTTGAAGAAAAGGATGAGTTAGAAGCTAATTTAATTGATGATAACCAAAATCTGGTATTTGAGGAGCAGGGAGCTGAGAGCTCACATTTTTTTTTTTTTTTTTTTTTTTTTTTTTTTTTTACAACATAAGCATGTAGCAGAGATGACAAACAGGAGTGAAGCGAGATTATAAATATTCAATGCCTGCTCCCAGTGACATACTTTCTCTAGTAAGGTCATAGTTCTTAAACTTCCCCAAACAGCGCCCCCAACTGGGGATCAAGTATTCAAATGTCTGAATTTATAGGAGACAACGCAAATCACTACTATAGTTAGCATACAAAAGAATTGGCACAATGAAGCTTCAGGCATGTCAGGATTCTTTCATCTTTCCTCATCATCCGTTTCTCTTCTTGTGCCCCTCTCCACTTTCAGTGCATTTTCTTCCTTTTCCTAGTTAGTTCTTCTGCTATCCATGTATCCTATTAACCCTCTGTAGTTCCCATTTCCTTTGAGATCTTTCCCTCTCCTTTCATAATCACTTTTCTCGTTTTGTACCTTTTAAACACAGACACAGACACAGACACAGACACAGACACAGACACAGACACA
>JANHMN010000014.1:40343301-40411898 GCA_030674055.1 Rhabdomys pumilio | reverse complement strand
ACACAGACACAGACACAGACACAGACACAGACACAGACACAGACACAGACACAGACACAGACACAGACACAGACACACACACACACACAGACACACACACAGACACACACACACACACACTCAAACACAAATACACATATCTAATTTTGAAACTAAGACTCTACGGTGAGAATGTGAGATATTTATTTTTTGGAGTCTGGCTTATTTCAGTTTATAACGATTTCCAGTTGCATTCATTTCCCTACAGATGTTATGATTTAATTTTATTACAATTCCATAAAATTCCATTGTGTATGTATGCTATATTTTTTATTTTTAAAACACTTAACATATTCGTTGTAAACTTTGTATGTGTATATAAGGTATTTTGATGGCTGTCTTCACCATCCTTTCTTGTCTCCCTCCCACCCCTGTTAACTCTCCTTCTGCCCTACAATGGTCTTTTCCACATCTATGGCTTTTGCTTTGGCCACTGAGTTTAATCATGGTCAGCTGTATGCCCATAGATTTGAAACTCCATTGGAACTTGGTAGACCCACCTGTTGCCACAATTTAGAGATAATGACTCCCTGTCTCCTAGAGGATGTCACTTTAAAAGTGGAATTATATCTCAAAATCTGTAAGCTTATGAACTTACTTTCAGCTAGAGCCTAGCAAAAAACCTAGTGTTTGATGAATAAATGTTCAATTGATATATTTCTCATTTTACACACACACACACACACCACACACACACACACACACACACACACACACACACACACACACTTCAAAATGGTCCAAAGACATCATTTAAAACCTATAAAAATTGTAGGGAAAAATATAGAAGGAATACTTAAAGACATAGCACAGCCAAGAACTTTTCGAATTGGGGCCCTCATAGATTCATGAGTGTTGATAGGACCAGCTTTTATTCTTTTTTTCTTTATTATTTATTTTATGTGTACAAGTACACTGTAGTTGTCTTTAGACACACCAGATCCCATTACAGATGGTTGTAAGTCACAAGTCACTATGTGGTTGCTGGGAATTGAACTCAGGACCTCTGGAAGAGCAATCAGTGCTCTTAACCAATGAGCCATCTCTTCAGCCCCGATAGGTCCAGTTTTGTATTTTCTTTATCTAGTCAACTTTTCATTGAGATCCAGCCTAGTTCAATTTCCGAGCTCTTGTGACAAATACTACTATAAACGTGGATATGCAAGTGTCTTAGTAATGTGTTGATCTCAAGTCCTTTGTGTATACACTGAAGAATAATATAGCCATATATATATATATATATATATATATATATATATATATATATATATATATATGGTGTATAGCTTTGTGTATGCCCATGAAGAATGGGCCATATGGTAATTCCATTTAAAGTGTTTTGATGAACTGTTGTAGGGATTTCCATAGTGGCTACAGAAGCTTGCATCCCATAGCAGTTACTAAAGGATCCTCATTCTTCACATCTTTGTCCTCTTTTGTTGCTGCTTATTTTCTCAATGATAACTATTTTAACTGGGGTGAGATGGAGTCTCAAAGCAATTTGCATGTCCCAGATGGCATAGATGTTAAAAACATTTTCAAACTTTTCTTATTTTATAAAAATACTTATTGTTATTCTATGTGTATGAATGTTTGCCTGCATACATACCATGTGTGTACCTGTTGCTTGCAGAAGCCAGAAGTGGGCTCTGAATCCTCTAGAATTGTGGTTATTGATGGTTGTGAGTCATGGTGTGGGTTCTGAGAACAGAACCGAGGCCCTCTTTAAGAGCAGCAAGTGTTCTTAACTTCTGAGCCATTTCTACAGCCTTTATTTTTATCTTTTGAGGACTATCTAATTAGTTAATTCGCCAATTTGTTGATTACATAATTTGGATTTTTTTAGTGCTTGATTATCGAAATATATATATATATACATACATATATATATATATTCTAGATATTAATCACCTGTCTTTGCACAGTTGACAAGACCTTTTCCCTCATTCTGTAGGCTGTCTCTTCACTCTTGCTCTGTCACTGTTCTATTTCTGTGAAGTGTGAAGAGCCACCATGACCAGAGCAACTCTGATAAGGATTTGACTGAGGCTGGCTTATAGTTTCAGAGATTTAGTCCACTGTCCTCATAGTGGGAAGCATGGTACCTGAGAGTTCTACATCTGGATCCATAGGCAGCAGGAAGAGAGAGCTACTGGACCTGACTTGGACTTTTGAAACCTCAAAGTCCACCTCTATGACACACTTCCTCCTGCAAGGCTACACCAAATGCAACAAGGCCACACTTACTCCAACATGGCCAAGCCTCCTAATCCTTTCAAATAGTGCTGCACCCTAAGCATTCAAATATACTAGCCTTTAGGGGCCATTCTTGTTCAAACCCCTCAACTCTGATGATTGTTTCCTTTGCTGGCAAAGTGGCTTCTTAGCTTTATATAATGCCATTTCTCATTTTTCGCAGTTATTTATTATGCTACACAAGGCCTATTTGCAAGGTCCTTACCCATGCTATATTTTAAGTATTCCCTCTATATTTTCTTCCACAGTTTTCTTACAGGACTTAAATGAGGTCTTTTGGTTATTTTGAATATTTTTTTTTGTGTGTGTAAAAGATGAAAAATATATCAATTAAACCAAGTATTAATCAGACACTAGTTTTATGCCAGACTCTTGCTGAAAGTAAGTTATAAACATACAGATTTTGAGATATAATTTTGACAGTTGTGGGTTTGTATTTTCATTATTTTCTAATATAAAAATTTTATATAGCAATTGGGATACAGATCTCTAAACATGACTAGTGATATAGAATCATGGTTAAGTAGAAAAGATTCTGGGGTGGGAGTATAGCCCAGTGGTTGATTACTTTTCTATCAGTGCCACAAAATAAAAGAGCAAGAGCAAGAGAAAAGTTCTATACTATGGCATACAGAATTCTTATTCTAATCCTTGTAATCTTAGTTGTATGACTCAAGCACCAGGGAGATTTGAACTTTTTCATTTTAGTTTCTATGCAATACAATGGAGAAAGCGACTATATTGTCTTTATAATATAGTTATTTGGCCTATATAGACTTATATAGTTTATTCAGCATTATTTGTACAAGTAAGAACAATGAATCATTGACTATCATTTATACTGCTAATTCTGGCTCACATTAGCTGTCTTGAGAGTGACAAAGAAAGTGTATCTACAGTACTGTCTTGTTCCATAAGTGATAACTTTATAATACAATTTGTAAAAGTTAAGCTACCAGAATTATCACATATGTGGTGGTTTGAATAAGAATGGCCCCCACAGACTCATATATTTGAATGGTTAGTCACCAGGAAGTGGAACTTTTTGATAGGATTAGAAGAATTAGGAGGTGTGGCCTTGTTGGCGGGGAGCGGGGGTGTCATTAGGGGTAGGCTTTGAGGTTTCAGGAGACCTGCCCATGGATCAGGAGATAGCATTTTCAGCTGCTGCTTTAACACCTGACTTTATGATACTGTTCTCCCCAGCATGATGAAAATGTACTAAACCCCTGAAACTGTAAGCAAGCCCCTAATTAAATGCTTTCTTTTATAATAGTTTTTGTAGTGATGGTGTCTCTTCACAGCAATAGAACAGCGACTAAGACAACATATCAAAAGGAACATTTTAATGCATGAAAATGGAACCATGCATACTGCTGGAGTGGATGTAAAATAGTACAGCCATCGTCCAACAGTTTCTCAAAAAAAAAAATTAAAAATAGAATTACCATATGATTAAGAAATACCACTCCAGGTTATTCATATTAAAAAAAATGAAATCAACATGTCAACAAAACGTCCACATTTCTATATTTCTTTTAGTACAATTAAAAACATTAAAGAGGAAAAATTTAAATATCTGTCAAGAGGTAAATGGATAAAGAAAATGTATAAAAAATATACATAATAGAATACTAGTCTACCATGAGAAGGATGAAGTTCTTTTATTTGTGACAATGTGCATGGAATTAGAAGTCATTATGTTAAATAAAATAAGCCAGGCTCAGAATCAGAAATACTAAAGAAGCTGACATCACAGATGTTGAGAGGACGGTGGTTTGTAGACTGTGGGGGCTGAGGTAAAAGAGTGGAAGGGATTAGATGGGGTTGGTTAGAGGGTGGTAAGTTACAGTTACAAGTAAGAAGTTCTGGTGTGCAGTATCATAGTAGAGTGGTTATAGGTAACAACTAGGTACCACATATTTAAAAATAAACTATGGTTAAGGATTCTGAATTAAAGTTTATGGAGATACATATGTTAACCTGACTTCAACATTGAGACATTGTGTGGTAGGTACCACATTAATATGTGTCATCAGCTAAAATAAACTATAAAGCATGAATCTTCTCTTCAGGAAGTTCTCTGACCATTAAGAAAAGTTATCAAGTTTTATGAATGACTTTGAAATAGCAAAAAAGTTTAAAGTTCCACTCTCAGTTATAGGAAAAAAATCATTTGAATTTGAATATTTTAATTTGGTGTTTCACAATGGAAAAATATAGAAATTTCCTTACTGTTATTATAAAAATGAAATTTATGAGCTAGAGAGTTGGCTCAGTGGTAAGAGCACTGACTACTCTTCCAGAGGTCCTGAGTTCAATTCCCAGCAACCACATGGTGGTTCACAGCCATCTGTAATGAGGTCTAGTGCCCTCTTGTGGCCTGCAGGTGTACAAGCAGGCAGAACACTACATAATAAATAAATCTTTAAAAAAATGAAATTTATGAGCAAAAGTGATCTGCAGAGGGAAATGGGGAATTGTGTGTGTGTTTGTATAATTAGGGAGAGTAGAGGGAGATAAATACAGAAAAAGGAAGAGGTTATCAGGAAGAATGTCTGAACAAGTCATAAAATTATATTAACTACTGAAAATATCTATAATAGACATAAATCAGCATATTAGCATATATAAGTTGCTTAAATAAAAATTTCCCACCTTTGCTGACAATGTACCTCTCCAAGAACCATAGACCATATAATAAAAGCCTCAACATAGACACAAGAAGCACTCTTTTGAATACCTGGTCAAGATTGCTTAAGAAACTCCAAAATGTCTATTGATATGGCCCTTTGATATGCCCTCTAGGTGGAAAATACGTCACTATTGTTGAAAACATCATGGACTTTGGACACGGTGTCCAAAGGCTCTGAGTTAAATCTTACTTGATAGCCTGCCTCTTCCTTGAATACTAACTTTTATGGAACCAGAAAGAGCCATACAAATTTATGAAGGAGGGAAGCAACCAACAGTCTTACCCAACTACGACAGCAGTGGACTGCCACAACCAGCGTGGCACGTTAACTTCATGGCACATACATCATGAGTAGTGATATAGATAGCCTGGTGATAACCAACAACTCTCTAGTTGAACTGAAGACCAACTTAGACAGGAAAATCATGCCTGGTCCTGGAAACCTAGTCAACTACCCAGGACTGATGAAGTCACGAATTTTGGAGGAGAAGATACAACTGCTGCTTTAATAAACAATAATCCGCCGGGCAGTGGTGGCACACGCCTTTAATCCCAGCATTTGGGAGGCAGAGGCAGGTGGATTTCTGAGTTCAAGGCCAGCCTGGTCTACAGAGTGAGTTCCAGAACAGCCAGGGCTACACAGAGAAACCTTGTCTCGGAAAAAAACGAAACAAAACAAAACCAAAAAAAAAAAAAACAAACCCAAGAATAATCCATAACTACAAATATTTGTATACATACATGTATACATGTATGTATGTATATGTGTATATGTATATCCATAGTTCTTACTACTTGTCTTATTTAGAGTTTCTATTGCTGTGATAAAACACCATGGCCATAAACAACACGGGGAAGATGGATTTCTTTCACGTATGTATCCATGTTGTAGTCCATCACTGAAGGAAAACAGGATAGAAACTCAAACAAGGAAAGAACCTGGGGGCAGATGCTAACACAAAGGCTGTGGAGGAGTGCTACTCACTAGCGTGCTTCTCACGGTTTGCTTAGCCTCGTTTTTTACAGGACGTAGGATCACTAGCCCTGGGGTGGGATCGTCCACAGTGAGAGCTAGACCCAACCAAATCAATTATTAGTCAAGAAACTGCATCACAGGCTTGCTCACATACCAAGCTAGTGGGAACATTTTTCTCAACTGAGTTTCCCTTTTCCAAAAATGCTGGCGTCAACTTGACATAAAACTAGGCAGAACACCCGTTATCGTGGAAACTTCTCTTTACATCAGAGACCATTAACTAATCAGAATCAGTTGTGGAGCCAAGTCCAAGTCCCAGCTGATACATCTACAATACAAGTCCTGTACCTCAGGATCACTGTGAAACAGAGGGTGGAAAGCTTGTAAGGGCCAGAGGAACAGGGAATTAGCTAGGAGACTGTGTCTTCAGGTAATGCTGGGCGGTGGTGGCGCACACCTTTAATACCAGCACTTGGGAGGCAGACGCAGGCGGATTTCTGAGTTCGAGGCCAGCCTGGTCTACAGAGTGAGTTCCAGGACAGCCAGGACTACACAGAGAAACCCCTGTTTCGAAAAACAAACAAACAAAAAACCAAAAAAAAAAAAAAAATAAAAACAAACCAAAAAACAAAAACAAAACAAAACAAAAAAGCCACATCCACAAGGTTTCACCAACATGGCTGCCCAAACAAGACCCTTCCCCTTCCCAAAAGACAACACCAATAGAAATGCTAACCAGGAAAAGAGAAAGCTCAGAAGGCCTCACTCAACCTTAGAGAAAAAGCTTCAGACAACCAAGGAAAGCTGAGAATGTCTTTCCTGGGGAAGAGCACAACAATCGGTTTTTCAACATCAAATGCTCAGCCTTGAAAACGTACATACAAGTGACATAATGTGTGCTAAACAGGTTCTATTTATGTATTCAGGAAACACATATATCTCTATCTCTATCTATCTATCTATCCATCCATCTATCCATCCATCTATCCATCTATCTGTGGTGTGTGTGTATTTGTACCAACAATTAAAGAAAAAGAACTCATGAACATGAAAAAGACTAGGATGGCGTGTATATGGGAGGGTTTGGAGGGAGAAAAAGGAAAGGGGAAATGATGTTATAACAACAACAAGAAGGAAATGGGCAATCAGGTATTTACATACCAGGAAGAAAAAGGTAAATGCACTTTGGAGGTGAGGTAACAGATGAGCAACGGGCTGACATGATGCTGGAAACTGCACACTGGGCTGAAAAGGAAGTAATTTAGCAAATGAGCCATTGCCATGAAATGTGAGCAGGATCTAGCAAACTGAATTCCATACTGATTGTACTCTTGCTCAGAAGCTTTAAGCAATGTCTTTGTGCCGTTTGTTTGTAGGAGAGATAACTTTTCCCACCACTTCAAGGAGACATGTATTTAGTTTTAATAAGTAATTCATTAAATGTTTAGTTTTCAGAATGGTTTGCTGATTTCCTTCCTTCTGTTTTTTTTCTTTTTTCTTTTTCTTTTTTATTAAACTACTTGTAGAACATCCCCTCCTAATTGGATAGAACATTTCATAACTCTAATTCACTTCATTGTGGTAGTGTGTTTATTGGGTATCGATATGTTTCAATGAGGGTGTGCATATATAAAGTTTTCCTTACAAAGTGTTGCTAAATTATCATGTCTGTCTGTATCACATATTGATGGAGAAAGGTGAGGCACGAAGAAGATAGCTTGTTTGTAGAATACACACTTGGGCAAGGGGTAGAAGGAGAGTTGAAATACCTTTTTTTTTTGTTTGTTTTTGTTGTTTTGAGACATGGTTTCTCTGTGTAGCCCTGGCTATCCTGGAACTCACTCTGTAGACCAGGCTGGCCTCAAACTCAGAAATCCGCCTGCCTCTGCCTCCCAAGTGCTGGGATTAAAGGTGTATGCCACCACTGCCTGACAGAAATACAATTTTATTTTAAGCAGTTAATATAATTTTGTTCAAACATCCTAACTGATAACCTCTTGCTTGCAAACAGGCAAGGTGTCCATTAGTAGGACTGAGTTGCATTTAACTGAGTTGTTGAATGAGGTTCAATGAAAATCCTCAAACAACCAAGACTAATGCTATGACAAAGGGTTGCTCTCTGCCAACAACAGGGTCCCATTGCTGAGGACAATATCTACGTAACTCATAGAACATGGAGAAGTCAAGCTGATGCCTGCATGGGGACTTCACCTCCATGTTCTAATCTCTTTGTTGTTACCAAAAAAGAAACATAGACACAGACTCATGTTTTATGGGACTCCTGAGTAGGAGAAAGAGTTAGTCTCTGTCTCTATCGCCTGCTCTAAGGACCCTTTTATTTTGGTTGGGTTACTGTGTCCAACTTTGATATAAAAATTTTTGCTTCATGTTATTTTACTTTGCTGTGTTTGGTTGTTAATCTCTTAGAGAACAACCATAAAGCCTTTGACCTACAATCTGTCCTGCCTACAAGATATGCTAGGGCAATGGTGGCACAGACCTTATAGCCAAGCAGTCTCTGATTTGACTGATGGCCCACTGTGTGAGAAGAAACCCACACCCAACACTGCTTGAGTAAACAAGAACTAGAGACTAGATAGCCCAGAGATCTAGAGTAAAACCAAACATAATTGATCTAAAAAAGAAAATGATTCCTAATGGTATTCTGCTATACTCACAGATCAATGTCTTACCCAGTTATCATCAAAAGGCTTCCTCTGGCAGCAAATGTGAACAGATGCAGAGACCCACCGCCAGACATTATACAGAAGCCTGCTATTTTCTAATGAGAGAAAGAAAGGAAGTGGATCTGGAGAGGACAGGGCTGGGGAAGGAATGAGGAGTAGAAGGAGGGGAAACTATAATCAGGTTATATTGTATGAGGAAAGAAGCTATTTTCAATAAAAAATTTAAGACAATTTTAAAAATATATGTTTATGTGTGTGGGTATGTGCATATGAGGAGCCAGAGGAAACCACAAGAAGGTACTAGATGTCAAACCCCTAAGCTCTGGAGTTACAGGAGGTTGTGAGCTACCTAACAGGTGCTGGGAATGAACTTATGTCCTCTGTAAGAACAGTGCACATTCTCAACTAGTGAGCCATCTTTCCATCTCCCCAGGAGCTCCACAACCCTCAATTTTTCTATTGTTATCGGCCTGTTTAGCCCTTACATTTTTCTCTCTTAAATCTTGGTAGTTTAGTTGATATTTTCTATAATTTTCATTTTCTTTATTTCAGCTACTGCTATTTTGAGTTTTGTTATTACTTGCCTGCTGCTAAGCTTGCCTTGCATTTGAATACTTCTTTTGTTCCCGTTCCTCAATCACGATGTTAGGCTATTTATTCAGGACCTTCCTCATTTTTAATGTAGGCATGAATTTCCATAAACTTCCATCTTAAAATTACTTTTTTGTCATCCAAGGTTTTAGTAATTTGTATAAAGATATTTATATGGTTTAAAAAAATTCATTACCTGACCTGTTTTCTGTTCAGGAGTACATAGTTTAATTTCTATGTCCCTGTGAAATTTCTGAGATTCTATTATTGATTTTTTTAATACCATTGAATATAGTGCTAGGCATGATTTCTGTAATCTTAAATTAGGTAAGATTGGCTGTGTGGGTTACTCTGGAGATTGTTTAATGCGCAAGAAGTAATGTGTGTTCTCCCACCATGAGGTGGATGGTTCTATGTGTATCTATTTGGTACATTAAATCAAAGTGGAATACAGTTTAATTTTTTTTATTAATTTTAAGCCTGGTTTATATATCTATTGTTCAGAGCCAGGAACTGGTGTCTCCTAACACTTATTGTGCTGATATTTCTTTTTTAATACACATTAATATTTTCTGTATATTCTTAGCTTCTCCAATTTTGGATGAATGTATAACAGTTTTGTTCCCTTGGTTGATTAATTCCTTTATAGATATTTATATATAGATATAGATTAGTTATAGATATAGATATATAATTCCTTTATAGATATAGATAACTGACAACTGGATAGCTTTTGACTTGGCATCCATTTTAGTTACTAAGTATTGTTAATATTGTCACTAATTAGTGTGGTTTTTCAAATACTCTTCTTTGAAAATCATAATTGCAGCATTTCTCTCTTTCCCTCAAAGCTCTCCCACAGACTCTCAGTGCTCTCTTCCAAATTCATGACCTCTTTTTCATTGTTATCACATGAATATGTGTATATGCATATATAGTCCTAAAACCTCATCAGTCTATATAATGCTACTTGTGTGTATGTTTTCAGGGTTGACCATTTTGGGGAATATCTCCTATACCTTTACTTTAAGCTTATATGTTTTCTTAAATGTAATAGACATCTTATATTTGGATCTTTTTTTTAAAAAAATTAGGCTGATATTTTGATTGGAGAATTTATTGCATCCACAGTTCAGGTTTCATTGATAGATAAGGAATTACTTGTGCTCTTCCGTAATTTATTTTTGGTTGTTTTCTAGAACAAAGATTCTTTTGCTAATTGTATGCTCTTATGATTTTGTCATTTCCTATAGTGATAACCTTTGGTTGTTTTCTTTTAATTATTTGTGTATTTGCTGGCTTTTGAGATTTTTATGACATGTCATGAAATGGCTCTAACAGGCTGTTTAAAGCTGATAGTGGCTTCAGATACGTCGGAACACATACCTTCTTGTCCTCCCTACACAATCTATACCTTCGATGTGACAACCTTTATTTTGTGTATGGTATATCCCTTAACAACTTGATATAGCCTTGGTTGTTTTTGTCATTTTGTTTTTATGTGTTTTTCTCATTGTTATTGCTTGTCTCTTTTTTTCTCAGACTTCACAGCTAGGTTTTCTAGGTTTTGGGACAAAGCCCAGTGTTATTTTCAGTTGTGTTTGTTGTGTGGTATTATTGTTTTGATCAGGCAAGAGATTTTTTTAAAATTCATTTTATAAGAAAATGGGCTATTTAAATATTTTTTCTTTTCTGACTGGACCTACAGCTAACTCACACTACCCAGTAATCAGCGTCCAAAACTTCGCTTTTGGAATGAAGTGTACAGACTTTTGTCTGAGATCTCAGATCCTAGGATGTGTGGAATCACAAAAAGAAAGTGGGTTGAATAGAATTCTTCAGCTCATCATTGTTAGTTTACGTATTTTATAAACAATATTTTTCTTAACATTTTCCTCCCATAAGGCACACAGTCTTTTCCAATTTCAGCCTTATAATGCATTGCATGAAACAAATTCCTCATAATACAAAGCATTCCAAAAATTGCTAGAAAGTATTAGACATAATTGGAAGGTTGAGCTTATACATTCTTAATTGCATACAATCAAGTGTGTACATTGTATGAATCTAACCTAATTTTGTTTAGACAAGTTGAGGTAACCGACACGCTACAAGACATAACCACAGATTACAAGGCTTGTAAGTGTGGATTTCTCTGGAGCAGAACATGTTCTGGAGCACTCTTTCTTTTTAAAATTAGCAATGCGAGTCAAATTATCACGGGCACATAGCTGCGGTGTAACATAAATCCAAGGCATTAAGCATTAATATTTTACTCATTTTTTCCCCACGTTAAACTTAGTCTTTTCTCCTCAAGCTGAATTTTGCTGATGTGGTAATTTTACATTAAAATAGAAAGGGTTTTCTAGTGCTTGCTAGTTCATTTTTAATTGATATTTTACAAAATACTGTGTGTGTGTGTGTGTGTGTGTGTGTGTGTGTGTGTGTGTCAGAGAGAGAGAGAGAGAGAGAGAGAGAGAGAGAGAGAGAGAGAGATCTGGGACAGTCTCACTTCACTCACTGGGACCTAAGGATGCCAAATTTGGGTAGGCCAGCTGTCCCCTGATCCTCAGAGATCTATCTCTGTCTGCTTCTCCAGTGCTCAGATCACTACATTTGACTTTTTATGTAGATCCTGGTGATAGACCTTAGGTGTACACACTTCCATGGCAAGCACGTTACCAATCATTCTATCTCTTGAATCCCCGAGAACTATTTTTTCTCCAAATTTGACTGTTACTTGTATTTATTGAAAGCATTGTTAACAGCATATTACTCAGGGATGTCTGGATGTGCATGTTGTCGTGTCCATCCAGATTATCCATGAGTTAGGGGGGTCTAAATTGGAATGTTCCATCTTCTAGAGAAGGGTCCCTTTTCCTACACTATCATCTATGAGTTATTTTATGGAGAACATGGTCAAGTTTTTAAGTGTGAGCTTGGGAGTTACATTACTAAGGCTCAGATCTTGGCTTTCATTTATATTACAAGATTTTGTAATATAAATTACACAGGTGAAATAAAAATTTAAGGGTTCTTTAAAAAAAGCCAATTGTGTCATGTGGGAAGCCATGGCAAAGCCTTACTCTTGGCAAACACTCATCATTGCTTCTCCTATCTACTATTCTTCTTTCTGTTTACCTTCCATGATTCACTTGTCAGTTCTCAGAACTTCAAACAAGGCCTCATAGCAACCTACCTTAGTAACCCTTCCTCCTGATCTTTAGATTTAGCCAACATCCTGCTAGATAGATGTATGTTTTTAGAACCCCTGGTAATGGCAAGGCTTTGTGAGAACAACAGGTATAATTTAGTTAGACCCCATAGCTGCAGCTAGCTTCTTCCACCTGCAAAGGCCTCTTTCCTTTCCTACTGCTCCCCATATCCTGTTTTCATGTTATATAACCTGTGTGAACAATAAAATCTTTGCCAGCTTGATCAGACTTCTTGACTTGCTGTGCCTTTTTATTTTCTCATGCATCTCAGTCCACTTCACAGGGTCTAGGGTTCCCACTTGATTGTCCAGCTGGCCTGGACAGTGTCAGATGATATTTTGCTGCAGCAAACACATAAATTTTTTTAAGTGGACATAGATAAAAAGATATTTTAAAACAGACACCTTAAAATGATTTATTGAAGTGGATACAGGTAAAAAGATATTTTGTTAAGACAGACTCTTAAAAACGTTTTACTAAAGTAGACATAGGTGAAATAATATTTTACTAAAATAAACATAAAAAGACATATAATAAAAGATATATAATAAGACATATAATAAGATACATGTATTGATTTGTCTTATAATATATAACTAAACTCTATTTGGTAGAACTTTATAAAAAAAAAAAAACACCAAGAAACTTTTGACAGTATTTTGATGACTTTCTGTCGCTTTTGTGTACTTGGGCCAATTGAGAAAGTGATGTCAGCTGACATAGATTTAGACAGACTTAAGTACTAAGACAAGACATATGGTGAGGCAAGACTCATAGAGCACACATAATACTTAAAGAAAATATAAATAAAACTCAACGGATAGTGACGAGGACAGGGCTTGACTTACTTACATAGTTAACTTCATAACACCTTGTAGTCTCATGTCTCTGTTAAAAAATTTCTGGTGTCCCTGATGGACCTAGTGCCAATTTGGCTGAGGCCTGGCTGTCTCTACTAGATCATGCCACCACTGCTGCTATCCCAACACTACTAAACTAGACTGCTGGTATATCCATAAATTATTTGTGAGTGGATTGAGCTGCTGCTAATGATTCCTATAAACTAAACTACTAATCTCCTGACAACACAGATGGGATTTGCTCCAAAAAAACAATTTCTAAACAGATCCACTTCCCCTATCTCCTAATAACCTTTTTTCCCCCACTACCTTTGGCAGGTGGTGAGCTAAGAAAAAAAGTTGAAACACTTAAAAACAGTTATTAAAAATGAGGTTAAAAAATTTTAACCTACATACAGGTAAATTGACTAGCCATCATAGCTGAGAAATAGGGATTGTTGCACTAAATGAAATAATAATTTCAGATGCCTAGTTCAATATTTGACAACTACTTGGCTACACTGTTTAATAAACTAAAAGGAAAAGTGTAAGCTCTGTTCCACTGTCTTTGTCACCTTTTGATGAAGATGCAAGTGGTTTAGGATCTACACCCAAGAGGCAGTTCTCCCCATCACCAGTTGAAACCAGCTACCTTCATCTTCTACAAAGTTTCTTTGATTTTGAACAAGCTGAATGTGGGACTCTAAAGGCTTGATGGGGAGTCAATCATTTCAATGTAGTGAAATGTTTTTTCCTTATGTGTTTTTCTTTCTTTGTATTGGTTATTTTATTTGTTTACATTTCAAATGTTATCCCCCTTCCCAGTTTCCCCTCCACAACCCCCCTATCCCCTCCTCCCTCTCCCTACCTCTAGGAGGGTGCTCCCCCAACTGTCCACCCACTCCTGTCTCAGTGCCCTAGCATTGTCCTACATTGGGGGCATCAAGCCTTCACAGGACCAAAGGGCTCCCTTCCCAGAGATGTCAGATAAGGCCATCCTCTGCTACATATGCAGCTGGAGCCATGGGTATACCCTGTGTACTCTTTGGTTGGTGGTTTAGTCCCTGGGAGCTCTGGGGGGGGGGTTCTGGTTGGTTGATATTGTTGTTCTTCCTATGAGGTTGCAAACTCCTTCAGCTCTTTCAGTCCTTGCTCTGACTTCCAATTTCCTGGGAGCAGAAAATATAGTAAAATCACAACAAACCATCAGATAAGCTGTAATAGTTAATGCTAATCTCTTTGTTACTATTCTGTTTTATGGAGTCTCCAGCCCTTTCCAATTTCATGGGACAATTATTACAAACTAATTAATTAACTCTACTGATGGAACCTCAAATCTGCATACAGACTATGAGCATTTACTCAAGGCATGGCACTTACATTCTAACAAAAGGGAAAAAATAGTAACATCATCATTTTTTTTTATTATGTCAGTAGAAGATAATGGGGCTGCATGTCTTTTCAATTATTATGGATTTAGGAAAACAAGAAGCAATTTATATAAATCGATGTTCCCTTTTCCCAGATACTCTTGACACTATGACACAAAGTGAGAGGAATGTTACACGGATATGTTTTCAGTGTTGTCCTCAGTCTCTAAGAGCTGTGCATTCAGGTCCAGGGAGACCACAAAGAGTGAGATTAAATGGAAACTCAGAAACTCTTTGAAACAGTACAAGTAACATAAAGAATCCTCAGGACCATTATGTAATTATCTGATTTCACAAAAAATTTAACTGTCTCTCCTTGTGGAAAGCATTTAGCAGCAGAAAGGACTAATACAAAGTGACAGGTTTGCTAGAGCCAATCCAGACAGACATGCCTTTAAGTAGAACTCTCTTGAGGGATCCCAAATCTACATGGGCTATGTTTTTCTTTTTAATTTGTTTTGTGCATGAATATATTTTTACATATATTTATGTAGCATCTACTTATGCAATGCAGGGTCCTGGGTGTGTTGGACAAGGCATAGTACTTACATTCTTCTTTTAAAAATTAATTAATTTATTTTATGTATATGACTACATTGTAGTTGTCTTCAGACACACCAAAAGAGGGCATCGGATCTCATTACAGATGGCTGTGAGCCACCATGTGGTTGCTGGGAATTGAACTCAGGACCTCTTGAAGAGCAGTCAGTGCTCTTAACCATTGAATCATCTCTCCAGCTCCTTGTATGAAAGACAAGAAATACTAACATCAGATTTTATTATGTTAGTGACTCAAAGACAAATAGACTAAGACAAGGGATGACTTTTTTAAAAAAATTCATTGGCTGGAGAGATGCCTCAGTGGTTAAAAGCACTGATTGCTCTCCCAGAGGTTCTGAGTCCAGTTCCCAGCAACCACATGGTGGCTGACAACTATCAGTAATAGGATCCAATGCCCTCTTCTGGTGTGTCTGAAGACAGATATAGTGTACTCATATACACAAAATGAATAAATAAATAAAATCTTTAAAGAAACAGGATTTTTAAAGTGTTTGTATTTGTGTGTGTGTGTGTGTGTGTGTGTGTGTATGTGTGTATGTGTTTTGTTACATGCACATGAGTGTACAAGTGATCTACAGAGGCCAAAGGTGTTAGACTCTCTGAAGTTACAGGTAAAACTGTAAGTCACCTAACGTATGTGCTGGGACTCAAACCTGCGTCCTCTAAGAGCACAGTAAGAACTCTTAACAGCTAAGCCATATTTCCAGCCACAATGGGCAGCTTTTAATATAGAAATCGGAGAAGAAGCAGTTTAAGCAGATGTTTGGATAAAGCGTGTAAAGGAGCTGTAGGCTTCTGGGGAAGAAGGTTCAGATGGGAAAACCTTATCAGGAGCAAAGGCTGATGAGAAAAAAAATTATCGGACCAAAGGCTGGTACTTGAGGACTCTTGGTATTGCTTTTTACATGTGTGGGTGTTTTTTTTTTTTTTTTTTCGTGCATATTTGTTGGTGTGCATGGAGGACAGAAAGAGAGAACTGGAGTTGTGGATGGTTGTTAGCTGCCATGTGGTTGCTGGGAGTTGAACCTGTGTCTTTTGGAAGTGCAGCCAAAGGCTCTTAACTCCTGAGCCGTCTTTTCAACCTAGATTCTTAGTATTGTGGAGGAAGATTAGTGAAGAGAAAGCAGTTGCAGGGCTGAATGGCTAAGGAATGTCAGGGGAGGAATTTCAAACAATTTCAAACAATTTCTAATTGTACAGGGCTTGGTTAGCTGTGATGACATGTTCCCTGTGGATAGAAACTTCTGGAAGGTTCTGAGAAATGGTATCAAATTCGAACAACTATTTTAACAATGCAGCGTTGGAAGGTGAACAGTAGTATGGAGACAGATAAGAATGGAAGTGGGCCAGCTGGAAACTGTTGTGGAGTTCATGCGAGACTGTAGAAGTAGAAGGAAGTGTGCAGAGGCCCTCTTCCATGTTCCGTGGGAGAAGCCTTCTTGCGCCTTTACCCATGTGTGCATTGGTGCTTAAATTATGACTGGACCTTGTTATTTTTAAATAGCAAAGGACAAGAAACCAAGTAATAGTATTAAATGAGGAAATTGTTAATTCTAATTAATTCATACCGTGGATAATTATGCAATTATTTAAAATGAAATAAATTAAAACTAATACGTTTAGTATTTTTAGTTATATGATTTTCAACATGAAGACCTAGATAGAGATACATCGGTGTTGGATATTGAAATCATACACTATTATTGCATCAGAGCCTAGCTGACATTTTACATCCATGTGTGTTTATTTTATGAAAGTCAATGATACAACATTTGGTGCGTGTGTGTGTGTGTGTGTGTGTGTGTGTGTGTGTGTGTGTGTGCTTGTGATTGCTAAATCATCTCAGTGAATTGCTCCTTCTATTTATGTACAGTGACCTGCTTTCTCCCTTTTGGCTAATGTGACAAATTTCAAGAAATGCTTTGAATATTGTAGTGAATTTTTCTCTTTCCTTGAAAATTGGATTATGCCAACTCTGTTCAGGTGTGCTGTTGGACTTGGGCACTCTTGTCTTTCTCATTGTTGGTGCTGGTGCTGAGCAAGTATTGGACAGATTATGGTGTGTCCATCAGAGTGGTTTTTACATAGAAGCTTTCCTTCTTTGCGCATGTGAGCCCTCTGCTGGCCACATTTGGCTCTGCAGCCTGTGAACTGGGTCGGTTCATCCTTTCAAGATTCCTGAGCTCATGCTCCCTGGAGTGGTAAATGTTCCCACAAGAGGTGTCTCTCAAGTACTTTGGGAGTAGGGAAAGTAACCACAACTCTGAAATCTGTTCAAGTAGATGATGTATTTTCATACTTTGACGCCCACGCAGCCCCCGTCCCCGCCTCGCCCGAGTGTTAATCACACTCCTGGAAGGATGCATCTGTAGATGTAGGTGGCTTTTCTGAGCTCTGAGTGCAATGTTGGTAGTCCAGAGGCCGATGCACCCAATGACTTCAGGCTCAAAGCTATTGGACTCTATACGGTTACTTCCAATCTCTGATATATTGCCCTTGGCCATCAAAGATGAGAATATGCTATTCCCTGCCTGAGTTGAGCCTCCTAAAACCTGCACACTTTTGGCTTATCAGCATGCTTGCCTGCTCTCCACAACTGCCTCTCTGAACATTTTTTTAACCCTGAAGCTGCATCAGGCTGCATGGAGGCTCCTAACCTGTCACTGCTGTCTGTTCTGAGGTCTGGAGGGCTGCTCAGTTTTTAATAATAAATTTCCTTTCATGATAGTATCTGGCTGCTGCCCTCTGAGGCAAATAGTGCCACACAACAGAATTGCTGTCTGTAAACATCTTTAGATAACAATTAGAAAGCAGAGCCATTTAGAATCAGTCTTACTAATCTCTGCCACTGGTTTTGAGGCTTGTGGGAGTTGGCGGGCTTGTCCTGAGGAGAGGATCTCCCATTTCTCACTTGACTTATTTTTCCTTTTGTAGGGTGACTCCCTGCTTTCCTTCTCCCATGGCTGAAGTTGCACGGTATTCATTGTTTTTCTTTTCTTTTACAGCTATTGTTTTATTTGATTTTCAGGTACCTTCCACTTCTTTGAAATTCCTCAAGCTCTTCTCTTCTTCTCCTTGGGATAATTTCTTATTCTGACCCTCTCCTTCACCAAGTTGCACAGAGGCATCTTCAAGGCCACCATCCTACTTGGAAATGCACTACAGTCTCACTCACTTCTGAAAAGAGAGCATCACCAGCTCCTACGTCAGTATATATAACCAGAATGTTTTTTTCATATGCATACCTGAATATATGAAGTTAGTGTGGTATAAGATATGGCTAACAAATGTTAACACTTGTTACTTGGTAGAGAACAGACTTAACATATGTACGTGGCCCTTTCAGACATCAATGAATGAGAAAAGACAAATCTCCAAACATACTGGCATACGCACAGTGGGAGAAGGAGGAAAAAAAATCTAGAACTGAGGGAGAAATAGCCTTAGGTGCAATAACTAAGGATTGCTCCAGCTCTGTAAGGAGAAGGACCTGAAGTTGGCTACCAAAACTCAGTGTATCATCTATGTGTAGCTTTATATGGTTTTGCATGGTAAGATGCATACAAGTCTTAATCAAAATTATTCTCAATGTTGGAGGCTGAGAAGATACTTGAACTAACTCTGCAAGTATGGAGAACTCGAGCATCCATGTAAGAGGCTGGGTTTCATAAACCCAGCTCTGGGAAGGAGGAGCCAGGAGGAACCCTGGGGCTCGCTGGATGGCCAGAGTGGTCTGGTCAGTGAACTCTAGTTCCTAGTGAGGGAGCCTGTCTCACAAAACACGGTGAGTGTCTCTTGGGAGATGACACCTAAAGTTGACCTCTGGCCTCCACACTTTTGCACATGCACAGGTACTTGTGCACAATTAGCATCTGGGAGAACACACACACACACACACACACACACACACACACACACACATGCACACATACATAAATAAAAATATCTTTGCAGTATAAACTAATTTAAGAAAAGGTTGAATTTATAATGTTTTGCACACATGTGAACTTATTAATTACTTCTGAGGATACTAATGTGAAATGAGCAGATGCCTACATCTGAATATGTATGAGAGTATTTTCAGCTGTACTGAGTGATCAAGTAGAAAAAGAGATGTAGAGGTTGTTGAAGACGGACTTAATCCATTTGCTCTTGAGTCATTAGACTCAGTTTTTTAAAATTAATGATGTATTCATGTATATACATGTGTGTCTGTGTGTGGCTCTCTGAACACAAGTGCCTCAGAGACAGAGAAGGGTGCTGAATGTTCTGGAGCTGGAATTATAGGCAGCTATGTGCTGCCCTCTGTAGATGCTGAAGATGGGTCTTGGGTCCTCTATAAAAGCAATATCTGTCCATAAGCACTTAGTCATCCCTGTAGCCCCAGGTTCATAATTATTCTTCTTCTTCTTTTTTTTTTTTTTTTTGAGACAGGGTTTCTTTGTGTAGTCCTGGCTATCCTGGAACTCACTCTGTAGACCAGGCTGGCCTCGAACTCAGAAATCCGCCTGCCTCTGCCTCCCAAGTGCTGGGATTAAAGGTGTGCGCCACCACTGCCCGGCCAGTTCATAATTTTTAAGCTAACATTATATACCTCATGTTTGAGAAGCTTCTTTATGGTTTTGGCCTTTAGCTAATAGATTTTCTAGAAACCTATATATGTAAGCAAGAACATGAAGCTTTAGAGTAACATGTGATAATTAGAGCAATGCTTGTATGTGACTCTCCGTCAGAGGAATTCTGGGAAGAGGAGTGGTTTCTTCACCTTCTGAACTCCCATGTGCGCCTACCACTGAGACTGCTCGCTCATCTAGCTAGCCAGGCTTGGCCTACGTAGTTCCTCCCACTGAGCATTGGCAGGTTAGCTGACTGCTGACCAAATGGTACTTTTAACAAGCCCCGTTGATCACTGGTTCACTTTTTCTTCATCTGCTTTGACTTTTAAAGTTATTATAAGTGAATAGCATCTCATGGGAGATGGGGGAAGAAGGTTCTCTGTCTCTCTCTCTGTCTCTCTCTGTCTCTCTCTGTCTCTCTCTGTCTCTCTCTGTCTCTCTCTGTCTCTCTCTGTCTCTGTCTCTGTCTCTGTCTCTGTCTCTCTCTCTCTCTCTTCCCCCTCTTTTGGAAAGTCCATTCATTCAGTTTTTTAACAAACTGCCAGAAATCCCTATTGTTTACAAATTTTTCCATTGTGTCCTGTTTATTTGCCAAGAAAAATCTTGCACCATACCAACTTGTGTTAGTAAAACAAACGGCCCCTTTCACAATACAACTCAGTGTGTTTGTATATTTACATGACTTTCCCAGCCATGCTCCTAGAGGAGAAAGATTCAGCTACATTTGCACATGGTTTGGTTTCCTTTGGGTATAAAGCTTTGACCTCACAAACTAGTTCCCAATGAGCCCACAGGCTGTCGATTAGTTGAAGGCACTTTGCTATGTCTCGGTTGAACAGACTTTTGTTGGAGTCTTTGAAACAAATAGAGTGTTTTCAGGGAGTCTGAGCCTGTTTGAATACTCGGGCAAATTATGAATGAAGAATGACTGTGTCACCTGCATCCCATGTGGCTAGAATAATCAGATAGTTACTGACACTCAGCTGACCATTGTGTCTCTTGGGATGGTACCAAGTAGTGTTTTTTGACAGGCTCTCAAATACGGTGTCAGCTTATTTGGGTGATCTGGACTGGGGTCAGCTCTCGGGTCACTAATACCACCTTGTATGTTTGATTGACAAAGCTTCCAAATAATTTGTGGTTGGTCAATAGTGTCAGAAAACATTTTTCTAAGTTTCAAGGAATTTACGATTTATATGATTTAGTTCTCTGAAGACCTGATAGACATTTTCATCAGCTTTTCACCCTGAACTTCACACACGGAACCACTCGCTTTTTGGGTGATTATGAATGAGTCTACTTCTCTGACTTTCGGTTTCTTGTTCGGTGAAATAGGGTGATAATTTCAAACTCAGGAGCCTATTATAATGAGGACACAATATAATAGAGCAATAAAACATCTAGTGCCATATCAGGTACAGAGCAGGCCTCCTGCGAGCAGGAACTACTATTGATTAGGCTAGGATAATACTGGCCATGTCTGTGGATGCAAGGGTGAATGAATTTCCATGAAAATGAGGGCATATACAGGTAAGTTTTCATTCTGACCCTTAATATACCAAAAAAAAAAGGTCTTTAGAAACGATGTCAAGGAGTTCTAAAAGTGTGCTTAAGCCTTTCTTAACCTCTCAGTATCCATGGAGTCTGACTCATAGCAAAAGACTATTTTTTCATTCAGCATCTTCTAACTTTGCATTGGGTTCCACTTGGAAAGAGTTTTAGAAATCTCAGTCTTCCACAGTGAAATGAATCTCTGGGTTTTGAAGGACTCCAGTGAGTGCGTTGATGTTCACTGCAGTGTGGCCACATCTGACCACAGACGTGGGCCAACACAAACCATCTACATCTCATGATGAAAAATTTAACATTAACCTAAAATGCTGCCAACGCTTTGGCCAGCATAGAAAGGTCTGCCATTCTTTCGCTATGTAGTTGTCACTGAAGGATAGAGAAACATTAAGAACCCTCAAGAGACACTTCAATTTTTATGCCCATTTTTTTTTCTTTCTACATAATGAGTTTGGCAGTAGAGGAAGCAGCAATGAGCCAGAGAAATTCTCAACTCTGCCATTCATGGAAAAAGTGAAAGCGGGTGCTATTGTTTCAATGTGTTCTCCAGTGGTTCATCTGATGGAATCTTGATCCTACCGGGGTGATGTTGTGAGATGGTAGAATCTTTTGAGGAGTGGGATGGGACTTAGCCTACAGTAATCGAAGGTTCAGTTCTCAGGAAGGGTTGGGGTAGTCTTTATGTGATCTCAGCTCATGTGAGAACGCATTACCTGAGTAGCTTGATCCCTGTATCATCTCCTGTCTAATCTATCTTTATTACATGCTCCCACAATGATGCCATCCATCATGATGTGAGACAGCCAAGGAAGCCCTTAGCACAGGCTGGACTGCTAGCCCAAGATTGACATTTCAGGTTTCAAAACAGAGCTTTTTCCTTTAAAAATTATGGAATTTCATGAATTTTAAAGAAGCAACAGAAAATACAAATGGCTTTGAAAAGCATCCTTCTGTGTCAGTGCATACAACATACAAGATTGCTGACTAGAACAGATGTGTGTGTGTGTGTGTGTGTGTGTGTGTGAGAGAGAGAGAGAGAGAGAGAGAGAGAGAGAGAGAGAGAGACTAGTGATTTAGTTTTTAACTCTAAGGAGGTTGAGTAAACGAAACTTATTGAATTACATAGAACTATGAGGATAATATATTGACAGATACTGAATCAATTTGGATAATTTTCTTACTGCTTAGGTCTCTGATTTTGGTCCTTAGGTGTGTGAGAAACTGTTTTCCAGACAACCATTAGAGGGCGCTGGATGCAGACTACACAGTCTGCTTGACAGTACCAATGCTGGGAAATCAACTTCAGGATGCAAATCAGAAACACTTGTGTGTGTGTTTGGGGGGTGGGGGGGATTTTCAAGGCATCAAAGATGAGTACAAGATCCCAGTAAAGAATTCTTTTTCAGGTTAGCTGTAATGTTTAGGACCTGGGAAACTAGACCTGTGTCAGAGCATCTCGCTGATATCATACGTATACTGGTCTCCAACATTAAATAAGTCTGTTGATAGCAACAGCTGTTGTGCAAAGAGTTTTATGGTCTTCATCAGAAAACCAGCTTTCCATCTCTCAGCCCCTGCATTCCCATGCTCCATTCAGTGGTTTTGTGACATGGATTTATTAGCTATGTTTAGTTAATGTTGAAAAATAATAATGACTGACATACCTTCAACACGGAGTAGGACTTCCCATGTGTGCATTTTTTATTTACTGAATCCTGTCTTCCTTTCATTTTTCTTCCTTTTAGTTTATCTGATACTTCCCTTTGTGTTTTTTAAGGTTATTGTATCTTACTGAATTATAAACTCCTTTTGAAGCTGCCTATTTACAGTAAGTTAGACTACCAACAAACAAAAAATAAATATTCATTAGAAATAATTGTACCACCCAGTTGCAACTTGCTAGTATTCCCCCCACCCCAATCCTTCATTACAAGGGTAATGGCAAAATTGTTCCATCGTTCTCCCGTTCCCTGAAACTATTATCCTTTGGCTTTGGAACTTCTCATGGAAGAACAAATAGTCTATTTGCTTCTGAAATTGCTAGCAAGTGCAAGGAAATTATATCAGAGTTAGTTCCTATAGGAAAAAAGTTTAACCTCTTTTCCCCTCTCCTTGTTTTTCAGAAGCTTGCGGGCTGAGGCCTAGGTCAGGTCTGACCTGATATTTAGGAACCGCTTGCTGGGCCGTTCATCACCATCCCACAATGCTACAGTTCATCTAAAACTGAAAGCAGGTCCTTGCCAGCTCCGGGAACAGACAGTAGAATGACAGCAACAGTAGATTCCAGAAAAGGGCACAAACGTCACTGTGGTGGTCCCTTCTGCTAAGTATTTTTAAACATTTACTTAAGATTCAGTAAGAGAAAGGGCAAAAATGATTTCAGCACCAGACATTGGGAGTGCGGATGAAAATAGAAATGGAAATGCAGAAGCTACTCTCTCCGTTCCTCTACCGGGTATCTCCAGGACCTGCTTCTCAACTATGCATCTGCTCAGGTAGCAGCCAGTGTGCTACCCACAAGAAGCCTCTTCTGCAGGCTGCTGGCTCGGGGATGAGCAAGAGGCTCATCTTCATTTCCTGTGAAAGGGATTGGAGATGTCAGAGTCAATCGGAAAGGATCGAAGCTGAACAAGCAAGCTGGAATTTTGGCTTGCACAGGGAAAATGTTGTCTAGTGACTGCCTGAAACTATAAAACCGAGAGAAAGGATCCTGTGTGACAATAATTTAGTTTCTATAAGTTTTAGTGTTGAATTATCAGTGGATGAGGTTTTTACCTTTCTTTTCTTTTTCTTTTTCTTTCTTTTTTTTGTGTGTCAAGTTCTCAGTAAAAGTCAAGTCTCCGCTGAATTTCATTATTCTACATTATTTCAAAAATACCTAAAATTCCTTTCATATCAATGGATTTAAATGTTATTTACTGGTAATTCTTTTAGCCTTTGAAGCTCTCGGCTGAGGTTCTGGGGTATGACTCAGCGGTACCCTGTGCTATTGACTGGCTCTTACCCTCTGTCATGTCAGGAAGCCCTTCATAGACCTCAGTGTTACGCTCTCTGTGCATTCCTTTTAGAAGGAAAATTATTTAAATGTGCTTTGCTCAGCCAAGCTCAGTTATTGTATACCTTTTAGCATTTCTATTTGAATTGTCCTAAGAGAGGACTAATTTATTTAGTATGAATGCTGAAATGAGACGAAATACCAAGTATTCAATTATCTTGAATTTTCTTTTATTTCTGAGTTAAATTTACTTTCTGCATAATAATAAATGGTCAAACCAAATCTCTGCAACAAAATCACCAATGTGGAGCTGAGGAAGTTTCATGTTGTAAGAAAATACTTTGTTCTTACTGGGTTTAGAAAGTTATTTCTGAAAATACCTAATAGAAGAGTCTTAGGAATCTCAGAAAGCTATTCTCTGTTTCTGGGTGAAGTCACACAAGTATTTATCAATTACTTAGGAATACAGATGAAGATTTTTCTTTTTCCTCTCAGTGTTTCCTAGAGCCAATATAAACTACTTACTGTAAGAATATCTGTGAATTTAGATTGTGGAGAAGCCAAAGCGTGGTCAGAATGGAGGCGAATAATACATGGTATTTCTGGTCATATGTTATATTACTCACCCGTGTGTGAAATTAGCATAACAGTTTAATAATATCAATGGTTTTATTCTCTATAGGGAGGCTTAATTCTTACTCATATTTCTTTAATGATGAATGTCATATTAATGATAGTTTAACGATAAATGCCTATATTATCATGCATTCTTGTAATAACCCCAACTTCCTTAATGGGGAGAAAGGATTTTACAAATAGAAGAATTTTATAGAACAGATCTTCATCTCTCAGGATGGTCCATATTCTCACTAGCACTTACTTAAAAGGTTGCAAAGCAGTGTGCTTAAAAGTAGCTTCAAAAAAGAAAAAAAAAAAAAAGAACCAAAACTTTTTTTTTATATATTTTGCTTTCCTATAACTCATCTCAACATTTCTTTCGTTCTGTTTAGATCTTAGGTTGTAGAAACATGTAACTTTCCCTGAGTTTTGTAGGAGATGGGAGTATTTAAATAAAACGGTTCTGATTTGACGTTTGATATTTATACTACTCCATGAATATTGCTTCTACTGTATATTTAAACAATGTATCGAGGATGAGTGAACTGGCCCATACACTGTCAGCTTGATACAAACCAGAGGCAGACAGGATGAGGGGCTTAGCACTATGTATTCCACTAGAATATTAGACTGTCTGCAAACACACCCTGCCTTTCACTGTTCACAGAGCGAATGACCAATGGTGAACTTTAACACAGAAATGATTTAGAGATGTTGTATAGGGGTATTGCTATACCTGGTGGAAAAACCTGAGTCTTACACATTGAGGAATTTCACCTTTGATGCTAAGGTTGGAATGAAGAAAGGCACACGGAAGAATGTAGCAAGATTTTAAAGCTATCTTAATGTATCTGGAAGGCTGAAATATGTGATGGTTATATATTTTGATTCTCTAGAAAGATCTACATTTTTTCCTGTCAAAGATACATAATTTATAGTACAAAACCAATGGGAACCTCACTCTAGTAAGTTGTGCTTCTGCATGGGTAGCTATAGTGCCATCTTTCAGTCACCCAAACCCTCCAACTTTGCAAAGCAGTAGACTGGTCAGAAAAATCATGGAGTTTCCTAGTCAACGCTGACTTCAAATCTCTTTAACTGTATGCCAGTCTTGTTTGAAATGCTCAGTTGGATCCTGCTTTTCTGATTGATGTGGAAACTATTTCTTAAGCTTATAATTTAATCAATAAATGCAAAGACTAGTCGGTGAATTCCATGATGTCTTCTAACTGGCATCTGGTTTTAGTAGTGAAAGGGGATGAGGGGAGCCTCAAAGTTTCATCCCTTCTTAAGAAGCTACTGACAACTGACAGTTGCTAGGGGAGGAAAGTGAGTTTGCGGCCCTGACGCTTTAGGAGAGTCAAGTGTTTTGTGTTAGGGTCGTTGACCTTTTTTAAGCAGTTGTACAGGGTGAAATATACAGGTCTAGTTTAAGTTTTTTTGTATGTGGACATCCAATTCTGCCAGACTGTTCATTTAAGAGGCCGTCTTTTCTTCAAAATGTATATTTTGAAGGCTTGGTCAATATTAAGTAGCGATGGCTGTGTGTTTAATACTCAGAACTCTTTTCGATTGTCCTCAGTCAGCTTCTTTGTCTCTGCACAGGTACCAGGCTGGTTTTGCTATTGTGTTCTGTGTTAACAGCATCATGGTCATTTGGCTCAGGTTTGCTTTCGATTTTTAGGGTTTCTGCTGGTTAGGTTCTGGTAAACTGATACACACTAGAGTCACCAAGGAAAAGACTAACTCAAGTGAGGAACTGCTTTCATCGGATTGGCCTATGAGCATGTCTGTGAGATATTTTTCTTGATTCAGTGATTGATACGGGAGGCTCTAAGCCTCAGCGGGCTATGCCACCCATGGGCAGGTGGTCAGTCTTTGCTTGTGTAAGAAAGCAGGCAGAGTAAGGCATGGAGAGCAAGCCAGTAAGAAGCACTTCTCCAGAGCGTCTGCTTCTGTTCCTATCTCCAGGCAGGCTTGAGTCCTTGCTCTGACTTTCTTCTGTGATGGACTGAGTCGTGGAAGTTTAAGCCAAATGAACCTTTCTTCCTCCACTTGCCTTGGGTCAGTGATGTTTGTCACAGCGGCGGAAAGCAAATTATGATAGGGTCTTTGGTACTTCCACATGAATTTTGGGATTTTTTTTAAATCTCTGTGAGTAATGCGATTAGGACGTAGATGGAGATTGAATTGAATCTATGGATTGCTTTTGGTAATGTGGCCATTTGTACTACAGGAATGTGTGGCAGGGGACTGCCAGCTCTAGGCCAAAGTGGGAGAGACTATCTCAAAAGTCAGGGAGCAGAGAACAGTAGAGGAGAAAGCGGCCTGCAAAATTCAACTTTGGTATTAAACAGTGTCTGTCTGTCTGTCTGTCTGTCTGTCTGTCTCTCTGTGTGTATACACACACACACACACATACACACACACACACACATGTATGTATGTATAATGTATACATGTATATATGGCTACTCATCTAGTAGGTGTGGACTGTCTTTCTTTAGTCTCTTGCCTGAGCAAAGGTTTGGGCTGCTTTTCTGTGTCTTAATTTTCTTAGTCTGGAGGTAGTCTCTTTCTCCATCATGTGTTCCCTCTCCTGGTTGTTTGGATTGTTGTCTTCTGAGGAGACCCGAGCTTTTGCAATGCTGCACTTCTTCTGTTAATCTTGGCGTTGTTTGCGCTGCACCCAGAGGACTGGGCAGTGTGTACTTTAACTAGATGTGTCTTTCAGTCCTTTAGGGATCAAAGAAGGCTGCTGGTAAGCTCTCCTTTGACTCCCTCAGACTCTAGCACTTTCAAGCATTCACCATGGCTTGGGTATCTTTTGCAGATCTGGTGATTCTCTCTCTCTAGTCTGTGGCTCTGACAAGGTTCCCACTGCATAGACTCCTGAGTGGTTCTGAATCCAAGTTTTCCCTTTTGCTAGAGCCTTGTGCAAGCAAGCCTGTTCCCAGAAAAGTGACACTTCCTCTGAGTTTCCAGAGTGGGTTACTGAGGAAAGACTTTTGTTTTTAGTACTGTCTCACTACCTACTTACTAAGGGCCAGTTTAAGATAGCTTCTTGCAGTTGCTCTTGGCAAAAGCCAGAGTGAGAGGCTTTCTAATGCTCATAGATGTGCAAACTCCAACTCTGCTCAGCAATGACCCCAGTATTCACTATGCTATTTCAGTCTATTTCACCTTTTCTTAATTTTTCCTCTTAGATTTTTAGCCCTCTGTCATCCAAGAATCCTTTGTTTGTAGCACACAGTCTCTCTCTTTATTTCTGTAAATTGTTGGGTGCTAAGAGATGATTTGCTGAGGCTCTTTCATTGTCTTAACTCATGGCAAACTGTGCACTTACATTCAGAACGGATTACCTCCTTAAAGGGGCAGACTGAATTCCCTCTCCTCTTTCTTTTTCTGAAGAGCTGCTTCCTAACTGCTCCTGGATTATGCCCTGGAGGTTCTAGTGGTTAGTCTATGGTATCTTCTTCCATCTTTTCTGTGTCTTTGATTTCTTTACTGTTTTTAGTGTAGAAACCACATAGATGGTGGTTTTGCCATAGTAACTCAGGAAATTTCCAATACACAATGGAATTCCATTCAGCCATAAACATGAGTGAAATTATTCCTTTGCAGGAAAATAGATGGACTTGGAGATCATAATGTTTCAAGAACTAGTCAGGATCACAAAGACAAGAATTGCACGCTCCCTCTTGTTTACCCTTTCGGGACATTCTGAAGAAGGAGTGAGAACGTAGGATAAGGAGCCCCAATTCTAATACTCTTCTATTCTCAGAAATGTGTGATCAAGGAGCATGGCAGTGTAAGAAGATGATGAGAGGTGTGGGAAGATAATGGCAGAAGGGAGAAGGGATGGGTGGAGAGCAATAAATATGGCTGAAGTATATGCTTTTATTAAGATGTCACGAGGGGCTAGAGAGATGGCTCAGTGGTTAAGAGTGGTTAAGACTGCTTTACCAGAGGTCCCGAGTTCAATTCCCAGCAACCACATGGTAGCTCACAACCATCTGTAATGGGATCGAATGCCCTCTTCTGGTGTGTCTGAAGACAGCGACAGTATACTCACATATATAAAACAAATAAATCTTTAAAAAAAAAACCCTTTACTCTATACAGTTAATATACATCAATATAAAACCACATGCAAAGAAAATGGTCTTTTAGAATCTAATAGTATAGAAAAATTAAAGTGAATAAATTAGATCTAAATATACCGATACAGTAAATAAAAATAAAATATAAACAGAAAGTCCAGAGAGAATGGTAATGAAGTCATTGGAGCATACTAAGAAGGAAATGTGGCGGATTTTTCATTTTTGTTAATACTTCTATTTGAGACTTCATCAAGTTAACGGTAAAACTATTTTTAAATGTAATATGTAGGACACAAAATACGTTTTTAGAAAAAAAGTTTGTTTCACATTTAAAAAAATTTATAAAGGTTTCCCCTTGAATTTTATCGAAACAAATGACTTTATATTAGATAATCAGATTTCAGTGTGAAAAATGAATCATTGCGACATCTCTTCCAGAGTAGTGTGGATGGTTGCAGAGAAGGAACATTTAAAATGCTATCTACGGAGTTGCAGAGACATGCAATTGAGACGAGACAGCTTGGGCAGGTACCTGTTACTTTCCATGGTACTTTCTTTTTACCAGATTCGCATCCTCTTTACTGTTGCTTGTGAGTTTCCATTCTTTGCGTTGACTCTATGCATTTTTCTAAAAGCTATTCTCTCCACGTGTTCTCTTCTTACAGCCTGGAATTGGAGGATGACAGATGACCTCTAGGACAAGAGTAGAGACATCCTCTGTTGTCAGTCTTGTTTAGCAGAAAGATGGCTCCATATTCCTGAAGTTAATGGACAAATCCTGTGCTCTGATGTTGCCAAGTGTTCTTTCTGTACATAAGCAGTGCATCTTTAGAGCTGATTTCAAATGTCTCTATAACCTATTCGATATCAAAGGCAGCGTTTCTAGAACTCCCGGTATTTACTTGGTTGAGAACGTCTCTCCCAATTTGTACACTCCTATCAATGAATCTGTTTCAGTGGTGTTCGTGCATCATGGTGGGGCGCTCATGGCAGAGTAGAGTAGCTCTTGTCGTGGTGGCTAGAAGCAGAGAGAAGAGGCTCATGAGGCCTCAGTGTTCCGTGCATTTCTTCTGGAATGTCTACTTTTCGTAAAGCCTTCTCTCCCTCCCTCTTTTTATTCTTCTCTCCGGTTTGTTTGAGACAGTGTCTCACACATGCTGGCCTGGAACTCTATAGCCTAGTTAGCCTTGAACTCATAGCAATACTTTTGCCTTAGCCTACTAAGTGCATGCATGAGCCACTACACATGGCTACAAAACTCTCTAAGTAACTTTTATCCTCAAAACAAGAGACAACAAGGGACTAGGAGGTCAGAGATTATGTATTATTTTCTGAGTCCCTACACAGCACATGTGGGAAGAAAATCAACCTAAGAGGTAGTTAGTGCTTTAGCTTTGGAAGCCAACAGAAGGCTCCTTTCTTACCTGCTGTAACTCAAATGGTGTCTTTGGAGTGCATCTGGAAGCTGAGAATCCAACAGAATTTTCATTTTGATAACCTGGAGATTGCTGAGGTCATCAAAGGGGGTAAAAAATTCACATGTGCCCCAAGTCCCAAGGACTTTGGTGATGTCTGACTCTTCGTCAATCCCAGTTCAGCTTTTCAGGAGAAAAATTCTCCCAAGTCACTCTGGTGGCGCGCCATTTTCCATACCCTTTATTGAGCAGCTGTGGCTCTTCATCCCTAGAGTCATTGATTTCCTCTCAAGTCAGGATAGAATTTTAAAGTTCTATTTTTTTTATTTTCTGAAAGGAAAAGAAAGATTCCTTTGTTTTTTCTCTCGAGTTCTTAGTTCTATCACCAGCTACCTGTTCCCTCTTATCTTTGGACTTGAAGTTATTAGAACTTCAATCAATGAGGCAAAAAATATTTCCCACTTGGTTACTACTTCACTCAGTAGCAATATTACCCTTTCGGGACATTCTGAAGAAGGAGTGAGAACGTAGGATAAAGAGCCCCAATTCTAATACTCTTCTATTCTCAGAAATGTAGTCATTTATACTTAAAACACACCCCCCCCAAACAAAAATCTCCAACCCTTATCAGGGTTTGTAAGTTAAAACAGAAAAATCTATTAATTGCTTTGATAGAATTTCGTTCCATCTATGCCATGGCATCCTTGAGCCAGTCATTGCGTCTTTCGCAAGCATTCTTTCTACTTCTTTTAATAGCCATGCCGGGTAATAATAAGCATGATTTATAGATGGGAAAGTAGATGTCTGGCAGATCAGCAGCTAGGAACTGGTGGAGCAGGTGTTAAGAGCAGGATGCTACACTGTTTTGTGAAACTGTTGCATGCAGAGAATGATGGAGAACATTTGCTTGACACCACGTGTGTTAGATATGACTAGAGTGGGAAACAGTGTTTAGAAAACAAGACCAGAGACAAGCCGTGTTCATTATCACCATGATCAATAACCCCTTTCTCTCCCCTTCACACCCACTGCTCCCCATTCATCTCTGTCTACCTCCCTTTTTATTCAGTTTTAAAACTCAGCACAATCTCAACATACCACACAGACTGCCCTCAAACTGGCCATTCTCCTGCCTCAGCCTCCCTAGAGGTGAGATTACAGGAAAGAACCATCACTAGCTGCTGCTTCCTTTCTTCCTCTTCTTCCTCTTCCTCCTCCTCTTCCTCTTCTTCCTTCTCTTCCTTCTTTTTTTCCATACAGGATCTCACTATATAATATAGCTCTTGCTGGCACAGAACTTTCTATGTAGACCAGGCTAGTTGTGAATTCCCACTTCCCATTTGCTGGGATTAAAGATGTGCACACGGCTTACACTTGTCTGGCTTACACCACCACAGCAGCAATAACAACAATAACATGCTGAGAAAACCTACTAGTCTCTTTTAATCTCATTTTTCACATGTAGTTAAAAAATGTTGGTTTTTTTTCCTCTTTCACATTCATTGATTGAGAATTTTCTTAACTTTTAAGTTTTTTAAAAAAATATGCAGGCAATGTGGCTCAGTGGTTAGAGTGTTTGCCTAGCACGTGTGAAGCCCTGGGCTCTATCTCTGCCACTGCATAAAAACTGAGCATGGTGGTGTACATGTGCCACTTTGGGAGATAGAGGCAAGACGATTGAAAGCTCAGGGTTATCCTTGACTATATGGTGAGGCCAGTTTAGGTTAAATGTGACACAGTCTTGGGCAAAGAAAAAAAGAAAAAAAAAAAAAAAAGGTCAAACATTTGTAGCAATTGTCCCTTTGTGTTTGAAGTTGAAACTTGTCTTGTTTTGTCCTTTATTAGGCTGAACAGACATTAAATGTTTACCAATATTTCCTTTATCGCATGTGGACTTTGAATCTTCCTTTGGTAGTCCATATTCACCGAGGTTTTAAGGGTGCAACTCATCTGCTTTCCCCAGGTACTTCAGTAGCTAATTTTTAAAAAACTCATAATGGAGGCGTGGAGGTCATTCTTACACATGTTGTTAGAAATGGATATAAGTTTATTTTTTTTATTCCAAGTGGCTGCGCTGTTTATCCAGTTTGTCCCAGTTATCATTTATGAAGCAGACCGCTTTATTCTGCTCACCTGAGATACCGACTTCACTGCAGTTGATTTCCGTGTGCCGGCTGGTCTGGTTTTGGACTTTCTTCCGAAGTCTATTGGTGTGCGCATCTTTTCACGCACTGGTTACCATGTGGTTTTACTTACAAGTAGATCACATTCCCAACTCATCTTTTACAGGCGAGGAAACGGGGACAGAGAAGGTCAAGTGTCTTTTGCAAACCAGGGAGTGGCAACGCCAGGGCTGGAAATTGGTTCTCTGAATTTACGACACAGTACTTTTCCTCCCTGGCTGCGGCTACGCTGCACTCATCTCTCTTTAGCTGTCTTTGGCAAGACTGGAAAATCTAGTTATGAGGAAGGTTTACTTTGTCCAGAGAAAAACAGCCACTGGATTACGCTTTTCCCGGAACATGAGGCACATGGCTTATGGGGGGGTATACGTAAAGGAACAGTCTGTCACATGGGTTGATTCTCAGAGACTTCACCTGGCCAGATCGTGGGAGTGGTAGAGGTCACACACAGGGAACTTGGGAAGCAGATGGGTTAAGTGGGATATTCAGAGTCACACAGCATGTTGGTGACAGAGATGTAGTTTTAACACATGCTACCCAGCCTTCCCAGCCCCATGTTGATTTATTGGACACTTTTTTTTTGAACAACTGCTTTTTAAAAGCTGCTGTACACTTGTGTGTACATTAAAAATTTGGCCTTGCTCTATCACATCCTGCAGAAGTTATTGGTAGGAAGCCGACACTCCGTTTAAATTCCTGCTGAAGTTTTTAACCTTAAGAATGAAAAGCTTGTTGGATGGGTTTGGAGAGACAATTCTTCTTATAAATAGTGCTAAAACTTCTTTTTTTTATATGGACCTGTTCAGCTAAAATCTAAACAACGAAGACATTTGATTTACTGCAGGCATTAGATTGGAGTCTTAAGTGGTTGTTTTAATTTCAGAGTTTTTATAAAAGAGCTGCTCTCACACTATAGTTGATTACAATTTAAAAACAGAGACATATGATTTATTATAAACAGTGTTTTTGAGAGCTAAACTTTTTTTTTTTGAGGAACTAAAAATATGTATTTCAAAAAATTTCAAGCCCAAAGGATATGGGGATCCATGCCGTTTATTTCTTCCTCCTTTGGAAATGGAATGTGATTGCTGAGTTCTAAATGGTGAGAAAGTTTGTCTTCCAGGGTGGCATCAAAGAGGGAGAAATGGGACCTAGGAAGCTTCTGGTTTCTGTGTCTGAGCTGAAGACAGCCATCCAGGGATCCAGGCAGCCAGCAGAGTAACCTGCAGTTTGGAATTGGTTTGCCTGGCCACCCCGTAGTTGCTATCTCTTCTTGAAATATCATCTAACAATGAGAACCTTGCTGCTCAGGGGAGTCTTTCCAGAAAATTATATGGCACCTAGAAGTGCCAATGTCTGGCTTAAGAAAAATATGAGAGAGTTCATGGAAAGGATGAAACAGTTCGCTTAGGTAGGAAGGATAAGCTGTTTGTCACTCAACATGCTGACTATAGCTAATAATGATGTCATATGTTCATGAATATGACTATTAAAGAAGGTATCAAATTTTCCCACAGAAAAATGAAAGGTATGTGAAGGAACATGGATGCTAACGAATTTGGTCAAGTCACTTCAAGATGTATGCATATATTTAAAAAAAAAAACCTTATTTTTGAAAATGTCATACACGTATACAATGAAATGTGACCAGATGTCCCTTCAGTCTCCTCCTTCCAACTCCATCCTATTCAACTTGGCATATCCCTCTTCTGACTTAATGATGCGCACCAAGTCCAGTTAGCATTACTAGAATGTGTGTTCATATGAAGTCATCCACCAGAGCATGAGAAACTTGCCAGTGGCCATATCTTTGATAAAGAATGATTCTCCATCCCCTGCTAATAGGTCCTCAGTGTGGTCATGGAGGTCACTTACTAACCTATGCCAGGATTGTGGTGCGTGCAATCGTATGTAGGATTTGCGCCACAGTGAGCAAGGCTGTAGCATGACACTTCATGATTGGATCTGAGGCCTGCTCCACAGGAGGAAATTTGATGTCTGGTAAAGTGATCCCGGTCAAAAGCCCGTGGCTGGGAAGGACACATAGGTTGAAGGGTAGAATGCATTATTGTTATCTTACTAAATGATTATATTGTTAAATTGCTTTCTAAATATTTACATTTATACCCATAGACCTGGATTACTCTCACGCTTGGTCAGAGAGGCGTCTTCTTGCGGTGTGCAGCAGTCGATGTAAGGAGGCATAGAAAGTCTATGCACTGAGGATAAGACACTGAGTGATCAGCACTAATTGGGTCCTTCATACTCACATCCCTGACACACGTAGCACTAAAGCTCAGGAGATATTGCCGAGGATCGACCAGAAAGAATGCAGGAGCTGGAGACTGTTGAGGGACATTGAGCATGCATACTCTAAAAAAGTTTTTACTTTCCAATTAAAATAATATTAATGACAAGAATAATTATTAATAATAATGTGGAAGTAGCAGATCTAGAATAACTCTTGGCACGATATGAACTTGGGCAAGCCAAGAACTTGACTGCAATTCAATTTATTAGCATAGCAATTTTACAAACATAAGCAAAACACATCAAACTGGAATAAGAACGAGGTGACTGCCCCAGTAAAATGCAGGGGGGGAGCAACTGAGAAGTATGAAGGTAACTTGGGAACTCTTGTGTGCTTTTGTGTAGTCTATTATATATTTTCTGTTATGTAAAGTGTCTAGTTATGTCCTATTGGGTAAGTCAGAACCATGTCCTGGGAAGGTCGGACTCAACACCATTAGTCAACTATCCAGCCATTCTTACTTGGCAACATTTGCCAGTTTATTCATTCAGAAATACGAGAAGGATGAGCCAAGTCACATGGTGCAAAGGGTGCTTCATCACTACATGTGAGGCTTTGCTTGCTATGATGCATAACATTAGGTAAATTATTTAATTTCATTAGACCAGAGTTTCCTCACGTACAAGCCATGTGGTAGTTGAAAAATGTTTGAATACTCAGAGTGCTGACTTTTTTGCAACCCTTGGTTAGTGTCTATCTAGAAAGGGAAATACAGTGGAATCTAGGAATATATATTTATTTTGCTCCAGGGTTTTATGAGCTTTTAAATAATGTATTTTGAACAAGTAATATATATTACATATTTATGTACATACATGTATGGTTTAAGTTCTCTTTCTTCTTTTCTTATTTTGTTTTGTTTTTAAAGAAATGGTTTCTCTGTATAACAGAGAACTCACTTGCTTATAGACCAGATTGGCCTTGAACTCACAAGAGATCCATCTGCTTCTGCCTCCCGAGGACTGGGATTAAAGGCATGTGCCATCACATCTGGCAAGTGTTATTTCAATATTCATAAGATATCTGTAGAGATATCTGCTGGAATGGGAATAATATTCAAATATTATTTATGTCTATTAAAAGAATCCATAGTTAGTTGAGTATGACTTACATTTAAAGGGGGCTTGGTGGGAAGGTAGATATGAGAGATTCTAACAATTAAAGCAGAAGATACAGTGTTCAGAGCTACTGACCACCCACTCCTCCAGGAAGAACTTACTGGAAATATCTGTTTCCTTGTTTTTCTATGCCAGATTATCAAGGAGTTTGAGTATAACGTAATGAGTTATGCAGTTGAGTCTTTAGGGATAGATATGTAGCTCAGTATCAAAAGATACAAATAAAAGCTTTGATGTCTTTATTTGATACACTGTGTAAAAGAGTAAATTTGCACTAGCCGAAGCATGTGACAATGAATTCCCATTAGAAAAATCACTCTGTACTTGCTTACAGGAGGAGGAAGAAAGATTTGTTTGTAGGACCTGGTGAAAATATTAAATGATTTTAGAACCAGGAACAGGAAAAATCAAACCTGTCTACCATTTCTTACTTTTCATGTTACCATTAGCCAATTGCATTATTCCCTGCTTTGGGAAAGCAGCATGTTCCCCAGATTTGTATGTTTTAAAACAGGTAGAACTCGGTTTATGCTATTTCCCCTTCTTTGTAATCAAGAAAATTAACACTCTATTTACTTGCCTAGTTTGGATGCAGAGATATCTATTCTAAATGCGACATTAACTAAAACATCCAGTATTTTTTAAATTTATTTTTAAGATGCTGTGCTCATGGCTTAGTCCTCCAAGTCTTACGTAGCTGGAATCCACTAACATGGGGGGCGGGGCAACACTTCTAACTCAATTTGTTTCAGATGTTTTACCAGGAGACAGTCAGGGATTTTGACTGTGACATCTCCCAGAGGCAATATCTATTCAGAAAGGACAATGACTGTCACTGTGTCACAGAGACCTTCTAATAGTGTCAGTTGAGCAGAGAGTTCAACACTTTTTTTTTAAATTAGATATTTTATTTATTTATATTTCAAATGTTATCTTCTTTCCTGGTTTCCCCTCTTCAAATCCCCTATCTCATCTCCCTTATCCTGTTTCTATGAGGACACTTCCCCACCCACCTACCCACTCCTGCCTCACTGCCCTAGCATTCCTCTACACTGGGGCATCAAACCTTCACAGGACTTAGGGTCTCCTCTCTGATTGATGCCAGATAAGGCCCCTTCAGCTCCCTCAGTCCTCCCCCTAACTCCTTCATTGGGGTCCCTATGCTCAGTCCAATGGTTGGCTGTGAGCATCTACCTCTGTATTGGTCAGGATCTGGCAGAGCCTGTCAGGAAAAAGACAATTGTATCAGGCGTCTGTCAGCAAGTACTTCTTGGCATCAGCAATAGTGTCTGGGTTTGGTGTCTGCATGTGAGATGGATCCCCAGGTGGGGGCAGTCTCTGGATGGCCTTTCCTTCAGTCTCTGCTCGACTCTTTGTCCCCGTGTTTCATTTAGACAGGAGCGATTCTGGGTTAGCATTTTGGAGTGCTGATGCCATGAAACAGTGAACATTTAACTGTGTTATCCCTTTCTTCCCCCTACATGCCTGTTTCCCTTTTTCTTTTCTCCCTTAGTAATTCTTGCATAAGTCAGATTGTGTGTCTTCTCACTCGTGACTCTCAAAAGAAACCCACAGTCCAGTTTGTTGACATCTACGGAGAATTCCTTCACATAAGAAAGAGCCATCTGGATCATGAGAACATGGGCCATAGCACACGCACTCCATCAGTTTATTATAATGTGATAGATACCAATGAGGTTATTTCAACTATTTTGGTCTTTCGAGATGTTTAACTGTTTGTTATCTTTAGGGCCTGCTTGACTTGGGTACAAAAGATGGAGCTAAATGACATCTGGTGGTTTTTCAACGCTGCTAACTCTATTTCCCAGATGTTGGTCTCATGAGTTGCAGATAGTGGGTCAGAAGGGATGCAGCGAACACAGGATTCAAATTCCTTTCTGCTCGCATTTTTTCTGTCCCCTTATCCCCGATGTACTTCTGGAAACACACAGTAAAGAGACAAGTCGAGGCACTGATTAACGGCAGCGAGTCAGGAGAAGACAGTGCACAGAGAGAGTCACATAGGGAACTGGCGTGAGCTTCGATGAAATCGCACTTTCCCAAATGTTCTGAATTAATTGGTACCACAAATATTTTCTTTTAAAGCAGATAATTATCTGCATAGGAACCCCATACAATCTCAGTGGGAACACATGTTTTTTGTTGGATGGATCTGAAAATAAATTACGCTTATTGATTCCTTATTGCAGGTCATGTTAGTATATTTCAATGTCTTCATTGGTTATGCGGTACTAGAATGTGAAAATGACTGGGTGTGACAAATATAAACTCAGTAAATAAAATAAGGTACTAGAGCTGGAGAGATGGCTCCGCCGCAAAAGGCTAGGCTCACAACCAAAAATAAGGTACTAGAGGAGTTTCAGCGGGTTAGAAGGGAGGAAATTCCTGAAAGAGTATAAAGTTCAGAATGATGATTATTGTTATGCCCATAGCAATAAAGTTTCAGAGCTTATGCAAGAAGTGTGGTAAGTACTGGTCTTGAATACACCAATACTCAGTAGTTGGTAAATAAATTATTAAAGAAAGTTTGAGTTATTAAGGTATATTTAAGATAAGATTATTTTAGGAGTGAGGGTTAGCTGCAGCTAAACTCTGTGGGCAATAGGTCTGATTCAAACTTATATTCGTATGAACTGGCTTTTATTGTCATTTACCATATTTTAGATTTCAGTATCAACTATGTCATACATGTTCTTCATTTAACAAAGACTGTGCTTTAATAATGGCCATGTGTCTGGAAAATAAATTGCTGTTTTTCAGTACTTGACCGGAGAATCTTCTCATGATTTAAAAAATATTTCAACAATTTGCTAAGGATTGTAGAATTATTAGTTGTTTGATGAAATTTATATTTTATCAACTAATAAATTAATAACTCATAATTATGATATTCTTTATGTTAGCATAATCATTCACCCTAATATTTATAATAAATACATTTCTAATAAATTTCTAATAAATACATGTATAACAAAAACATATTTATAATAAAAATAATTCTTGTATTTCACCTGGCTATTGGAAAATTGGAATATCTCTATATATGTATATAGATATGTATATGTATGTATATGTATGTATGTGTATGTGTAATGTATGTGTATGTATATGTATATCCCTGAGTCTCTTGACATAGCCCTGGCTGTCCTGGAATTTACTATATCACTATATAGACCAAGCTAGTCTCAAACTCATAGATATCTGCTGCCTGCTTTGGCTTCTCCACTGTTGGGATTGAGGGCATGTGCCATCATGCCTGGCAGTTATATTTTTTTTTCTTTAGCATGTCATGACTCTTAAATTTTTATTCAAGTGAAAGATAAGGATTGGTTCAATGAAATAAAATTTTCAGATAGGAATTACATTTTAGCCACTTAATTATTACTGAATGTTTTCTGAGATTCCTCAGAAAAGGTCAACTTGGATATGAAGGAAGATATTTACACATACATATATAAATGTTTCCTCAAAAAGAGTACCTATAGATAAACAAAATTCAATTGCAAATTATGTAACGTACTGGGAGTCAACTGAATTAGTGGTTTTTAGGAGTGGGTTGTGACTCCTTCTGGGGTTGAAGGAGAGAGACTCTTCCACAGGACTCTTCTAAGACCATTGGAAAACATATTCACATTATGATTCATAACAATAGAAAAATAGTAGTTATTTTCATTGTGGCTGGGGTCGCCATACCATGAGGAACTGTATTAGAGGGTTGCAGCATTAGCAAGGTTGAGAACCACTGGTCTAGATGAAAAAGATTCTCCAAAAAACAAATCTTCATGATTTATAGGAAAAGGTGGAGCTAAGAACAGAGGTTTTTTTTTTTTTTTTTTTTTTTTTTAAAAATTGATTCAGGGTAAGATGCTTCAAATTTCTTTGAAATCTCATAGTCTGTAAGACTGGTGGATGGAATTATACAGACAATTACATTATTTTATATGTATTTAAGATTATCTAGAAATCTCAATTATCCAGATTGCTAGCTTTCTATTTAATTAGTCTGAAATGATCGAGGCCTGAAATCCATTTAGGGACTCTGAGTCATTTTTATTTGGTTAGGGAACCTTTTAATGTATCACTCCTGAGTGCATTAAATGGTCATTAGGGACTGAATGGTTAAGGCAGCTTATCAATATTGTGAGGTCTTTCTTAGACTGAAACTCACCCCAGAACAGCTCATGCTCTAATATGAAGCTAAGTGAAAACACAAATCTATAACATTTGGAGTCTCTGTGGTAGTTTGATCAGTTTTGTGTCCTCCAATGTTAAAATATCTTAGAGAACTTTGCAAAATCAAGAAGTCCTCTGATGCTTGAATGACTAATGGCAATCAGTACCAACTTTAATTCTAAAATGCTATCTTAATGTACACAGAGTAAATGCAGACTGGTTAAAAACACAGTTCAGAAGGGCACATGTCTTCGAAGCCAAAGAGACTCCAAAGGAGAGATCAAGATATGGAAGACAAAGAGCCATTGCATCCCTTACTGCTTGTCCTAGGGACCTACCTGTTCTCACACGGAATGGCTGGAAGATAAGGAACAAAAGGATAAAGCTTTTTGGAATCAATGAAATTTTAATTTTTACAAGTGCACTATATCTAGATTCTAAAGATAAGCTCAAAATGTGTACATCCTGATTTATTGAATTGGAATTCCAAGTAAGCCTTGCTAAATCAAAGTGCTGTTGTTAATCTGTGTCAGTTGTGTCTTTAATATTTTTCTGTCACAAGAAAGGATAGACTATTTCCTACTAATCTTTGAATCATCATACTTCTATAAACTCAACTTACCTATCGATATAAATATTAAATCACTGGTTTATCAAAATAAAAATTTCAAATTATGTCGTGTTGAAAATCATATTCTATTGTTTGTTTGACTATGTGCAAATGTTAATTTACCAAGACATTCCATGTTGTTTTCCAGAAAAAATAGTTGTTTAAAATGAGTTTTGTGAATAGTTATCAATTGTAGGTAAAGAGTTTCATTTTGACAATAAATTAGACCTTTTCTAATTAAATTCATTGTGAGAATTTTATATATGAATATGATATTCAAATCATTTCTATCCTCCAACATTTTCTGTGTCCTCACTTCTCTAAAATTCATGACATCATTTGTTTTATATATATATACATGTAACTATATATATGTACACATACACACATATACACATTTACACATATGTGTATCCTACTAATTGCATTTACATAGGTGTGTTTAGGGATAACCACCAGGAATTGGCTATCAGGAGGCTCACTTAGAAGAAATTGTATTCTCTCTTTCTCAATAGCCATTGATTGTCTATCTAGTGCCATTGATTGCCTTTGTTTGGTGGTGAGACCTTGTGGGATTTCTCCTATCCATTATTCATATCGACATACCAACTACTATTTTCATTAGGATTCTATTGAGATTTCATGGGATCAGCTTCCCTGTCAGGTTTAGAAGATACTACATAGTAGCAGATGCCCTAGGACTGTGAGACTTTTGCACTCTCCTACACTCTTCTACATTACTCTTTTGTACCTTTAGGTGTACGGGTTGAGTTGTAGATTAGCTGATAGGTACCCCATAATCAACTGTTTCCTGTACTTTGACCAATGATTGATTTTGTAATAGTCTTAAATTAGAATTTTTTTTACATGTAGCTGTTTTACTGAGGGAAATTAATATGTAGCAAATTATATATACACAGTGTATTTAGCGTTAAAAGGTTTGAAGCAGATACATCGGGAAACCAACAGCAATCTGAAATAAAGGGTGAATCCCATGACTCACAGTGGTCTCCTTGTGCTCATACTTTCTTCATGCTACGTACATCTCTACATATAAGCTTTCTGTTACTATAGATAAATTTGGATTTTTTAGAACTTTCATGCAATAAATCATATAGGTTTTACTCTTTTTTAAAATTTATTTTTATTGGATACTTTATTTACATTTCAGATGCCACCCCCTTTCCCCATTTTTTTCTCCCTAGAAAAACCCTATCCCATCCCCCCTTCTCCTTTTTGCTTTTATACAATTTTTTTTAATGTAAACCAAAGGCTTTATAAGTTTGGTAATTCTCAATATCAATCAGAAGTGTAACCCAATACCCAACCTAGATGTATCAACTATCTTTGACTGGCGGAGACATGTGAACATCTGCCTCCATGTCTCCCCCCCTTATCTCTCTCATCACCTAGCTCCTCCTCCTCTTCTTCTTCTCCTCTCATTACTCCTCTTCTTCCTTTCCTTACTCCTCCCACCTTAGTTCCTCTTACATATCACCTTTCCTGTTAAAATAAAACTTTTCTCTCAAAATACAGTTAGAGCATACCTATACCAATTTGTGTCAGTAAGGTGCAAGATAGACCTAATACCCAGTCCATCATTTTGTTGACTAACCAGAACCTCTGTCATCTCTCCTAACTAAAAAACTTAGTTCTGAACCTGGCTTTTTTTCTTGGCTTTAGAATGAATGTCAGCTGAAAACCATCCTCTCAAATCTTTTCTCTCAAAGTAAATAGCCAGGATTGGCTATGAGACTATAAGTTTTCAACCCTGCCAGAAATCCAGAATGACTGAGTTAACTGAAATTATGGGAAGCATAAAACATAGCTTCTAAAACTTAGCCAATTTATAGAGACCGCTGAACACCTGGAGAGTCCCTATACTACAAAACATTAGAGCATCAGATCTTTAGCCTTCTGGCCCAGGATCATCTGACAGACCTAGTGATGCAGAATTATTAAGGGTTGATTACTCTATCTTGGCAGATATAATCAGTCAACTATTCTGTAAGTATGTCCTTTTCTGGACAGTAATTTGTCTGTAGATGGGAAGAGGCAATTCTTGCCTAGTGGCTGTCCCACAACAACTGGAGTAACACCAAAGATGCTCAATTTCTTCTTAGAATCCAAGATAGAAAGCTGTCAGGAGCAGATAGGTCTCTAATCAAAATGAACACTAATACAGAAATGTTTGTAAAGTCAATTCTGTGGACTTCTGATGTTTTGAAAACCAACTATCCATGTAACACAATCTGGACTGTTGTCTGTTAACTCCTCTCAGCTATTTCTAAATAAAATATAGAAAACACCCTAACAATAAACTCAAAGCCATGAATTTGCTATAGGCCCTTAACTCACAGGCTAATCATCTCAAATCAGTTAAAAAAATTATAGAAGGACTGGGTCTATGCCTTGTATTCCTAAATGTGTTATATAGGCACAATGCCTATGAGAGTAAAAATATTCATCTCACTTTTATATCAATAAGAAGCTTGTACCAATGAAAACCTTAAATTTGAAATCAAAATAAATTTTGTACCATTTAAGAAATTATAACTTCATCTTAATAACAATTATACATATTTCTATGAATAGATTATGGCTATGCAATAAATCCTAGCTAATCCTCCTTGTTCCAACAAAACCACTACTTTTCCCTAGAAAGACAGTCCACTATTAACCACCTCAATCCCCAAGTCCAGGAAATAGGGGCGCGAACTTCTTCAAGCTGATTATGGGGGTTGAGATATTAGAAGAGAGGTGAGGGAAGAGTAAATTGATAAGCCTCTGATGTCTGTGTCTTCACTGCATCCAGCTGGAATTTCAGGACATCAGAGATTCAAGCACGTCTGCTCAGCTTGCTTGATGAGTAGATACACCAAGGCTGTGTATTCTGCAACATACAATTCTCAAAACCAATTTTAGTATCAAGATAATTTTTTGTTGGAATTCTGGAATCTAGTCTTCTGGTGGCCTGCCTCTGTCATGTCTAATTCACATAATTCTGGGAGTTGCTATGAGGGTGTGCTCCCACCATCCTCCCATTCCCCCCTCCCTGCTCTCATATTCCCAACACTAGGGAATCCAAACTTTCAGGCACCAAGGCCCTCCACTTTCACTGATGCCTGTCAAGGCCACCTTCAACTACCTATACAGGTGGAGCCATAAGTTCCTCTCTTTGTGTTCTCGGGCTGGAGATTTTAGAATGGCTACTCCAGCTTGTTTCTTAGGACCATTTGCTTGAAAAATTCTTTTCCAGCCTTTTACTCTAAGATAGAGTCTGTCTTTGTCACTGAGGTGGGTTTCCTGTATGCAACAAAATTCTGGGTCCTGTTTCTGTATCCAGTCCATTAACTTATGTCTTTATATTGGGGAGTTGAGTCCATTGATGTTAAGCAATATTAAGGAACAGTGATTGTTGCTTCCTGTTATTTTTGTTATTAGAGGTGGAATTATCTCTGTGTGGCTATCTTCTTTTGGATTTGTTGGAAGAGGATTACTTTTTTGCTCCTTCTAGGGTATAATTTCCCTCATTGTATTGGAGCTTTCCTGTTGTTATCTTTTGTAATGCTGGTTTTGTGGAAAGATATTGTGTAAATTTGGTTTTATAGTAGAATATCATGATTTTTCTAGCTACTGTAATTGAGAATTTTGCTGGGTATATTAGCCTGTGCTGACATTTGTGTTCTCTTAGGATCTGTATGACATCTGTCCAGCATCTTCTAGCTTTTATAGTATCTGGTGAGAAGTCTGGTGTAATTCTGACAGGTCTGCCTTTATATGTTACTTGGCCTTTTTCTCTTACTGCATTTTATATTCTTTCTTTGTTTTGTGCACTTGGTGTTTTGATTATTATGTGACAGGAGGTATTTCTTTTCTGGACTGGTCTATTTGGCATTTTGTATGCTTCTGGTATGTTTATGGGCACCCCATTCTTTAGGGAAGTTTTCTTCTATAATTTTGTTGAAGACATTTATTAGCCCTTAAGTTTGGGAATCTTCACTCTCATCTATACCTATTATCCTTAGGTTTGGTCTCCTCATTGTGTCCTAGATTTTCTGGATATTTTGTGTTAAGAACTTTTTGCATTTTGTGTTTTCCTTGACAGTTGTGTCAATATTTTCTATGGTATGTTCTGCACCTGAGATTCTCTCTTCTGTCTCTTGTATTCTGTTGGTGATGCTTGCTTCTATGACTCCTGATTTCTTTCTTAGGTTTTCTATTTCCAGGGTAGTCTCCCTTTGTGATTTCTTTATTGTTTCTACTTCCATTTTTATGTCAATTGTTTTGTTCAATTCCTTCACCTGTTTGGTTGTGTTCTCTTGTAATTCTTTAAGGGATTTTTGTGTTTCCTCTTTAAGGTTTTCTACCTGTTTACCTGTGTTCTCCTCAAATTCTTTGAGAGTGTTATTTATGTCCCTCTTAAAGTTCTCTATCATCATCATTAGAAGTGATTTTAAATCTGAATCTGGCTTTCCTAGTGACATGGGGAATTCAGGACTTTCTTGTGTAGGAGAACTAGGTTCTAATGATGCCAAGTACCCTGGGTTGCTGATTCTTATATTCTTGCACTTCCCTTTTGCCATCTGGATCTCCTTAGTGCTACCTGCGCTGTCTCTGACTGGAGCCTGTCTTTTTTATTATCTTGCTTATATCAGAACTGTGTGGGGTGGGTGTTACTACTGGGGTTAGAGCTGGGGCCCAAGATCTGCTCAGTGCTCAGGCGCAGACAGGAAATAACTAGTGCTCCTGGCCATGATTGACTTCCTGGGTCCTAGTGGGTCCCCGTTACTTCCTGTTTGTGGTGGGCGTTTCTGTCTGCTTACTTAAGATACTGCCCAGGACAGAGCTCCTGGGAGGCCCTCTTCCTCTGGTTTCTGTGAGAATGGGGGCAGAGGTGCAGCCTGGGGTCTGCTCAGTGCTCAGTTCCAGACCAGAAGGAACCTAGGTTTTACTCTTAACTTTTCAGTCAGCATGATCAAATTGGTGTTTGGAGTTTCATATCCTCCTTTAAAAAAATGAATGTGTAAAATAGCACAATTTGATTTGAACAAATTATTTGCTAAAATTATTATCACTTGGCTAACTTTTAGACATTGTCCTACTTGTAGTCCAGATTGGCATGGGAACTGTATTCTTCTCATCTCAACACTGGGAGTGCTGGGATTACAAGCATAGAGCTCCATAACTGGATTAAAGTTCTTTTCTAGTGATGCTACTTTTTTCATGACATATATTTAAAATTAAAGACAGGTTTCCTAAAGGACTAGAAAAATGATCTTGCTCTCTAACTATTATGAGAATGAGTGAGCCAACTCCCTGTCCCCCTGTCTTTCTCTTAACCAATTGTCCTCCCATTTGAACTTCCTTTGCTCTGAGCTCTTCTGACAAACCTGGGGTGAGGATCTTAGTCTTCAGGTTCTACCTCTTAAAGCCATGGATAGAGCATGGGGGACACCCTGCCTGCCCCTGGCTTTGCCTGCAGCTCAGATGAACCAGAAGGGTCTCAGTCTAGATTCTATTCCTTTCATACTGAGAGAATGCAAGTTATCTTTACATCTAACAGAGTGTTAACTGGGAAACTAGCTTACTGTATGACAGTAGTTGATTTGGGTTTACCAGTCTTTTGGTTTGAAAGTATGCTTTTACATTTTGTGATATATTTATGAGTGAGACAAAATGAGCTATTATTTTCCAATATTTTTCTTTGTTCTGTATAATTTGAATTTCTCAACTTATATTATATTTTGTGATTTTATGCTTCACTTCTGTATAGCCAAGAATAACGTCAAACCTCTGGTCCTCCTGCCTCTAGTTCCGAGTGCTAGGATTGTAGGCTATGCCATCATGCCTCATTTATGTAGTCCTGATGATGGTCTTGAACTCAGGGCTTTGAGTATGCTTGGCAAGCCCCCTCCAGCTAAGCCACATCCTCAGCTTTGCTTATATTTATTTTTATGGAGAAAAACATAATCAATGCCAATTTACCAACTTAAATATGCTCACCTACTACTTTTAACTTTGCTTATTTTCCATGATAGGGTTGTAAAAATGTATCCCAGACTAGCCCTGAATTAACAATCATTTTTTGCCTCAGCTGTCCAACTGCATGGAAGTTTTTGAAAGATTTAATATCTTTTATATTTAAGTGTTAAGTTGATCAATGTGTTTGTCAAAATTTAATAGTAGCCATCAAAGAATTCCAATTATTTCCTTACTTTAGGAAAGATTAAATGAGCAGATGTGCAGAACATTTTTACCAAATTTTTCTTCCCAACATAAAGGTTGATAATTTTGAAGTTAAGGTGAGTAGTAACGTAAGAGGAGAGTTTTAAAGAATTGAATAATTGAGCTGGAGAGATGACTCAGTGGTTAAGAGCACCGACTGCTTTTCCAGAGGTCCTGAGTTCAATTCCTAGCAACCACATGGTGGCTCACAACAATCTGTAATGGGATCTAATGCCCTCTTCTGGTGTGTCTGAAGACAGCAACAGTGTACTCACATACATAAAATAAATAAATAAGTCTCTTTTTTTAAAAAAAAAAAAGAAATGAATAATTAAATCAATAAAAAAAAAGTTTTTTCTGAGTCAACTAAAGATTTTGTACCTTTAATTTGGGAGTCATGCAGCCCTGATTCTTCTTTCTCACCGAAAGCTGGAACAATGAATTATTTCCTTTCTAAATTAAAAAAAAAGTCTTATTTAGTTGTATTTATTTTATGTATATAGGTACTTTACATGCATGTATACATGTACTTTACTATATGTGTGCCTGTTGCCAGTAGAGGTCAGAAGAGGGTGTCAGATCCTCTGGTGGCAAATGGTTGTGAGCCATCACATGGGTGCTGGAAATTGGGCCTGTTTTCTCTGGAAGAGCAACAAGTATTCTCAACTGCTGAGCCAACTCTCCAGCTTCCCCTTAATAACTCCTTAATTAATTTAAATAAATGAAACCAGTGTGTGCTTGATAGCTTTATGTCAACTTGACACAACCTAGAGTAATCTGAAAGGACTGAGAAAATGCTTCATAAGATCAGGCTGTAGGGCATTTTCTTAATTAGTGATTTATGGAGAAGGACCAGCCCACCATTGGTGGTTCAGTCATTGGGCTGGTAGTCCTGGGTTCTGTAAGAAAACAGGCTGAGTAAGCAGCACCCATCCATGGCCTCTGCATTTGTTACTGCCACCATATTTCAGTCCCTCTTGAGTTCCTGTCCTGACTTCCTTCAGTGATGGACTATGATGTGGAACTGTAAACTAAACAAGCCCTTTCCTCCACAACTTGCTCTTGGTCGTGGTGTGTCATCATAGCAATAGTAACAATTAGTAAAATACAGTTAGGGTTACCAAAATTGAAAGCATAGTTCAAATTGGAGAAAATGTTAAAGGAAAGATGTAAGTCAAGAGAACAAAACTCAAAGTAGAAGAAGAAACAGTCACTGGAAATACTTGTTAGTTATTCTGTTAAGTTTGAGAGTAACTAAGCTTCACAATCTAAAAAAAAAAAAAAAAAAAAAAAAAAAAAAAAAAAAAAAAAAAAAAAACAAAAGAAAAAAATCTGCTTTTGAGCAGTAAAATACAAAGGCCAGGAAAGATTAAACTAACAAAATCTATGTTGGTAGCAGTAAGCATTATTGACCATTATTAGCCATTAAACATTATTGAAGCTAGTACAATAAACAGTCTTTTAGGGTTTTAATATATAAAATGTCAGAGACAGCTTTAAATAGCCCTAGAAAAATCTAAAAGAAACCCCTTGGTAGAAAAGATATTGCTAAAATATAAAATAAAATTTTAATTTAAATAGAAAGAAAACCAAACCACAATGCCCGCCTAGGTTTGAGGGCATGAATAATGATTGCATCTAAGTGCAGAGCATCTCTCTCTTTTTTCTCTTAATAAAGTGTTTATTTCCAAATTATTCGATATTTTATTTACATTTCAGATGTTATCCCCTTTCCCCATTTTCTCTCCTCCTCATTAATACCCTGTCCCATCCCTCCTCCTCCTTTTTGCCTTTATACGATAGTTTAAATTACATGCAAGTATTAAGGTCAGTTCTAGGTTGAGGAACTAGCAATACAACAGATGCAAATAGTCAAGGAACAAGCAAGACAATAAACCCAGATAGTCAAAGAACATGCACGACAATAAACAGAGTCCCTTGATCACTTCTGTGATCACTATTTCTAAGGGTTTATCAGGATGACCAAAATATCTGAGCCTATTTTCCTGTCCTAGCCTACTTCTTTGTTCAAGCCTAAGATTTAGATTCCTGCCTGGAATTTCTTCTTTGTTTTAGTCTAGGATTTAAATTTCTGCCTGAAATTACTTGTTTGTTCCAGCCTAATGTCAGATTCCTGCCCGTAGTTCATTTCCTTGTCCTTGTCCTATGTCAGATTTCTTCCAAGTAGCCCATTTCCTTGTCTTTGGCCAATGTCAGATTCTTGCCAGGCAGCCCCAAAAGTTCTGCACATCTCCCCCTTTTTATTGCATAAACCAGACTGAGCCTGTCTTAGGTCATTCTGGCAAGAAAGTCTTTTTTACCCATTGTGGAATATGCATTATCATAAGCAATGCAGTTCTGTCTTATGTTGGTAAGGCTTTGTGTAGAATCTTACCCGTCCTTGGCTTTCCAGTCTGTTAAATTAATAAGTCTGTCTGGGGGTCCATTTTCAGTTTCAAGTCATGTACTTTGGCTGACAACCTGTTGATGTAGTTAGAAACAAGCTTTAACACGATGGGCAGGAATAAAAATATTCCCAGGACAAGAAGGGCTAGCATGATCAAGCTACATATGCCATTTCTGAGGTTTGGCCAAAATGGAAATACTGACCTCATGCCATGGATAATTTTATCAGCATTATCTGCAGCATCAAAGCTCAATAGAACAGCATTCTTTAAATTCATAATCTCACTATGCTACTACAATTGCCAGATCAACTATCTGTTTTTTTTATTGGATATTTTATTTATTTACCTTTCAAATGTTATCCCCTCTCCCATTCTCCCACAAAACCCCTTATTCCATTCCTCCTTCTCCTACTTCTATGAGTGAGTGTCCCCACAGTTCCACAAGTTCCTGCCTCCCTGGTATCGAATTCCCCAACACTAGGGCATCCAGACTTTCAGGGACCAAGGCCCTCCTCTTCCACTGATGCCTGACAAAGCCATCCTCAACTACCTATACAGGTGGAGCCATGAGTCCCTCCTTTTGTGTTCCCAGGCTGGAGGTTTAGACCCTGGGAACTCTGGTTGAGTATTTTGTTAGTCCTTCTAACAAGGACCAAAGCACCCACACGTTGGTCTTCCTTCTTTTCTTAATCTGTTGGTTGCCGTTTTGTTCAATTGATGGTGTCCTTTGCTTTACAGAAGCTCTGCAGTTTTATGAGGTCCCATTCATCAATTCTTGATCTTAGAGCATAAGCCGTTGGTGTTTTGTTCAGGAACTTTTTCCCTGAGCCCATGTGTCTAGGCTTTTCATCATTTTCTCTTCTATTAGTTTCAGTGTATCTGGTTTTATGTGGAGGTCCTTTATCCATTTAATTTTTTATACCAGTTAGAAGTGATCTGAAAATAAATGAGGTTTTGAAAGCCTTGGTATCCTATCCAATCTTTCTTAAGAGATAAGACTTTAAAATTTAGGTATTTGACAAATGTTATGGGAGTAATCAACCAGTTTCTGATTGGAACTGAGGTCCACTACATGAAATGTAACCCATACCTGGTATTGCTAAAGCTTCCTATGGCTAGATAGATCATAGGCCTTAGGAGAGAACCCAATGCTATTATTCAGCTAAGTGGATAGAATATTAAAATGACTCCTAATGACTTACTACTATACATACAAACAAGAGCATCTCTCAGTATGAGTCAGAGAAGCTTTTCCTTGCAGTTGATCACAATTAAGACAGAAATTATAAACAGGGCAATATACACAGAATAAGAGCTTATGGAATTCTCAGTCCTATGTAAGACATCTATACCACATGTCCCCCCTGATGTTCAGAGGACAGAAATATTGTAAGATGTTGGGGGTATGGGATAACATCAACGAAACAGTGTTTTCCAGTCACAACAGGGTAGTTGCAAATATGACCTCATCGCATTTGTGACAGCACGCATATGACCTACGTAACTCCAGCTGGACAAAATACCAGCAAAGAAGGGGGAATATGGGAATGAATTGCCATCACTAGCTGAGGCACTATTGATGTTTAATAGCTTCTTGAAGAGGGAGAGTTAGATTTCTTTTTTTTTTTTAAATCATGTGACAACTGGTAGATTGCCCACATACCAGGGCAAGCCTGACTCCCAAGACTAGCAGGGAAACCCAGACTGGGTTCAGTGGGAGAAGCAAAGTAAAAGAGTAAATTTCAGAGTTTAGTGGGAAGGAGAATGAGAAGGTGGAGAGAGAAGATTTTGGAGGAGTTGGGGTGTGAATATGTTCAAAATATACTGTATGAATATCTTAGGGTTTCTTTTGATGTGATAAACACTATTACTAGAAGCAAGTTGGGGAGGAAAGGGTTTATTCGGATTAGACTTCCACATTAGAGTCCATCACTATGGACTATGTTAGGACAGGAACTCAAGCAGGACTGGAACATGGAGGAAGGAAGAGATACAGAAACCACGGCAGGGTGCTGCTTACTGGCTTGTTCTTTAGGGCTTGATTAACATGCTTTCTTATAGAACACAAGACCACCAACCACAGAGAATTCCCTACAGGCTTTCCTACAGTCTCATCTTATTGAGGCATTTTCCTAATTGAGGTTCCTTCCTCTCAGATACTTTAGCTTGTGTCAAGTTGACATAAAATTACCCAATACAATAAAATTCTCAAAGAAATAATCAAATTAATGTTAACAATTAAGTGCCTTTATGTATTACTGATACACAATAGTCCTTTTTTTTCCTAGACAGATAACAGTGTCTATCTTAGGGTTTTATTGCTGTGAACAGACACCATGACCAAGGCAACTCTTGTAAGGACAACATTTAATTGAGGCTGGTTCACAGGTTCAGAGGTTCAGTTCATTATCATCAAGGTGGGATCATGGCAGCACCCAGGCATGTGTGGTACAGGAGGAGTTTAGAGTTCTACATCTTCAACTGAAGGCTGCTAGCAGAATACTGACTCCCAGGCAGCTAGGATGAGGGTCTTACATCCACACCCACAGTGAGACACCTACTTCAACAAGGCCACATCTACTCCAACAGGGCCACACCCACTACTAGTGCCATTCCCTGGGCCCAGAACATACAAAGCATCACAGCTTCCAAATCCTTTTGAAAAATTTTGTTAGTTTTTTGAGACTTTCTTAAAACCTGTTTTGGTCATATTCACCCTCCCTCTCCTACCTCTTCCCACATCCATTCCCTTCAATTTTCAAACAACTTTGTGTCACCAAACCCTTTAAAAAATATATCAAGACTGATTTGTGCTGCTCAAATATTTGTGGATGTGTGGCCTTCCACTAGAACATGCTGGGAGCTATACCAGAGAAAACTGACTCTCTCTTCCAGCAGCTAACAATTACCAATAGCTGCATGGCTAGAGGTGGGATCTTGTGGCTCTCTTCCTTCTGGGATCTAGTTTGGTTTGTGTAGGTCTTATAATGCTATTATAACCTGTACGAGTTCATCTTTGTAGCTGCCCTGCTGTGTCTCAATGAAACTGTTTCTGTGTGGTCATCTGTCCACTCTGACTCTTACAGTCTTTCATCCCCTCTTCTGCAACGATCCTTGAACCTTGTGAGCAAGGTATGTGCTGTATGTGTTACACTTAGGGATGAGTATCCTGGTCTCTTATTTTCTGCTACTTGGTAAGTTGCAGGTCTCTGTGCTAATTACCATCTACTGCAAGTAGAAGCTTCTTTGATGGGGGCTGAGAGATTCACTAACAATATACTTACAGGTATATTGATGTCATTAGGAGACAGTTTAATACTATGTCCAATCAGGAAAATAATAGTAGTATTCTTTTTTAAGGTCTACAGCCTGCCTACCTATAGGCTATTGGTCTAATAATGGTACATAGTATGGTTTCATCTAGTGAAATGGGCCTTAGATACAATTAGAAAGACTGAAGGAGCTGCAGGGGTTTGCAACCCCATAGGAAGAACAGTAATATCAACCATCCAGACCCCCCAGAGCTCCCAGGGACTAAACCACCAACCACAGAGTACACATGGAAGGACCCATGGCTCCAGCTGCATTTGTAGCAGAGGACGGCCTTGACGGGCATCAATGGGAGGAGAGGCCCTTGGTTCTGTGAAGGCTCGATGCCCCAGTGTAAGGAAATTTGAGGGCGGGGAAGTGGGAGTGGATGGGTGGGGCAATACCCTCATAGAAGCAGGGGATGAAGGATGGGGGATGGGGAAGGGGGTTTGGGGTGTGGGGACCAGGAAAGGGAATAACATCTGAAATGTAAATAAAGAAAATATCCAATAAAAAAAGAAAGTAGTTGGTTACTCTCATTATGTCTGTGCCAGTAGTGAATCAGTGGACATTCTTGCCAGGCTGGTCATTGATATAGCTCATAGGGTTCACAGCTGGACAAAAGTAATGATTAATTTCTCTTCTAATACCATGTATAAAATCTTCTGGTATCACAAAAGCTAGTTAGGAGGGAGGAAGCTTCCAGGTCAGAACCACTGTGATTTCTCCATGTTCTATGACTCAAGTATATAGTATATCAAGTACCAAGGTCTCAGAAAATTACATATAAGTTACAATTGAAAAATTACATGCACAAGATTAAGCCAATCAACATTTCTTCCAGCATGAAGTGAGGAGGGGCTCATGAGTCTCCACTTGTAGCTGAAGATCTATTGTCATTTGGTGACTTCTCAAGGAAATGGGTCTGGACCTTAATATCAACCATGCTCCAAATGGATAACTCCTTATCCATGAGTGTAAGGTCAACACAAATTGAAATCAATGAGCTATACAAAAAAACGAAACAAAACAAAACAAAACTCAAAACCAAAAGAGAATGGAGTTGAGAGGGTAGGTAGATGTCAGAGGAGTTACTGGGAGGAGTGGTGAGTACATAGGATCAAAATACATTGTATCCATGTCTGACATTCTCAAAAAATAATACAAATATATTGAAATAGTTAACATTTTGGGTTGGGATGTGGGGGAGGAAATTAATGTTCTTGAAATATATGTGAGATTTTCAGAGGGAGAATAATTGTTTTCTATTTGATTTTGAAAATGAAAAGGTCCTAGGTAGTAAAAAAAAAAAAAAAAGAAAGAAAACAAAAGCAACAACAAAACTCCCCTAACAATCTCCCCTTAACCTACAAAAATCTTGCAAGCCCAGTCAACTAACCAATAGTAAATTCCTCCTAAACCACAAATATTCAGCGCTGTCTACCTCTTATTACAGTAGTGTAGAGAGGTGTTTGACAATCACCTGACCTTTCAAACAAATGACAGGACCATTTTCAAAGATTGTGGGGGATGAGAAAGTGATGCAGCTTCCCACGTTGATCTATGATCCTTATTCACAGCTATTCATCTTATTGTGAGGTCTCAAGACTTGTTGAACATGCTGTGTTGAATCAACACCTTTGAATTCTTATTTAGAGTAGAAGAGGGGTGAAGTGGGAATGTTGAACACGTCTTATGTCTTTTTAATATATTATGTGCACACCACAAATAACTGTAAGTCACAGGTGTAAATAATTGAACCAAGGGTGATGGCAAGCTGCATAATCAGCTGAAACTATAAACAAAGCAGAAAAACATATTTCTAAGACCTTGCCTTGAAAATATCACATCAGCCATTATATGTCATGTTTGCATGTGTGTGCTCTCCTATTTTCTTTTGTTTATATATGCATGTTTTAAATAAATTGCACTTCTAGCTCTTTTAGGAATCTAGCACACATAATTACACGTATTATCTATCACGGGACTAAAATGCCTGCTCATTCAATTTTAAAAACACATTTTCTTGAAAAACTAGGTTCCAAGTGATATGAACAGGAAGTAGATGTAGAAACAGGCCAAATAGATGTAGAAATTGGTCTCAGGAGCCAAATCTGATTTGAATAGCAAGTTCTCTACAGCAATTCCTGCCAAAAAATCCTTGTCGTAGGTCAGAATTTCTTCTTGTGTGAACTAACAGAAAAGCTTCTCTATCGGGTATATAGTGTGCTACGTGACTAAAATCACATTACAGTGGGCCAGCAGACCATTTGACTTGTAATATGCACATACTTAAGGTTTTAAAGCTTAATTCAAAGCAGGTAAGCTAGAAGTACAGTTATTGACATTTTGTTCCTGCATAAATCATCCACTCACTGTGTCCATTTGTGTGTTGAAGTCCTGGATTCTAAGGTGATGATATTCAAAGAAGGGATTTGGAGGAAGGCTTTAGGTCAAGAGGGTAAATGTAAATGTCTCTTTTATTTCTTCAGATCAAGAGATGAGATGAAAGCCATACTCAACCTTTATGAACGCATGGCTTGGGCCGAGCCCAGAGTGTTTCCTTTTCTGTACTAACTTTCCTTTGGCCTAGGCTTTGAAATTTCAAGCTTCTGCACAATCTAGTATTCCATAAGCCTGGACTTTGAAGGCTTCAGCTTCCAGCTCTGTTAACCTAAGTCTACAGTGTTTCAGTCTCCTGAGAGTTACTGCTGAATAAACTCAGTCTTTCTAGCTCTTTCTGAACTCTGGTTCGTTCAACTCAGCTGTTCTGGCTCAAACTCCTCTCCAATCTGACTGATTCAAATTGGCTTCTCTCATCTTCTGACTCAATTGCTCTGTTTGAAGACTGCCTCTGAACTCCAGGATGTGAATTGCTCCAAACTGCACTGAACTCTCCAACTGAACTGGACTGAACTGGAATGGACTGGACTGTATTGAACTCAATTCTCTTTCCCTTATAGATCTTTAAGTAGCCTCTCTTTTCTATCTTTCCTCATGAGAGTTGGGTGTATTTGATTCATTCTGTCAAATCTTTCTGGATTCATTACTTTGTCCCTCAATTAGATGTCTTTGTTTGGGATTAAAGGTGTATACTAAAGGCATGTCTGTATTCCAGCCAGATCTTATCTTTGGATGTGATGATCCCTTGCCAGAGCAGCCATGTTGCTGGATTAAAATTCCTCTACACAAGAGGTTAGAGTTGAAACTGAATGGGGTGAGTACTCTTATAAAGGAGGTCTCAGGGAGAGCCCTTTCTCTCATTACTTGGAGAGGACAGAGCAAAAAGGATAGTTATCATGAACAAGAAAAAGTGTCCTCAGTAGACACCAAATCCACCAATGCTTTGAATTAATTTTTGAGATGTCCTAGCCTTTATAATTGTGAAAAAAAAGAAAGATATAATACTGTCTTAGAGTTTCTATTGCTACAATGAAATACCATGGTCAAAAAGCAAGTTGGGGAGGAAAGGGTTTATTTGGCTTACACTTTCATATTGCTCTTTATTATCAGAAGAAGTCCAGACTAGAACTCAAACTGGGAAAAAACCTGGAGGCAGGAGCTGACGCAGAGGTCATGGAAGGGTACTACTTACTGGCTTGCTCCCCCTGGTTTGCTCAGCCTACTTTCTTACAGAACTCAAGACTACCAGCTTAGGATGACATCACCCACAATGGGCTGGGCCCTCCCCTTTGATCACTAGTTTTGAAAATGCCTTAAAGCTGGATCACATGGAGGCATTTCCTTAACTGAAGCTCCTTCCTCTCTGACGACTCTAGCTTGTGTCAAACTGACACAAATCCAGCCACTACAAGTACTTTTGTAATAGGATCCCAAATGAATAAGAACATCTATGGAGAGTTGTTTATTATTCACTCAGCTAAATTTCATGGAGCATAAGAATGAATAAAAATTATCATGTACTATGAAGCGTGCTCTCCCTATTGTAAACACAGTGCCAAGGATTTCTCTGGATGAGGAACAGAACAGACTCCTTGGTAGGATAAAAATCACATCGTTTAGCATGGCAGTACATGGTCAGAATCAAACACGAGTTACCTTCAGAAACAGAGCATCATTAGTCATGTTGGTAGAAGTAGCTAATCTGAATTGTTAGTTAATGTCTCTGAGGGTTAAAGCGCTTATGCTAGCATCCGGAGAAATGTTTTACATTTCGTTGAGAAATACTAGTTAGCAAAACCAACCAATGAAAACAGAATATGAACTGCAACAAGAAAAACAAAGAGCAAAATCAAAAGCAATCAAGCCACCCACGTCGCTGCTGATGCATAATTAAGGAAAGGGTGACCACGGAGAAAAGTTGGCTGAACAAAAGTGGTGTGTTCAGTGAAGCAGGTGAAAGCTTGCTCCTAGCTGAACTGGAAAAAGGGAGTTTTCAGGGAGCTGGAGAGATGGCTCAGCGGTTAAGAGCACCGACTACTCTTCCAGAGGTCCTGAGTTCAATTCCCAGCAACCACATGGGGGTTCACAACCATCTGTAATGGGATCTGATGCCCTCTTCTGGTGTGTCTTAAGACAGTGACAGTGCATTCATATACATAAAATAAATAAATAATTATTAAAAACAAGAGACAGTTTTCAGGCTTTCTTCAAACTAGAGAGCCACAAGACAGGCCACAGAACTTAAATGACCTGGAGGTCAGGCCACAGAACTTAAAGTTGGAGGTCATGAAAGAAACTGAATTAAATTAGGAACATTGTGCTAATAGTAAAATAGAAAAAGAAAGCAACTCTCTAGCTAATTAGGAGAGAGACTAACTAGGACTTGGAGGAAAGTTAGCGCTGAGAAAGGATAAACAAGCTAGCAGTTGTGCAGCCCAGAATTTTTGGTTTAGGCAACAGGTTTCATCTTGTGTCAAGACGAGGGGCTCAGTTCTGAACATACTGTGTGTGAGGTTGATAAAGTTGGGTGGCCCATAGATATTGGGGAATATGAATCATGATGTCAGCCAAGCAGTCTTGATTGATAAGACTAAAAGTCAATACTATGTAGAGTGGATGATCTGTTGATTATATGAATATTACTCAGGGTGAGTAAATAAAATACAAGGGTTATAGCAATAAGGGTTATATTTAGGGGATGTCTTAGTCAGGGTTTCTATTCTTGCACATAGCATCATGACCAAGAAGCAAGTTGGGAGGAAAGGGTTTATGCAGCTTACACTTCCATATTGCTGTTCATCACCAAAGGAAGTCAGGACTGGAACTCAAGCATGTCAGGAAGCAGAAGCTGATGCAGAGGCCATGGAGGGATGTTACTGGATTGCTTCCACTGGCTTGCGCAGCTTGCTTTCTTATAGAATCCAGGACTACCAGCCCAAGGATGGCACCACCCACAATGAGCCCTCTCATCTTTGGTTACTAATTGAGAAAATGCCTGACAGCTGGATCTCATGGAGGCATTTTCTCAAGGGAGGCTCCTTTCTCTGTGATAACTCCAGCCTGTGTCAAGTTGACACACAAAACAAGCCAGTACAGGGGGGTAACATTGAACAGTGCTTTGAAGAAATCATAATCCTTAGATATACTGGGTTCCAATTCACCATTTAATCAACTGAAAAATACCTAGCCAACTCTCCAAGTCTTAAGTTTCCTTACAGCATGAAATAGAGATCAAGTCAGATGATGGATTGAAATGATTTTGTATGATACATGAACTAGGGCAAATGTTGATAGTTTTGATAGTTTCTTCTCTGGAAGTAGCTGTGGCATGTTAGACGGAGGTGTTAGTTATATTTTTGGTTCTGTCACCAGCAGTGTAAATTTGGGTAGTCATTAACTTCATCTTGATGGCATAGAAATAACAGTACTTACCTCACAAGTATGTACAATGTTGGAATATACTTAGTAATGCACCAAGCATGGGTCAGCTCATCAGAGTTCAATGTTAAGTCTTTCTGGTTCAGCAGTAACCACCTGTAACTAGTTTTTTAAATTCAAAGAATGGTAATGATATAGTATAGCGGGTCTTCCATGCCCAAGCAGGCAGCAGATCTTGGTCAAATGCCTGTTCGTCCTTTCTGCTTTGTTTTGGGTTGTTTCACTAATTGATCCTTGGCTCCAGCTATAATCAACTAGCTTTATCCCCATGCTTCTGCATATGCTGTGAGTTTTTCTGCGTAGAGTGACTCTTTCACATCATTGCCTGGAATAATTTCAGTTCAGTGTTTAAGATATTTCAGTCACTATCTCACAAGTAGCTTATGTGTCTCCCCTGAACACTCCCATTTTGTATCACAATTACTTCTTCCATCATCTCCTTTAGAGTTTAAGAACATTTCTCCTTTAGTAGGATTCGAGCCAAGGAGTGAAGAAGCCATACAGCTCTCAGTACAAAAGGTCCTGCCTCATACTTTTCTGTACCTTCAGAATCTAGCACATAATACACATGCCGTGAAGGAATGTGAGTGTAAAATTTGCTTCTGAATTAAATATTTAGAAATGTGGAAAAATTATTGCCCATAGAGATCACTGCCCATAAACACATAGGCATTGAGAATTGAATTATAATGGCTATTATCTCCTCTGCACAGGCAGTTACAAATGCCTATTGCATTTAAAGATTATCTCTTACAATTCCAAATGACTTCCTTGGTAAGGTATAAAATACTAGTGGCTTTGGTTTTTCTGCTGAACTCCCATGATTATAAAATGACATCCATTTATTTTATATAAGTAGCTTACCAGTCTTGACTTTCTGACCTTTGGAAAATTCAGCACTTTCTATTTATTTAAGAGGACAAAGGCCCTACCCCTTAGGGATAAGCAATTATTCCTTAATGGGGGAAAAACCATTCATATTGAGAGCTGTACGGCTTGTTGACTACTTGGCTAGGATCCTATGAAAGAAGAAATCATTAAGTGTTGGTTAATCCTTGTGGCTCTCTGTTAGTGTTCTCATCATGTTTTCTGCCAAATACAAAGATTAAGTTTGTGCAGAAACCCAGTGATAAGGAGCTATTGACCAGATAACATCTGGAAATGAATAAGAGAGTGGGGGTTGGGAGTTAGCTGCTTCAACACCTGTCCTTTGGAAGATGCTACTACCATGATGTGTGTGTAAACATACTTAGAAAAGGCAGTGTGGGATGAGTGTGTTTATTGGGATTTAATTTGGCTTGAATTAGAAAGACCATCTTTTGCTCCCAATGCCTCACGTTTCAAATGGGTATGTATATGAAATCTCAGGTTTGAGAAAATTCAGGGAATGGGTAAAAGAGATGTATCCAAAATGAATCGAGTCAAGGTTGGAAAGGAGGAATTCCTCAAGGTCCATGAAGCCAAGAAGGAAGTTGAAGAGGATGGAGGGTTTGATGGATTGTTTCAGTGACATAAGGGACAAAGCTGCTATAAACTGGATATGGTGTTGAATTAGAGAGGCCTAAAAATGTTATAGCACATGAAGTTTTGTTTGTTGCTTTTTTTTTACCCTTTACTTTTAGTGTTTAAATTATTTGTGTGTGTGTGTGTGTGTGTGTGTGTGTGTGTGTGTGTGTGTGCGCAAGTGCAGTGTTTATTGAGGCCAGAGGAGGGATACTCTGGAGCTGGAGTTACAAGTAGCTGTGAGCTGCCTCAAGTGGATGCTGGGAACTGAACTCAGATCCTCTATGAAAAGAGAACACAGTCTTAGCTGCTGAGCCATCTTTCTAGGCCTTCCCCTTGAACTTTAACTTGCCTGACACAGATATGTCAGTTAAAAGGAATTTGTAGCCATTTCTTCTTGGATCACCTAGGAATATTTACAATTTGAAGTTGAATATGAGGTATTAAACAAGGTAGTAATTTTTTCCCTTTCTTTTAAAAGTTTGGGCAGCTGTGGTGACTCGTTAGACCAATTGTGAGGAGCCAGTTTTTTTTTTTTTCTCTTGTTTTTCTGCTTGGTGTTGCTTTTGCTTGCTTAGAACGTTGTCTGCATTTCTGCTCAGTGAGCAGGAGAAAGAAAAAGATGAACGAAAGAAGTTGGGAAAGATGGCGTGCCTCTTTTCTTCAAGACTGTGCTCAGCACTTTGCTGGATCTCCCTTTCATCCACATTTACCCATTTGCTTCTCTTAGGATACAAGAGAGATTGGGCAGCACAGATTATTTTTGTTTATGGAGTGCCTGTTTTAGAATAACTACAACAACAAAATACCATAGGCTTAATGATTTCTGGGGTAGAAATTCATTTCTCAAAGTTTCAGAGACCACAATGTCTACGATACAAGTACTGGGTATATGCAGGGTGGTATGATTACAAGGGGGGTTGTCTTCAGGTTTTCAGATGGCTGTCCTCGAATACCTTCTCAGGGGTTTGTGAGTGTGGGGTAAGTCACTGTGGTCTCTTTTCCTTGTCTTTTAAGGACACTGATCACATCATCTTCCCCTAACCCAAACAGAATCACATTAAAGATTCAGTTTTACAGGTGAGATATGAACAAAAGCATCTACTGTTGGTTAAAATATGGAGCTTTTATTTCAGTAAATATCGAGAAGAGGCATTCACAGTGATTCCAGCCAGCCTGAGCTTCAGAGTAAGATTTTGTTTCAACAACAAACACACAGAAATGTATGTGAGATACTGAAAATTTTTACTGCAAAAATAATTTTTGAGGTAGGGTAATATCCTAGGGTGTATTTAGTCATTCACACAGTATGATAAGTAGTGTGATAAATTTGGCAACACACTGAGGAATCTTACATATATCACCTACTCTCATGAAACTTACATCATTAGCGTGAGTGAGAGAAATTTATGGTTTGAATAGATAAGTAAGTGGTAGTAATTATTATAAAAAGAAAACCACATTGAGTCCCAAGGGATCATATAACAGGTTCATCTGCCTTTGCCTAACTGTAAGAAAAGGCTTACACAGGTGACATTTGAGCTGATATCTAAAGAAAGATAAAGAGAAACACTTATTGAGCCATAGAAAGCTCGAAGAGTTGGCGGAGGCAAAGTAGGAACTTGTAATGTTGAGGAGAGCAAAGGAAGAGAAGTCAGTCTGGTGAAAAATCCCACGGGACAAGAGCTGACAATGCTCTGTGTCCTTTGAACTCAGCAGGAAGTAATTGTTAGCGGTGTCAGAGAGACATTTTGGATGCGGGCAAGCTGTTGGACTGAGAAGTGCAAGCACAGGAAGAAGAAGCCCAGGGGTTGGCACCTTGGCAGCAGTCTGGGTTGATCTTTTTTAGGCAAGTGCTCTACCATTGAGCTATTTCATCAGCCTTAGATCTGTTGTTCTTATTTCATGGTTACCTTTATCCTTGGGCCTATAACTTCTGCTGTTTTCCTCACTGGCTTCAGTTTTATATATTTTACTTATGTGCATCGTTCATTTAAACTTTAAAAAGTACTAAATATACTTGTGAAAATCTATAATTATTTTATGCTCTTAAAAAAAGAGACATATTATCTGGCTGTGGGGTTATACGTGTTTTATTTATTGAACTTTCATCAGAGTTACTCCACGCTGATTTTTGCTTGATCCATGTGTCCCTAGAGTTGTTTTTTTTTTTTCTTGCCATGGTAAAAATTTATTCTGTACCTGCCTGTACAGTGCTTATGCTTGGTTTTCTATAGTGAGAGTTTAGAGGTTGTTATCAAACCTCTAATGTTGTCAATGATTATGTTATAAGCAACATTCTATAGCTCTTAGAGTCAGCAAAGAAATGTCTGTGGAGCATGTATTTAGGAAATAGTTGATAAACTATGGATCGAGCTCAGACTCAGATGCGGAGTATTGGCTAGTTACTCTACAGAATGGCTGGCCAGCTCACGTTCTCACCAGCTATGAAACACGGGCATTTCCTTTTCCTTATGTGCTTGCTAGTATGTGATCCAGACATATTGAATTGAGGCCCTTCATACTTTTTACTTGTGGCAATATAAAAATGATAATGGTCACATGATTAGATCTGTACATTTAAGGGGAAAATAAATATATTTGCATTAACTTTAAGTTATTTCACAATAAAATTATTAGGTTCAAGACAATTTTCTAGGGATAAATGTATGGCTTCTAGCTCAGATTTTTGTTCCTTCTCATTTACCCCAAGTGCTTAAAGAATCCAAGGACTAAATAAAATATTTATAGAGTAATTCTATAAAAAAAATTCTCTGAAACCTGAGGGGAGCAATTAGAAGTTAATAATAGAGCAGTTGTCAATTATCAGAGTTATTTTAAACTATTAGGAGAAAGATACTCTTTCTGTCTGTTTCCCAACTGCCTCTCTCAAGGCTTTGAGGCAGCTGAGAAAACAGATTTCTAAGCATAACCCAAACTAACAGTGCAGTTTTGAATCACTAGTTTTATAAAAGTTACAGAATTGTGATGGCTGAGTAGTTTTTCTACTTCTTGTTTCTTATTTGATGACTTTTGCTTATATTTATATTGGCATTCGTTATAGTGTAGTCCTGGCTGTCCTGGCACTCACTCTGTAGACCAGGCTGGCCTTGAACTCAGAAATCTGCCTGCCTCTGCCTCCCAAGTGCTGGGATTAAAGGTGTGCGCCACCACCGCCCGGCTAGGAATATCTTATAAGCAAAGAAATTACTTCATAGACACCATGCTAAATTTAAATGTAACCTTCATAAAATTGTTGACAAATAATTTTACATGATGCTGCTATTTAGCATTTGAAGTTGAACATTTAAAGGTTCTCTGATAAGTTGCTGAAGATATGTGATTCTATTAATCCCCCCAAGTAATTAGTGCAGAAAACAAAACAAGCAAGCAAGCAAACAAACAAACAAAGAAACCTGTGAGAACTTAAAACCATGTGAGAAGAAAAATCTAATTTTAAAATATTGAATATTAGACTTTGGTTTTGGAACAATTGTAGTGACAGGACATCTTGAGTCTGTCAACAAATTGTAAAACAGTCTACTTAGTAAAACAGGCAGTGGGGTTTCCCATGGATTAAGTAGGAAAAGTCCCTGCTTTGCTAACAGTACCTGATTCTTAAACTTTCAAGTTGAAGTTCACAAGTTGTTCCTGGAAAGAAAAAAAAAGTCACATTCCCACTTGGACACTAAACACAAAGGACTAGATGATCCTTTTTAAAAGTAGGATGATTTTAAATGAGCTTTGAGTGAAAAGGAGCTGACTACGAAACTCAAGGGAATGGCGTAGACAAAATAATGATTCTAGATTGGCTCAGTTCACTTTTATTCTTGTGGCAGCCTATCCTAATGTGAATAATAACCTATCTAGTAAGAAAAGTTGTCAGCGATTAACCATGTTTTATTTTATGTCCCCATGAATCAGAAGGAACCAGAAGCTGAGCTCAGACTTTAGAAGATTGACAAGTGAGCAGAGCAGAAGAGAAAGTGGTAAAGAAAGAAGAAGAAGGTGGGTAAAGAGCAGAGGAACAAGAATACCAGAGTATAGGGACAGGTCCTGGGTAGTTTTTAAGTGTTATAGGCAGCGGCAGGAAGGAACAAGTGTTGGGACAGCATATGAGGGACATAGAGAGGTTCTTTGGTAAGCACAGGAGATTGACTCCAGAGCTTCCATACTCATCCAAACTAGAGAATCTCAAGTTCCTTATCAAAAGCATACTATTTGCATGTAGCATGTGTACACTGTCTTGTGTGCTTTATGTCATCTCTAGATTACTCCTGGCAATTAATTCAATGTAAATTCTATGCAAACAGTTGTCTAACTGTATTTTTTAAGAAAAGATTATATATGTACACACGCACACACACACACACACATACACACACACACACACCATTCAGCATACATGCATGCCTGCATGCCAGAAGAGGGCACCAGTTCTCATTATAGATTGTTATGCGCCACCATGTGTTTTCTGGGAGTAGCCCTCAGGACCTCTGAAAGAGGAGTCAGTACCATCTCTCCAGCCTGTATCTTACTGTACTTTTTCTTGGTTTTAAAATTTTATTTATTTATATATATTTATATGAGTACACTGTTGCTATCTTAGACACACCAGAAAAGGGCATCAGATCCCATTAAAGATGGTTGTGAGCCACCATGTGGTTGCTGGGAATTGAACTCAGAACTTCTGGAAGAGTAGTCAGTTCTCTTAACCACTGAGCCATCTCTCCAGTTCCCTTACTGTATTCTTTAGGAAGCAAAACTGAGGAAAATAGACTTTGCATGACTTATGCATGCTTTGAATTTTCTGATTTTATTTCCAAATACTGTTTCTTCCAGCAGTGTTACATTTCCTACCAGCAACCCTTCCCATGAGAAGTGGGATGTTAAATATAGTGTTAAATATAGTGTCAAAATGAAATTATACGAAGATTCATCATGCAGTCTGGGATGGATATGTTCGAGTTTGTTTTTGATAACATACCTCATGTGGACTCAGTTCTATAGTAACCAGAAGGAAACTAACCTCAAGCCACAGACATGTGACTTTGTCATAGCTGCATGGACTTATGTCTTCTGGCTGAGTTCATTTTCAATAACATGGTGTCTACCCTAGTGCTATGCTGACGGAACCTCTGAAGAATCAAAGTTCTCAAGTGGATCGCAGATGTTAGCCAATATCTAGAAAATAGAAGCAGCTCATGATATTTCTTTCTTTCTTTCTTTTTTTTTTGAAAGAACCAGAGGGTTTAAAATTCCTAGAAATAGTATTTGGCCTGTTAATGAGTGCAGAGAAGGTTACAATATTGGGAAGGCAGTGGTTGGGCAGAGGGAGTGGGCATTGTCAATACTCATGATTGGCTTCTACATATTGGTAGTGACTTGACTCGTGAACTGTAGTAACAGGTAAATTATAGCTGAATAACAATTGCCAGCCCAGTAATTATACCCTGCGATTAACAGATGTTTTAAAACAGCATGAGGGCTGAATCACAATAAGGATTTATGAGAAAAGACACTCAGTTTTTCTTCCCGTATTTGGCTTATGCAATATCTCTGTGGTCATTGTAAAACCTTCTTCAGGTCAGCAAGGTGGCGCAGTTGGCGAGGGCACTTTCTGCCAAGCCTGATGATGACCTGAGTTTGATCCCTGGATCTCATATTGACTCTCATAAATTGCCTTTCAATCTCCACATGTGGACCGCGGCAAGTGCCCATGTACACGTGCAAGTACCTGCACAGACATGCAAATAAACTAAACACCCTCTACTCCATTCTTGATCATTGCTAAACACAGCATAGATTCTCAGGCCAAGTCTATTTTCTGAACACCCTGAATGGTCCCACTTAATGCTCCCAAGCAGGATGGTAGGCACACTGGGACAGAAGTATTTGACTTCTGGTTGACCTTTCTGGAGGGTTTCCAAATGCCCATAGATAAGCACATGAATATGATATAGTTGTCTGGATAAAGTGACTGAGGACTAAGAAGAGGATCACAAGGTGGGAGATTTGCAGCTGGCTCTAGACACAGATACTCTTCCCGTATGATTGTGTGCCACAATGTGAACTCTATTTGATTTCCACCTACTATAATATCTGTCACAAGCTCTTGGGTACTGTATCTCTGGGAAATGATCTTTACTGAAGGCTAAGCCAGAATGTTTCCTCAAGTTCCACCCAACAGTCACCACTTTCTTCTAGATGATACCCTTCACTCAAAAACTATATTTTAAGAGATAGGATTTACAAAGCAGAAGTGTATAAAATACATTATGCTTTTTGAATAAAAGTCTCAGGAGATGAAACCTAGCCAAGCCTGCCTGAGAGTTGAAGGCTCTGGTAGCTTTTAAGGTGACTAAGGACCAAAGAGAGAATTACAGGTGGGCAGGTCTGCAGCAGAAGGATCCAGGGCAGGGTGTAAGGAGACACCTTTTTCCCCCAACTTTATTTTTTATTTTCTGTTGGATACACAGGTTAGGAATATATTCCTATGAAGAGCCAAGTATGTAAGCAGTCTCAGAATGGAAACTTACCAATGTCCTAGTTCCCATGAGGTGCTCTGAGGTCAGGAAGATATGTATCTGTGGTGTGATATGAGGTAAAGTCATGATGATATGACATACGAAGTCCCAGAGATGTAAACCCTAGAACTGAAGGAAGGGTTGTGCCCACCATTACTCCATTTTATAGCATACTCATGATGTCAAATTCTTGCTCAGAGAATATTTTTTGCTCAAAGAACATCACATTACCTCTCAGAGGAGTGTGTTAAAGTTTTTTTTTTAAACTTTGACAGATAAACTCCAATAAAAGGATTATCAACTGCTAACTATCAATTATTAACTCATCTATCAGTAATAAATACCATGGGGAAACTCATTGGTTTTACACAGAAGACTAGGGAAACACTTTGTCTTTTTAGGTAAAGTGTTGGGATATTTTGAACAAAGACATTAGAAGCAGGGCTGAGATGAGCAATATCTCAGAAAAAGAAAAGTATGCCATGTGGTGGTCATATTCTTTCTATTCAGGGTAAGAAAGCCACATTTAATTTAGTATTTAGGAACTACTTTTTTTTTTTTTTAAATAAAGCTGTCATGTAATTTAATTTGAAGTAGAGTGTTTGATTCATGTGAAATTCAAACAGGTATGCACCATAACTTCAAGAAGCAGAGTGACAAAGGTAACTTCTCTCAGAAGTCCATTGTGACACTGATCATTGTGTTAGTGATTTACTTGACAGAATCGTAGAATCACCAGGGAGACAGTCCTTTGGACATTGTCTTGGGTCAACTGAAATGGGAAGGCTTCTTTATTGTGAATGGCACCAGTCCCAAACTGATATCTGTAATTGTATGGAATGGAAAAACATGCTGAATACTAACATTGTTGCACTTAAGGCTCTTATTACATTTGTTGCTTGTATTATTCTGATGAGATACAATGTGAGCAGCTGCTTCAAGCCTGTGATGCCTTGACTGCTCTTCCATGATAGACTGTATCTTTGCTTGAAGCCCGTGATGCCTAGACTGCCCTCCCATGATAGACTCTATCTTTGCTTCAAGCCCGTGATGCCTTGACTGCTCTTCCATGATAGACTGTATCTTTGTTATGTTGTCTTTTACTTATTCCTTGACAATTTCATATATGTATACACTGATCCCATCCACTCTGCGATTCCTCCTTTCCATTCCCCAACCTCCCCCTACATGACCTCTGCCAGTTTTTCTGTCCCCCTGTTACCTTTTTTTTTCTCCCTAGGGTGGACCCACTGAGTCCTATTTGTGCTGGCTAACTGGAAAGTTGACTAATTTTGTTGGCTTGATCTTGTGCAAGTCTTGGGCATGAGCCATAGCTTCTGTGACTTCATGAGTGCAATGACTACATCATGTTCAGGAGACAGCAGCTCTTCACAGCATCCTTCACCACACTCCAGCTCTCACACCCTTTTCCATCCTTTTTTCTGCAACGTGCCCTGAACCTTTGGAAGGGAGGCCTTGTATATAGATGTCTCACCAGGGGCTGAGCACTCAGAGGTCATTTTTCTCAGTACTTTGACAAGTTATGAGTTTCTATATTAACTACCGCCCACTACAAAGAGAAGTTTTTCTGACCAAGGTTGAGAGCAGTACTAACCCATGGCTATAGATATAAGTATTGAGAAGGCAGTTTAACTGGAGTGCATCTTGAACTGTGAGTTAAAATAAACCCTTTCTTAAGTTGCTTTTATTATACTCTCTCTCTCTCTCTCTCTCTCTCTCTCTCTCTCTCTCTCTCTCTC
>JANHMN010000014.1:40308820-40335838 GCA_030674055.1 Rhabdomys pumilio | reverse complement strand
CTTTCTTTCTTTCTTTCTTTCTTTCTTTCTTTCTTTCTTTCTTTCTTCCTTTTTTTCCCTAGAATAGTAAAGGATTCAGGAAAGAAAGCAGATTAGAAGGAATGCTCTTGGAATGCTCTTCGAAGAAGGCAAAGAGTAGGAATCAGCTTAGAAGGCTATTGAGACTTACTGAAGATACTGGATGTGGCTACAACCAAGTTTTGGAGAAGGTCTTATACCTAACTCAAGTATTTTAAAACAGATGAAAGTAGCCACCTCACTTAGTAGAGTCTGTTGAAAAGGCAAAGCAAATGCCTCTGTAATCATTTGTTTGTCTTATTATGAAATTGAACTGATTTGAATTTTATCTTCAGTTTTTGATTCTTTTATTCATGTGCCTTTTCTGCATAGCTGCTGAATACAGTTGGCATGTCTAACAATGTTTACAAAACCAAATTTGTCCAATTCTTTTCAACTTTCTTCTGTGTTATTTTCTCAATACATAGTGAGTCCAATTCTTTTCCAGCTGCAATAGCTCCAGCCTTGGCCTCATCCCTCTTCCTTTTGGGATCTTACATCCCATTTCCAGTCTACCAGCAAACCTAGTGAACTCTGCTTTCAAAGGAAGAACACGGCGACATCTCACTAACCCTACTACAACCATTCTGATGAAGCTACCATCATCCTTTGCCTGGGAAAGTGCAAAATAAACACAATAGGTCACTTTTCCACCATATGACTTGATTACTTTTGCAATGCCTGCAATTTAACTCTAACAAATATCAAAAGTTCTCAAGATGTCCTCTTAAGCCATGTCATCTAGGATGTCCTCTTAAGCACCGTGATCTAGCCTTATTTTGACCTACCTACCATCTCTCTTGTCATTCCATCACCAACCTTCTTACCATTTTGCTTTTACTTTTGTGTAGGGTCTTCTCACTTGTTCTTCCTTCTGAGTAGATAGTTATTCCCACAGACTTTTTTTTTCAATCGCTCTTCTCATACTTTAACTTAATATTTATATAGAGATAGCATACTTTTCAGGTTCAATTAAACTAGCAACTGTAACCGATCACATCATTTTCATTTTGTTTGCCTCCGAAGCATAGAGAGGTGTTGAACCATACTTTAAAAAGTCTATAGTCTTCTGTGATCAATAAACTTTATAAGTGTCATATGTTTTTTAAGATTTTTCTTTGCCATTAAGTCTATAGCAGTGATAACAGTTCTCAACACAGAGCAGATATAAGACAAATGTATGTTAAAAGGAAAAATGAGCCTTCCAGTCTGGGCCCAAGCACTGAGCCGATCCTGGGCGGCAGCAGTGACTCCAATCTCACAGAACACAGAGGAAGTGGGGCTCCCAGGAGCTCTAACCCGGGTAGTATCTTAGGTAAACAGACAGCAATGACCGCCCCAAACAGGAAATAACTGGGACCCACTAGGACCCAGGAAGTCACTACTGGTCAGGAGCACTGGTTCGCCCTATCTGGGTCCAAGCCCTGAGCAGATCTTGGGCCACAGCTCTAACTCCAGTAGTAACACCCACTCCACACAGTTCTGATACAATCAAGATAACAGGAAAGACAGGCTCCATTCAGAGACAGGGCAGGTAGCACTAAGGAGATCCAGACGACAAAAGGCAAGCTCAAGAACATAAGCATCAGCAGCCCAGGGTACTTGGCATCATTAGAACCTAATTCTCCCACACAAGAAAGCCCTGAATTCCCCATATCACAAGGAAAGCAAGATTCAGATTTAAAATCACTTCTAATGATGATGATAGAGGACTTTAAGAAGGATATAAATAACACTCTCAAAGAATTTGAAGAGAACACAGGTAAACAGGTAGAAACCCTTAAAGAGGAAACACAAAAATCCCTTAAAGAATTATAAGAGAACACAACCAAACAGGTGAAGGAATTGAACATAACCATCTAGGACATAAAAATGGAAGTAGAAACAATAAAGAAATCACAAAGGGAGACTACCCTGGAGATAGTAAACCTAGGAAACAAATCAGGGGACATAGACGCAAGTATCACCAACAGAATACAAGAGATAGAAGAGAGAATTTCAGGTGCAGAAGATACCATAGAAAATATTGACACAACTGTCAAAGAAAACACAAAATGCAAAGTTCTTAACACAAAATATCCAGGAAATCCAGGACACAATGAGGAGACCAAACCTAAGGATAATAGGCAAAGATGAGAGTGAAGATTCCCAACTTAAAGGGCCAATAAATACCTTCAACAAAATTATAGAAGAAAACTTCCCTAATCTAAAGAATGAGATGCCCATAAACATACAAGAAGCTTATAGAACTCCAAATAGACTAGACCAGAAAAGAAATACCTCCCGTCACATAATAATCAAAACACCAAGTGCACAAAACAAAGAAAGAATATTGAATGCAGTAAGGGAAAAAGACCAAGTAACATATAAAGGCAGACCTATCAGAATTATGCCAGAACTCTCACCAGATACTATAAAAACTAGAAGCTGCTGGACAGATGTCATACAAACCCTAAGAGAACATAAATGCCAGTCCAGGTTTCTATACCCAGCAAAACTCTCAATTAACATAGATGGAGAAACCAAGATATTCCACGACAAAACCAAATTTACACAATATCTTCCCACAAACCCAGCATTGCAAAGGATAATAGCAGGAAAGCTTCAATACAAGGAATATACCATAGAAAGAGCAAGCAAGTAATCCTCTTCCAACAAATCCAAAAGAAGATAGCCACACAAAGATAATTCTACCTGTAATAACAAAAATAACAGGAAGCAACAATCACTGTTCCTTAATATCTCTTAACATCAGTGGACTCAATTCCCCGATTAAAAGACATAGGCTAATGGACTGGATACATAAACATAACCCAGCATTTTGCTGACTGAATATGTAACCAGGACCCAGCATTTTGCTGCATACAGGAAACCCACCTCAGTGACAAAGACAGACTCTACCTTAGAGTAAAAGGCTGGAAAACAATTTTTCAAGCAAATGGTCCTAAGAAAGAAGCTGAAGTAGCCATTCTAAACCCGAGAACACAAAGGGAGGGACTTATGGCTCCACCTGTATAGATAGTTGAGGGTGGCCTTGCCAGGCATCAGTGAAAGTGTAGGACCTTGGTGCCTGAAAGTTTGGATTCCCTAGTGTTGGGGAATTTCAAGAGCAGGGAGGCAGGAATGGGAGGATGGTGGGAGCACACCCTCATAGTAATTGGAGGAGGGGTGATGGGGTAAGAGGTTAGGCATCAGTAGACGTGGATGGCCTTGGTGCCTGAAAGTTTGGATTCCCTAGTGTTAGGGAATTTGAGAGCAGGGAGGCAGGAATGGGAGGATGGTGGGAGCACACCCTCATAGAAACTCCCAGAAGTATGTGGATTAGATATGACAGAGGCAGGCCACCAGAAGACTAGATTCCAGAATTCAAACAAAAAGTTATCTTAATACTAAAATTTGTTTTGGAATTGTATATTGCAGAGTACACAGCCTTGGTGTATCTACTCATCAAGCAAGCTGAGCAGACCTGTTTGAACCTCTGATGTCCTGGAATTCGATCTGGATGCAGTGAAGACACAGTGTCAGAGGCTTAGCAATTTACTCTTCCCCCCACCCCTCTTCTAATATCTCAACGCTCATAATCAGCTTGAAGAAGTTAATGATGAGTCAGCGCCCCTATTCCCTGGGCTTGGGGACTAAGGTGGTTAATATTTGACTGTCTTTCTAGGGAAAAGTAGTGGTTTTGTTGGAACAGGGAGGATTAGCTAGGATTTATTTCATAGCCATAACCTATTGGTAGAAATCTTTATAATCATTCTCAAGATGAAGTTATAATTTCTTAAATTGTACAAAATTTGCTTTGATTTCAAATTTAAGGTTTTCACTGGTACAAGCTTCTTATTGATATAAAAGTGAGATGAATATTTTTACTCTCATAGGCATTGTGCCTGTATAACACATTTAGGAATACAAGGCTTAGACCCAGTCCTTCTTTAACTTTTTTAACTGATTTGAGATGGTTAGCCTGTGAGTTAAGGGACTATAGCAAATTCATGGCTTTGAGTTTATTGTTGGGTGTTTTCTATATTTTATTTAGAAATAGCTGAGAGGAGTTAACAGACAACAGTCCAGATTGTGTTACATGGATAGTTGGTTTTCAAAACATCAGAAGCCCATAGAATTGATGTTACAAACATTTCTGTATTAATGTTCATTTTGATTAGAGACCTGTCTGCTCCTGACAGCTTCCTGTCTTGGATTCTAAGAAGAAATTGAGCATCTTTGGTGTTACTCCAGTTGTGGTGAGACAGCCACTAGGCAATTATTGCTTCTTTCTATGTACAGACAAATTACTGTCCAGAAAAGGACACACTTGAAGAATAGTCGACTGATTATATCTGCCAGGACAGAGTAATCAGCCCTTAATAATTCTGCATCACTAGGTCTGTCAGATGATCCTGGGCCAGAAGGCTGAAGATCAGATGCTCCAACGTTTTGTAGTATAGGGACTGTTCAGGTGTTTAGAGGTCTCTATAAGTTGGTTAAGTTTTAGAAGCTATGCTTTGTGCTTCCCATAATTTCAGTTAACTCAGTCATTCTGGATTTCTGAGGGGGTTGAAGACTTATAGTCTCATAGCCAATCCTGGCTATTTACTTTGAGAGAAAAGACTTGAGTGGATGGTTTTCAGCTGACATTCATTCTAAAGCCAAGAAAAAAGCCAGGTTCAGAACTAAGTGTTTTAGTTAGGAGAGATGACAGAGGTTCTGGTTAGTCAACAATATGATGGACTGGGTATTAGGTTTATCTTTTACATCACTGACACAAATTGGTATAGTTATGCTCTAATTGTATTTTGAGAGAAAAGTTTTATTTTAACAGGAAGGGTGATATGTAGGAGGAGCTAAGGTGGAAGGACTAAGGAGAAGAGGAGGAGAAGGAGAGGAGGAGCTAGGTGATGAGAGAGAGAGGAAGAGGGAGAGGGAGAGAGAGAGAGAGAGAGAGAGAGAGAGAGAGAGAGAGAGAGAGAGAGAACATGGAGGCAGTTGTTCCCATGTCACCGCCAGTCAAAGATAGTTGATATATATAGGTTAGGTATTGGGTTACACTTCTGATTGCATGGGCATCTTGATGTTGAGAATTACCAAACTTATAAAGCCTTTGATTAACATTAAAAAAATTGTATAAAAGCATAAAGGATAAGGAGGCATGGGATAGGTGTTTTCTAGGGAGGGAAAATGGGGAAAGGGGATGGCATCTGAAATATTAATATAATATCCAATAAAAATAAATTAAAAAATAAAAAATATAAAAAAACAAAAATAAAAAATAGACTTGTAATAGGGTCTCCTGGAAATCATTTAAAGATACAGAGTCTGCATATTTTAAGAGACAGCCCTAAGAAGCAGTAATAGGCCGATAACATTTTAGCAAAAATCATAGGCAATGGAGATAAAGAACCAAAATCTGTGCGCTAGTTACTACATTCTGTGTTCTACAGTAGTTTCATTATATACACAGTGAACTTAAATACTTATGATATTTCTTGTGATGTGCGTGTTCAATTCTTTTGTCCATCTAGCAACTGGGACCTGCGAATAAAACAAAGAGCTGATGTTCACATGGTTGGTTAGTAGAGAGACTGCACCACAAAGCTTATGCTATTCCAAGTGTCATAAAAAGTTTCTTGTTATACAGAGTTTGGACACGTCGAGAGATGCTGAGATGGGCAACTTGTGCTGTGCATTTTGCTGAAGAACACTGTTACTCTTTTCTATGATGGTCTTACTCGTTTGCATCATGCCCGCAAATGGCCAGGCTTCCTTTTCCTTCCTGGCCTTGCCTCAGCACTTGCTCCCCTTCTGGTAAGTCTCTCAGTGGAGTTCAACACTGTCTCTTGTGTCTTTTGACTTGCATCTCTCTGATGATCAGTGAATCTGAGAACTTTTTCACATGACTCAAAAAAAAAAAAAAGGCTTGTTAGATTTTTTTTGTCTTCCTTTAAAATAGTTTTAAAAACTGCTAGAGTTTTTTACATAATAGGTATATTAACTCCTTGCTAGAGGTAATTTGAGAGTCTTTTCTCCCACACTGAATGCATATTTTTTTTTCTGTACCATCATAATTTTTTGGAAAATAAACATTATTTTGTATGTTAATATAGAACACAGAATGGTAAATGGTTTGGTTCTAACATGTGCTGGATCACAGCAGTCCATTTATTTCATAATTTTGAAGCATTTTAAATGAAAGTCATTAACTTTCATTAGATATATCTGAATATATCATGAGAAAGGTTTATCATATGGAACAAACTCAAAGAAATATATTAATTTGTTTGAGGCTGAAGAGCAGAGAATCAGTGGTTCATTATTCTGAACAGCAGGGACAAGTCAGTGAAAATCTCTAATGAGGACATGGTCTTTACCATAATAATAAGAACACATAGTTCTTTGGATAATGGATTACTTAATGTTCTAAAAATGAAATAAAATGGTGAAAACACAAAACTATAACCACAACTTGGGTTGCTCACAAGCTTTTAAAAATTATAATGTTTAAGGATTCCATGAACATGAGAAATTATCCGAAATCTAAAAGGGCTGAATGGCATTGTACAATAGAATATACTTTTGGGACGATTCTTGCATATGAATATGTTAAATACACTTATCCTTGAGAAGTGGCTTATTCACTAAGGTTGCTGTAGTCACCCCAGTTAGTTAACTGAATCAGTTACTGTTTGGGTCAGTTACTGCTTGCTTACTTGAGGACTTAGCCTGACATATATGCTCAGCCATCTCTTGTTCAGAGTTCCTGGTGTTCTTTGAGCAGGATCATCTGGAAGAGTAGCAAGTAAGGAGAGTGGAAGCTCTGCAGGGCCAGGCTTGGCCATGTTAGCCAGCACTCAGTGCCATCCTACATGTAGCTAATTGTTTGGTTTTGTTTTTGAGACAGGGTCTCTCTGTGTAACCACTCTGTCTGTTCTGAAACTCACTCTGTAGACCAGGATGGCCTTAAATTCAGAGATATGCCTGCCCCTGCTGGTATTAAAGGTGCGTACCCTTTGCACCCCACATCTGTAATTAGTTGTAAGGAGGAAAGAGTGTGTGGTCTAGCGGTTTGCCCAGGCAAAAGAAGGAAATACACTAGTGTCTGCTATAGCAAAGAGCACAGGAAATAGTCTTAATCATTCTCAGGTTTCATTGTTTTGTTCCCCTAGATTTCTGCAGGTTTGCCTCAGCCAGTAAACAATGTATCATCAACAATTTTAATCGAGTTATTACTGGACTTGTTGTTACTACCACCAACAATATGCCATTTGCAGGACCTATGATGGGCAGCACGTAGGATCAGCTTCTTAATATGGCTATAGCCCACTCACACTCTATTTTTCTTCACCATTATTATTGCTTTTGTGAGTCAGCGTTCTGTCATCAATCCCCTGAGTTGTATCACACATAATAACTTAGGGACATAAAGTAAATTTATGTTCATAAAAATAAAATTATCGTATTGCATGTATATACATTTAATATAGTTGGCATTCATTCACTATGTTGTTGGTATTATTAGACTATTTGATTTGTTAATTGGTTGATAACATTTCTAAATTTTTCTGGTCATTAATCTTTCCATTGCAATCCTCTGGAAATTCTACAGTGCTTCCTTTTATATATCTTTAGTGGGATACGCTTGACTGATTTTTAGTCTCCTGTCACATGATGGGAATTCCGTAGTCAAAATCAGTAACAAGACTATGTTGTCAAGAGCAAGTGGAGAGACCTTTGGCTTAGAAGTAGAAGGCTGCGATTTCTAGTTAATGTTGAGAAGTGACTTAGCTGTAAAGCCAGGTTCACAGACAAGATGGCGTTTACTGGACCTTTTGGAGGATCGATACAACAAAAATTTCTCTTTACTGTCAATTTGGGGAGATGCCACCAAGGGCTGTGTCTGAGGTTGTGACTATGCAGCAACAACGGTTGATGTCAATGTCTATGAATCATATTACCATTAGTGAACATGGCGATGTCCCTGATTCACTAGTGGTAATGAGGGCAGCTGCAGGGGACTACCTTGATGTCCAGGGGCTGTGTATAACAGGCCTTGCTCCTCATTGGCTGCAGGGATATGGTTAGCTGCATCTCTCACCTGCAGCAGCACTTAGAAAAAATAGGACCTACGCTTTCCCTAAGCAGCACAGTAGAACTAGTCCTGGTGGTGCGGGGTGTGGGTGAGCCAGCACGGAGGACATGAGTATGGGAGAGCTGAGCCTGCCACTTTCTGTCCTCGGTTAGCAAATGTGCTGAGGTGATACCCTATCCTCTGCTCCTTGCCACCCCCTCAGTTGGGAAAGCTACCTACCGGGTCACAAGCTCAGGAAAGCTAGTTCTGCCTCTCACCAGCTGCAGCATCTGGGAGAGCAGGCCCCGCACTTCACCTGGGCAGCACAGTAAGACTGAAGTGAAGATGTGATGACAGAGGGATGGACTGTGGGACACACTGTGACACACTGCAGCTTCTGCGACAGATGTTTTCCATGCTTTGTTCTTTTGTTATCGTTTGTGTGAATGTGTTTCATTTTGGGGGGTGATGCAAGGGCAACGTGCAGATATAAGGGGGTGGGGAGATGAGCAGAACTCGGGTGCATGATGTGAAACTCACAAAGAATCAATAAAAAGTTAAAAAAACAAAAACAAAAACAAACCCAGACCTGTATGCTGTCTATAGCCAGTGGCTGCCTACACTTAGCCAAAGGATTTGTGCTGCGTTGTACACATAAGGTATCAGATTAGGCAAATCTTAGCAGTTAATCCAGGAACCATGAGAGAAACACCTTAGGTGTGGAGAGGATTTTTATACTCTTTTATATAAATTATGTGGTGAAAACATATTCTAAGTTTATATATAAAAAAAGGAAGTTATTGATTTTAAGCCATTAGTATTTCAGATTTTTAAAATATTGTTTAAGCAACATAGCTTAACTGGCACTCGAGTTTTAAACCTGACAACCTGTGTTGACTGCCTGGAACCCATATAAAAGTGGAAACACCAGTTTATCAAAGTTACCCTCTGTCCTCCACACTCACTCCACACAAACATACATGCAGTGAAAGTAATAAAATGATAATAATGAATAAATCAAAATTTCAGGCATCAGCTTAGAAAAAGCAATGAAAAAGTATATAAACGTGAAGTTACAAGTTATTTACAGCTTGTAAATACAGAGGGGACCAGTCATGCTGTATGCTATGCATCATAATGTGTACCTGTGTACGTGACTAAATGAAAACGTTTGCAGTTTTCTCCTGCTTGAGTAACTTGTGGTTGGAAGGTCTGTTTTTATTTATTTATTTATTTATTTTGTTTTTTTTTGAGACAGGGTTTCTCTGTGTAGCCCTGGTTGTCCTGGAACTCACTCTGTAGACCAGGCTGGCCTCAAACTCAGAAATCTGCCTGCCTCTGCCTCCCAAGTGCTGGGATTAAAGGCGTGCGCCACCACCGCCCGGCTATTATTTCTTTAAATACTTCCTTCTGTGCTATGTCTTCAAAATGTTCCTGGTATAATACACAGATTTAGTTATGGCTAGGTAGATTCTAACCCTGGTTTATCTGAGTGAGTTTACCTTAATTACTAGTAGCACTCTTAACTTTTAAACTTCCCTCATGTTGGGTGACATTTTACTTAGTTTGTGTCACTAGTGACACAATAACACAGATTAAGTAAGCTATTAAATAAAAGGACTTATTTTGGCTCCTTGCGCTGTCCCATGTTTGAAGGTCACAGTGGGGATGACCTTCTTGCCGGGAAGTCTTAAGGCAGTACAAGGAAAGTCAGCACGCGGTGGAGACCTGCCTGCTTCCTGGAAGTGGCTTTTATAGTACAACCACAGCAGAAAGAACCCATTAATTATGCAAATGAATCAGTGCAATCAAGTAGGCAGAGCCCTGGTCTCCTCTTAGTGCTCCCACCTCATCTCCTTTAATATCTTATAAAGATTAGATTTCATCATGTATTTCAGCAGGGCTCAATCATATTCAGCCCACAGCAAGTGACAAGTTACAGCATCCCTTAACTTCTCCATGTATGAGGCTCTCTCTTGGAACATAAGCTGGATATAACCTGGGCAAGTTATATAAACTATATGCATGGTAGGCTTAATTTGGCAATGTAGCTTACCATTTAGCTCTAGGATGATATAATTTGCACTGTAGGCATTTCATGTTTTATTTATTTATTACTTTTATTATTATTAGTTTAACTTATGTGTGTGTGTTTATGTGGACATATGGTGCTTGTGTGTGGATGCCCATGAAGGTCAGACAAGGGCATTGGATCTCAGGTATGTGGAGTTGCCGTTAATTGTGAGTGACTGGATTTGAGTCCTCTGGAAGAGCTGGGTGTGCTCTTAACCTCTGTGCCACCTCCTGTCAGAAGCCAGGACCCTAGCCCCTCACCCTCACCCCTATCTCTCCCCACCTACAACCTCTCCCCACCTGCACAACGTCCCCTGCAGCTTGGCAACCATAAGATCCTGCCTGGCAGCTGCAGGTAGATTCAAAGCAGTGTACCATGTCTTTTGAGAAAAGGAGTTAGATCACCAATTGTTTTAAGGCACAGGCCGAGAAGATTCTGTACTTTCCCACTATACTTTCCCACCACCTGGCCTCTCTTACCCCCTCCCCTTGTAAAGCATATTATAAAAAGGCGCCTCGCGCCCAAATATATGACTCTTGACAAGCAACTGCTTCCTTGAGTCCTTTCTCTCTCGCGCCCGTTCTTCTTTTTCAGGTTGGGGTCTCCCTCGCCCTCCCACAAATTACAGGACCTGCGGGTCAGGTCAACCTCCCTACCCCTGGTGTGTGTTTTACTCTTATGGAAGGCACAGAAGGTTTGCATTCCTTCTTAAAGCAGAAGAATCTTTCTTTCTTACCTACGATCTGTTGACAGAAGGTGTGAGTAGCAATGTGATTTTTTTTTTTTTTGCCCAAGAGTCATTCATCTTTTCTTTCATTGTCTTTTTCTTAGAGGTATCACAATACTTTTTTAGATTTCTCTGTTTACTATAAAGAATTTTAGTTTCATGTTGTCTAAATTATTCATATTTTAAACTATTTTTTAATCAGTTGTTTTGAATCAGGATCTCATGTAGTCCATCTCGGTTTGAGTTCCTGATCCTTCTGTCTCTACCCGTGAGAGCTGGGCTTGCAGGTCTAGACTTTTATGCTTTAAAACTTTCTTTTTAGAAATGTTGCATTTAATTTTACTATTTGCACTCCCACTTCGAGATCATAAGCATAGTTCTCTTATACTTTGTTCAATGTAAATGTTCATAAATTTATATCTTTTTTTTAACATCATTATTATGTCAGCTCTGGGAGATGGTAGAATTTGAATTCTCTCTGGCAGTTTGACAAGTGGAGTTATCAACAAAATGCATCATCAATTTCATCTTCTGCAGGTATGACAGAGGAAGAAAGCTGTGCTCAGAGAATAGAAGTCAAAGAATCTGACAAGTGCATGGAACTTTCTAGTAAACAGTAACTCTACCCAACAAAAATCATTTAAAAAATGTGTCATCTTTTGAAAACATTGATTACATATAACCTACCATAGTTTCAGTTTGTATGTACTTTTAATGAGTTTGATTAGTTAAATGATGGTTTTATTTATCATTTGTTTCTTCATTTCCTCCTTCAGTCAAGAAGCAATATTAATTTAGTCTTTACTGTGAGTCAGGTACTGTGCTAAACCATAGGGATACAACTGTGAATGAGAAAGACACAATCATTTTGCAGACTCATAGAAAACAGGTAGATACATACCTGTGTGTAGTTGTGATTTGTTAATGGGTGCAGCAGGGATCCTGTGTATTCTGTTCATCAGAGCCTTTTTTAATTTTATTTTTGAGATTATAATAATTATATCATTCTTCTCTTTTCTCTAAACCCTCTTAGACACCACTACTTGTTCTCATTCAAATTCATGGCCTCCCTTTTCCCATTAATGGCTGTAATATGGACACACACACACACACACACACACACACACACACACACACATATATTCTTGTATATGTGTGTGCATGTATATACATATATATGTAACATACATATATGTACACACATATATGGTATATATGGATAAAATACCTATATATAATCTTCTCAGTCTGTATAATATTGCTTATATGTATACTTTCATGGCTGACCATTTGGTATTGGATAACCGATTGGTGTTCTCTTCCCTGGGGAAGACTGTTTCTCCGACTCTAAGCATTCCTTAAGTGCCTGTAGTTCTTTATGAAGTATAGAGACCTTGTGGTTCCTCTACTTTGTCGTGTCTTTTGTAATTGCTCTATTTGTCCAGCTCACGTTTAGGCAGTCATGCTGGTGAGGCTTTATGGCTATAGATTTTGACATTACTATGAGACCCAGTTTCACAATAAATTCTCCAGTTCTCTGGCTCACACAGTCTTTTCTCTTCTTCTGCAATGTTGCCTGGACTTTAGGTATGGGAACTGTTTTGTATATGTATCAGTTGGGACAGGGCTTCACAACTCCGCATTTTGATTGACTGTGGTGTTCTATAATGTCCTCTTTCTATTCTAAAGAGAAATTTCTTTGGTGAGGGATGAAGACTATACATTTTTGAGAGTATAAGGACTAATTTTAGAGTGTATTTAAGGATCATTCTGGCTTAGTAAAGTGGGGGTTGTAGGTTCATTTCCCAGATCCATGACTTTACTAGTCCTGGGTAGTTGGTTAAGTTTCCAGTTCTAGGCATGATTTTCCTCTTGTTTACTGGGTACTAAGTCCATAGCTCCAGAATATGCATGACACTATTACATCCATTTGGTTGCCTCCATTCTTTGGAAGCTTGCATGGTGCCTTCTGGTACCATGAAAGCTAGTCCTCAGAGAGGACTCAGCTCAGTTTCAGCTCCGGAGCCTCTAGACTCCTTGACTGAGTGACTGGTGTCTTCAGCAATAGGGGTTTAACCTTCCAACTCTGGGGTCAACAAAGGGCAATAACAATAGTTGGCAATGTTTTTTGAGTCTCTTAGATAACCCTGACCACCACCACCACCACCACCACTACCACCACCACCACCACCACCACCACCACCACCATCACCACCACCACCACCATGCCTAGTGTTGGGTTTTTTGTTAGGTGTTCTTTGGCGCTTGGAGGGAGCATTGCCATCACAGATGAGAAAACATCACCATCTTGAATTGGAGAAGTGGATAACGATGCAAGTTATAAACAAGAAGACTTACAGGCTCACTAGAAAAGTCAGCAGACTCCCAGATCTACTTGAGAGGAATGAGAAGAATTGTGCTTTCATGAGAAATATGGTGGTTAAGATAGGGGAATATTTTTTGTAACGTTGCTATAGTGATACAGGTTTTATTTTGGGCTGGTGTCCACAGAGCTTACAAACCATTTGTACCACCTTTGTTTCCCCAGTGTACATATTACCATCCTGATGCTGAGAGACCCTAACTCTGTATGACTTTTGTGTTGTACAGATCCCTTTCCTGTTGTGGTAAGGCACTGGGATACAACACAACAAATGTGACTGAAGAACTCCAACTCTAAGCTGCAGCGCACATTAGAGGCTATGGTACCTGCCTAGTTCCAATAAGATTCTAGATTCTTGGACAAAGCTATTTATATGAAGCCTTGCTGAATTAGATACATTAGCACTGACAAATAATAAGACATTTCCATACTGATTGGGAATTAAGGTCCATATTTTGTTTTTGACCAGGTTTGATTATTTTAGCACTTAGACATGGAGCTTTGTGGGCAATAATCTTGTTGAGAGGTTAGCATTTAAAGAGCAGAACATGGGCATATTTCTCTCTGTGTCTCCCTTTATCAGGATATGAGGTCAAATCATGTTGAACTTTTACTTTTACTTGATATATATGTACGTGTATGTATATATATATATATACATACATATATACGTACACACACATATATACATATATATGTATACATACATATATATGTACATATATATATGTATACATACATATACATGTACATATACATATGCATTTGTTTTTTCTTTTTCTTGAGCCTTGGTGGAGGGTGAAGTCTTGATAAATACATCTCATTTAGGAGTGAGCAGTCATTATTTTGACTTCAACACTTTGATAATTGTGCCTTCTCTGTACTATTGGCTACTGCAAAAAGAATTTTCTCTGATCAAGGTTGAGAGAGAGTTTTAGGCTTTTAAAAAGTCAATTATCTTATTAGAAACAAGAAAAAAATAAGAGAAAAGAAAAAGTTAAAACACAGTATTTGTTCTATAGCCTAACTTCTTCTCTTCCCTCCTTCTGTCTCCTTTAAATCATAATTTATTGATAGCCTGTGTACATCATATAATACCAGTTGTTTGAGTGTTGATGATTGTGTATGAGGATCAGCAGCTGACCTGATATGGATAATTCTGGGTAACATTTAGAGTTAGATTATTGACTTAACTTTTGGAAATAAATGAAAAGATTTCAGCTTAAAATGAAAGAGTTTCTCATTACAGTGTAAAACACTTTAACAAGCATAAATTAAATGCTTGCAAAATTGCATTAGATAATTTCATCAGAAGATAAGCTTATTTATTAGGAAGTAATGTGTAGTGATCTGGAAAGCCCATACAGTCTGAGAAACAGCTCCAAGAGAGAATGACCTGGTTCGTCTCAGGAAGTTAAATGATGTCTGCCTATCTTTTTCGGTTACAGTTAATGCTTTTAAATGGGTCAGCATGACAGAAGAAAAAATCCAAATTTGTGGTTTTGTTGTTCTTTTTAGAAGAATACACTTTGTTCAGCAGAACTATGGAAAGTTAGCTTGTTAAGTTTTAAAATTATTAATTAATGCTCCAATTAGTGTTAATTCTCTTCTTTGAGGCAAGGAGTTGGAAACAATTTGTGTTGGGTAAAAGCACATTGAGAAAGCAAAATTAAAACGAGCTTTTCTTTTTCATCATTGAGTGTTTTTAAGGAAACTGTAAACCACAGGAAAACTATTGATTCTGAACTCTCTGAAAGAAAAAAAAAAGCACATAGGAGGCATGGAAGGAATTATTTGTTGGAAGAAAATGAGGCAAATTTTTCTACAGTGCACAGAGATCATTAAAGTGCTGTTCTTAGGTGATAAAATTTCTTGGTGTCTGCAAATGTTATATGGTATTTCATTGATATGTAACATTTGTTATTTTCAACAGTGTATGAGGTGTGGGTAAAGGCTTTACCTTGAGAGCTAAAATCTAAATTAAACCATCTCAAACCACTTGAAGATGACTTTCAAGAATGCCAAAGTGATTCAGGATTAGATGTCCACTAAGAGCTTCCAGAGAGTAATTTAAAAGTTGCCTTTGAGATGCAATTTTGCAAAGGCTAAGGAAGATATTTTAGATAAAACAGTTCACTTGTTTGAATAGTTGACATCTGGAATGTGAATTATTTATGTGTATGGAATGTAATATGTAGAATTGAGGCCCTATACCATATAGGATAATCTATCATACCAACGCTTTCAACTTCAGACATTTTTATTATTATGTATAATAAACCTCATTGGGATTTTTAAACATAAAATGTTTGAGAGATAATTTAATTAGTTTTGATCACCTGAGTCACACACATAAATGGTCACTTGTTAATTTAGTGTAAAAAATAGTAATGCCTCCAGAAACTTCTGAAAGACAAAGTTTTGTCTAACTCTTTCTTTCAGGCATTAGTGTGTACAGCCCCTTTCTAGCCTGTCCTTGTTATCAATATGTGATCTTTTGGTAGCCATAGTATGGTAGTTAAATCAGATGGCAAATTTTATGAATTTACTTTTTTGCTTTTCAGATGACCTAAGAATAAAGTTTCCTTTCTCAAATAATGAAATATATGGGTTTTAGTGGTGGGATTTTTTTTTCTTGCTTTGTTTTAAAATATTTGTTTGATGCTCTGAGAGCTCATGAGTGTGTTCTGGAGAAGTTAAGATTTGTAACTCTGACATAAAATTAACAAATGTTTATCGTTTTTGAAGGGTTAGACTGTCATAAAAACATTGACTACCTACCATTAATCTGTTAACTTTTTTGTAATTATTTGTTTAGTCCACAGAGTAATGATGCTATTTGATTTAATAAATAAAAGTTTATGTCTGGCTTGTTGACACTGGCAACTAGTTAGACTGCTTGGAATGTTGTTGAATTAAAGATATAAACAAACACAACAAAATGGTCTTACATCTTAACTTTACATTCGATCTGTAAACTATTGTATCCTTTGCCATGGCATAGCGCTACATATCATAGTGTGTGCTTTATCCATGGTGTTTTCATGTTCCTAGGGGTAGTACATTATGACCATCTGCTATTTCTCTTGGATACTTGGCAGACAATTGAGAGGGCTTGAATGCTGAGTGTTTGCTCTCGGTTCTCTTTTCATTCAGTAGGAATCTACACTGATGACTTTATACTGGGTCCTATGCAGCTAGCTGGTGATGTGTAGAGGCAAGCATTTGCTGGTTCTGCTGCAAGTCTATTCTGCTGATGCTCACCCGAAGTTCCTTCTTTAAGTTAAATCATCTGTAGTAGCTCATTTTCTTGTCTCTGCATTAGACATACGGTGTCTTTGTGGGTTAACCACTCACAGTTCTGAAGAACAAATCTCCGGGGAAATGAATGGGAGGAGATCCATGTTATGACAGAGATTTAGGACAGAAGAACTTGAACTTAGGTGGCTGCCAGGAATAGCTGCTCAAAAGGGCATTTTGCATTCATCTATGACCTGTTTCTGTCCCTTTATGACCTAAATACCTTTCTTCTCTGTCTCCTCTCAAGGTAAGGGTTATCTTAAAATTTGCCTTTCTCATTTCCATAAGATTATAGTGACCGTGTTTAACCTTGCATGCCTTTGCACTTGCAGAAAAGGAATTAGACTTTGTAACTTGGTTTTGTCTCTCCACATTGTGCCTCTGAGATTCATTCATGTTATATGTAGCTGTACTTCATTAATTTTTCATGTTGTACTTTATTATATCATACTGTCCTTTATTATACGAATATATTGAGCTCTATTTATAAGTATAAGATTGAGTTGTATTCTGCTTCTTGCTCTTGTTAACAATGAGGACATGACTGAATATTCCTGTCCATTTTCTTCTGGTGTGCATAAAATAATGTTTTACTTGGGAAATATTTATCACATTAATTTGTGATCCAATTTATGAAGACAATTTAGAAGCTTGTGACCAACATTTAAATACATTCTTATAAGGCCTGTGAAATGGCTCAGTAGGTAAGTGTGTTTGGCACAGAGACTGATAACTGGAGTTTGATTTCTGAAATATACGTGGTAGAAGGAACAGACTCCTGCAAGTTGGCCTTTGGCTTTTACTTATGTACTGCAGCATGCATGCTCCTCCTAAAACAAATTATATATATATATATAAAAATCTTACACTGTAGTGCAATGGTTCGCAACCTGTGAGTCGTGACCCCTTGCGGGGTGGTGAATGACCTTTTCACAGGGATCACAAAAAAACATCAGCAAACACAGATACTTACATTACAGTTCACAATAGTAGCAAAATTACAGTTATGAAGTAGCAATGAAAACAATTTTATGGTTGGGGGTCACCACAACATGAAGATCTGTATTAAAGGGTGGCAGCATCTGAAGGGTTGAAAACCATTGGTGTAAAGGAATAGACAATGCCCAAGTTCCATCTACAGATAATGGTCTTTATAAGTGTATTCTACACGAGTGAAAAATTTTTTGCTCTAGTTTGTGAGACTACATAGGTTTTAGCTTGCATATACTGTGTTGTAATTCAAACTACATAGTTTTATTTTGAGTGTTGGCTTAGAAAACTTGCCGAAAGAAACTGCCCTAGTATCAGTGTTAGTGATAGGATTGTTGAAGCATAGTCTAGTTTTTCTAATCAATTAATTAATTAAATCTGAAAATTTCATATAGATATACAATGTTTCTTCCAATTGTTACTCCCCCTCCAACAGATCTGTCTTCAAATTTCATAACCTTTAAAAAAATTCTTTGTGAGTTTCACATCATGCACCCCAGTGCTGCTTACCTTCTCATCCCCTCAGATCTGCACTTCCACCTTGCAACCTCCCCCCAAAATAAAACACACACACATACACACACACAAATGCACACACACAAATGCACACACACACACACACACACACACACACACCACAGCAAAAAGAATCCCCCAAACCAAAAATCCAAGACATAGAAAGCATCTCATCTTGGAAGCTGTAGTGTGTCACAGTGTGTCCCACAGTACCTCTGTCCACACATTGCTTTCAGATATTCATTGCAATGAGTCACTGGTCTGGTTTGAGATTTTTGGCTTCTGTGACACCATCAATATTGGTTCCTCACCTGGACTCCTCCCAATTATCCTGTTGTTATTCTGTTGAGGAGATCATTCAGTTTTGGAACATCAGGACTGGCCCTTTCACATGTCCCAACCATTTGCAGATGATATAGATTTTGAGGTGGGCCAACTCAAGAGTCCAGGGATCTCAGCCTGGGTAGTAGCTGAGCTTGTTAGCCCACTGGCTTTCCCTTATCCAGGCTCTCCACCACTGCTCTGGCTAGGCCACCCAATGCTGACACACACACACACACACACACACACACACACACACACACACACACACCTCTCCAGAACCAGCACCACTGTTCTGCCCAGTCATTCTCCCAAATGCTGCAGCCAGTCAGGGTTCAGGGCCAGCTCTCCTGCTGTTCTTCTTCGCCCCCACCCCACTCTTCCCACAACTGCAGGTGGTAAGGAAGGAAGGGAATCACCTTTGCATCACCTGGTGGCAGATGAGTGTGTGGGATGATCAGCCCTCCCACACTAATCCCCTAGCCCACAACCATTATGGCTAACTCCACTGTGCTGCCTGGGCTAGGCCTCCTCTCCAGAGAGCTGCAGCAGGTGAGAGGTGAGGCCAGCTCGCTAGAGCTATACAGCCAGTGAAAGGTGGGGCCGGTTCTGTACAGCCCCTGGACACCCAGGTGGTTTCTCTGCAGCTGCCCCGAGAAAGAACATCCCCATGTTCACTGGTGGTAATGTTTCATAGACAATGTTTCATAGACATTGACATCAACCATTGTTGCTGCACAGCCACAGACATGGTCCTTGGTGGCATCTCGGGCTGGGATCTCACCATGGCCCCAGGTGGTACTTTCCACTCTCAAGTCTCCAGTTCCATCTCTTCATAATGCTTAACCTGCTCTATTTCTCTTTCTCTCCCGTCTGACCACCACATATTTGCTCACTGTGGTGGTTCCCGCTGCAGGTTGACCTCATGCTCGCAGGCAGGTCCCTGAGTGACATCCTCAGGTAAGCAAGTGTCTATGACCTGTCTGTACCATGCGCCGTAGGGCAGGTCTAGAGGTAGCATGGGGTTCTACAGGTCTCTGTCTATCGTGGTGATAAGCAGGGCTCTGTGTGTCTACTATGGCTCACCGCTAGTGCAATGGGGTGGAAGGCAGGTCCGCGGGTGTCTCTCCCTGTCTGTACCACGTGGCATGGCAGGATTCAGGTCCCTATCTGTCTTCCTCCTTCATTATTGTGCTGCATGGATTTGATGTTTATGTACCCTAGGTATAAATCAGCTTTGGCCACCAAGCCAGGCATCAAGCTAGGATGAATAAAGGATTGCCATCTGCGCTGCCTCGGACTAATACAAGAACACTGTCACCAACAAGGTGTCTGTCTTTGCTCAGTGCCAGGATTTTGGTTACTGTTTTCTGTTTGTTTGTTTTGTTCTTTGATTAAGACACCGAGTCCCATTTGTAAGGACATGAGTGTGGGGTCATCCACTGGGGGATGGGCAACTTAGAAGTTACCACTTCAGAAAGAAAAGGGACTCTCACTTACCCAGCAATCATCGGCTTCTATTAGCTCCCCTACTAAGTTAAGGGTCTCCTTGTCCAGAAGCAGAGACTATTTGAGTTTAATAAAGAACATTCAATAAGTTTTTCAAGTGGTGCCCTGGCTTCCACTCCCATTAGAGTTGCACAATGAGCCAATCCCTGACGTTTCAGATGGTTTGATGGATGAGAAGCATCTCATGGTTGTTCAACTATTTACTTCTCTGGTAATACAGTTGTACTTCCTCCCACGTCCCTTGTCTGATTGCAATTCCCCCCCACCCGCCCCAACGTGTCCTCCATAAAGAACAATTTTGCTTTCTTTGAAAAAGAAAAGTTCTTCAAACCAAGACTGCTTCTGAGGGCTTCTCACTCTTTTATACATTTATTCTTTTTATTAAGAATTTTCTTCAAGAAGTTTGGTGGATATTTTAGCTCGAGGGTACTGTCATTGTGGTGAAGGGGTTTTTTTTTTTTGTTTTTTTTTTTGTTTGTTTTTTTTTTTTTGTTTTTTATCAGTTTTCTCAGTGACCTGGACACTGAAATTTTTAATTTTAATCCTTAAGGAAATATGAGTATGAACTGAAAAGAAAAAAATAAGCTGAAAGTTTTCTTATGAGATTTTTTAAAAAAAATATTTATTTTATTTATATGAGTACACTTTAGCTGTCATCAGACACACCAAAAGAGGGTATTGGATCCCATTACAGATGGCTGTGAGCCAACATGTGGTTGCTGGGTATTGAACTCAGGACCTCTGAAAGAGCAGTCAGTGCTCTTAACCATTGAGCCATCTCTCCATTCTCCTTCTTATGAGTTCCTTATGGAAGAATACATTTATTTGTGAGATCTGTTTTGATGTATGAAGTGGGCTTTTGTGTTTGCGCACACTTGCACGTGTGTGTGTGTGTGTGTGTGTGTGTGTGTGTGTGTGTGTGCGCGCGCGTGTGCTGTCCATGTTTGTGGAGTCACACATGTGTACCATGTGTATATGAGTATTCAAGTGCAACTGGAGGCTAGAGATTGGTTTCAGATGGTTTTCTTGATCCCTTCCTATGTTATTTATGGAGACAGACTTTCTCACTTGAACTCTGGGCTCCCTGACTCAAATAGTCCACACCAGGTAGACCGTCCAGTGCGTCTCCTGTTTTGGCCTCTGATATTCTGCAATTACAGTTTCGTCACCACACTCACCTTACTTTACGTGATAGAGAACCAGAAACTGAGCAATCTTCCTAGTCCAGAAAGTTGTTATTATTTTTGGTGGTGATGGTGGTGGTGGTCGTGGTGTGTTTTAATTAAATCAGTAACTGTGACAGACACTTTCTTCTCTATACAATGCACAGAGAAGTAAATGCTATTTCAGTGTTTTGGATTAGTCACTGCTTTCCCCATTCTTAAATGTGTCAGGTTGAAGAGTGTGATGGTTTATATATGCTTGGCTCAGGAAGTGGCAGGATTAGAAGGCGTGGCCCTGTTGGAGTATGCCTGTCACTGTAGCTCTAAGACCCTCGTCCTAGCTGCCTGGAAGTCAGTCTTCTCCTAGCAGCCTTCACATGAAGATGGGTATGGGTTGTAAGTTTCTCATTCTAGCTGTCTGGAAGTCAGTAACAGCCTTCAGATGAAGATGTAGAACTCTCAGCTCCTCCTGCATCATGGCTGCCTAGATGCTGCCATGTCCCTGCCTTGATGATAATGGATTGAACCTCTGAACCTGTAAGGCATCCCCAATTAAATGTTGTTTTTATAAGAGTTGCCTTGGTCATGGTGTCTGTTCACATCAGTAAAACCCTAACTAAGACAAAGAGGGACTGTGCATGGAGAGCTGAGTGATGGTTTCAGGATCCTGACTCAGCTTTGCTGCTCATGCCATTCACCTGTTAGAGTGACAACCCTCTTATAATAAATTCTAGTGCATCTTGCTTTAAGCCATCTCAAAACAACTCATCAAGACTACATTAAGAGATAGAGATACTTCACTTTAAATTATGCTCAAATCAGAGCCATTTAGACACCATCTTCCTAGTTTGGAATTAAGGATTAGTCCTGAACTGCTTGAGCTATACTGAGTATAGTCCTTCAGCTAAACTACATCTTTTGGGAGAGCAAAGAAAAAAATAATGGGTAAGCTTCTTGTATAAAATTGACTTATATAAGTCTGATATGCTTTGTCAACCAATTCATTTATATGTACAACTGATGCAACACACACACACGCACACACACACACATATATACATACATATATACATATGTGTGTGTGTGTGTGTGTGTGTGTGTGTGTGTATGAAGTATATCCACATATGTATACCCTTTAAATGTGCCTTAAATATCCATGGCAATTCATTACTGTCTTTGTTTTATTGTCATTTAAAAACTACCTTTTTATGAGTTTTTTCAGCACATTTTGCAAAATATCACACTTCATTGTAAATTCCTCATGTAGAATGAGGGTGTGTAATTTAAAATGACCTCAGAATCCCTGCCTTCACGTTAAGTATACAGAGTTATTAAGGAGAGAACTTATATCTTGAATGTAGCATCTGGATGACCTGAATCACGGAATTATTTTAGATTCATAAAAGTTTTAGTTGGATCAAATTAATCTTTTGCTTTAGAATTGCAAATGTGAGTAGATTTTTAAAAACAAGAAAGAAAAATAAGAAAAAAATTAAGAAAGAAAAATTAGAAAAATAAATATAAAAATAAGGGAATGAGAACACCTCAGGCATGTCTGTGGCCCCTCACCTGACCCTTCTTGGGAAACACAGGAAAAAGAAAAGAACAGAGTCTGCACAGAGCCCTAGGCTAGGATTTGCTAGTCAGTAAACAACTTCTGACCTGAACTTGAAGTGCTAGCATCAGTCTCTTCAAGAGGGAGAGCCTAGTACTTTCTGCAGATAGGTGGGCCAGTTTCCCACTTTGGCTGACTGAGGGGCGGGTCTTACTTACTCTTCATTGATACTCAGTTCCAATCCTGTTTCCTGCTGAGGAAGTCTTTAATTATTGAAGTCTTAGGCACCCTTGTGCATGGTTTATATACATCAAATGATCAAAGGAAGTGGACTTGCAGAACTCCATTTCCTGGAGTGTCTCCTCAAAACAAAAGAACAAAGGAACAACCATCCAACCAACCAGTAAACCTGTTTTACAGTCAATAATTTTGGGTAGTTTTGACTTTTCTTACACATTTATTACACATATTTGGCTATTTAAAGTCTTTAGAAGTAACGCAGGAAAAAAATGTCTCTTGTTTTTACCCAATGTTTCCAGGATTAATTGACTGTGAAACATCTTTGAGAAACATCTGCCTGTAGAATTCCCTGAAACGAAGTTGGGAAATGCCATCTTATTGTGTTCTGAGTTGTTTGCTTTACACAGCTTCTCTGTTAGACTTATAATTATCTGTGTCACCAGTTCTTGGTACGGTGCCTGGCACATAGTAGGCCCATAATAAAATTACTTGTTGAATGAAAACATGGGAGAGAGAAAGGTAATGCTTTTATGCTTGAAGCTTAGGAAGTTAATATGTTTATTTACAGTTGCCTAGCCTGCCCGCCTCTCATCTTAACAGTATTTAACAACTTAAAAAATCCTCGGGGCTGTTGTCAGATAATTAAGGAGCAGCACATGAAAGGCGTCTTTCTATTGCTTGATGATATCTGGGGTCTTTGCTGGGATATCAATGTCAGGGCTACCTAACATGGTTGTCATACTCTCTGTTCTAACCTGAGGTCTTCACTTACATGAGTGGCCAAAACATCATCTGATCTCTCCAGCACAAGAGCCTGAGGGTTGGTGGATATTTTTCATTATGAGTCAACGTTTACACCAAGGGAATCTGCCCTATCACTAGGACAAAACTAAAGAATCTGTCTTTGTTTTTTGTTTTTTTATTTTATTTTTTTTAAATGACTGAACACCAAGAATATCAGGTATATAGATCAGATTTAGAGTCATGACTCAAGCCGACACAGGCAGTTGGACGAGTGCGCTGCTACTAGCTCACGTGAGGGATTCAGGAGAACTGAACACTTGATGAGTTAGGAGGGAGTGAGGTGGTGATAACTGGAGGGTAGCAAGCAGGAGGATGCTAGGGAAGGAGGTGGGGGAGCGCAAGGAGTGGTGAGGGTGGATGTCATGCAGCCAAGTGAGACCTTCAAAAGGAAAGCTCCCAGACAACGAGGCTTGAATATAGATTCAGGTTATATCTAACGTTTTATAGATTCAGGTTATCTATATATAACTTTTCTAGGATACCAGGAGGAAAACAAGCAGGAAAGGAAGTTGGGAAACTCGGAAACTGAAGTCGGGGGGTTGGGGGGGAGAAGATGACGGTTAAGTGGTCTGGAGAACCCCAGAAAAGAGTTTCAAGGGCATGAAGATAGACTGTGTTGCATGCCTTGGAGAGGTTGAGTAAGGAGGCAAGGTGAAGGTGGCATTTGACAGTTGCAGTATCTTTCAGCAAGCATTATTTTAGTGAGGAAAAAAAATGGGTCTTGGAGGAAGCATAGGAGTTGTTAAGATGGGATTTCGCGGTTGGAAGTTGCGCGTGGTGCCCAGGGAAGCAACTGATCAGCAAAGAAGGGCTCTGGAGAAGGAGTTCCATTACTCTACCCACGCAGACCTATAGTGTGTTGGCACTGGAGAGTCATAAGTCACCTCATTCACAACTGCTCGGAATGCGTAAAAGTCATAGAATGGAAAAAGCTTTTAGGAGCACGAGGCAGCCAGGATGGATCACATAACAGCCCAAACATGTGACACATCACAAGATAAGTCTGAAACCACAGCCAGGAACAACTCTGGAGTCTGCCGGGGAGCAGGGAGGAGCTGCTGTGAGGGACAGATCTTCTTCCCCTGTTTGGCATCTGCCGGCTGCTTCTGAGGGAAGTTAGCTAAATCAGGGATCCTGAGGGGTGAAGAATCATGCTGGTTATGGATGCTGGCGAGATACGGCACAAGTCCCAGGAAAGAGTAAAAAATGGCGTGTTGCGTTGTCCTCTTCTACATTTTAGTAATAGTCCTTGACTGTTGGTTTAGACAAAGGCAAACGCAGTTCTACAGGAGAAACCTTTCATTATCCCACACTTTCTGGTTTCATGGAATTTGAAAATGACCTTTGGAGAACACTCGCGGGAACTGATAAACAGTTACAACTTGACGATATGAAATGATTCAGTAGTCACACAGTTCTTTCGCTGAGGATAAACCCAGGAAACATGTGGAATATTATTACTGTAATTTTATTATTAAGTACTAGCTTTAAATACGAGATTAGGACTGTGTTGGCAGGGAATTATCATTTTTTTCTTCCTGCATTTTATATAAAAGATACGTTTCATATTTTGGATGCTTTCTGAAGCAAATTTTAAGGAAAAAATTATTTAACCCCGAGTGAGAACTACCATCAGAATGCAGAGGTGGGAATCCATGTATACTCAAGAAAGTAGGAGTAGTAGGAGAGGACAGCCAACTGTATACTTGTAACCAGTGGATGTCTTTGGTGGCTGAAGGACTCTGTAGTTTTTTCCTCTGAAGGCTTACCTTGAGGAAACATTTCTGAGAGAGAGAGAGAGAGAGAGAGAGAGAGAGAGAGAGAGAGAGAGAGAGAGAGAGAGAGAGAGAGAATGAATGTGCTATCAAGTTAAGGTCAGAGCTGTTTACTGACTAGCAAATCCTAGCCCAAGGCTGTGTCCATCTTTCGTAATCTCTCATTTTTTCTTTCCTGTGTTCTCTAAGCGCAGCCAGGTGAGGAGCCTCGGCCGACGCCCAGGGAGGTTGAGAGTAGGAACCAAAGAGATTAGTTTATGACGTAGTCCAGCTCTGACAACAACCTCCTTTCTACTAACATCTCTTTTTGAGACCGCACTTTGAAACTAGGATCCTTCGTTTCATGCAATGCTTGAAAAAGTTCCTTGCAAATCCACATCACATGGTGGATTAGAGAGTAAGAACAAAAAAAAAAAAAGTACATGTTTTTTTTTTTTATCTTAGGAAATTCACAATATAATTCATACGTAAGTGAAAACCATTTAGGTATATATGAAATGTGTTTTTTAATACGGAAGATTTATTTTGAAAACAAAGTTTTCTGATGAGAAAAGTTGTAGGAAGGACATTTTGAAAGATGAATGGACTATGGTTTGCCAGATGTGGTAGAAAATACATGGAAAGTAATAGAGATAGCGATAATAAAGAAAAGACTAATGCAAAGAGATGTTCCATTAGATAGTAATAGAATTTTAAACTATTTTAGCAAGAGTAATTTGGACAAACTATAGAGGAGATTAGGTGTACTCAGATCCCCGAATAAGATCCTTGGGGCTTTTTCTCAACTGTTCTGAGTTGTGGCTCAAATTGAAAAACATCATCTACTGTACTGGGAAGGAATATTTTAACCTGGGCCAGTTACATAGCGAATAGACAGAGAATTTCATTTAATCTCAAGGATTTAAGTTAATCTTGGGTTTTACCCACAGTAGGTGTGCAGCAAGCACTTCTTATTCCTATAACACATCTGAATTTGTGAGAACTTCCTAAGAAGATAAGATTCATAAGATTTATCTGATGATCCTAAGTTCATAAGATGCTTTTCTCTCTTGCTGTTCATGACTTTTGACTGGGTCTTTCATCTTTTTCAGATTACACATATATGCTTGAAAACCACACACACACACACACACACACACACACACACACACACACACACCATTATGTGGCTTGCACTTCATTTCTGTTAAACAAATTGGTTTAAGCATTACTCAGGATTCAAGAGGAAAAAATTGACAAAAGCTCAGGGAAATTTTGGAAATAGTGGCTCTTTTGTATATCAACAGAGGAAGAAACCTTTTCAGCAGAAAATAATCCATGCAAAATTGTCTGGGTGAAAAATGTGATGTAGGCACAGTAGCAGTACACATGTTTTAGAATTCATTAACCACTTTTTGATTGGATGGGGATGGAATTTATACTGGAAACAGTTAAAGGATCTAACAACCTGAGACAAGACAGGTCATGTGCATAGGGTAAAGCCCAATACTGTTGTTGTGCTAAAATAACTGTAGTGGCTGAGTAAGAACTATGGTGGGGACA
>JANHMN010000014.1:40222717-40308053 GCA_030674055.1 Rhabdomys pumilio | reverse complement strand
TCTTTCTTTCTTTCCTGTCTTATTGCTGTTTTGGCTGTTTGTTTTTGTGGAGTTATTTGTTAACTTGTTTTTCTTTCTTTTTTGAGAGAGAGGGAAATGTAAAGTTGGGTGAATAGGGAGGTGGGGAGAATCTCTGAGGAGTTAGGGGAGGGAAACCATGATCAAAATGTATTGTAAAAAAAAAATACTCACTTCTCTTACGCTGAGAGAAAGTGAGAATAATATGAAGAATGTATATATTTAATTTAAAAACACAAACGAACATTTGGTAAATGAGTTGCTAATGACCCAATAGCATAAGCTTCTTCAACCTGGATCTTTCTTGTGACTGGAATTACTGTTACCAGTGACCCACTCCTTTCCTTATACACAAGACTCCGCTTCTCTCCTATGGTCACATTGCTGTGGTGATCCCCTCTCTCATACCTCATAGTGCGTCATTCCCATCTGATTTACTATGTCCCCAAGAGCGCACTCCATCCCCTCTTAACAATGCAGCTAAGCCTAATATTATGCTCACCTTCTAGACTTCATTTCTATTTCTCTACTTTTCTTACTGAAAAACTATGCAGAGAATTATGTGCACTTATGATGACACTGTTCTTTCCCACTTTGGGCCTGTCACTGGACTGTCTTTTCCTCAGGCTCCTCTCCATTTCCACTCCTGCAGCTCTTTCAGACAGGAACAATTATGGGTCAGAGTTTTGACTGTGGAATGACAACCCATCCCTCACTTGATGCCCTGACTTTCTGCTGGAGGTGGGCTCTACAAGTTCCCTCTCCCTACTGTAGGGCATCTTGTCTAAGGTCCCTCCTTTTGAGTCCTGAGAGTTTCCCACCTCCCAGGTCTCTGGTACATTCTGGAGGGTCCCCCTAACCTCATACCTCCTGATGTTGCCTGTTTCCATTCTTTCAGCTGGCTCTCAGGGCTTTAGTACTTTTCCCTCACCAAATACCAGATCATGGTCCCCTCTCCCTGCCCCCTGTCCACTTTCCCTCCCATGTCCCTCCCTCCCTTCCCCCTTGTGATTGCTTTCTTCCATCCAAGTGGAATTGAGGCATCCTCATGTGGGCCCTTCAGCTTGTTGACCTTTTTGAGTTCTGTGGACTGTATCTTGGGTATTCTGTACTTTTTGTTTTTTGGTGAATATCCACTTATTAGTGAGTACATACCTTGCATGTCCTTTTGGGTCTGAGTTATCTCACTCAGGATGATATGTTTTAGTTCCATTCATTTGCCTGCAAAACTCAGGATGTCCTTGTTCCTAATAGCTGAGTAGTATTCCATTGTGTAAATAAACCACATTTTCTGTATCCATTCTTCTGGGTTGTTTCCAGCCTCTGGCTATCATAAACAAGGCTGCTATGAGCATAGTAGAACACGTGCCCCTGTGGAATGGTGGGGCATCTTTTGGGTATATTCCCAAGAGTGGTATTACTGGGTCTTCGGGTAGATCTATTTACAATTTTCTGAGGAACCTCCAGAGTGATTTCCAGAGTGGTTGTACCAGTTTACAATCGCACCAGCAATAGAGGAGTGTTCCTCTTTCTCCACATCCTCGCCAGTATCTGCTATCACCTGAGTTTTTGATCTTAGCCATTCTGACTGGTGTGAGGTGGAATCTCAGAGTTGTTATGACTTGCATTTCTCTGATCAGTAAGGACTTTGAACATTTCTTTAGGTGCTTCTCAACCATCTGAGATTCCTCTGTTGTGAATTCTTGGTTTAGTTCTATACCCCATTTTTTGATTGGGTTGTTTGAGTTTATGGTGATCAGCTTCTTGAATTCTTTATGTATTTTGAATATTAGTCCTCTATCAGATGTGGGGTTAGAGACATTTTCCCCAATCTGTAGGTTGCGGATTTGTCTTATTGGCTTTGTCCTTTGCCTTACAGAAACTTCCCAGTTTCATGAGGTCCCATTTATCAATTCTTGATCTTAGAGTGTGAGCCACTGGAGTTTTGTTTAGAAAATTTCCCTTGTGCCAATAAGTTCAAGGCTCTTTCCCACTTTTTCCTCTATTAGGTTCAGTGTATCTGGTTTTATGTTGAGGTCCTTGATCCACTTGGACTTGAGCTTTGTGCAAGGTGACAAATATGGGTCTATTTTTATTTTTCTACATTCTGACAGCCAGTTAGACCAGCACCATTTGTTGAAGATGCTTTCTTTTTTCCATTGTATATGTTTAGCTTCTTTGCCAAAGATCAAGGGCCTGTAAGTGTGTGGTTTTATTTCTGGGTCTTCAATTCTATTCCATTGATCAATGTGTCTGTCTCCGTACCAATACTATACAGTTTTTTAATCATTATTTCTCTTTTAATATGGCATAAATGGAGATTTGTATTGCAATTGATTATATTATCAAACTAATTTCTAAAGAAAGACAACTGTCTTTCACTTACTCAAACAAGGAGCAAAATTTGCCTTTAAGTAATCTGAGCATATCCTATATATTATGTTAATATAGAAATATATGTTACCTCTAAAAGGTTTACATTTATGGATAGACCAAAATTCAGCCCTGACAAGATTCACCCTTGGGGATGCTAGGATGATGAGACCTGCTGTTCTAGATCCCTGAATGATTTTGCCTCAGACTGATGCTATTTTCAGATACTTGCTTCCAGAATAGCTTCAGGAAAGACTGATGATCCCAGATGACCTTGGTTCATCCAGCCTTTGGACTGCTAACTTCAGTTAAGCCCTGATCTCTCTCAACACACAAAAGACTGGATAACAAATGATGTCAGCTAGCTTTATTTTGACTTAACCATTTTTCCAATTTCTATTTGGACCCCCAAACAGGAATTCATTGCCCCAATTCAACTTTATCAACTTTGTTGCAGCAATTATAAAGATACCATTATCTCGATCCCTTATCCTTCTTTCTTAGAAAAAGAGGTGATATAGTAATATTATAAGAAATTAGACAATAAGGATGGACTAATAAATATACTCTTAAATAATAGCATTTTATAGCCATAATCTTACATCGGTAGAGATCGTCATATTTTGATGCAGAACTGATCTTGTATTTTCTTACATTTGTATATTGATACAGGTTTAAGGTTTTCATTGGCATAAATCTTTGTACATTGATACAAAATTTAAAATTAATTTTGTTACAGCATGATATATACATGTTTCAACTTTTGTATAGATATTATGCCTTTGCCTATGCAACTCATTTAATTCCAGTCATTTTAATAGCTGCTATTACAAACTGTTTAGAAAAAATTAATTGAATAATGCAAGTTATTAGTCAGATAGCCAAACTCATGGTCATATTAGATACTAATTTAATTAATTACAATAAATGTTTTCAAAGTTATTCAAATAGTAAATATCTAAAGATAAGCAATGTTTAAAAATCCAGATATGCTATATATAGATAGATGGTCTTCAAAAGTGTCAGAGTTCCACACAATATTTAAAATCATTTTATTATTAAAAGATCTTTTGACTATGAGACTGATTTGTTTATGAAAGTACCCACATTCCACTGTAAAGAAGATGATGAGGATTAATAACCCCATATGGAGAGGTGTTTAAATTATGGCAAGCTAGCCACTTGGAAAAAAGTCCTAACTTTATCTGCGGATGAAATGCTGTACAAAAAGGACAAATGGACACAGGATAGTCAACTGCTAAACTCTGCCAATACAGGGTAAGCTAGCCCTTCATAATTCCTGCTTCACTTAAGGTTTGTCAGATGTTCTGGGACAGAAGGCTAAAGATAGATAGTCTAATGTTGTAAGAAATATTTGAAACTGTCCACACAGTAAGCTATCTCTGTCATCCCCACCATTTTTGGAAGCTGCATCCCTGTGCTTCCTGCACACGCAAATACTACTTATTTCTTCTCAGATGCCTAATGGGGTTAAAGACTACACAACTATGGTCTCACAATTAAACTTAAATTGTTTAGGATTTAAGAAGATGTTCTAAGTCTAAAAAAGATGTTTTTAGGATGGTAATGCAAGTTAAGATAAAAAGTAACTTAGATACAAATTCTAACTCATGAAGATAGGATAGATGATAAAATACTTTAAATTGCCAACTACAGTGAACTGGATGTCATAAATATATATTATACCTTTTGATTTTCATAATTGTTATAATTGTATTTAATGTATATCTGGAAGAAAAGGAGTCTTTTACTGGACTAAAAAGGTGGAAATGTGAGATTTGGTCTACTGTAATGTACTGTAGTGCTAGGTGCAGGCTCCCAAGGCCTGATTGTCCAGAGATGAGAGTCCGCAGTAGACCCAAGTGATATTATGTGACTTTGACCCCAAGTTACTTCTGATTGGTAAGTAAAAATGACTACAACCTATAGCTGGACAGAATTTAGATAGGTAGGTCTTGGTGTTCCTGGCCTTAGAGTCAGAGGAGACCATGGAGAGAGAGAAGAAGGCAGAGAGGGGAGTCAAGAAAGCATGGCCATGAGGGCTGGCCAATTAAAGTTAAGAGCAGCCCAAATGCAACATAGTAAGCAATATCTCAGGGTTATTGGTAATAAATAGATTTTAATAGCATAGGTGGTAGATATCTGCCCAGACTTAGTGCTAAAAAGCCTTATTATAAACATATAGGTCTTGTATATCATTTATCCAAGAACTGAATGATCAACCGTGGGGTAGAAGCCCTGGATCGAGATTAAATATTTTCTACAAGAGGAAATAACTGAACTGGGAATCAGTTATCTTGGGATGAGGACAAGAATAGAAATAGAAATACAGGAGAAGTCCAAAGCTAAAATGACAGCTCAAAGATAAGATGAGATTTTATCTATTTTCAAAACATTGCTGTTGGGCTTTCCTTTGAAGCACCTGGCTATCTCTCTTCTTTAACCAAAATTTAGCAAATATTCAGTGCTTGGGAATATGTATGAGCTTCAGTTTACTTGACAGAAGTAGAAGTATTTACATTTTACCAAACTTTAAATTTATGTTTGAGATGTATTTTATAGATTAATTATATGTATGTGATAAACTATAACTTCAATTTTCTCCATGGTTATACAAAGATTGTAAATAAAGAGGAAACATTTTAGCCATACTTGATATAATCAAATTATTAATATACTATGAACAGTTAACAAAAATTTTCAATACTCATTAAAGCAAATAATGATAATTCTAGATAATTAATTAGAAAATACCTACAAGAAATATTTTATGTTATTCCTTTATAAGAGCACTCTTTTAAGAAACCCAACTGTGGTCATCCATACAACCTTGATAACATCAATATCAGAAAAGCATTACTGGATAATACTATTTTGAGGAATATTTTTTAAATTAGCAATATATTTCACAATACCAATACTTCAAATGCCCAGAGAAATAAAAAGTAAGATAACTCAAGATATAAAGAAATTTAAGACACAGAGTGTATACTAGCATATGTGTATATGTGTGTGTACATGTGCATGTACATGTGTATATTACCACAAGAGTGTCAGCCAATTTAATACATTGTCAAGGTTAAGTAAAATGAAATTTTGTGGATTTAGATGGAAGCCAAGAAAGATTTAAAGCTCTAAGTCATTGTTATAATAAGATTTTAATGATGCAATATCAATAATTCAATCTATGACACATTTTAAATTACATTTGGACTATGACACATTTTAAATTACATTTATTATTTAAATCATGACTGTTTTGATTAGTTAGATATATTTTGAAGAGGAGTAATTGATTGAGTAGCTTTGACATTTCAACAGACTATAAACAAAAGTGAATTGTGTACCACAATATTTTTTTTCTATAATCATTTGATTTCACTCATAAATAAAACATAGTAAGCAGTAGAGTTGGTTCAATGAGACCAACAGTTACCTGGAACCCACACTACACACTTAAGTGAAACCTGGTACAGTGAGAATGTCCTTTCATGTCCATTCCAAGGCAATGGAAATATTAGTGACACCAGAGACTTATGCTTGGCACTATCGATTATGACTGGCCACTACAGCCAGTTTCTCATTTCTCCAGTTTGAACTTTGTGTTCAGATCAATCCGTTTGTAGTTGCCACTGTCTTAGAATCTCACTGCAATCCTCATAGACTTTAGTGTCACTAGATCTGGGCACACTCCAGAAATGGTTTTATCTTAAGAAAGACAACTACTAGATTCTGCTTTACCACCTGTGCTCCTGTAGGCTCTTGGGAAGTGATGTCAGGTTTTGTGAGCTCAGCTTTACTACCCTCATGAAAGCCCTCAGTGATAGTGAGACTACTTATGTGTCCCACAGCCATAAGGACTGCAGTGGTTGTTATCTGGGCTACCAGATAGTGGAAGCAGCAGTCATCTGAGGACTAAGGGGGTCCAATGCTTAGAAAAAATCAGGTTATTTTCCTCATGGCATTTAAATCTTTGTATGTTTTGTATCTAGACAATACAATATGAACCCTGTCAAGTGCTTTGCAGCTTCTGCAAAGGAGAGGTGTACCACATTATTTTACAGTTTCAAATAGACAATTAATATGATCATTAGTGTAATCTACAAAGTAATACAAACAACTCTTTGACCCTTTTAAATAATGTTAACCTGGTCTTTATCACTGTGACAACATACCTAAGATTTTATCAAGAACGAATGCTTGATTTGGATGAATGGTTTCAAAGTTTCAATCTATGGTTGGTTGGCTTGATTGCTTTTCAGCCCAAACTGAGACAGTACAACCTTGTAAAAGCATGTGGTAGGGGTGGTGCTGCTGGAAACTACTGCTTTCCATTTTAAGTGGGAGTCATAGAATGGAATTTAAGGGTATTCCATAGTAACTTACCTTCCAGTATCCCTCACCTACTAAGGCCCACTACTTCTCTACAGTGCTTCCAGCTCAGGACTGTGTCTTCAACACAGCAGATATTTGTGAGGAAATTCAGGTTCTAAACCACAGTGAGTTTTTTTTAAAGGTAGATAAAGATGAAGGCAACAGAAACAAAACATTTGTGATGAATTGAAAAACCGTAGCCATTACTTTACAGAATGTATTTGTATCTCACTATCTGGACATCCTTGAATAGAACTATAGTGTAACCTCAGTATGGCATTTATTTGGAATGAGAGAATCATATTCAGCTTACAGTCTTACTAAGTAGGGTGGTTATTATGTGGGATTGTAGAAGACATGACTTTTGATGCATGTACTTACAAATTTAAGGAGTGGTAACTCTTGAGATCTTAGAGTCCTTGTCTATGAGAAACAATCCTGCACAATATCTACTGTGCCCAATTTTGATAAGAGAAATTAATGAGGTCCAGAGGGATCGATTAATTTAGTTAAGTTCAAGTATCTATCTAATTCAGTGCTGGGTGCTAACATAGGCTTCTGGTTCATTCAGAGCACACAGCTCTTCTCTCTGCACCCTTTAGTTTATGTGATCATCCCTGGGTCCATGCCTCTATTATATACAGTATTTTATGTCATATTATTGCCCTTCCTTGAGTGTGATGAGATGATGTTGCATATCAGACATGAGGACTCTGCTTTGCTGTCTTCTTGGCATACTCAGGAAGCTGACATTGCACAGGCAAGATAAGAAGGTGCACCTGCACTATACCCTTCTCCATCCATTTAACTGGAAGAGGGTTCATCTTGCTCTCATTCTCACCCTCACCCAAAGGTGATATTATGGCATAGCTTCTGTCTTTTTCTCTACTTTTACCTTGAATTACTCCAGCAAAATGTTCAAGATTTATTTTGGAGGTAGGATGGACAGAGTGACTCTAATTGAAATACATCCTAGGATTTATCTCCTCTAAGTTTGCCATATTGATTATTTCCATGTATGTTAACACCATATTTTGCCATATTGATTATTTCCATGTGTGTTAATACAATATTTTCAAAATACATCAAATATTGTCAGGATAATCTCAAAGCATAGCTTTCTTTGATATTATCCTCATCTTTAAAAATATGAGATTACTCTCAATGTAATAATTCTAGTTAGATCTTTAAGATTTTCCTATGTTCTTTCATCTGACTAGTTTTTCTCTTTCTAAGATTAAGAAGTTTCTGCATGTCCCTGTTGGCCAGCTTTGAACTTGCAATCTTCCTGCGTCAGCCTCCCAAGTGCTAGAATTACTGGTGTGTGTGTCACTACTCTTGGCTCTCCCATATTTGTGTCTGTAACTACTCATCTCAATAAACATTTTTTCTTCTTCCAAACTAGTGGTGTATTTTTTTTGTTATTCAAGAAACCATTTTATGCCTTTTGATTTTAGCAAATGGTACCACATATTGAGCAATTATGACAGAGGTAAATATTACATAACGTTATAAACAATTAAGAGTCAATCTTTTAAGGTTCCTAGGAAATACTTATTATTGCCTATACTCTCATCTTTTTTTTTTCAGTTGAAACAATATGTTTTGTCTTTGGTGGCTCATAATGCTCTAACTATATAAAAAAGCCACAAGGCCCAGAACTCAATATTCACGTTAAAGAATAACAGTAGAAGCAGCAGCATGAATAACCCCCTGCCCAAGTCTATAAAGCTCCTCACCAATAAAACAAAATGGCCACCCAACAAATAAACAACTGGACAACCAACCAAACAGGAGCCAGCTCTGGGGACCATGTGACAGCTTGTGCTCTGGTTAGGTTGAAAATTTAATTATTGAGGAGAGATAGTCTATCTCAGCCATGTATCCTCCTCAAACTCCAATTCTCAGTTGCATTTATTAGCATTCAGTAAACGATTTAATTCAAGGACCAGGCATTTTATATTAGCATTGAAATGCTCACTGATGGTTCAATATTTTCATACATTTGCAGTTTGATTTAGAATTAATATGCATCAGCTGGCTTTTCTAGTAGTACAATACCATGAGTTTTTAGGCATATATAAAGTTAAGCTTTCAGGCTGCAGAATAACTTATTATTTTTATAGCTTAGTATTCACAAATACTGTCTTAGAGTATGCATTATCTTTCATTTCCTACCCTTTGGCAAACAGTGGCCATTGTAGTTTTGAGAATAACTACTGTATAGACAGAAGTAATCCATTTTAGGATTGCTCAAAAACTTCACTTAAACTTTCTGAAAAGTTATCAAATAAATGCCCTTTTCTATATTTTCTAGTTTTTTAAGTACAATGCTGTTTTTAATTTAAGAAAGTCAGTTAATAATTCAGAAGTCTATTTCTTTGGGAAAAAAGTCATGAAGGGGTTAAGTACTGGATGTATGGGGTCAGATGGTTACTGAATATAAAACCACTATGTCCCCTTTATGTTTCATGATTATATATATATATATATATATATATATATATATATATACACACATATATGTATGTATATATATATATTTGCACAATTTAAGCCATCTAAGCATTTTTAGAAATAAAATTTATTGCTTTATAATGGCTTCTGTTCAACATCAATAGTAGAAAACTAGGTGGATCTCAATCTAGAGCCAGAAGGGCTTAGTAGGTTAATGCGATCTATATTAAAGCACTCACTTTGTAATAAACCACTTATGTGGTTTCCCAAATTGCTCGTTGGTTTAAGTTAATTTGTTTGCAATAAAAAGTCACCATAGACATTGCCACCATTATTGATGATGGCCTAATGAAATATGGCATCGGATAGATAAACTTTGAAGAGAAAGGAAGGCAGCTTGAGGACCTTGTGTCAGAAGAAATATCAGTTTGTTTGGTTCTTTTATTTCAATGAGATGAACACAGAGTAGATGAATTTAGTGTGAAATAGAAGACTGAATTCAAAAGAAAAGAAAAGCCTGATTTACTGAGTGTTTATATAGGGAATTTTCTGTACTAGACTTTTCATTTTCAATAGATTATTCAATTGTCAAGAGAGGTTGAATAATAAGAAACTGTATAATGCATTATTTTATTTAATGATTCTATGAATAAATCTGTCTCTTATAGCTCTTTGCTCATTTAATGAGAATTTATTGGTTACTTTCTGCAGTATATCACTTTTCCTAATGACTTTAATTTTTCTTATCACTGTGTACTTAATGTTCTCTGACAGGACTTCATTCGTTGACTATAATCATAGCTATAGGCTTACTTTTGACCACAAACTATAATGCATATGATAAAAGCAAAATCTCCTAAAGCACTCATGGAATTTTATTTGCCATTTATGACATTGTACTTGGTTTATATCTTTGTCTTGCCATGGGTCAATGCTGGAAACAGTCTCCCGAAGGGATGTGGGATGTGCATGAAGGAGGGCTGTGGCCAGCTGACCCTGAAACTATGCTGGGACAATTAAGACCAGCAATGCTTGATCAGATTTCTGCTCTCTGGGATGCTTAAAAGTAGCCAGCTGAGACTAAGAAAACTGCTCAGTTGACTTGTTAACTTTTGAGTAATAATAAATGGTGGCAACTTAAGACACTATTTCATAGGAATTTTTAGCACAGTTTTGTTTCGGTAGTAGACAAGCTGCCACACACCAAATACTGTGGGATATATTGAGAATTAAAATATAAGAAGTAAACATCCCTGTTCTCATGCCCATTTTCTTGTGAGCTACCTAGCAGTATTGGCTAGAGATTTACAAATTAGAAAGCAATGATCATGATTTGGGAAGCAAGAGAATGGTGCATGCAACCCCCTCAGAGACTGTGGGAGAAGGAAGGGGCATTTTTAACAGGTTCTTGAAGAATGAGGAATTCCTTCATGGTAAGAGAAAAACATTCATAATAGAAGGAAGGGTAGGTTTAAAAAGAGGAGATTATAGCAACGTAAAAGCCAAGAAAAATTGCAGGTTGGTTGGTTGCTTGGTTGGTTGCTTGGTCGGTAAAGTGTAGACATTTTGCAATTGGTCTGCTTTTGGAGTAGTCAGTGGGCATTTGTTTTAACTATTCTTGATGAAGTCACTATGGGTGTCCTTGCATAAACTATGTTTTACTAGCCCTTTTATGGAACCATCCGTAATGAATCTGACAACTCTTTATGTTAGGGGTACAGACTTATAGATGAAGAAGAGACAGTCTTATATGATTATAACTTGCTGTATGATACTATTCCTGGGCACACAAAACAAATTTCTACTCACCTCAGATAGGGAACTGATAAAAGGCCAATGTCTAGATGTGACCGAAGTCCAACTTAGGAAACCAGTGACTTTATTGCTGTTTATTACAGAAATGTGCCTGAGTCAATTACATACAGAAGAAATGACTCAAAGACTGCTTCATTACCAAAAGCCCATCCCAACATGGGCAACAGCTCATGAAAACTGGAAACCTAGAGGTCATTTTACAACCAGCAAGCAGCTTGGACAGTCGGAGGGGTTTTCTTCCAGTCAGCTCAGTTGGCCTAAACCATTTCTAGACAGCTGTGCTAGTCTGAGAATATTTCTTTGCAGTCCTTGGAGAATGTGCTTGGGGAATGAGGAAACAATTGAATCTTCTCAGCTTTAGGGAAACTTTTGAGATAGGTACCTTCTGATCTTAGTGAGCTTCCTTGAAAAATGTTAACAATTCACCTCTCTTTGGAGCACCCTTGGTTTGAAGGGGTTTCCCTCTGAGGTAAAAAATTTTATCTTGGAGGAAATTCCTGTACAATAGTAGTATAGCATAATTATATATTATATAATAAGTAGTATTAAAATAAATATAGTAAAAATAGCTATAAAATAAAAATAAAAAATAGAAAATATATTTTTTTAGAAAATATTTTGTAATTCTATGTAGAACAATGATTGACAGTTCGTATTAGCCATGGTTTTTTATACACCACAACTGTTTCTCTGGAGAAGTGATTTTATGTTAATCATTCCCTTTTTGACATCCATTAGGTCATTGTGTCTTCCTTACTATACCCAGTAACCTTGATATTGAGTTGACTTAGGTTTTATTTCAAATTGATACAAACTATAGTCATATGGGAAGAGGGGCATCCATTGAGATAATTCCTTCATAACATTAGCTTGTGGGCAAGCCTTGCGGTACATTTTCTTGATTGATGATCAATGTGCCACTCCTGGGCCTGTGGTCATGAGTTGTATAAGAAAGCAGGCTTGAGTGAGGCATGAGGAAGGGGCAAGCCAGTAAACTGTACTCCTTCATGGTCTCTGTATTAGTTTTTACTTCTAGGTCCATGCCTTGAGTTCATGCCTTATTCCCCTGGATGATAGACTACAAGCTGATGATGAAATAAACTGTTCTAATCAAAGAAGCTTCTCTTCAGAACAGATAAGAAAAATTATAGGAAGTCATAATCAACCAAAATGCAGAGTTGTGGAGCCCAGTCCCAATGGGAACATCTACCTCCATACCTCTCTCACCCAGGGCTCAGGGCTTCTTGCAGAAGAAAGATTGTAAGAATCAGAGAGTCAGAATCAGAAGATTGTGTGGACCATATGTACGCTTCATGGGGGGCACTAGCTATGCAATAACCTTTAACCTTGGTGTATTTATTATGTGCAATACAAGGAGAAATAGTTAACTCATCTTGGTAGGAAACTAATAGTCTCAAGCTGTAACACATCAGGGAGGGATAATTGCTCCAAAACAATCATATTTACATACTGCAAACATTCACGCTCAGATCAGTGGATCATTTTTCCATACATAGGGGAAACCTCTGCCCTTCCCATGGCTCTGAGGCTCGAGGACTTGGCATGGCCATGCCAACGTCAAACAATGCACGTGTGCTCAGGACTTAATCTGCTCCTCACACAGAAGGTCAGAGAATCAGTTTGCTGTGAGGTTGTGTGTTCTAGGAATGCTACACATATAAAATCTTACCAATGTGTTTGCCTTAGCATGAGCTGAATAAGGACAACAATAGTCATACTAACATGAATGGGGAAGGGGAACACCCAAGGCCCTAACCCTACAAAGAACTATAGGTGATTAAAGAATGATGAGAGCGGGGAAAGTAGTCTCCTCAAGGAAGAGCACACCAAATGATTATCTAATAATAAATGGTCATCTCTGAAAGCATACACACAATTAATATTATATAGACTAAGTAGGTTCTCTTTATGTATTTAAGGATATAAGCACATGCATATACATATGTGTATACAGCAAAATGAGTGAAAAAAAGAGATCATGAATTTGAATATGACCAAGAAGAGATATATAGGAGAATTTGGGGTAGGAGGAAATGGGGCAAAGGGTAAATGATATAGCTATATTATAATCTCAAAAAGTAAAATAATATAAAAATGCAGAGGATAGTTTCTTCCTGGTTGCCTTTTAAAAAAATTTATTTATTTATTCATGTATTATTTACTATGTATGTAAGCATGTGGAGAGCTGCGATGTGCGGTGCCTTAAAGATGGCACTGGCTTCCGCCTCCCGCCTGCCCAATAGCGAGTGCTCTCTGGAAAAAACAACTCCTAATATGAATAACAACTCCTAACATGGATGAGGCTGATGGTCTGTGCGCTTTCGTTTTCTGTCTGCCTATCTGCCGCCACCACGTAGCTTGCCGGGGTAGGTTGCTCAAGGAGTACTCCGGAGGGGCAGGCGGCCCGGGAGGAGAGCCGAGAAAGAAAAAAGGTTGTTCGAGGTTCCTGAGTAAACTGCTAAAAGAGCTCCGGAGTCGTGTCGTTTTTGCGGGTCGAGAGGGACAAGACATAAGCACACTGTCACTGTCTTCAGACACACTAGAAAAGGGCATCAGATCCCATTATAGATGGTTGTAAGCCACCATGTGGTTGCTGAGAATTGAACTCAGGACCTCTGGAAGAGCTCTTAACTGCTGAGCTATCTCTCCAGCCCCCTGGCTGGCTTTTGATCAAGATGTAGAACTCTCAGTTCCTCTAACGTCATGCCTGCCTGCATGCTGTCATGCTTCCCACCAGATGATAATGGACTGAACCTCTGCCTCTGAAAGTATAAATGTTAGCTTTTATAAGAGTTGCTTTGGTCATGGTGTCTCTTCACAACAGTGGAAATCCCAAGACAGTTATTGAAGTGAAGGACCCAGTTCAGACTGGGAAGCACTGGCTCTAGGTAGATAGTCCTGAGTTATAAAAGACGACAGTCTGAGCAAGGCATGAGGGACAAGCCAGTAAGCAGTACTCATCTATGGCCTCTGCCTCGGCTCCTGCCTTTAGTGCCTGACCTGACCATTCTGAATAACGGACCATAAACTGTAAGCTAAAACAGATCCTTTCTTTCTCAAGTTGCTTTTGGTTATTAGTTGTCTTTGGCTCCTGAAACTGAGTACCACAGAAATAATTTATAAATAGCAGAAGCTTACTGTTTGAAGTTCTGGGGTCCAGTGTTGAGATGCTCACATCTGCTAAAGAATTCCTCACTGTGTTGCAGAGAGCATCAAGCCCATGGTGAGACTGAACAAACATGTTAGCTGACATATTTATTTCTCATGTATAAAACCATTAGAGTGTCATCATGGGTCTTTGTCCTCCTGGCCTTATGTAATCTCCCTTCCCAAGGGCCTCATCTACAAATGCCATTAACATTTGACTCAGAGGATTAATTTTACAATACACAAATTCCAAATGACACACCAAATTAACACAGGTAATGGATTTTAATACCTTTATTTCTCACTAGAGAATTAAGGTGAGTATTAACTGACGTGTTAATAAGACAGAAGTAAACAATAACAAGAAGAATGTGGTTGCTTAAAAGTTAACTGGTTTTGATGATGTGTTTGTTTTTCTCTTCAGTTTATCAAAAATGGTGATTCTGGGAACTCAGCACCCATAAGTTCATAGAAACTTCTAGTTTTGTATTTATTCAGGAGCATGATATAAGACATCAGAGAGATAAGTGGAAACCGTATGATTGTACAGCCAAGCCAGACAAGTGCTTTTGAGTGTAGATGGATGACTTCTGTTCACTCCTCCTCTGTGAGTTGGAATTGAAATGTTCCCTCTAAAGGCAAGAAAGTTAAGGTAGTGCTTCATAGAGTGCTGATATTCTTCTGTGGTAGAATGCCTTAAGGTTCTTCAGGGGAACTGGCTTCCACAGCAGATGTCAGAATAATGATTTATACATTGTCTCAACAGTAGAGCGTCTTTTATCAATTCTCCCTATAAAGCTACAACGAAACAATTCTGGGACATCTTGATGGATGGAAAGAAGCAAAATATAAGGATTTTAGGCCACTCACCTCTCAACTAAGTGAACTGTTTTTTTTTGGTCTTTAGCACAGACAAAGTTAAATGAATCAATTTTAAAGAAGAGTTGAAAATTTAAAGTGGCTTTATGGATTACCAACATAAGTTTTTTTTTTTTTTCTTTTCAGTGCAGCAGTTGATTTTTAGAATCTCAGATAAATTTTATTCCTTTTAAATTAAATTTAACCTGTAGAAATTTCTAAAATTATCTTTCTACTACTGTGTACGTACTTCTTTCTTTCTTTCTTTCTTTCCTTCTTTCTTTTTCTTAAAATTTTCTTGACCCCCCCCTCTTAAACTCTGCATAAGAGCTTTCCTTCATTTACTTTATTTTTCTTGGGGCTTATATTTTGAAAGACAGACTTGCTTGTTAGTTGCCTTAGTGCTGTGGCAGTGTTTTAAGTGCATGAGTTTTATTTATTAGTTTTCTCTGTCTCTGATTTTTTTCAATGAACTCAAGACACAAAGAATTTAAACAGACAGCACTCCTTTGACACAACAAACAGTAGCGATATTTGCAGGACCCGGAAAATAAAAGAGAAGGAACATTTTTTTCTTTCTTCATGGCTTTCATGATATGTAACATGGCAGCTGTTTAGCTCCGTGGAATTGAAAAATATGTTACACCTGAAAAACACACTGCTCAATTTGTGTGGTATTATTTGACTCTTTAAAAAACAGGGCGGCTACTCTGGACTATGGAATCAAACACTAACCGTGCTGTGTGGAGTAGATTTGGTAAACTCATTGTTTTGCTTACCATTAACCTCCTCATATTTTTTAAGGAAACCTTTGGAACAACATATCTATGATAGAACCTAATAAAATCTTACCTTCAGGCAAGCTTCTTGTATATAAACCCAGAGCCTGTAGTGCCAGGCCTTTCTATTGTAGCACCCATTTTGTTAGTGTTTTTTTCCAATTTATCTTGTGTTACTAACTCTCAGTGTACTATGCCTATTGTAAATATTTAAGCATTACTGTTGACATAAAGATAATACTGACAAATTGAGTTAACATTTCTGCTGAGGATTACCGACCATGTGTAGCCCGAACAACTTTGACACACACAGCAAGCCCTATACTCAGGCCAAATTGTGTTTAGTCTACAATACAACACTGCTTCTCAAATTAATTTCTAGCTTTGATTTACACAGAACATGAGACAACCTTTCTTGCATCAATTAATTGTTTGACTTTCCTAATACATTTCCATTTTAACTAGATTATGTCTATATCAAAGGAGAAGGAAAGCTTGCAAAGGGTTGGTGTCTTGGGTGCATCTAGCCACTCACTCTTGGACCTCAAATCTATACTTCTCTGAAGTCTCATTCAAGACTGCTCTCATGTCACTATAGCTCAAGCTGTGTATATGATTCATGTTATGATTGGTGTTAGCATTATTTAGGTGCACAGAAGAAAAATAACTGTTTTATTTCATGGGACAGTCACACACTGGAAAAAGAAAATTAGCAAGGAAAGTGAGAAAAGATCATGAAAAGGTGCTATTTTCACATTTATGTTAATATATTTCTGGTTACTAGTAGAGGATTTATCGCTCAGATTAATTGAAACCAGATAATGGGCAGTTTGCCTTTGAAATCAACCCTTTGTATTAATCTTTCTTCCGGGTTTATCATGCAACTGCCACTGAAATGTATTTAGGAAAGTTTTATCATAACTGTCAAGAGTTATACCTCTTTACTATGGAAAAATTTAAAAAGCTCAGTGCTTTGAGACTCTAGTGTGTAATGAGTTAGCATGGACATGGAATTTAATACTACCAGATTGATAGACTTCAAAACACACATTAATCTGAGTTGCTTCTTTTTTTGTAGTTTGTGGACTCATTTGAGAAAGCAGTAACAAAAACCCGGGTTCCATCAGGAAGACAAAATTGTATTTTGGTGAAATTGAAATTGCATCTTCCTTAATTAATTTGCAATTTAATTTCCCTCATTGCTTCCGTTCAGAGCCCCAAGACTCTCTTTAAAATTGTAGCTCACTCCAAAAAGAAGAAAGCTCTCTTATTTTACTTATTCTAGTGAATGATTTATATATATCTTCTAGTTTGTTTCCTGGAACCCCCTGCCTCCCCCGACCCCCCGCCGCTGCCAATTTCTCAAATGTGTTATTACTACCCTTGCGTTACTGCATTATAGTTTGATATATGTTTCTTTATGTGAGATTACTGTTTTTCCTGTGAATGTTGTGAAAATTAAGAGACTAAAATAGGAAGATTTAACTAGTGAAAGAGTTTCACTTCTTAAAGCAGTGTTACTCATTTGCATCAGAGTGATGCTATGTAAGGTGTATTGAGGGGAGGAAGGGAAGCCCAGTGTTACATTGTAAAGTATGTGGCTCTTGATGCTGTAAGGGAGTGAGTGTCGGGGATATGTTAGTCATCAACTGGACAGGACCTGGGTCAGCTGGGAGGTCAGCCTCAGGGATGTCAGTGAGGAATTATATTAATTAAATTAATCAAAGTGAGAAGAATTATTCTTTGTGTGGGTGGGGGCATTCTAAGGGCAGATATCAGAGACTGTATGAAATGAGCAGAGTTAGCTAGGTGTCAACATTATTCCTTTCTTCTGGCTCTGGACATACACATACAGTGGCAACTACTTCCAGCTCTAGTTGTCTTTATTTATTTATTTGCCATTTTGGACTGTACTCTGAACTATGAGCCAAATTAAGCTTTATTTTTTCTCTCTCCTGAGTTGCTTTTGTGAGGATGTTGTACTGGCTGTTCTGTGTGTCAACTTGACACAGGCTGGAGTTATCACAGAGAAAGGAGCTTCAGTTGAGGAAATGCTTCCATGAGATCCAGCTGTAAGGCTTTTTCTCAATTAGTGATTAAGGGGGGAAGGGCCCATTGTGGACAGTGCCATCCCTGGGCTGGTAGTCCTGGGTTCTATAAGAAAGCAGGCTGAATGAGCCAGGGGAAATAAGCCAGTAAGAAACATCCCTCCATGGCCTCTGCATCAGCTCCTGCTTCCTGACCTGCTTGAGTTCCAGTCCTGACTTCCTTTGGTGATGAATAACAATGTGGACAGTATAAGCTGAATAAACCCTTTCCTCCCCAACTTGCTTCTTGGTCATGATGTTTGTGCAGGAATAGAAACCCTGACTAAGGCAGATGTTTTGTCACAGAAACAAGAAAATAGACTAAGATAGAGAACACCTTTTAATTAGGTATTTTAAAAAAAAAACAAAACAACTGAACAGACATCATTATGGAGAGCCCTAAAAATCCCTTAGAAAAAGAATATGTATACAGTTCAACTAACCTGCTTATTATAATTTATAGGTATATACCACAAAGAACCATGAGCGTATTTATTATAGATTTACCTACACACCCATGTTTATCAAAGCAGTCACAAAAGCCTAAACTATGTATCTGTTTAGGTTCCTGTCCCATGTAGAGGGTTGAAAATGTGGTAGACATGCAAAATATAGTTTTGTTTATTTTAGTTTTGATTTATTTTGAAATTTTATATATGTGTATGGGTCTGTGTGGAGTTATTGGCACATGAGTGAAGGTATCTGTGGAGGCTCGAGACATTGTTTCCCCTGTGGCTGGAGGTGAACATGGTAGCAGCCTGCCTGACATGGGTACTGATGAGAGTTCTCTTCAAAAGTACTATGTGCTTTCAAGCACTGAAGCATCTCTTCAGACCCCACAAATAGAGGGTTCATCTTAAAGTACAGTGAAATTATATTAGTTGCAGGAAATTGATAGGTTGGACTAGAGATCATCCAGTTAAGTAAAATAAGCTGGGCTCAGGGAGATGCTGTCACATTTTATCTCATGTACACAATTAAGAGATAGAAGGGGGGGGGGATTACCTGAAATATAACAGGGGAAAAGAAAACCAGAGGGCAAGAAAAGACAATTAAGGGGGAGACTATGACCAAACCATATTATGTACATGCTAGGAATGCCTATAATCTTATTGTACATAAAGAGAAAGAAAGACATTCAAGTTGGTAGTCATTTGTGAGGTATAACAGCCTTGAGATCTCAGATGCCTGAGGTTCCAACTTCATTTCTCCAGAGCTAAATCTGTGAGGTCTCAGATGCCTGAGGTTCCAGCTTCCTTAATTCCTTGGGGACATCTATAGCCTTCTATGGGGACTCAAATGGCTTTGTTGAGACTCATCAAGCTCTGGGACATCAAATAGCTCTTACAAAACAGCAATGTTTTTTGAAGACTCAGAAACAGATGGATTGAATTTCCCTTGAAACACAATAGGGTTTAAAAATGATTGGGAGAAGGAATACTGCCAAATCCACAACTTTTGTTAAAGGATTTGACATTTTTTTTCCCTTTGGCCTAGCATTGCTGCTGGGCTGACTGACCACAGTGCACTGGCAGAGGATGTAGAATTTCACCTGTCCTGGAACATTCTGTAATTGATTCAGTTATTCAGATTCTATGATTAATGACTGATGAGGTCATAAGACATCATATTCCAAAAGATATTCTGTTCCCACCTGACACAGAACTCCACGTTTTCACAGGAAAATGTGAACAATATGAGTAGTATTTTCAAGCCCTAACATTAGAACGTAGTATGTTAACAGTTGCTGTTACATATTTTTGGGTTTTGGGTTAGAAGAAGGGCCAAAATAGGACAATTTCCAGGGCTCTTGCTAATAGATGTTATTAGTGCCAAAGTAAAGATGCATCTTATATGGCGTTTTTAATGCTATGACCAGCAAGTATTGTTTTCTAAGCAAACAGTATAAGTTCCAGGAAAAGAAAAAGAAAGAATAAATAATTTCCAATGACTTACATGGCCAATGAATGGTACTGGAACAAGACAATTCGATGATCTAAGTTCTGTTAACTAGGTTATACTATATGAACTGGGTGATGTTATGGTAATAGCTAATTTCACTGAACTATCATTACTGGGTACAGTACATGCCCACTTTTGTATATTACACCATCTCACCCTCTTGGAAACCCTATGGAATCAGTATAAGAGATTGAATTTCCCATATCTGAAAGGCTTAGAACCAGATCTTTTTCAGAATTTGAAATTGTCCCATATATAATATAGCATCTGGGGGATAGTACACAATTCTAAATATGAAACTCATTTCATGTGTAAATTACATACATAATCTGAAGGTAGTTTTTAAAATAATATTTTATATACTTAAGCTTTGACAGAAAGTTGGTCTTTCACTTGTGTCACGCTGGGGTGCAAAACATTTTAAATTTTATATCATTTCAGAATTTGTAGTTTTGGAGTAGGAATGCTCAATCTTTATTATTGTACCTATTTTTTTTTTTAAGAAGAAGATTGTACCGTGTTTATGTACACCTACATATTTTGTCGCCTTATAATTTAAGGCAGTGTTGTTTTCATTTTGCTATGGAGATGCATGTAGACACACAATTCTAAAGTGTGAACACTACTAATCTAAAAGTGAAAGAATAACACATATGTGGAAGGCAACATTTACATAAATCAGTAATATGTAAAGGTGGGAGAAAGTGTCAAGATTTCAAGACTGGGAGACCGGTGAAAACTGTGGTGTTTGAATGTAGTTTTGGTGAGAGGATGAACTAACTCAGGGAGAGGAGGAAGGAGGTGATGGAGTTTGTCTTAGATATACTGAGTGTGGAATATGGGCAAGACATCTATGTGGAAATGTCCACTAGATAGAAAAGAGAAAGAAGTTGCAGTTTAGGGTGGATGGATAGGTAGAAGAATGAGACGATACTATGGGAACATATGAGTTCACAGAGGGAGCAAATATGAAGACTGATGTTCTAGGAACAAAGAGGAAATGGGCCTTTAAAAGATGCTAAAGGTATAACTGCATTTATTTTTGTCTCAGCACAGAGAAATAAGTTAGAGGAGAAAAATGTTAAGACCCGCTTCACTGCATGTGGGCAATCTTGTTTGAGCAGAACAAGGTTTGATGTTGGAAGAAATTAGTATCTTTGCTTTGAACAACAGGGTGCCCCATCCTAAATGACCTTCTGCCATGTGATACTGATTCATCTCACACTTGATTGTTACTTTGTGTTCTTTTCTTGTAACAGCAGAAAGAACATTTCCTGCTTTGACTCATTCATTTCCAAAGAAGGTTTATGTAGAAAGTGAAACGTGATGGAATCATGTTTGAGACATAATTATAGCTTCGGCTCCTCCTTACAAAGCTTCCAAAGTTTCCTTAGTGTCTGATGTAATACAGAAAAACCACACCACATTCTTATTAACAGAATGGTGACCACCATGCGATTTTTGGAAAACAGATGTAGTTCAGAAACTTTCCTAAAATGTGGGCAAATAAATCTTTTGGTTGATTATATCTAAGTAGGACTTTGGTTTAGGAGAAAAATCAGTACGTCTTGATCTGAAAACAGAGCCACCGGAGTTTGTAATTGTGTAACACAACAGTTTACCTAACGTCCCTTCTTCACTATTACTGCTAGAACTAATGTGATCTCCCCTTTGTTTTTCAGATTCTGTAGCTTTTTGGATTTATATCTCCCTCTTTGTGCCACTCTTTCAGCCTCAGTTTTGGAGCTATCTCACTTACTGTGTACCGAGGCTTCTCTCATCTCACCATTCTTTAACTCCTTGATAAAAATTTGATGTGTTCACTCCATATTTTGTGTAAGTGTACTATTTCTCATCCCAATTTACTCAAATAAATTATTTTTCATGGTATTCAATGTTCTTGATTATCTGGTTTCAACCAAATCTATGCCATTTTGTTTCTTTGTCATGTGTATCTAAATTTCTCCTGCATGCTCCCCAATAGCAGCATTTGTCATCTCTGTAATTATGGTAGGGTCTGGGTTCTGTAATTTTCTTCTTAGCTGGTTTTACGTGGGAGAAACAACCATGAAAAGAATTCATGGAATTGTGTAGCTTTGAGAAGGTATAGTTGCCTAATAGATGATGTTCCTATGGGAATGAGTAATGTCTTCTATAGTTCACAGCAGAGCTCCTGACACATATAGGTTTTTTAGGACCTTAGGATATATGTCAGTGATGGAAATTTGGTTTGCATGTATGAGACCCTGGGTTCAAGTTTCCGTATGGCAAGGAAACATTACACTGCTTGATATAAACTGAGTCCCCCACTGCTTTTGGATGCGCAGACTCAACGTACACAATGTAACAGCAGGGGCTATGAGGAATAACAAATAAATGTTCCACAAACAGACTAAGAGGCTTAACTTTATCAACATTTCAAATTTCTGATGTGAGGTCAATTACACTATCAGCTAGGATCTCAGCATGTCACAGATGACATAAGTCAGTCACCCTGGCACATACCTGTAACCGTAAACACTCAGGAACAGAGGTAGGTGGATTATGACTTCAAGGCTGGCATGGACTGCATAGTAAGATCCTGTTTTAAAACACCAGACCAACCAAACACCAAGACTGAAAAGCAAATACAAAACAAAACACACAAAACCAAATAGATGCTAGAGTAAAGTAGATTAAGATGAGCTGTCCATGGACAGGATGTCTTTAGGTTAAGGAAGCCAACAGCAAGTGGTAATGTACATGGAAAGCTGTGGTTGCCCTTCAGTGTATCAGGAGGCAGAATTGTCTTCAGTGACAGTTGTCATCAACGGTCACTTCAACAACACAAAGACTTGTTCTTTAAGACTTTCTTGCCCTTAACAATTTTAGGAAAGCATTCAGATATTTCTTCAAAAACATTTTTGTACACTTACTGCATCAATATGTCTCTTGGGTGATGAGTGAGTCAATTAATTGGGTAAAAGTGTTATTAAAAGGCTGTGGCCAACGAAGTCCTGCTGAGAGAGTAAGGGAAAACATTCACCGTCCTGCAAATGTTTCTATGATCTTTTAGGTTTTCACTAAATCTACCAACCCACTTTAACATCTTCTATGACAAGCCGAGTGCTCCAAGCTCTTCTTGAGATTACCAGGTTTAAGGAGATGTAGCTGTTCAGGAGTTTCTATCAAAGTTGAACAGAAGATAACGGAGAGCCAGAGGTTAATGGGTTGGCTTTCAAGAGTGCCTTCTTTTAAGCTTCAGATCTTTGGACTGAAAAAGTGCATGATGGTGTTTATTTGACTTGTCTGTACTGTGAGGTCAGCAAAGCACCCTGAATACCATCTTATTTTTATTTATGAGTTCTGTTTCCTAAAAGCAGTAAGACACTCATTCCCTACACTGCATTGTTAGGAAATGACTGGATTGCCTCAAGTGACTAAAGCAACTCGGAGCCTAGTGACTCATAGCACTAATGCCATTCATCAATTAGGACAAGACTGCCTGTCTGCTTGTAAATTCAGCAAGCAGCATTTTGTCTTCCAGAAGCACTCAGAGGAATTTTTCTATCCGAAGAGAAGGATGAGGAAAGGTGTTCAGTGAAACTGGCAAGACGAGATGCTTGTTTAATTAGACAGCAGTCACAAAGTTGCTAGTTGGACGTAAGTTTCTACAGTGATGGCCATTATTACATGTCAAGAACAGACAGCAAATGAGTTGTACTGTGCCTCAGTCCCTAACTATAAAATAAATAATGGCATTTTATGTTACGAAAATAAACAGATGATGACTTTTTTTTCCCAAAGAAAATCTATGAGAGAAAGCTACTCTAGAAATCCAAGCCACGGATTTCATTTATAGTAATTTCTATTTTGGTGCCCAAGAAATACTGAACATTAATTATGTTAATAATATTTTTCAGACAAACTTTCCTTGGTATTTGTAAATCAGACTGTGTCATTCAGCTGCTGATATACTTGTGTTCCATGACACCTCTTATTCTAGATCATCATGAGGTCAAACAAGCACGGAGTCAGCTCTTCTGGGTCTCTGCCATCCTATAGTTTCCCCTTGCCCTCTCCTTACAACATGAGTCACAGTGGACTTCTTTTTCTTAAACTGGCTAGGTCTTCCCATCTTGGAGCTTTCCCAAGTGTCAATCCTCACACTGAGGGTCTCTTTCCCCATTCTTTCTTATGTCTTTCTTTTTCTTTTTATTCATCTGTTACTTCTGAGGCCATTATCTTAAAGTTGTTTTCCTGTATCCAATGTAATGTCATATTTGAGATGTACTTAACAATACCTGATAGATTTAAATTGTTGTTTGATCTGGGTATTTGCTTATTGACTGGGGAGGGAAATGTCATGAGATCAGGGGTATTTATTATTATTATTATTATTATTATTATTATTATTATTATCCACTTCTATGTAGACTGTGGTTTCTTGAGAAGTGGCTACCTTGTGGCTAGTGTTCAGTAAACAGTTGAGTTATTGAATGGATGGGGAAATGGACTGATATCTCTTAAGTATATAGCAAACACATAACATATATTATTCTAATGGACTTGACATACATGATAAGATAGATCAAGAAGTTAGCCAAAACTTTAATGGATGCAGAAGGAAGTCATCTTCATTTTTTCCTTTATGTCTTTTTGAATTAATGATATAGGTAATTATCAGAGTAACTTTCATTTGGAACGTAGTTTGTGTGCTTAGACCCTCCTGCTCTGGGACATTCATTTTCAACAAGCCACTTTTTTTCCTCATAGCCTCTGCCTTAGTAGGCTCAGAGCCTCACCTGACACTTGTTTCTTTTTTTTTTTTCTGATACTTGTTTTAACAAAGGGTCTGAAACTCAGTATAAAATGCAGACTTTCATTGAAACTCACAATTCTCCTACCTCAGCCTCCCAAAGGCTGGGATTTCAGGTATGTCCAGTTACGCCTGGCCCAGACTCATATCTTTCCACACACATCCCCACCTGAGAGATTTAATAGTTAATCTGTTAATTAATCAGCAGAAATCTCCATTTTTAAGAAGGAACCGTGCTTAGTGTCTATCTCTACCTTATCACATACATTGACTTGCTCACTGTGGCTGTCTTTGCTTCATGTAAGTATTGGTTACGTGACCATCTGTACATAGATGTATCTGTCATTTTGCACTATTTGTTCAATGTTTTGAGGTAGTGCATCTCTCAAAATTACCTATTTAGGGAAGAACTATTTTTTGTGTGTTTTTTTCTTAACCCAAATCCCAGATTTGAATTTTTGTACTTAGATTTCTGAATCTGAAGCAATCTATGTTTAGTTCATAGAGAACTAAGAACTGGGAGTGACACAAAACTGTAACTTTCCATGTGGTTTTGCTCACTGAGAAAGAATCTCTTGGCTAATCTGGGAGAAAAGAATGTTTAAATAAGGAAGTTAGAAATGAATCAGAAACACTTGAACATCAGAAGTCAGAAATGCCCACTTCTTTTAATTATGAAATGACTTCTGTTGCCTGTAAAGAATTAGAAACATGCATCATCCCGGGTAGCATTGTGTAGTCTGTGTTGATGGTTCATCAGAGTCTTACCCACTCTGGTGGTATAAGTGGTCTGCAAATGTGAGGAAGGCATGGGGATCATCTTCCATTATACTTCCATGCCTTTCCCTTCTTCTCCAGCATCTACTAAGTAGGATGGGGGAATGCTATTAATACTATTCTAAACAAACTTTTGTATGAAAGTGATATCAAAATTGAGAAAATTATTATTTTCTTCAAGTGATGAGTTTTGTATAGGTTTAATTTGGGGAATCTGCGTTTATTCTGAATTTAAGCAACACTGATCTATCATAATCTAACATTGGCATAGCTGATGCTATGCAGCTTTCTAGAAAAGGGTTTAGAAAAATTTGGTGGATCTCAGTGTTTTACTGCAAATATCCTCTATGTTATTATTGCATTATCACATATAGTGTAAATTTCAGATATGTTTTGTGAATGCTTTGGCCTCTATAGTCTTTGAGATCTTTCCTTCATCATGAGACTCCACCTAATAGCACCACTTCATATTATACTCTTTGTTATTTAAGCATTTAGTAAACCAATTTTGTTTCCTAGTGAGCATGTGGCCTAGACAGTCTATAAAGCTTTCCTTCCATGTTATCTGTCTTATGATATTCATGTCCCTTGAGTGTGGTGGCAACCATGCTTGTCACTAAAATAGATAAAGCAAAGGTAATGCCCTGATACTACCTTCATTGTACCATAGTAAACCACAGTTGCAGACTCATATTATTATAGCTAGAGGGAAATACATTTTGCCAACAGCCCTAGTGAGCTTAGGAACAAAGTCTTCCTCAGCTTAGAGTACATGAGAAAGCAACCTTATTGCAGATTTCGTGACTAGAAGTAAAGTAGCCAGTTAAGCCTTGATGGAACTCCATGCCTGCAGGACAGTGGGAGATTTAAAGAGTATCATTTTATGATGTTTAGTTTGTAGCAGTTTGTTAATCAGCAAAGTAACAAGTTAACAATAAGAACAAATAAATAACAATAAGAGCAAAGATTTCCACACATCAACTTGAGAAGGTCTACATCACGAGGGTGATTAGTTTCTCAGGTGATAACATGCTATGAACACTCGTTAAATTTTTATTACAGAAACTATTGGCTGTCTACTGTTAGAGCATCTGAAATATTTATCTTTGCACTTCCTTCTCTTTATGGGAGTCTGATGCAGAGTCGGCATTGAGTACAGCCTACAACCATTATGAAGTGTGGCATAGATCAGAACATGGTGATTCGTTAATTGAACCAATGGCTTGCTTTGGTTTAGTTTTTTTTTTAAACTCTCTCTTATGGTGCTGAACCACTGAGTTTGATCCTCAGTCTGCCAAGCTTATGTCTAAGAGAGGTTTTTACTTGTTTAAAACTAGTAACTTATTGGACAGGAGAGTTCCTGGAAGAATCAAAGACATTAGGGTTCCTGGAAGAATCAAAGACATTATTATGTTGGAAAATCTTTTAGATGAGTTATTGAATTTGGTTTGTAAGTATTTTATTGTAAAATTTTGTATTTATGATCATAAACAGTATTATCTATAACTTTTTTTTCTGTTGTTGGTGAGTTTGAGGTTTGGGTATCAGGGTAATAGTGACTTTGTAAAAAGAATTTGGAAATGTTCCTTTAGTTTCTATTTTGCAAAATAATTTCAAAAGTATTAGTATTAGTTCCTCTTTGAAGGTTGTGGTGGTTTGAATATGCTTGGCCCAGGGAGTGTAACTATTAGGAGGTGTGGCCTTCTTGGGTAGGTGTGGCCTTCTTGGAGGAAGTGTGTCACTGTGGGGGTGGGCTTTGAGACTCTCCTTCTAGCTTCCTGGAAAAAAGTCTCTTCCTGGTTACCTTCAGATCAAGATGTAGAATTCTCAGCTCCTCCAGCACCATGTCTGCCTGCATACTGCCATGCTTCCTGCCATGATGATAATGGGTTAAACCTCTGAAAGTATAATCCATCCCTAATTAAATGTTGTCATTTGTAAGAGTTGCTTTGGTTATGGTGTCTCTTCATAGCAATGGAAACTGTAACTAAGACAAAGGTCTACTAGAATTTTGTTACACAATCATTTCTATAGATGCAAAAAACTCCATTGACAAAATCCAATATCTGCTCTTGATAGAAGTTCTGGGGAGACTAGGGATGGGAGGGATTGTTGAAAGCACAGCATGAAGATCCTCACACCCACAGATCTTTAGAGAAATGAGGAATATTAAGCACTCAGGATTGTCTTTCTAATGAAAAAGGTGTAAAAATCCTGTTCTTCTATCCAGAAAGCTGAGAATTGGAAGTGATTAATAGCCTGGTGATCTGTGTTATCTGTCTGACCATTGCATATCAGGCTCCCACAATCAGGACCTGAGATACCTAGTAGTCTAAATGACCTCAACTTTATCTGTATAGACAGAGGCTTCCCCAAGCTCCCACAACAAGGACCAGATGTGCCTAATAGCCCAAATGACCTCTATGTTATCTGTATGACCAAGACCAGGGCACACCCTTCCTTAAGCCTTTAAGTTAGTATAGGTAGCCTATCTCTAGAACCCATCTTCTTGGAAGAAATGGCACATACTCTGAGTTGAATTTTGATGTAATTCTACTTCCTTGTGCACCAGGGATTGTATTATACCAGGAAACTTTTTTTCTCAAATTATTATATTGTGTTTAAATTTGTTGGGAATTAACTTCTTGGCATCAAGGGATCCAGGCTGACAAAGTCATCCTGAACTGAATTTTCATTCTCAATCCTTCATGGTTGATTTCCTTGCCTGACACCTGCAGATACCCCATCAATGGACAAATTGCAACATGCTAATGGCAAATTACAGTAATTCCATTCTATGTGAATAGATACACATTCATGTGATACACATTCTATGTGAATACAGTAATATCGTTCTATGTGAAGAGATCACAGTCTTTCTACTAAAATCAAACAAGACAGTGATGTATATTCACAGACACTGTAATAGAGTACACAAGAACTGTACAAGCCCAAAGCAGATGAGATCCTGGTATAAAGAGTGAAGCTGGGAACAGAATCCTACTCATAGCTGTGGAGTAATTGGCAACTGTTAGTAGCTACAGGGAGGAGAGTCAGTTTTCTCTGAGAGTGTAGCCTCTAGTAAGTTGATTCTGTGCCAAAGGAAGACCACAAATCCAATATCTAAGAATACTTGGGTAGCACAATTTGGTCTTGCTGACAACATAAAAGACACAATATTTGGTGGTTAGGAAAGGATGGGTAGATATGGGAAGAGTTGGTGGAATGAAGGTGAATGTGACCAAAATAGAAAACACATTGTACTAAATTCTCAGAGAACAAATACAAAATTCTTAAAAGATGCATTGCTAATCATAGCAGTCTTGGTTGGCAGTTGGCAGGACCTGAACTATTATCCTTCTGTGCTTGATTGGCTTTTACAATTTCTGATGAATGAATGTTACATTTTTAAAATAAAGTTTGCTTTTCAAGTGAGTAGTTCTTCCTTTACAGATTTTTAATACTGTTCATTTTATTTGAATTTTTGGTTGCTGTATAAACTGTGCTGTAAAGTCATTCTTCTCTGGTGATGTCTACTCAGTATTCTAAGCACTTGTGTTTGGTTGCTGTTTCTCTGTAATAATTTCATTGAATAGATGCTCAATGCCATGTTCCATTTGATCTCCCTTGTCATATTATTAACTGTACCTCTTGGTTCTATTAATTAAGTGATTTTTTTAAAAATGTTTTTAGAAATGTAATTAAAATAGCAGCATAGTACTTCTTAGGCATAGTTTCATCAGTATTTATTTCATTTACCTGTATAGCGTTCTTAACTATTTACCATTATTTGACAAAGGTCATAATGACTGTGCTCAACTATGTTTTGAGTGTGTCACTTAATCTTTAATGCCTTTCTTTTCTTTCATTACTCGTCTTTGTGAATGTGTTCTGTAGACACATTCATGTCTTGCTTTAGATCTCCTTATTTTCTAGGATGAGTGACCAGAATTCCATCTGAGCTTTATTTAATCTCATCATGAAATTATGCAGATGTTAATCATCTTTTTTTTTAAGGCAGTTTAATTGGAAGACCAGGGGCTAAGATTATAAAGCCATATTATTGCTTAGAGGAATCTCCAACTAATCTGAGTTTGCTGATTTTCATCAAGAGAGAGAGAGAAAGAGAGAGAGAGAGAGAGAGAGAGAGAGAGAGACAGAGACAGAGACAGAGACAGAGAGATATCAGTTACTCATTTTTATTTTGCTTTATTCATCTATTCATTTATTATCAGGAAGATTACTATTATTATTATTAAAGAGGAGAAGACCCTGTGGATCAGGTTGTTTTTTGAACAGGCCCTTTAGCAACTTAGTTGAGGTGTTTTAAACAACTCTCATGTTGGCTAATAATATCTATAATATGTTTCTTTTTTCTTTTGTAAAAATCATATTATGCTTTTGAAAGCCTCTTTGGTGATGTGATCATCAAAGTGCTATCTATCATTGGCTTCCACTCCATTAACACAGTTGGGTGCTCTTGAATGTGATTTTTTTGTTAGCTCAATTGTGATAATTAAGATAAAGATGCTTCTTTGTTATTATAACATTATTAGGAATAGTTTTTCTTATGAACACAAGCTTTGAAGTTTTGTGTTTTACATATTTATATTCTTATATGATGAATCAATTAGATGATTTTGTCTTCTTGGATTTGAATTTTAGCGTGTTAGCTAAGTAACCTTGTAATGTAATTTAAAGGATTTATATTTTAGTTGTTTTATTTCTACAACATAGTGATGGCAGTACTTTACCCATCAGGTTGCTTTAATGATTTTAACGTTTTAATTATTACATGTCATTTGCTTAGGAGAGTACTTGATTGTTAGTTAACAGTCACCCTGTTTTGATGAGCTGTGATCCTCCTGCTTGATTTACCACACCCAATGGTGTTCAACATGTGCTACCTTATAATAATTATTGGCAAGTGTGACAAAGAAACAGATAAAACAAAATAAAATAAAGTGAAATAAAACAAAATAGTGTATCAACCTAGGTAAGGATATAAAAAGGACCAATAAAGGAATTTGGTGATGCATTTACCTGAAAGGACAGGAAATACAATTGCAAGATTTTCCTGCTTAACAGTAAAGTCACTATATTTCAACAATGACAATGACAACATCTGCAGCAGCAAGAGTAGCAGCAAGTGGAGCAGCAGCAGCAGCAGCCTAAAACCAAACTGTCCCTTTGGGACACTCAAGTTATTAATAGTTGAAAGTCAATTTGAAGTTTCTTTTGACTCTGCCTCTTTCCAAATATTTGATGTCCACTTATTTTCATTACAATTACACAACATGAAATCCATTTACTTTTTACAAACAATAGGAAAATAAGGGCTATTCAGTTTATTCTTATCTCTGTGCCCCATCAGTTCTTTCCCAGTTTCCTTTCTTTGGAGTTTATAGTAAACTCATCAAATAACATCTTTACTGGATTGCCACCACTTGTATTGTCACATTTGTTTTTATTTTTCATACAATGAGAGTTGTGGGTTGGACATTCATTTGTTATAGTAAATTTCCTCTTTTCTGGAGGATGTCTTTGTAGATTTAATAAAGTTAATTTTTCATGATGAAGATGATGTAAACTTTCCTCTCTTCTTTACCAAGTAAGAAATAGGCTGACTTTGAGACAGTCCACTGTAATGACCAGGTTGCTGGTAGTCTCTGGGTTTAATATTTGCATCTTAAATTTTTATTTGTTTAATTTTTATTGGATAGTTTCTTTATTTACATTTCAGACTTTATCCCCTTCCCATTTTCCCTCCGGAAATCCCCTATCCCATCTCTCCTTCCCCTGCTTCTATGAGGGTGCTCTCCCACCCACACCACTCCTACCTCCCTGCCCTGGTATTCCCCTATACTGGGGCATCGAACCTTCACAGGACCAAGGGCCTCTCCTCCCATTGATGCCTGACAAGATCATCCTTTGCTACATATGTGGCTGGAACCATGGGTCCCTCCATGTGTACTCTTTGGTTGGTGGTTTAGTTCCTGGGAGCTCTGGGGGGTCTGGTTTAATATTTGCATTTAATGCATTAGGGATATTTGCTTGATTGTGTGATTGATAGATTTGTGTTTAAGAATGAATGAAAGCTGGGTGGTGGTGTTACACACCTTTAATCCCAGCATTTGGGAGGCAGAGGCAGGTAGATCTTTGTGAATTTGAGGCCAACCTGGTCTACATAGTAAGTTCCAGGACAGCTAGGGCTACACAGAAAAGATCTTGTTTTGAAAAACCAAAAAAAAAAAAAAAAAAAAATTAAAAATGTCATATAAATATAAAAAGTATCCTAAAAGCTAAATAAAATTCTTAGGTATGTATTAGTCATATAATTTGCAGACTAGATTTAATATTCAATATATTCTCACTGAGTAGTGACTTCTTTTTATTTTGTCTAATGTCAGCAGGGTTACAGAACTTTCAGCTGCTTAAATACAAATATGAAACATTCATTTATAAAAGGGTTAATGAACAAAATAAATATTGAAATGGGCAATTAGAAGTTCTTAGAAAGAAACCTCTTTGTTTAAGAATAATTATTGTGTTGAAATGCTGAAGTCAACTTTGAGCTTTGTAATAAATGAAGCATAAAGGTATGTCGGAGAGACAAACATTTTTTTTATGACATGTTCAGAGAAGAATTTACTATATGAACACATTCAGAGGTATTTATAGCCACAAAAATTTTGCAGAAGGCAGAGAAAGAGTCATTATATAGCAGTTTCTAACTCCTGTTTATTAAGGAAATTTTTACTGAGATGTTAGATGCACACAGGAAAAGACATACCTGCCCATACCATAGGTATGAAACTCAGCGCATTGTCCTAAAGTGAACACCCTTATGTTACTATCTTCCAGATTGTCAGAGTGAAGAAAACAAGGAGACTAGAGAAGTCTCTATTTTCTTCCCTTTTCATCATGGCTTTCCTTTCCAAAGCAGCCATTATCCTGAATGTGAAGGGTATATATTCATTTTTCATGTGCTTGAACTTTATATAAAATAGGATTGAGTAATATTTCAGCATGAGAAAGTGATTTGAGACCAACTCTATGCGAGGAAATTCATTCCTACTACTATAAACCCAGTCAAAAAAACCCAACCTTGTTTTTTGACTGGGTTTATAGTAGTATTCAAACTACTTAAGTATTTATGTTTATACCTATAGACAAAAGTGACTTTCATCCTTAATACAGAGAAGCCACTTTTAGTGAATGCTGAGACTTTTGACTGTTGAAGGTGCTAAGAATAAGGAATTGCTGACAATTTAGCCCTAAATAGAGTGCGTACTACAGTCTCTAAGGATCTATATTCTCTGAAGACATTGTAGAAAAATAGAAGGTCAAAAGGTAAGAAGTAGGGCTACAAATACCATCTTGTCTTGGCACCCATCTATCAAAATCATAAACTTACAGCTACTTAAGTTGCCTGCACTGGGTCTGCATAAGAATGGACTTGCCAACAGTCAGACATTGAGGAGAGGAAAGACTCATGGGGTCCTACCCATCACTAGTGAACTATTGGTTGCTGATAAACTTTGGGGTTTATCATAAAAACCAAGAAGGGCTCTTGCTTTCAGTTTTGTACCAGTTGTGACTCCTCCAGGCCCCAAAGTCATGGTCACACAGAAGGCCATGGTTAAACTCGATGGATCACAAAATAAAGCAGAAAGGCATGAGTCTGGGAAAGGATTTATAAGTAGGAGAAGAAGTTGATAGGTTTGAGAGGGATATAGGGAAGAAGGGGGAATGTGAATAATGAAAGTGTATTATACATTTGTGTGAGCTTATTTAATTAATAATTAAATGTAATTATTTTAAATTTAATTAATAAAAATAGAATTTAGGTAGCATGTATCCAACATTTAGTTTCTTTTTCTCAGTACTATATTTATAATATTCATTTATTTTCTTGAGTATAGCTATAGATATATACAATTTTTAGAATGCAGTTTTATATATGTGACTATAACATAATGTGTTTAGGCATTCTAGTGATAAATGTTTGTGCAATTTTTAGATTGGTGCTATTATTGTAAATGGTACCAATACTATTTTCTAGCTCTTTTTCCTCAGTTAAATATACAGTTCTGTGGGGTACATTTCTAAGGGTGAAATTATTGCACCAAAAGATAAACACATATTCAATTTTCAATTAGTTTTTAATTTCAAGCATTTTAATTAAAATATAATTATATTACTCCCCCCTTTCTTTTCCTTCTCTTCTTCCTAAGCCTTCATCTTCCAACTCTGTGTCCCCCTCACCAGCCTCTTATTTGTTATTATTGTTATACATGTATTTAAGTCATATATATATACATGTATGTGTATGTATAGGTACACACACACGAAGATGTATATACAATTGTATAAGCACAACCTGCTGAGTCTGTTTTTGCTACTTGTGTATATAGGGTTTTAGGGCTGGACACTTTGTGCTGGATAACTGCTGAAACAAGGTCTAGGAATGGAGTTGTGTGAGGAGAATTTTTAAGTGCTTGTGAAAATTCTCAAAGAAAACCAGACAAGAGTCTTACGACCTGTTTTTTCAGAACAAGGAATTGTTCTTGGGATGTTTTGTATGCTTCCCAGGTGTAGTAGGTAGGAGTAAGTTTACTTCTCATTTCACAGTATTGTCAATTAAATGTTTAAACTGTACTTTATATGCCTCTATAGAAAAACATGTTTTAGTTATGTGGCGTTTGTTTTCGTGACTGTATATAGCTCACTTAACTATCACACAAGACTGCAGTCTAACTCATTCACTGGCTCCATTCTCCCAGGTCCCTCTGCCTTAGAGTGGTGAGGGATACCCAACTGAAGGACTCATCTGGGGGAGGGAGATGCCAGTTTGCCCTCTCCAGCAATTGAATAGACTGTAGTTCTATGTCTAGGGGTAAGATCCCCAAGATTTCTCCCCTGCCACCATAGCATTGTTTAGATAGGCATTGCTATAAGAGTTTGTTCAGAATACTCCCTGGTATTCTGTCTTTTACAGTCTTTCCATCTCATCTTCTGTGATGTTTCCTGAGCCACAAATACAGGAGCTGTGATGTCTCTACTGGGTCTGTGTTCTTCATGTTCCATTGATCTCTAAATTGTGTCTAGTTGTGTTTCTTTTTTCCATTTTCTGTATACAGAAACTTCTTTGGTGTGGGATAATAGCAACCCTTATCTGAGGGTATGAGGATAAGATTTAGGATATTGTTAGGAATTGTGCTGGTTTACCAAAGTGCCAGTAGTAGATTCTTCTAAGATCTATGACCTCAATAGACCCAGGAAGTTGAGTAGGTTTCTAGTACCAGGTATAATTTCCCTCCTGTTGGGTAGGCTTTAAATTCAATTAGATAGCTGTTGGTTATCATCAACATGTGTGTGCCCCCTATTAGATCAGCCATTCTCAACCTGTAAGTTGTGACCCCTTTGGGGATCAAAGGACCTTTTCACAGGGGTTGTCTAAGACCATTAAAAATATTAGCTATTTAGTTATGATTTTCAAGAGTAACAAATTATAGTTATGAAGTAGCTACAAAACAAAACAATTTTATGGTTGGAAGTCACTTCAATATGAGGAACTGTATTGATGGGTCACGGCATTAGAGAGGTTGACAAACACTGTTTTAGACCTTTACTGATATCTTGGCATGCTTGTTGAAACCATTGATGTGGTTCACACGTGTTATAGCATGGTAGCGTTATTAACTGTTTTCCTCCCTTGATAGCATTCGTAGTATTTTCTGATACTGTGAAAGCTATTAGATTGTAGGAAGGAGGATTTCATGTTAGATCCAGCCGGAATAATCTGAGCCCCATATCCTAAGTGTGTGCTATCTTCAGAAACATGGGCTTACCTTCAACCTGTGAGAGGCAGCCAAATAGAAATTGCCAAGCATAATTTTTAATTTTTTTTCAATTACCACCTGTCAGTCCTGTGTGGGAATTTTACATGGTGGTTCATATTGTTGACAGTAGTTATTATTTTAAAAATTATTTTGGGTACTTTGGATGTGTGCAAAGTTATATCTTACTATGCTCTTAGTTTTCATTTCCTTAATGATTAGAGAAGTCAAACATTTTTTCATGGGTTCACAGGCCCCTTGGATGCTACCTTTTGTTAAGTAATTATTCAAATTTTGAGCTCAGGGCCACCAATGAATCCTAAAAAGCAGGGGTTCTCTGCTCTTGATTGAAAAATCAAGGCAAATAGCTTAGCTATATGATAGTAATGAAAAAGAAGGTCAACACTTAATTTTGAATATTTACAGAAACCAATATAAATTGCTATGTACCAAATGGTCCTTGGCACTCTAGCATGGCTTTGGTAAATTACCTAACTGACAAAAGGTTTATCATAAATTGAACAACAACAACAACAGCAAAAAGGTGAGATTTGAAAAAGCCAGCCTCATAACTGGCCAACAGGACAAGATGGCTAAAACGTACTCTACTGATAGTAAGTACCCTTTGAGTTACTTTTGTTATTTTTACTGTTTGTCGTAATACTGAAAATACTCTTCCAAAACAACAACTATGACATAGGTGATGTGGAGATATTGAAACAGACCAAACTGAGGCCTGTAGTTTATTAAGGTTAAAAATAGCATTGAGATTTGAAAAGACATTATCTGATATTATGCACCTTTCTGTTCTGAACCTGTAGGTGGCTCTTGTGCTTTTTGTATGAACTATGTTAGCACAGGTATAGAACAGACTGCTTAGAATTTGGAAAGCACCCATCAAAGTTGGGTTTTGTCTTCACTGCTATTGAAGTTTGTTATACTCTTGGGTCCTTTATTGTTAGGGCTTGATATTAGGTTAGTTTTAAACTTAGTTTCTAGGTGGCCTGTTCCAGAAAAGCAAGTGTCTATTATGTGAGACAATTCTGAATCCTTCTGGTCTCCCCACTCAGCCCTGATATGCGTTTCCAGCAGGACTGGCATTTGTCTCCTCACCCTTGTCTTTGTAGGGCAGTGGCCAGTTCTAATAGGACCAAGAGAAGGACTTACTGAAGCTTACTATAGATACTGAGCGTTCTCTTATAGTGCCTTAAGTTTGTATAAACTCCGTAAGGTTAAAATTCACTTGGAGAAAGTCCAGGCTGAGTAACATAAAGTGATTTCCAATTTGAATTCCTGGTAATATACTTGCCATGGCTGTGAAATATTGGATAAAGCACTTAGTTGTTTTTTTTTTTTTTTTTTTTTTTTTTTTTTTTTTTTTGGAGTGTTGCTTTCCTCAGCAGTTGAGTTGAATAAAGAATTGTCCATTTGATGAAGACAGCTTATGGCAAAGACTCAGCAGGATCTGTCTATAGCATCCAGAAAAGCATGCTCTTTGGGAAATTATACTTATTATCTAGTACCTTCATGTTTGAGTTACTCAGCTAATCTCTGCCTTTGCTTGTGCAGATTTATTTCAACTTTACACGTTCAAATCTTCTTTCTGTTTCATATTTTCATGAAGATGTTGAAGCTTAAATATATTGTGACATGATTCTGCCTTTGGTTTACTCTCTTTCACAAATATCCCATTGGAAAGTGATACTAATTATTGACACGGCCCATCATATTCTGCACATGGTAGGATCCCAAGAGAGGATATTCTACTGTCTTGCTTAACCACATCCTGAATCGTTTTTAAGCAGTATAGCAGCCATTACTAGTGAGAAATGGAAAGATGGAGACCAAATAAAAATGTTTACCTTAAACACTATTTATGATCTTTACGGATTAAACACTTTGCACTGTTTTCAAGGGTTTTCTGATGTTACAAATTGTGTCCCCTATGAAATCTGTCACATACGTGAATTCCGTGAATGTATTTATTCATTTTTAAAATTCATACTCTTAACCTGGAATGGCAGTGGAATGGCAGTGGATTTGTAGTAAGCATTAAAAAGTAATTGTCAGCTTTAGACATAAAAAAAAGATTGCTGAAGGTATTCCTGTTAGCAGACTAACAAAATTGCTGATTCTTGTAAGAAGAATAGTTCCTCTCTTGCAGCACTCACTGGAAACCACATTCAAAATGTCAAAAAGATTCTTGTTTATTGTTAAAGATTCCAGAAACTGGATCTAAGCAAGAGAGAATGACTGTCCAAGCGTTCTACTTTCACTATACCCTCTTACCCCTCCTCTTTTCCTTTCTTTTAAACACAAACCTCTAAACATGGGGAAATGTGTTTTCAACTAGCAAAATAGTAGAAAAAATTTGTAATATGTATTTTTAGATGTTTTGGTCATAGAAACCTTAACGAGATGGAAACATCATTTTCCTGGGATCAATGTTTTTCACGACTTTTTCTTTTTCCATCTTGTATGAGTAAAACTGGAAGTTTTCTATTTTAAGTTGGACTAAGCAGTCATTTTGAGCTAATGCCAAAAAAACAATGCTCACCTAATGGCTACACAAAAGGGAGTTAAACAAGTCTGGAGTCTGGTCCTGCCTGAAGCCTTGGCTGAGCTGGGTTCTGTGACAGCCCTGTGCGGGCCTGGACCTCCCGCTTTCTGCAGAAGTAAGCTAGTCAGCCAACACTGAAGGGAAGAATGAAGTGACAGCCCAGAGAGGGGGAAATGGTTAACACCTAAACTCTACTGCAAACCATGTGCTCATGCAACTCAGGGTCAAGATACTTTCACAGAACCTGGGAGAAATCAAGGTGGCCCCCCCAGTGACAGCAGTGATGGATATGGTCTGCATGTGATGGCCCCCTAGTTTGTCCCTATAGTGTCTGACCAGAGTATACCCCAGTTGTGTAGCTAGAAGACTTTGTGGAGAGCAAACTGTTTGCATTGTGGCCTCAAGGAAGTATTTCCTTGAACTGAGACTGAGCCATGCAATTCATTAATAATGATTGAAATGCTAATATTTGTGATTCACTTATAAAGTGAAACATCTAGGGAATTTTAGATTATTATTTATTTTACAATTCTTGGAGTTCACACTAGAGCGAGGTTTGTTCAATCCTTATTGCACCCCTCTTAGATAAAAGATTTTAAGGAAAGGTACAAGGAAAGGTACATGCCCACCATGTATTCTTTCATCATCCAACAAAAATTTTAGGTGGTTACTCCATGTTACCAAAAGACAGTATTGTTCAGAAAGCAAGCCTTTACATTCCACATATTGTATCAGTTCAGTGCAACTGTAGTTGGATTAAAGATGATGGAAAAAATCTTTTAGTTAGTTGTGCGTATTAAATGTAACATTGAAAATTTATTTGAAATTATTTTAAAGTTTCTCAGAGACTTCTATGGTTATGTAAAATTACTTTAAATGTATTTTAAATTACTCAGACTTCTAAGGTTACTTATAAAGCAACTGCTGTTAGAAGAGAGTAGACTGACCAGATTCCTAGCCTGGGAGAGGAACTGACTGGTTTACAGCATTGCAGAAACAAAGGGAATGAAAAAAGAATGTTCAACTAGGCTTCTTGTGCCTATTTTAGAGACCTACCCCTGCCCCCAATTCCCGTGGGATATCATGAAGCTATGTACTAGAGATAGCCAAGACATTTAAGAGGGAGTGATAGTTACACTTTAAAATCAGTTCCAAAATGAGATAGCACCACAGTGCAAATCTATTCATTCAAATGACAGCACTCTCGTGGATGTAAGAATATTTTTATCTATTTTACTTTTGCTTGCGATTGTGCTTCAGTACATCTGACCCTTCACAAGAACGTCAGAAATAGCAGCTTGTGTTCTTAATAGAAGAATGTGTTTTATTATGAACCACTCATCCCCTTGGAATTTCAGCCATGTTTATTCCATAGATCTTTAATCTTTTGATATGTAGCATATTGGAGGACTAATAAAAGTAGAGCCATCTAGTGGTGAGCGATCTGACTTAGTCACATGATTTGAAGACGAGCGCTATGGTCAAGGGGTTGAACTCATTCTTTAGGGACATGATCATCACAAGAAAGAGCTACTTCATAAAGTGTTTGGAACATTCACTGTGAATAACGAAGCGAAAGCAACAGAAACAAATTCTATGGTTGTTATACAAAGGCTCTTATAGACTGCCAGGAACGCCTTGCTTAGTATTGCTTATTTTGGAAATATTCATTTCAGTTAAAGGTTATGTACTTAATCACTGTTGTGTTCGAATATTTTTCCTCTTGATGTAATAAGCCATTAGTCTTAATGAAGTTTATTCTTAATTTAAGCAGACAGAAACTTCAAAGAAAAGAGGGTGGGGTTGCAAGTGAGTAAGACGTGATGGCCAAGCTGATATAAAAACCAGCAAAACAGGGCAGGGAAATATCAACATATGTTATGCAATCAGTCATTGTAATGCACCCATAAGAGTGAGTCCATCTTGAATATACCCAAAAATAGATGAAATAAATATGAAATGTTGTAAAATCCTAAATGTAAGTTGTATCCGAAAGGAAAGCCAATGTTAAGATGTCTAGTGATTGAAGATTTGTGCAAATCACAATCCGGCACAAAGTATTTTGTGTTGTGGGATATTTTTCAGTCCTAAAATTTAGGCATCTGGAATTATTTTTTAAAGGACCATACTATTAAATCTTTGGAAATAGAAAATTCTCCTTTTAATGGGAAATCTGTATTTGATTGTAAAGATGGAACATTATGTCCTTGGCCTGGCTGTTTTTGAATTGTAGGCTTAACATATAGTAGATGCTAGGTTTCCTGTAAATTTATTTCAGGCGTGAAAGCCTGGAGGGATAAATGCATACACGGACATAGAAGGGCATAATAATGTTATATCTACTATCATAATGACTTCCATATAAGCGAACCCATCAGACTCCTTGTTCTTTGGTTGGATACAGTGAACACAACACAAGACAATGATGGCTGTAATTAGCCACTGGCAGAGCAAGCTGCATAAAGAGATGCAAAATAGCTCAGTGGCAAGCTTATGTTTCAAAACAGCCTAGCCTGCCATAGTATTTTGCCGTTTCAAGAAAAGAAAATGATGTAGCACTCAGAACAATTGCATGTGTAATCCACGTAGCAACTTAAAAATAATACATCTCCGATTATTTTTTAAACAGGGAACTCTATTCTTTTAATTTTAGAAACTTACTTGAGAGAGTAATAAGGGATGCTTAGTGGCAGTCAGTCTTTAATAATGATGGATAAAGACACAACAGAAGAGCCAGTACCAAAAACATGAGAATGGAGAATAAGATGGTTCTGTCTCTGGTCAACGAGTGTGTGAATTCTTCTAACTGTTCCCAAAGGCAGTGTCTTTCTTAATAGATTGCATCATAGTTCTGATGGAGATGCAGGATTGGAATAGGGAGAGACATTTTTGAGAATTAACATAGGCATATTTTTGTTTTGTTTTCTGTTAGAAATTTTTAGTCTTGCTTCATTGAGTGAGTCTTAAATTCAATTAGAGAGATGTTGGTTACCACCATGATATGAGTGCTAGTATTGTGCTCTCAGGGTTACTGTGCCATGCTGCTCACTGTGGTAGTTCATAGGCATCATAGCTGGGTAAGATTGCTGGTTGCTTCTCTCCTCCACAAGCTTGCTTGGCACCTCAGAAGGTATCATGAAAGCTGGTTCTCAGGGAGGAGGTTTTCGGGTGTGATCTAATTTGGATCCTCTGGATTCGGTGCCTGAAGTTCACGGCTTTTCAGTAATAAGGACTTCTCCTCAGCCTCTGAGAGGCTACCAAGAGCAGCAGCAATAGCCTATAATGTTTTGGGAGTCTCTTGGACTCCCTGTACCAACAACTCATACTGGGTCTTCTTACATCTGCTATTGGGGGTTTTTGTTAGATTATCTATGGCTCTTGGAGAGAAGCATTGACAACCCAGATAGGAAAATTTCATTTAAAGTGTAAATGTGTATGGAGACCCATATACCATAGACTTACATTTATCATATGTAAATTTAGGTTACTATATAATATGATTGTTCATGACTTTTTCAGACATCCTTATGGTTATTTTGCCTGTCTTCTTCTCTCTCTGTGTGTATTGACCTCTCTCCTTTTTCCTCTCTCCAATTTTCCAATTTACTCTTTCAAATTACTTTCACTCTGCTAGTCTTCTATTGTTCCACCCTCTGCAATTATCTCTTTTTACTTTCCTGACATCTGCAATTCCTTGAGGTTATATACTCACATCTGAAGTTGTGGAGTTAGGAACCATAGATGAGATGGGAATGCCATTCTGGGTTTGAGTTACCTCTCTAAATATGACCTTTTCCAATTCCATCTACTTGCCTGCAAATTTCATAATATTATTTTTCTTAATAACCAAATAGTATTTTGCCAATTGAAGGTATTAAATTCTTTTACTTTACCAGCTCTTCTGGATAGAACAGCTACAAAAATGACTGAGCAAGTGCCTATGGAGTAGTATGCTGGGTCCTTTGGTCATATGCCAAGAAGTAGTATAGTTGAGTGATATGGTGAGTTTATTGATAGCTTTTTGAGGTTGTTCCATGTTGATATGCATAATGGCTAGACAAGTTTTCAACTCACAATAAGGGCTCTCTCTCCCCAATATCTTCTACAGTGTTGTTTGTTTTTTTTTTTTTTTTTTTTTTTTGGTCTTTTGTTGATCTTTTCCGTTCTGACAGAATTGTTAAAATTGTTTTAATTTTCATTTTGAAATATTTTATTAGCCATTCTTTCATTTGTTCCTCCCTTCCCTCCCTCTCCTTCTTGTCTTCTTCCTTTTTCTTCTTGTCCTCCTTGTCCTTCTCCTTTTCTCCTTCACCCTCTTTTTTCTCTTTGTCTTTATTTTATTTCTCTTCTTTGTTCAGTTCTACAGTCTGTTTCTGTTTTGTTTTTTTGAAAGTTTGTTTTCTGACTGTTCTTTTAGTTCTTTATGTGCTCTTTATATGTTCTAGATATTAATCCTCTGTCATATGTACAGCAGACAAGATTCTCTCTATTCTGTGGGTTTCCTCCTCACCTAGTCAAACAACCAATCATCATTTCTTCAGCTGGATAGCAAATTTTTAGTTTTATTAGATCTCACTTGCTAAGTGCTGGTCTTAATTCTTGGGCAAATGAGGTCCTAATCAGAAAGAACTTTCCTAGACCCATATCTTGAGTATATTTTATGTTTTTCTCTAGCAGTTTTAGTGTTTCAGGTTTACATTGAGGTCTTTTGTCCATTTCAAGTTAATTATTTGTACAAGGTGATAGATATCATCCTAACATCATTCTTCTGTGACTGGATAACTAGCTTTCCAAGCACCATTTGTTAAAAGTGCCTTCATTTTTCAAGTGTATGTTTCAACATTCTTGAGAAATATTAAATGACTATAATTATGACAGTCATGTTTGAGTCTTCTATTTTGTTCTATTGGTCCACATGTCTGTTTTTTTGTCCCAGTACTATCCTGTTTGTATTACAATGTCTTTATAATATAACTTATGCTGTTTGTATTACAGTGGCTTTGTAATATAACTTGAAATCTGACACGATAATCCTTTGAGCATTTTTCTTTTTGCTTAGGATTGCTTTGGTTATTTGGGGGTCTTTGTGGTTTTATATAAATTTTAGGATAGAGTGGTCTATTTCTATAAAAACAATGTATGAATTTTGATTGGTATTATATCAAATGTGTAAATGGCTTCTGGTAGAATGGTCATTTTTCACAATTTATTTCTACCGATCCATGAGCATGGTATGTCTTTCCATTTTCTAGAGTCTTTATCTCTTTATTCATAGACTTAAAGTTTTCACAGTAGAGGCCTTTTGCTTCTTTGGCTAGGTTTATTCCTAGATATTTTATTATTTTTTGAGGCTATTTTAGATGGTAGTATGTCCTTGATCTCTTTCCTAGTGTGTTTGTTGCATGTGTATGGAAAGGCTATTTTGATTTTGTATCCTGAAACATTGACTATATTGTTGATCATGAAAACATTTAGAAATGTTTTCCAGTGGAATTTTTGGGAACTTTCATGTATAACATAATATCACATCTTCTTCAAATAGGAATGGTTTAACCTCTTTTCCAATTTGTATACCTTTAATTTCCCCTTTTTGTCTCATGACTCCAGCTAGTGCCTTGAGTACATATTGAAAAGGAGAACATTCAGGATATTCGGGAGTCCTGTTTTGTTTCTGATTTCAAAGGGATTGCTTCTAGTATTTTTCCATTGAGAAAGATGTTGGTTGTGAGTTTTTCATATATTATGTTTATTATGTTAAAATATACTCACTCAAGTACTACTTTTGGTAGGTGATTTGTCATAAAGGCACATTGGATTTGTCAAAGGTCTTTTCTGAATCTATTGAGATGACCATAAGACTTAGGTCTTTAGAGTCCATTTATGTGATTTATGGCATGCATTGACTTCTACATGTTGAACTAGCCTTGCATCTCTGAAATGAAGCCAACTTGGTCATGATGGATTATCTTTTTCATGTAAGTCTGTATTTGATCTGAAAATATTTTCTTTAGAAAATTTGAATTTATGTTCATTATGGATACTGGCCTGTGATGTTCCTTTTTTTGTTATGTCTTTACCTAGTTTGGGTATTAGAATAGTATTGGCTTTATAGAAGGACTTTGTGACTGGTTCTTTTCTTTTCTATTTTTTTCAACATAATATTTTTATTGATTCATTGGGAGTTTCACATTATGCACCTCTATTTTATTATCTCTATCTACTGTTTTTGTCTTTTTGTGTGTTTTTTTTTTGTTTCTAAGTTTTTGGATTGCATCATTAAGTTATTTATTTGTTCTCTTCCTGATGTTTTAGTGTAGGCACTTAGAGCTTTAAATTTTCCTCACAGGGCATCTTCTAATGTATCTCAGAGTTTTTTTCAGTGTTACCTTTTCATTTTCATTTATTTCCAGGATGTTTTTTTTTTATTAATTCTTTGACTAATTCATTGTTAAGTAATGAGTTGTTTCACATCCATGAGTTTGTGTAGTTACTAGAGACTGGCAATTTTATATTGAATTGTGTTAACATCAGATAGGACAAACTTTTTAAAATCTTTCTGAATTTGTTTTAATTTTCTTTGTGTCTCAGAATGTCATCTATTTCTGAGAAGCTTCTGTGGAATGTTGACCTGACTGTATATATTTTGGTGTTTGGATGGAATATTCTATAGCTATTTAATCCATTTGCTGTATGATATCACTTAGTTCTGATAGCTCTCTCTTTATTTTTTGTACAGATGATCTGTCTTCTAAAGAAAATGAAGCATTGGAATGTTCAGGTATTAATGTTCTGATGTTAATCTTTGTCTTTAATTCTTGTAGTAGACTTTTTGCAAAATTGGATTTACCAGAGTTTAGAAAATTTATGTTTAGGATAATAATGCTGTCTTGGTTGACTGTTACCTTGATTAAGATGAAGTATCCTTTATCTCTTCTGATTAGGTTTGCTTAAACACTGTTTGGTCAGATATTTGAATGTTGATGCTTGTTTTTTTACCAATCACATTTTATTTTTTTTTATGTGAAAATCTTTATCGGATATTTCATTTACATTTCAGATGCCATCCCCTTTCCCCATTTCCCCTCCCTAGAAAAACCCCTATCCCACCCCCAATTCTCTTTTTTGCTTTTATACTATTTTTTAAATGTTAATCAAAGGCTTTGTAAGTTTGGTAATGCTCAATATAAATCAGAAGTATACCCAACTTAGATATATCAACTATATTTGACTGGCAGGGACACACAAACATCCACCTTTATGTCTCCTTCCTTGTCACCTATCTCTTCTTCTCCTTTTCCTCCTCTCCTTACTCCTTATCTTCCTCTTCTTAGTCCTCCCACCTTACTCCTCCTACATATCACTGTTCCTGTTAAAATAAAACTTTTCTCTTAGAATACAATTAGAGCATAACTATACCAATTTGTGTCAGTAAGGTGCAAGATAGATGTAATACCCAGTCCATCATTTTGTTGACCAAACAAAACCACTGTCGTCCCTCCTAACTAAAAGACTTAATTCTGAACCTGGCTTTTTTTTCTTGGCTTTAGAATGAATGTCATCTGAAAACCATCCTCTCAAATCTTTTCTCTCAAAGTAAATAGCCGTGATTGGCTATGAGACTATAAGTCTTCAACCCCCTCAAAAATCCAGAATGACCGAATTAACTGAAATTATGTGAAGCACCAAGCATAGCTTCTAAAACTTAGCCAGATTATAGAGACCACTAAGCACCTGGACAGTCCCTATGCTACAGAACGTTGGAGCATCTGATCTTCAGCCTTCTGGCCCAGGATCATCTGACAGACCTTAGTGATGCAGAATTATTAAGGACTGATTACTCTGTCCTGGCAGATATAATCAGTCGACTATTCTGCAAGCGTGTCCTTTTCTGGACAGTAATTTGTCTGTAGATGAAAAGAGGCAATTCTTGCCTAGTGGCTGTCTCACCAAAACTAGAGTAACTCCAAAGATGCTCAATTTCTTTTTAGAATGCAAGACAGGAAGCTGTCAGGAGCAGACAGGTCTCTAATCAAAATGGACATTAATACAGAAATGTTTGTACCGTCAATTCTGTGGATGTCTGATGTTTTGAAAACCAACTATCCATGTAAGGAAATCTGGACTATTGTTTGTTAACTCCTCTTGACTAAATAAAATATAGAAAACACCCTAACAGTAAACTCAGAGCCATAAATTTGCTATAGGCCCTTAACTCACAGGCTAACCATCTCAAATCAGTTTAAAAAGTTAAAGAATGACTGGGTCTAAGACGCGTATTCCTAAATGTGTTATATAGGCACAATGCCTATGAGAGTAACAATATTCATCTTACTTTATATAAATAAGAAGCTCATACCAATGAAAACCTTAAATTTGAAATTAAAGTAAATTTTGTACCATTTAAGAAATTATAACTTCATCTTAATAACAATTATGCTTATTTCTATCAATAGGTTATGACTATGCAATAAATCCTAGCAAATCCTCCCTGTTTCAACAAAACAACTACTTTTCCCTAGAGAGAGATCCCTATATTAGCCATCTCAGTCCCCAAGTCCAGGTAATAGGGGCACTAACTCTTCATTAACTTCTTCAAGCTGATTATGGGTGTTGAGATATTAGAAGAGGGGCAGGAGAAAGAATAAATTGATAATCCTCTGACATCTGTGTCTTCACTGCATTCAGGTGAAATTCCAGGACATCAGAGGTTCGAGCAGGTCTGCTCTACTCACTTGATGAGTAGATACACCGAGGCTGTGTATTCTATAATATACAATTCTCAAAACAAATTTTAGTATCAAGATAATTTTTTGTTTGAATTCTGGAATCTAGTCTTCTGGCAGCCTGCTTCTGTCATGTCTAATCCATATAATTCTGGGAGTTTCTATGAGGGTGCACTCCCACCATCCTTCCATTTTCACCTCCCTGTTCTCAAATTCCCCAACACTAGGGAATCCAAACTTTCAGGTACCAAGGCCCTCTACTTCCACTGATGCCTAACCCTTTACCCCATCTCCCCTCCTCCAATTACTATGAGGGTATATTCCCACTATCCTCTCATTCCCACCTCCCTGCTCTTGCAATTCCCCAACACTAGGGAATCCAAACTTTTAGGTATCAAGGCTGTCCACTTCCACTGATGCCTGGCAAGGCCACCCTCAACTTCCTATATAGGTGGAGCCATGAGTCCCTCCATTTGTGTTCTCAGGCTGGAGATTTTAGAATGGCTACTCCAGCTTGTTTCTTAGGGCCATTTGCTTGAAAAATTGTTTTCCAACCTTTTACTCTAAGGTAAAGTCTGTCTTTGTCACTGAGGTGGGTTTCCAGTATACAGCAATGCTGGACCCTGTTTATGTAGTCAGTCCATTAGCCTATGTGTTTTAATTGGGGGATTGAGTTCATTGATGTTAAGAGATGTTAAGGAACAGTGATTGTTGCTTCTTGTTATTTTTGTTATTAGAGTTGAAATTATCTTTGTGTGGCTATCTTCTTTTGGATTTGTTGGAAGAAGATTACTTTCTTGTTCTTTCTAGGGTATATTCCTTGTATTGAAGCCTTCCTGCTATTATCCTTTGTAATACTGGGTTTTTGGAAAGATATTGTGTAAATTTGGTTTTGTCGTGGAATATCTTGGTTTCTCCATCTATAGTAATTGAGAGTTTTGCTGGGTATAGTAGCCTGGGCTGGCATTTGTGTTCTCATAGGGTCTGTATGACATCTGTCCAGCATCTTCTAGCTTTTATAGTATCTAGTGAGAAGTCTGGTGCAATTCTGATAGGTCTGCCTTTATATGTTACTTGGCCTTTTTCTCTTACTGCATTTTATATTCTTTCTTTGTTTTATGCACTTTGTGTTTTGATTATTATGTGACGGGAGGTATTTCTTTTCTGGTCTAGTCTATTTGGTGTTCTATAGGCTTCTTGTATGTTTATGGGCATCTTGTTCTTTAGATTAGGGAAGTTTTCTTCTATAATTTTGTTGAAGATATTTATTGGCCCTTTAATTTGGGAATCTTCACTCTCATCTATACCTATTATCCTTAGGTTTGTTCTCCTCTATGTGTCCTGGATTTCCTGGATATTCTGTGTTAAGAACTTTTTGCATTTTGTGTTTTCTTTGACAGTTGTGTCAATATTTTCTATGGTACCTTCTGCACCTGAGATTCTCACTTCTATCTCTTGTATTCTGTTTATGATGCTTGTGTCTATGACTCCTGATTTCTTTCCTAAATTTTCTATCTCTAGGGTAGTCTCCCTTTGTGATTTCTTTATTGTTTCTACTTCCATTTTAATGTCCTGGATGGTTTTATTCAATTCCTTTGGTTGTGTTCTCTTGTAATTCTTTAAGAGATTTTTGTGTTTCCACTTTAAGGGCTTCTACCTGTCTACCTGTATTCTCCTCAAATTCTTTGAGCGTGTTATTTATGTCCTTCTTAAAGTCCTCTATCATCATTATTAGAAGTGATTTTAAATCTAAATCTTGCTTTCCTAGTACTATGGGGAATTCAGGACTTTCTTGTGTGGCAGAACTAAGTTCTAATGTTGCAAAGTACATTGAGTTGCTGATGCTTATGTTTTTGCGCATGCCTTTTGCCATCTGGATCTCCTTAGTGCTACCTGCCCTGTCTCTGACTGGAGCCTGTCTTTCCTATTGTCTTGGGTTTATCAGAACTGTGTGGGGTGGGTGTTACTACTGGGGTAAAAGCTGGGACCCAAAATCTCAGTACTCCAGGGTAGGAGTGACTTCCTGGGTCCTTGTGGGTCCCAGTTACTCCCTGTTTGGGGCAGGCGTTGTCTGCTTACTTAAGATAATGCCAGGGCTAGAGTACCTGTGAGCCCCGCTTCCTCTTCATTCTTAGGGATTGGGGGCAGAGCTGCCACCCAGGATCTGCTCAGTGCTCAGGCCCAGACTAGAAGTATCCAATCACATTTTATTTGACTCATTTTTATTGTTTCATTCTAAGGTGGTACCTATCTTTTTTTTTTTTTTTTTGGTTTTTTTTTTGAGACAGGGTTTCTCTGTGTAGCCCTGGGCTGTCCTGGAACTCACTCTGTAGACCAGGCTGGCCTCAAACTCAGAAATCTGCCTGCCTCTGCCTCCCAAATGCTGGGATTAAAGGCGTGAGCCACCACTGCCCGGCCTGTGGTACCTATCTTTAAAGATAAGCTTCTTGTATACAATAGATAGATGGGTTTTATTTCCTGATCTGCTTAGATAATTTGTGCTGTTACAATATATAAAACTATTGAAAGCTGTGTGCTGATGTATTTTTTGATGTATTTTTGTATGCTGTATTTTTTTGTTGTTGATTGTGTGTTCTCAGTGGTACTTTGTGTTCTAGTAATTGCAGCTTCATTTGCTTCCCCTGTCTTTTGGTTATGCTATTCCTCTCTTCAGTATGAAGTATTGCTTTCTGTATTTTGTTTATGCTTGGTTTGTTAAACATAATTTTTTAAGGCTGTTTGTGTTACAGAAAGGAGTCTTTAAGTTGTAGCAGACAATTTTGCAAGGTATAGTAGTCTAGGTTGGTAGCCATGCTCTTTAGAATTTTGAATGCATTGCTAAAGACTCTCTGGCTTTCAAAGTTTCCACTAAGAAACCAACTGTATTTATTTTTTATGGAATTTCCTTTATATGTGACTTTAATTTTTTTTCTTATAGTCTTCAACTCTTTTCCTTAAAGTTGTTGCTATGTATATTCAGTATTTGTACTACAGAATGTCCTGGACATCATCTTTTCTGGGCTTGCTTTATTGGGGTTCTGTGTACTTTGTGTCTTAGTTTGTGGAGGTTTTCTTTTATGAGCTTATTGAGGATCTGGTTTACACCATTGATCTAAGATTCTCCTCCCTCCTTTCTTCCTATAATTTAATACTTTGGCATTTTCATCATTTCTCCCATTTCCTACATGTATTTTGCCTATATTAGCTTTTTAAATAATTTTTGCTTTTTTGGTCTAGTTTCTCTACCTTCTCATTAGTCCTGATAGCTTAAATCTGTTTGATTCATTCTCATTACAAGTCTTGCCCTTGAGTTTTCTAGTTGGGTTATTGGGTTTTTTACTCTCATCTTTATTTTAGCTTGTGTCCTCTTCAGTGTTTCCATATCTAGTGAATCCACTTTTAAATACCAGACTTTCTTCATTTAAGTCAGCCTCATGTTCATGTGTTTTTAGGGAGAAGCCCCATTTAAGTTTATTAAATTGTTTCTTTGTATCTTCTTTCATTGCTTGGCAATCTTTGAACAAGTTTATAATTGTTCTTTTAAACCCTGTAGGCATTTAGGGGTTCATGTAGGCAATTCTCAATGGTGAACATTTCAATAGGACTGGTGAGTTTTTGTCTGTGCATGCAGACTTCTTTTGTCGGTTCTGCATCTCATACAGACACAGCAGGCTGAAACACCACATAATGTATGCGCTGTGTTGTATCTGATGGTTGGATATGACTTAGATGGGATGAAATCTGGTAGATACAGATGGCTGAGCTGATGTATAGAACCTGCATTCTGGTCCTAGTTCAGACTTTGGGGCACAAATATGGAGGTTAAGAAGCGCATATGTAAGGTAGGATTAGGTGGACTCAGCTGGCTAGATCCTTGCTCAAAATGTTCAAGATCTCATTGGGCTGAGAGGTTGGATGAGGCACATCTGGGCCTGTAGGTTATAAGTTGCAGGAGCAAAGCTGTTCTGACTACCTCAAGGTGCCAGATGTGGTTCCTGGTATGGGAGTTAATTTTTGAAAGTTGTCATTTTAATCTTAAAAATTTAGATCTCTTTATGGTCAAGAAATATTTGTCTTTCTGATATCAATGTACGTTTTAGAGTCAAATATGGAATCTTAAATAATCTTATCTGATAAAGTGAAAGACAGAGTTAAGTAACATGTCAACAAACATATGGATGGAAAACAGAAGCGTTTGCAAATGGAGGAAAAGTAGAAAAATAGATTTAAAGTTCAGAAATCATTTAAAATTTAGACAGCTTTGTAACTGCTCCGAGCTGTAAAAGACCACTCTTGCCCACATTTGGGGGCCAAACTATAGTGGCCTGCTCTGTTCCGCAGGTCCGGGTTTAGCAAGAGAGAGAGTGGGGGGAAAAAGGGGAAGAGCCGCGAAGAATAGAGACAAGCCAGAGGATCTGTAGTAAAGTCTTCTTTATTGTCTCCACCATACACACACCACTACACTTACTACTATTACACCCCACACACATACATATACACACACATATACACATATACAACAAGGGAATCCTGGGTATTTATAGGCTTTTGCCACTTGCCTTGTAGGCGCGTGGATACCACAAGCCTTGCAGGTGTGAATATGACGTAAGCCTTACAGGCGTGGACAGCACGTGCGCCTTACAGGCATGTATGGCGTAGATAGCATGTGGACAACACGTGCACCGCATGCCTTGTAGGCATGGATACCACGTGCTCCTTGCAGCTGGGGGCACTTAACAGCAAAACAAGCTATATGGGATATCAGAGTGTGCTTCAGCTGTTGTAGGCTGTTGAAAACCAAGTCTCATGTCAGGGTATATGGCTCAAGATGGCTGCAAAGCTGATAGCTGCTTTCTAGCCGCTTTTTGCTTAAAGTCGGCTCCCAACATAGCTTCATCGAAGACTTTTCTTAACCAGATTTCAAATGTTAGTCATATATCTTCTGATAATACCAACTTCAATTTAATAGCTTTGTTGCATGGAACTTTTTCTGAAATTTCAGGTGCTCAAATATCTTGTTCAGCATTTAAAAGAGTCTCATTCAAAAGAATAAGACACAGAATTAGAAAGGAACCTATTGGAGACCATTCTAAATACTTGAATATAATGCCAATTTTGTAATAATTATTCAGAAAATGTAATGTGTGTGAAAACATTTCCTTATATGATGACATTATTTAGACAACGTCATTCTAGAAAATACTTAAAATGCTTTTCATTCTAAAACTTTTATAATTTTCTGTTTTAAGCAACAAATTAAAACCCAGGAACTAACCTGCCAAGGGTGATTTCTCCACTTCAAAGTCAACCAAAGAACAAACTTATTTCCTTTGCCATATAAAGTAATGTATTTAGAGGTTCCAGGGCTCCAGATATCCCCCTCCAAGATGGCATTATTATGGCTACCATAATTACCAGTTTAATTTTTCTGATTTATGAGATACCTTTAATTTTACCACAAATGGAGATGGACCCTAAAAAAAGATGAAAATATATACACAATTGAGTAATTTATGAGATTAGAAAAATGCTAAAATAAGAAACTTCAATAAAGTGGATGAGATGAATTGGGCTGAAGTTGAATTCTAGATTTAAGAATTTAAAGCTACATATTAAAAAGTTTATACTAGAGAAAATAACTACAATAGGTGCCATAGTTGAAATATAGCTCCAATTTAACTCCTCTTAGTGTTAAAAGCAAAATTTAGATAATCTGAGTTTCTTTCCAAACAATTATGATTATTAACACAGTAAATACAATTTTATGCTATTGTCCACATAATTCATTAAAGTGGAATTAAAGTCAACCACTATAGACAATCAACCTAAATATCTGTACCCCCTCCCAAAAAGATAAAGCTTAGAAATCTCTTTTCTTCATGAGCTTCCTGTAAGTTCTATGAATGAGTAAAGTTTATTATTCCCTGCCTTTCTGGTTCTCAAAGTGACTTAACATACAGAATATAAGTTAAAAATTGTCTGACTTGAACACCTCTTTTTTTCAGTACACATTTTAAAGTGAGAATATGAAGCTATAGCACTTATTTGTCTATTTGTGGTATTTACCTTGCTGATAAAGAAATTAAAACAGCACAAGTATGTTCTTTAGTTCTAGAAATCAAAAACTTCACTATGTATGTCTGTGTGTACATACATATATATTCATATTTATTCCTAAATATAATCTTCTCATTCATGCAATATTATATTGCCTTGTTTTATGGACAGATTATTATTAATTTTGATTCTATATTCAATGCTAACTCCCCATTGCCACTTAAAGCATTGTGTATACATGTCTCAGGGTTCTTTGGGGGAGGTGTTGTCATTACTTTGCTAGTGCAATTATTATCAATTTAACTTTCTTTATGAAAGCTATTAATTTTACTAAAGTATCTGAAACAATCCCAATATGGTGACAGTCTTTGTATAATTGAGTCAAGAGTGTCTAATAGTGTAGAAATAATGAACTCGACCTCTTCTAAGAAGAAAATTGGTCTGTTCGGTTCATTAAGTTGTAACTGGCACTGCCTAATATATTGCAGACTTGAATGCCACATCAATTAAAATCCACTTTTCTGCATCAATAGCTATAAAATGTCACCTAAAATCATATAACATTTTGAACAATGGAGGTAAATTTTCCTTTATACCAACAAATTCTGTATTCCAATTTGTGTCAACACTATTTTCCCCTGTGAGTACAGAAAATATGCAATGAAGGTATGAGGTAGGAAAACCATGACTTCTCACATTTGTCAGCCAGTGTACGACTTCAGATCCTAGACCTAGATGCTGCCTCTTCTGCAAAGCTCACATAATCATCTAATAAACCAATGCAAAGGCAGATGCTTGATCCCATTATGGAAGAACAGTAGGATTATAATTATATTTAGTGTCAGAAGGCATGGTATTTTTGCCAAGGAAGGAAAGAACGTGGTGACTGAAGACATGATAGGAACATAAACTAAAACAAAATAAAGAAAATTAGGAAAAGAAAGAGTATTTTTTTTTAAAGTGTGTGAAAAATGTAAAGATGTGGTATGGTGATATTTATCAAAGTAAACAATGGAGCAGAAGAAAAAGTCATAAGAAGAAAAGGATAGTTATACAGAAAATACAGAAATTTAAGAGAGTTTGAAGAAAACCAGATGTAGGGAAATAAAAGTACAAACACCCAACATTGAGCAATGTAAGAGAAAACTCTAGTAAAATGGCGGAGTGAACGTGAGCCAGAAATACAACGAAGGTTAAAATAATGTTTGTTTTGATTAGCCCTAATAACAGAAAAGGGCCTTAAGGCTTTCTTATAGTTTTCCATAAAAAAAAAAAAATTATGGCCAGTTCTACAGTGCCTAGGACAGTCGCTCCTAGAGCTTTCTTCTTTTACATTTGGAATTGGAAGATAACTTTGAGAACTTATTATGAACTATATGTTTTCTTGAGTGAGCAGAGATATTTTCAGATGTATAAAATTTGCAAGCAATGTAGTCTTGGCCCTAAGAAAGGGACAAATACAGGTTGGCATAACATTTGGCTTATCCAACTGATAGAGATGGACTGAAAACAACGAGGCTGCCTGCCGGGAATAGTAGATATGTGTCCTGCCTTCAGGCAGAGAGATTGAATGACATTTTGGGGTCCTTTCTAGTCTTAAAATGACCATTAAGATCATAATCTGGAAATGCTTCATTTCCCAGCTGGTGGACCAACTGGCTATTCTGTGCTTTGAAAAAAGATAGTTTTCAATTATTTGCATTGATCAGAGAACTAGTGGCCTGGAATGTATGAAGCAGCATGTTGGGAAAGTCCAAATAGAATTTCATTTTTTCTTTGAAAGGCCTTTGAAGCTATAGTTAAGTGGTACTTAAAAGAAGCTCTGAACAGAGATGCCTTTTCAGATTAAACAAGTTCTTTGGTATCGTTGACCTTACCTAAGTCTATCTTTATTTATCGGCCAGTATAAAGACTTGAATATCTTTAAGTAACATTTGTTGAAGAGAGATTCATAAAGCAGTGCCAAGCCCAAACATAGTCCTTCCCAACCTTTTTTTCATGTTCGTTTACTTTCCTGTTTCTCATTCCAAGAAATTACCTGACTCCCGGACAGAGCCAGGGTACCTGAAGACAGCGTGCTCACCACAAACATTTAGGCATTCAAGTGTTCACCAAAAGGAATTGGTAAAAACTTGTTTCAATAGGGCTGTTCTTACAGCTTCCACAAAGCAGTAAGAACAGATTTTTCAATAAAAGTCAAAGAAGTAATGTTATCCTTGAAAACTTTAAAGGAAAGAATTTCACAGTGATGGTTACTTCAGATATATTTAAATGCACATACACTTATGTTTCAAAAAACTTACTAATTAAATAAAAATGTTACCAGGAATTGACATAGTATGTTACAGTACACTTGTAGACTATTTATAGACTATTTGGGGCAATAAAATCTTGTGGAGTAATGTTAGCATATTAAAAGTCTTGGTGACCGCTGGTTAAGAGTCCAGTGATAGACGAGTCCTGCAGTAACCTAGTGGTGCAGTTGTTCCATTGATAACTATACTTCTTCATATTTCTCTATTCCTAGGCTACAACTGCCTTGTCTGTGTTCAGAATCTTATGATGACTTTCCATCTAATCCAAAACAAAAGCCAGTGTTCTCCCAATGATAGAAAATTATTATTGACCCTGTCGGTTGTTATTCTCTTTTTTTCACATTATATTCTAGTTGTACCAGGTATTTTACTATTTCTCAAACCTACCAAACATTCCTTTGCTGGATGGATATGTACATGTTCTTTTCTAATAATTTTTTTTGAGGATACATTTAAATGGTCACAATAATATAATTTTCCTATGTAAAAGAATTAGGTGCACCTCATCTAAGATTCCTGTCATTATATTTGAAGTCTCTCTATGACAATTGTTGATTCTCTAAGGGCAGAGTTTTACATGGCTACTCATATATCTTTAATGCCTACAATAATGTGTGTTTATGTATATAGTGAATGTTCTATAAGTAGCGATTGAACAAATGAATTTCAGACCTTTATATATAAACCCAAAGTGAAAATTTACCATTTATTAAATATGTCTGGTCCCACTTACAAGAACCTGTAAGACACATAGGAGACACTGCACATCATTTCCATGTTACAAAGATGCGGGTCACATAGATGAACTTGAAACTCCAAGTCACAATTCTATGGTTCCTAGGTATTGTATCCTCTAACATAATATTTTTGTTAAGGATGTGGGGGGTATAAAAGTTGTATTAAGGAGTCTGAGTAGTCAATATGGATAGCACATATTGGTCTTAGGGTGACCAAAGGTAGTGGTAAGAAATAGAATCTTAGTGGAACAAGGAAGCAAAAGCAATAACCCAAGAAAAAATAGTGTGCACACTTCAGCAGGACAAAGACAGAGCCAAGGCTTACAAGTCTTACTGTGTAGTATAAAGCTGGAAGTAATCAGGTAGCATCAAGGAGTCAGAGGCAAAAAATAGGACTCAAAAAGGTTAAAAACAATGCTGAGATACTGGGACTAACTTTGCTATGCTGATGTGTGACTTGTAGGTGAATCTGAAGCTTTATGATCGTTATGAGAGTCAGACATGCAATTGTTAAGATGTACCTACGGAATATTGTCTCTGTTTAGATTCCATGAGTAATACCTATTCTTATGGAAGCATGTGCTTTTTCATACTGCTCACCCTGACAATGAAGTACCATCCTATCTGTTTCCTAACTTCCAGGGTGATTTTATAATAATTTAAAAACACCTTGTTTCTCCTTTATGGTTATTGCACATATTTGGGCTCTTTTATGATTATGAATATTGCTTCCTAGGCCCCTTTCCCCATACTGTATTAAAATTATATTTTATGACATTGTTGGCCTAACAGAAAATGTGTTAAAATATATGTATATATGAAACTATTTTCTTTCATTTAACAATTTCTTGTTTAATTTTGAAACAAAAATATTCTTATAGGCTCAAAATATCCTGGAATGCAGATACTACATTTGCTGTGACTAATCTATGTTATCCCGGGTGTATCAGCTATTTCATTCCTTTAAAAGCTATAATCACCCATGGTGATCAGCATCTCTCAGGCTATGGATTCTTTTGGCAAGACTGAAGCCTACATATAGGACATGATGGTCTATATTCACAATCTCTGTCCATATAGTGTATCTACAAGTCTCAAGAGAAAGAGAGAGGGAGAGAGAGAGAGAGAGAGAGAGAGAGAGAGAGAGAGAGAGAATGATATAGATTTCTTGACCAAAACATCAAATGTCCATGCTTAGTCCTGAAACTTGTCAGGCTGTGAAACTCTCAGCTCCTATATTTATAGACCCTTTGTGACAGCATCTTAGTTAATAATTTCTCCCAGGATAAGTAAGAAACAGAAGCTAAATGAGACTTTCAACAAATGTATGAAGTAGCAAAATGAAGGTTACTGAAGAAAAATGTCCAATTTTCTAGAATTGCTGAAAAAAAATGTGTACCTGTGCCACAACAATGATGATAATCAGTCATTAGCATCATGCAGCCACCATATCCTAAATTCCCACAGTGGTTCAACCACTAAGTTGTTTAGCTCAGTGTTTTCATTAATTGATCCTAATAGATGACTGCTATTGTTGATCACAATTAATGGATGAAGAAAGGAAATTTATAACAATAAACTTTTGCATAATCATAAGACAAGAGTAGAATATGGATGATTTTGTACAATGACACAGTATATGTTCTGTGACCTCATTTATTTGCCTTTTATTTTCTTCAGATTTCTTTAGAGCTATGGGAAAATTTCATAGAAATTTGATGAATTTTGGTCACAGCTGTGATGACATAGCTGTGTGACATAGGGGAGAAAACTCCCCTGAGAAGTATTATGTGTGTTAGACTTTTGAGAGTGCTGAGGGGACCTGTCAGAATGTGATGATTTAATTTTATTTTTCTTGACTAGTTGTAGATTTGTTGAACAAAAGGAGAAAAAAAAAATCCATTCTTTCGTTGCCTGGCCTTGCTTTGCTCCAAAGTCATCTTGTTTTCCCCCTAAATAAGAGCTTGTTTTAATTTGGGGGAATTATTGTTAGAAATAGTTTCCCTAATATGTGACAGTTTTATTTCATCAGCATCTAATGAGAATGTGCGCTGTATCTGATGCTCTGCTGAATCCCAGAAGGGATGGCTGGACTGGGCTAATGTCACTGTTCTCTGGATTCACTTCATTCAACAGACACAGAACATGACCTTAATGTTGCTCAAGCATTTCTAGCAGTCACTTAAGCAAATGAAAAGAAGCAAATGATTTTTAAAAATTTACTTGTAGAGGAATTTTAATCCAGCAACATGGCTGCTCTGGCATCACATATAACAATACGATCTGACCAGAATACATACATGTCCTTAGTACACACTTTTAATCCCAGACAATGAGGGTAAGGTTAGTTTATAGAAGAAAGCAGCCATGTTTGAAAGTTAGGGGCAAACAAAGTGAAATCATAGAAAGATTTGACAGAATGAGCTGGAGATAGGATACACCCAATTCATAGGAGAACAGACAGGAAGGAGAAGCTACTTAAGAGCAGCAAAGAGTGAATCAGGAGTGGAGGGTAGCTCAGTGAGTACAGTTCAGTTCTTGGAATGCAGAGACATTTTTTCCAAGCAGAAGAATTCAGTGAGAATCTAAGAGAATCCAGTTTGAATTAGTCATCTTGGAGAGGAGTTGTGAATTAGAACAACTGAATTGAACCAGCCAGCCAAAGTTCAGAAAGAACTAGAAAGGGTGAGCTTATTCAGCAATAAGCCTTTGAGACAACAATCACATTGAATAAAATTTACTTTTACATTTATTTAATTAATAATAATTAATTAAATTAATAATTCATATTTAGTGCATATGAATGCAGGCATGCAATTTTCATTAGACAAAGTGAAATCATAAAAATCATATTAGTCTCCCTGGCTTCTGCTGTACTGCATACATAGACTAATGAACCTATAAGTTTCTGAGATTCTCTTGTTATTGTCTCCCATCTTGCCATAGAAAGCCCAGGATTGGAGATGTGCACCACTATATCTGTTTTGTTTGTTTGACTGTTTTGATAAGGATTCTGTAGATCAAAATCCAGTCATCAGGCTTGTGTGCAGCAATAGGCTCAGACATCTCTCCAGCCCTAAGAAAATGAGATTTAGTAATTCATTCCAGGTTAGGATACCATTTTAACATATAACTAGCATAAACTTATTAATGAGGTAATATATGTTTTCTTTGGTTTCTGTACAATGTTTTCAAATACTAGTACACATTTTATGCTTATAGCACATTATATAAGGGATGCCAAGTTCTCACTAAATATAACTTACATTGTCACAAAAATAATTGTTGAGAGAATAGATTCAAAGGCTGAATCTGTTTCGTTCTGACTTTGGAAAAGTTTCTGATTAAATGCCAGTTTAAAAATTAAATTATCTTTTATATCATGTGCTAAAACCTTTAAAAATTACATTTATTTATTTTGCTCCTGTGTACATGTGTGTATGTGTATGTACAGGCTATACATATGTCAGAGGATGCATGTGTGGGTTAAAGAATGATTTGTGGCAATTCACTCTCTCCCTTTTTAATACGGGCTTGAGGATCAAACTTGAGTCATCCAGCTTGACATTTACATTCTCTGTTATCTCACCAGCTCCCTAAATTCAATTTGTAGTAATTAAAATAATAAAATTTTGCTTCCTTAGATGCACTCATTACATTTCAAATGCTCAGTAGTCAGTGGCTAATGAGCCATATTGTACAGCACTCATCTTAAACTTCTACTTGGTTTATGTTTCTTTATCGAATCTCAGTGGAGAAGACATATTCCGTGTCATGATTTGAGTTTTGTGCACAGGGAACATCTTCTGGATTTTGGATGATGATATTCCACCTAATTGGTTCAAGTCATATAGGCACTTTTGTTTTTTTGTGTGTATGCTGTGATAGCAAAAGCTAGTTCAGAAGGAAATTATTTACGCTTTTAAAACATTGTTTGTGTTAACATTATTGAAGTATTCTAGGTTCCTTTCTTTTATTTGCCCTCATTCTTTCTACTTTCTTCATTTAGAAATAAGGAAAACCAATTATAAGGAGCTATAAATCAAAATAAATTTAGAATGTTTCCCCGTTGCTCTCAAAATCTTTTAAATGCCATTGGTAATCTTGAGCCATTAGTAATATAAATATTATCCATTACTAGAAAATGACAGATGTGAAAAAATATTTTTGTAGCTGTTAGTCTTTGGGGTTTTGCCAAATGCTACTTTGGGTTTTCTGGGGGTGATGTTATGAATATATCTGCTCTGTGATTTATGCTTTTGGTGATAAATCTCCCTGGATGATCTTCAAGATGGGAGTCAGGGTTATAGAAGACTTGACACAGGATGCCATATATGATGTAGAATCCAGACACTGGAATTGTGAATGGTCCATGTTACGATGTTTCAGGAGCCATTGTATGCTTTATAACTCCATATGTACAGTGAACACCATTTTCATCCATCTTACATATATAAAGAGCCTAGAGTGAGCTTTGGTGTGATTTTTCTCTACTTTCATTTAATGATAGGACTTACCTTAGTATCTGAAATTAGCTTATCATTTATTGGGAAAATCAATTTTCTATTTGAGCTATCTAGGTAGGACAAAGCACCATGAACTCATTCTATTTTATCAGGGAACTCTCAGGGTAACTGCAAAACTATTTCTACTTTCAAAGGATGCCTAAGACCAAAGATAAATTAGGTCCAGGCCTGGTAACTTAGGGCTTTTTGGTCTGAAATTTTGGCCTTTCTGGTCTGAAACTTCATAAATTGAATTGTAAGGTTTTGAAAAAAAAAAAAACATTGATTTACCTTCTTCCCTTTTTATCTCGGTTGTTTTTAAGAATGTTAACTTTTAGATTGTAAGATCTAGAGGTAGTGGAGAACTCCTGCAAAATAATGTATTCTAGACATGGCAGGGGTCCATTGCACATATCAACTCAAAGCTCCTGCCACCGCATGCGTGAAATCTACATAAGACCAAGCCAGGTCAAATCTCAGAGTGGATAAGAAAGGAGAGCTGATTACAGAGTCCCTCCATTAGCTGAAGATCTACTGGCTCTTGATAGCTGCTAGGGAGTTAGAATATCGGTTTGCTCCAGGTATGCAATACCTGATAAGCTGCCCAAGCCCCAGAGTAGCCCCATGTGCATACAGGCAGCCCTGAGTGGACTTGGTGGGTTTAAAAAGAGCATTTGAGTTTGGGAGAAGAAAGTGATGTCGGTATATGGGAGGAGTTGAAGGAGAGGGAGCTTGGGATGGATTTGATCAAAACACATTATGTTCATGTTTGAAATTCCTAAAAATTAAATATCTTAAACAGACAAACTTAAAAGGGAATGGTAACATCCAGATTGTGTAGTTGGAAGATTTTTTTTTCCCCATTTGAATTATTGGGTACAGTAGCACTGATTCCAGTCCTCATTGTCCTCGAATTATAGATGTCACTGGAATGCCACAACGAAATGTCTGACATTCTTTTCTGGAATCTCTACCTATTTTCAGTGAAAGTCTGGCCAGAATTTTCTAGGTTTCTTGGGTGAAGATATTTGGTGTCTAAAACAAAGCTGGTGTTTCTTGTTCGTTTGTTTTTATTTTTGTTTGTTTGTGTTTTTCATCTTTTTCCCTAAGTGCTTCCTGGATAACTTCCTTGAGAGACTTTGATGACTGAAGGGGTTGGTGCTCTTGTGCTCATCACTGACATCTCTTTTGAGAACTTTTATCTGTTCCAATTGTTTCTTACACTGTGATTTCAATGGAATCCATGTGCTAACTCATTCCTTATGAAAATAGGTGAAAATATGACCCTGCTTTTTGTTTTAATGGAACTGAGCAAATGAAACAAGAAAGCTTGGTCTTGAGAGAGTTTCACTGCCTTTGGAATGTCTTACATTTCAGTATCTAGAAATTCCTAAATCATTTTCTTTCTCTCTCTCTTTTTTTTATTAAATTGTTTTATTTATTTACATTCCAAATGTTGCCCTCTTCTCAGTCTCCCTTCCTGGAGTTCTTCATCCCATTCCCCCTCCACTTTGCTTCTGAGAGGGTGCTCTCCTACTCACCTACCCACCTCCACTTCGTCCCTGCCAGCATCCCCCTTCCCTGGGGCATCAAGTTTCTACAGATTAGGTGCATACTTTCCTATTGAGGCTAGACAAGACAGTCCTCTTTTATAGGGGAGCGGGGGTTGGCAGGGTCATGGGCTAGCCCATGTATGCTCTTGGGTTGTTGTCTTGTCTCTGGGAGTTTCAAGAGGTACCAGTTAGTTGATACTGTTGTTTTGCCTATATGACTGCAATCCCATCAGCTCCTTCAATCCTTCCCCTAACTCTTCCATAGGAGTCCCTGACCTCAGTCCAATGGTTGACTGTAAGTATCTGCATCTGTCTCAGTCAGCTGCTGGTAGAGCCTCTCAGAGGGTAGCCATGCTAAGCTCCTGTTTATAAGCATAACATAGCATCAGTAATTATGTCTGGGTTTGAAACATGTGCATGGGATAGATCCCAAGTTGGGCCGTACACTGGATGGCCTTTCCTTCAATCTCTGCTCCATTTTTGTCCCTGCCTTTTTTTAGACAGGAACAATTCTTAGTCAAAAAAATTGAAAATGAGTGGGTGGCTTATGCCTCCACCATGTGTATCTACTGGAGATGGTCTCTTCAGTTTCAGCTCCTCACATTTCAGCTATGGTCATTTCCATTGAGTCCTGGGAGCCCCTCATGTTCCAAGTCTTGGAACTTTCTAGAGGTTCCTCCGCTGCCCCACTGCCAGCACATTTCCATTCATTCTCCTGGCCTTCTGGGCTTCTTTCTTGTCTTCCCCCATTCCTGACCCCTTTTCCCACCTCCCTTCTCCATCCCAGATCTTTCCCTCTCTCTGCCTTCCAGGATTATTTTGTTCCCTCTTCTAAGTGGGATTCAAGTATCCACACTTGGGCTTGTCTTCTTATTAAGCTTCATAAGGTTTGTGAGTTGAATCATGGGTGTTCTGTATATTTTGGTTAGTATCTACTTATCAGTGAGTACATCATACTATAACAAACTAACAGTACATCCTATAGTACATGACATTTTGGGACTGGGTTACCTCACTCAGGATGATATTTTCTAGTTCCATCCATTTGCCTGCAAATTTCATGAAGTCATTGTTTTTAATAGCTGAATAGTATTCCATTGTGTAATAGTATTCCATTTTCTGTATCTATTCTCCAGTTGAGGGACATGTGGGTTGCTTCCAGCTTCTGACTATTACAAATAAGACTGCTATGAACAAACTAACAGTACATCCTATAGTAGTTTTCAATAGTCACATTTCAATTTTTAGTATTTTTTGATAGGGAGAATGTTTCTCAACATCACATTATTGTACGCCTTCACTTTGTCCCTAAATTTAAGAAAATATGCAAGAATAATAGGCCCCAGTGCATAAGGTGACCAAAGAGATAATAAGCAAATGACTAACTCATGGAAAGAGATTGACTTCCAAAGTGATTCTCTGACACATCTCATGAAGAAGAATACAGCTACAAAGGTGTTCAGATGAATTGTTCATTGGAATGATTGCTTGAGAGTTAAATCAATGAGCTCTTTGAAAATATGTCAGATACACATAGGAGAGGATGGTTAAGGCAGTTTGCACAGTTATTAAAAATTAAGAAGAATACCAAGAGGAGGAGAAAACAAAAACTTAAAGCTTGATAAGGATAAATAATATTAGAGGATGAAGGTTCATACAATTCTTCTATGTAAAGGGGAAAGAAACATTTACAAATGAGTGTTCATTGAGTCAACTTTATTACTAAGAAAATTTGAAGAATAATTTTTGACATACAGAGTACTAAAGTCAAAAATATTTTAATAATGAAGTAGAAAAACATTATTGTTGCTTTTTAAAATTACTATAATAAAACACAAGAAATGTAGTTCAAAAATATAATGCACATTCTAGTACTGGTTATTATAAGCCCAGTGTTGAGTGGTAACTCTCTAGTTAAGAGTCATCTGTGTGAGCAAAACTCCATAGCCGTTCCCGTCCCTCTGTTCTTCCAGCCCATGACAGTTATTCTAATTCCAGATACAGTGAGCTTGTCTACTTCGGTATTTGACAAAAGTGAACCCATGCAGCGCTTGTTCCTCAGTACCTGATATATTTCTCTCACAAGGCCATTAAGTTTTATCCTATTGTAGCAGATGGTAGGATTTCCTACTGTATGGCTGTGATGGTTTGTACACGCTTGGACCAGGCCATGGTAACATTAGGAGGTATGGCCTTGTTGGAGTAAGTATGTCACTGTGGGTGTGGGCTTTAAGACCCTTGTCCTAGCTGCCTGGGAGCCAATTTTCTCCTAGTGAACTTCAGGTGAAGATGTAGAACTCTTAGTTCCTCCTGAACTAGCCTGCCTGGACATTACCATGCTCTCACCTTGATGATAATGGGTCTTTTTGTGCTATTCCATGCCCTTGGGTGTACAGTCTTCCACTGGAGTATGGTCAACTTATTGAGAGTGATACTCTTAGAGAAAATCCATTTTTCCTTTCCCAGTAGCTAACAGCTGCCAATAGCTCTGTAGTTAGGGGTAGAACTTTGTTTCCAATTCCCCTCTCAGCGCTGGAGCTTTGTCATCTGGCTAGGGCTTGCACAAGTATTGTGCATGCTGCCACAAATCCTGTAAATTCACATGTTCATATTCCCTGTTGTGTTTAGAAGATACTGTTGACTTGTTAGTCATCTACCATGATGAATCTTACACTCTTTCTGTTCCCTCTTCCAAAATGACCTTTGAGCTTTGGGAAGAGGGGTGCTGTTTAAATGTTCCATGTAGGGGGTAAACGTTCTTTAGCTTCTTACTCTTTGCACTTTGACCAGTTGTGAGACCTGTATTGATCATTTATTCATTACAAGCAGAGGATTGAGTTATGAGTATTGAGAAATACCTTAATCTGTGGATATGTTGAGAAGTTATTAGGAGTTGGTTTACAGTGAGATCAATTTAATAGAATAATAATAGTAGATTCTTTCTTAAGGCCTATGACCTGTTTAGCCATATGTTCTCAGTTCAACAATGGTGTCAGGTATGGATTTCATCTTCTTGAATGGGACTTAAATTTAGTTATTCAATTAGAATTGGTTGGTTACTTCAAGAATGTTCATGATGCTGTTGTATGAGTGGATATGTCTGACCCACACACCAAGTTGTAATTGTATTTCTCAGAGTTTACAACTGAGTATGATTAGAGATTACTTTTCTCCACTGGTAGATTGTATCATACCTTCCAGCACCATGAAAGCTAGCCAATAGGAATGAATTTTCCATGTTCTATGACTCAAGTGTGAACTATCTTCAGAAACAGAATGACACAAAACTTCAATTCTATCTAGATTCAGGTTTTTGTTTTTCTAAAGCTAATTAATAACAGGATGTTAAACAAAGAGAAGCCCTGCCTTAGTTAGCTTGGGCTACTGTAAGAAAATACCTTAGGCTAGACAAAAATTTATTGCTTATGATTTTGGAGGTTAGAAAGTCAAATATTCAAGGGGTTAAGAGATTCTGTCCTGGGAGAGGTCTTTCTGCTTACAGATGACACCAATGTTTTTGTAACTTTACAGACACCAAGAGACAATTGAGTTTCCTTAAACCTCTTTATCATCCATCCACATGTTGTGGATTAGACTTCAACGTATGAATTCTGATGACATAAACAACGATTCTGTTGAACTGGAAACTAAGGCTTCTGTCTGGCTACTTTGGACTACTGGCATCTCTGAGTCAACACTGAAACCCATTACAGTGTGGGCTAGATTGATTCATTCTGGATACCATGAAGAAAACTGGGCTATTGCTATAAGAACAAGTATGTTTGGAATGCAAGAGACTGACTTCATGTGTGCTGTGGTCAGAGATTTCAGGAGTCCAAAGTGGCCAGATAGAAGCCGTAGCTTCCTGTTCATTTTTCCACTGACACTAAGTCCTCTTATTCATTACAGCATAAAGTTATGAGATCTGGAAAAATTTTGTAAGTAGTTCATGAGTGGTAAATAGGGACCTACAACAATGTTAGTTTATTTCCATGTTAGATTTCCTGGACCGTGGAATCTTATGGCAGGAATGATAGCATTATATCCTGGAGACTGATTTAAAACATGTACAACTGTCTGGAGAATCTTGCCACATTTGGGGTGACATTGTCTTAAAAGGTGATTCCACCAGTGTATTAATTCTGCAGCTCTTGCTGGGAGAAAACATTGTAAAACCACAGATTTATTAACCATCAGCCTACTGTTCCATTTTGTTGTTGTTGTTGTTGTAAATTGAGTTCCTTGATCACAAACAATGCTAGTGTGATACTTAGTGGTAACTAAGAACTATTTTCAAGTCTAGGTTGGTAGCTTAGTCAGAAGTATTCCATACAGGGAAATCAAAGACTTTACTAAGAAAAGGTTAAAAAAAAAAAACATAGATGGAATAGCTGCTACAATAAGAGTAAAGTGATTTCTCTTCTATAAGGAAGTGGTGGTCTATCAGCAGCTGTGGACTGCTGATAGTGGCTGAGAAATGGCTTCACACCAAGGTCTTAGTTATTCTCTTGTGGGTCTGTTATGTCAGGATGGGAATCAATAGTAGCTATAGTTGGGTTAGCATTGGTGAGTGGAAGACCATATTTCTTTTGGTCACCATGCATCTTTTTCTATGAACTTTCTGTGACTTTCACAGAATGGGACACCAATTCATTCTACTGATGCAATTCTTACCAGCTACAATGGACCTTTGGTGAGCATTTGCATCAAACAAATATTCTTACATGTTTTTCAGTCAGAGAATTCCAGCAATGTGACAGCGATCATTATTTTATTGAAGTAACTTAGAGGATCATGAGATACAAATTATGGCTACTGAAAGTCCAGCTTTACATGTTTCCCTACAGGTCTAAAGTTGATTCCCAGAATACCACAGTGACTACCCTGAACAAATTTTATGACAGTTATTGGAAATAAACAGTTCAGGCATTGGTTGAAGGCATTTATTTTCTTCCTCTTCCTCTTTTATTACCTCCTCTTTATCCTTCTTCTCCTCTTCTTTCTCCTTCTCTTCCTCCACTTCTTTATTATCATCTTCTTTCTCTTCCTCTCCCTTTATCTTTTTCTTCCTTCTATTGAAGGACTGTATCTTAGGTCAAATGGTTATTTTAGTGGTTGATAAAACCTTGACTATTGACATTTGCACAGTAGCAATCTCCATAATATATATTGGCTTGATTTTTTTTTCCATTTTAATTTTCTGATGGTCTCTGGTTATTTAGATGGATCCTAAAATTATTTCTTTTGACCCACAAAGAAACTACTTTCTGCAATAATCTGTTACAACATTTTGGAAGTGAGTCCAGATGCCTCAGGTTGCTCTGGTTGTATGCCTCGGTGCATTTTTTATGAGTCTGAATTTATTCAGAATGCCAAAACAATGAAAATTTTGGTTGTAATATTTTAAGATCTTGTAAAAATATTATGACCTCTGAGAACACTTAAATATACCATAAAAAGCTTAAGGGGTGTGAGAAAGTCTAATCAAAACATGTAGGTAGTATGAAATTGAGAAGATAAAAATAAGATGCAACAAAGCTTCCTTTGCGTTTGCTTTATACAAAACAATCCAATGATAGTTTTTCCTTTTAATATTTATTTATTTCCTTGATTTTTACAATTTAGTTTAAAATTATAAACAAGGCAATATGACAGAGTGCAAGAGGGCTGCTTGAGGACTGGCAAGAGAAGAGTAAGAATAAAAGAACGACAGAAAGAGGAGCAGCTCTGTGAGTGCACACAGATGTTTATGGAGTATGGGAAGTACAGAGAGTTGATCAGGTGATGTTGTACTGAAAAGAAACGAGTCAAGCTCAACACAGCTTCGGCTGTGGAGCTTCCGGGCAGGAAGAGAGAGAATGGAAATCCGAGCTCAGAGTCAACCATGTGGTCCTTCTGAACGGAATCTTACTGTGTTATCCATCTGGTTCCCAGCACAAGCCCATAGCCCTCAGTGATTTCTCCAGCAGGCTGGTCAAAAATGAAGAGGAAACCCATTTCACTACTCTATATGGCTCAGAGAGCAGAGTTCCAGCACCAACTTGAGAACATGATATTTAATACTGAGCTACTCACCAAGCCATGAGGGAACAAGCCCATTGTGGGACTCTGAATTTATCCTGCCGCAGTCGAGGGTGTGAGATAACCCCAAGAAGCAGTGTGGAGGGTAGGAGGGTAGGCCTTTGCCAAGATGAAATGTTCTGGAGTCATGAGGCAGAGTTCAGGAAGCGAAGACAAATCTCATCAACGAGGAATAGTTTTGGAGTTTGATAGCTCTGAGCGCAAGGTTCTCTGGAGGAACCACCTGTCTATCATAGACTGCTGGAGAACCCAGAAACTGAACGTCTACAGCTGTATCCCTCCAGCTTGGTAATTGATGTTAGGAGATCGTGAGAGCACAAAGACATGTCCGCTGCCTGTCTAGATCTCAGAGTTGTGGTTACAATCCATCCTCCAGCAATTCTGGAAAACAGCCTTCAAACAGATTATTCAGCCTAGGAAGTATGATTTGAGAAATCTTGGGTGAATGAGACAATTTGCTCAACACACAGATTACAAAGTAAATTATAAGGTCCAAATACTCAGAGAAGGAAAGATAAGTCTGGTACATTAGACACTTGTCCAAAATACGCTTCACTACAGGAAACCAGAAATTGTAGACTAGGTAAGAACCCTAAGTTCACCTGATCCTCCCATACCATGTATGCTGACAGTTTCGGGTTTTTGAGGATCCAGAAAGAAACTTCCAACACTTAAGTTTTCTTTTACTTTTTTCATTGTGCCCTTTGTGTCTCTTCTTTTAGCAGTATTTTTTACTCTAATGTACTGAAAATTTATATTAAACAAAATTTACATCATATATTCCTCTAATTTTATTAATGTATTTGAAAATTATCAGAAATAAAAGAAAATAAAACAATGTCTTTCTTAATAAATGTTAAAATAATTTGAAAATAATAAATGTTTTTCTTTTATTTTTTTCATTATTTTTTTCTTTTTGTGTTCATCTTTTCTTTCTTCTGTACATTTATTTCTGTATCTTGTACAGTTTGATGTGGTTGCTGTTATAGCAGATTTTTTCCAGCTTTCTACGTGGTCTGAAGGATTAAGTACACAAAATACTCAGTGAGAAAATTCTCATATAAAATTAGAAGATATGTCCCAAAATAAGGATGTTCAACTTACCAAACAGAAACACAAGAATTACAAAATAAACAAGTCAACATGACTCCTCCAAAATAGTATAAGTACTGAATTAGAAGATTCTGAAGTAGGTAACACATCAGATGAGGATATTAAGAATCTACTATTGAAAAATGATTAACAATCTCAAGGAAGACATGAACAAGCATATGGATTCAATTCAGAATCTGGAGAGGAAGAACAGGCGAGTCAGCAAAATATGTAAAATGCTAACCAAGAATGTGTCTTGTAATGTACAGTTACTGGCTTGGTTATGTATACCTGATGGTGTAATACTGGCACTAATATCTTGGGAGTAACCAACACCAGTTTGACTGCATTTAAGTTTTGTTTAATATGAGGAAACTTATACCTGGTACTGCACATCTAGCCAAGAACTTATGACTGAATAAGACAACTGTTGTACAAGATAAATATGAGAATATATATAAAAACATAAAGATAAAATCAAAAATGTCATTCATATTCCCTTAGTAGTGAGAGATAGCCCATTACACTAGCTATTTTCCATGCTGTTGCTAAGAACTGGGAATGAGGCTAGACTTAAATGAGGAAGATTGCTTGTATAAAATGCTCACCAAACACCACAGACTTAATACGAAAAAGAAAGGAGTGTAAAATAGTCTACCTCTATTTTATAAACTGATTGAAGAGTGAAATAACATCTTAATTTGTTGGGTTAAATATATTAACTTCATTCACTAAAATAAATTTTACTTGTCCCTCAATTTTTAATTAGAGACATTAGAAAATATAAAAATTAGATATTACAAAATTAAACATTACAGATGCAGCTTGTATCAAGTTTCTCCTGGTCTGAACACTATTGGCTTATAATGTATTAATGTATTTAGATTTTCAAGTAACACATTATGTATAATGCATTTTTCCTATGCATTAGAATATAACCTGTAATTACAGGTTTATTAAACCATCAATTCCTTTTTTGTTTTGTTTTGTTTTTGTTTGTTTATTTGTTTTGAGACAGGGTTTTTCTGTGTAACCCTGGATGTCCTGGAACTCACTCTGTAGATCAGGCTGGCCTTGAACTCAGAAATCCACCTGCCTCTGTTTCCCAAACCATCAATTCCTAACTGCACCCTAAATACTTACCCTTATACCTACAGGTAAATCTATCTTTCTCTCTGTAACAAAGAAGTTTCTCTTTCCAGCAAGTAGAGACTGTCAAGGAAAACCACAAGTGGTCACAATGGAGAGAACAACCGTTCATGGTGTGCCCAATCCCAAAGGATATGTCAACAATACATGGCAATTCTTGCATCTAAAGCTCAGATAATGTGAGAGAGGAGGTTGAAAGACAAGATGGGAGAAGCAGAGAACTAGGCCACCTGCTGTGAGATTGTGAGTCCTAGAAAAGACAAGGATGGTTCAATCATGACACTGAAACAATATGGCTGGCTAAAAAAAAGACCTGAACAAAGACAGCACCAATAGTCATGCTAATGTGGAAGGAAGAAATCTCAAGATTAAGAATTGGGTTAGAGGCACCCTTAGACAAAAAGTGAAAGCTAATTAAGGAATGCTGAGAGTTGAGGGCTACTCTTCTCCAGGGATGAGCCCCACAATTCCTTATCCAATATCAAGTTGTCAGCCCTGACATCATATAGTACAACTAACACTAAATAGACTCAGAAAGTTGTATCTACATACACATACATACATACATATACATACATACATACATACATACATACATACATACATACATACATGACTACTAATGAAAAAGATGCCATGAATTTGAGAGGGATTGATGAGAAGGAGATGGGAGGGATTTGAAAGTGGAAGAGAAAGGTGGGGGAGGTATAGTTAATTGAAAAACAATTAAAACCTTAAAAATGGTATAGGCTGGGAAGATGACTCAGTGGGTAAAAGAACTCAGTGTGCAGTCATGAAGGGCTGAGTTTAGATCCTCCCAGAACCTACATAAAATCTGACTATGGGGTCAAAAATATCACCAGAAGACCTACAGAGTAAATTACCTTGGGCCCATGGGGCTCACAGAGACTGAACCACCAACCAAAGAGCATGCAGGGGCTGGACCTAGCCCCCTACACATATGTAGCAGACATGCAGTTCTGTCTTCACGAAGGTCTCCTAAAAATTGGAGTGAGGTCTGTCACTGCCTCTGTTGCCTGCCTTTGGATCTCTTTCCCCTAGCTGGACTAGTAAAGACTGTCAAGGATGAAGGAAGACATCAAGCGTCCTGCTCTGATGTCCACATGTATTTACTGCTTCCTCACCAACACACTGATGTACATTCACCCCCTCCCATGTGTGTGTGTGTGTGTGTGTTTGTGTGTGAAAGAGAGAGAGAGAGAGAGAGAGAGAGAGAGAGAGAGAGGAAGAGAGAGGAAGAGAGAGAGAGAGGAAGAGAGAGGAAGAGAGAGAGAGGAAGAGAGAAAAAGAGAGAGCTTTTTACTCATTTGTAGTTAAATTGTGTTTTAACAAGCTTTTTTAAGCAATGAGATTACCAAGAACATTTCCTAATGCAGCTAAGTGATTTTTTTTTAGATATCATTCATTTTAAAGCAGTAAATAGCGTTCTATGTATCCCACTGGCAGTAGCACATTTAGTCAACAAACTCCTTATTTGGGACATTAAGGTTGTTCCCAGTGTTATCTCCATGATGGATATGATTGTATGTAACTCTTACTCTCTACCAGTTTATTTATTAGGCAATCATTTCCAGAAGTGGAATTGTGAATGTTTTGAACATTTTAAAGTCTTTTATTAATTAGGGCCAAATTTCCCCCAGAAAAGCTTTCTCTTTGTTACACCCTCAGTATAAATGATTAAAGGTATTCTTTCTCTTGGTGACTCCTTTTCCTATCTTCTTCATTTTTTTTTTTTTAAACAAAGTATAGCTTGGTTCCAGGGAATCAGAATCTCACATCGTTTCACCTGAAATACTTCAGTTTTTATTTCTTCAATGATTTATGTTTTCTGAAAAGCCTTGAATTCTGCAAGTTTGATATTTCTGATATATCATGTAGTAGCCTGAAATTATTTGGAGATGCAGGCTTTAGGTTGTGAATGAGTTAATCACATACTCCGTGGAGGAATTACACCAAGTCCAAGTTTCTACAAAAGATTTCATATTTCTAAAAACATGTTTGAAATAGTTGGTCTTTCAATTAGGTAGTTCGGATTCTTTTTGTTTTTGTTTGTTTCGAGACAGGGTTTCTCTGAAGCCCTCACCATCAAAGAACTAACTCTGTAGCTCAGGTTCACCTCAAACTTAGTGCTTACCTCTGCTTCCAGAGTGCTGGCGAATTAAAGGCTACTGCCACCAACACCCACCTGGTAGTTCAGATTTTAAGAACTTCCTTCACTTTTTCTGGGGTATCTATTCAGCAAAGTCCCCACCACCACCCCTGTCCCTCTGTACTCTCAAGTAAAAATATCTTTAAAAGCCCCTTCTTTCTATTTCGTGCAAAAATGAACAGCGATCCAGTGGAGTTCATGGGCTGCTGGAGTGGTATTTACACCAGTGGGTTCACTGAATAGCAGAACATGCTGTTTCTGTCACATCACATGCAAGCCAATCTGATAAACGTACCTAACTCCTCTGCTGTTTCAGTGACTCTGAGTTATTCTGGTAGACATTTTTCATAGCTGCGAGTGGAAACAGCGTCACAGTTGGGTTTGGCTGTGCCGGCTGCTTCTTCCTATCGGTTTGCCTAGGGTCAGGTCTACTCCTCATCACCATGTGCTACAGCTGGCACGTAGCAGGTTTTGGCTGTGGTCCAGGTTGAACCTTGTTTAGAGCATAGGAGATGTAGGCATATATTGTGTTATTTCCTCGCCGGCTTTGATTTCTCTTTGTCCGCCATGAATGTTCCTACTTATTTGGGCAACTTGAATTTGAAAATAGTCGTTTTAAGGTAGGGATGTGGGAAGAGGAACAATCACTTCAAGACAGAAGTCGTGGTCCAGAAGAATTCCCAGTAGTAGCTTGTAGAATTCCTAAACCGTTACTTGTTTGGTTATATATAATTTTAACTGACTTGGAATAAACTCAACTGATTATGGGGATTCCTAATGATTTTATTGTAACTACAAGAGATGAGCAGGTATCTTAAAGATGCATTTTGGACACGGTAAAGTTTGCAATAGTGAATTTGAACTGGGAATGGAAAGATACACCCGAAGGATACATTCATCTTCAAAAAGAAAACCCTGTCAAAATATCTACACAGAATGATGCACACAACAACGTTGCCATGCCATTTTCTTGCATTTCTTAACTGTTGTGTGACACTCTTTTTAAATGATCAATTATTAATTATTAATTGTGTACAGCTAGCTTTGATTTTTTTATTATGTATTTCCAGCTCACGTAAAAAACTGATAACAAAAATTGGAGAGAAAAAAAATGTGTCTTGTGTTCTCTGATGTCAGCCTAGGAAAAATAGATTCTATTTAATTCTATTTAATTCGAAGTGGGTGTCATGTTGAGAATGGTGAGATCTAGTGATGAAGGAATGCTGATGCCTGACAGAAGGAAACCACTCTTCTTTCTTCCTTCATTTTTCTCTCTCTCTCTCTCTCTCTCTCTTTCTTTCTTTCCTTTTTTTGTTTGTTTGTTTGATTGGCTAGATTTTTGTTGAGAACCGTACTCTGCCTGGCTTGGGGGCCAAAATGTCCTGGCCTGCGCTGCTGCTCTGGTCCATGGGTCAGGGTCGCGAAGAATGGAGACAAGACAAAGGTTCTGGAGTCAAGCCTCAAGTCTCCTTTATTGTCTCTCTTGACTCATATTCTCCCTGACTCAAATTCCCTTTGACTCATATTCTCTCTTGACTCATATTCCCCTATTACAAGGAAATCTGAGGTGTTTATATGCTTTTGCCACGTGCCTTGTAGGAGTGTGGATACCACGTGCCTTGCAGGTGTGGATATGATGTAAGCCTTACAGGCGTGAATAGCACGTGCACCTTACAGGCATGTATGGCATGGATTGCATATGTACCACATGCCTTGTAGGCGTGGATACCACGTGCTCCTTGTAGCTGGGGGCACTAAATAGCAAAACAAGCTATGTGGGATAATCAAGATATTTATCAGAGTGTGCTTCAGCTGTTGTAGGCTATTGAAAAGCAAGTCTCTCATCAGGGTATATGGTTCCAGATGGCTGCAAAGTTGATAGCTGCTTTCTAGCCGCTTTGTGCTTAAAGTCGGCTCCCAACAGATTTTTTCAAAGATACATAGATAAGTGCCCTACTCTCTGTAAACGAATGAAACTCTCTGTAAATAAATGAGTGTTTTGCCTAAACCCTACCCCTCCAATGGGTCACATGTATGCCATGTCTGAAAGGACATCAAAGGTTGTCAGATACCCCCATGGGTGTTGGGATTAGAATCCAGATCTTTTGGAAGAGCAGCTAGTGCTCTTAAGTGTTGAGCCATCAATTCAGTCTCCATATTAACAAAAAGTGTTATATTAACTGTGATGAATTTGTAATATGGACAATGAAAGCATGATCATTCAAATCATTGCAAGTGATGTAACATGTCCTAATTAAACATTTCCATTAGCGATAGTGCAAAGGTGATGGGAATATTAGAAATTACACAAGGAAGGACTAGAAAAATAAAGATCCCCTTACTGTTGTTATGAAAATAGAAACTCTAGAATCTATTTATATCCATTTTTAATTGCTCATTTAGTGATACCTCTTGAGAGCTTGTGTGGAAATCTTGCAGAGTAGGACAGTTATCTACATATCTTTGAAAAAAATCCAACTAATCAACCAAAAAAAAAAAAAAAACCAGGAAAGAAAGAAAGAAATGAAGGAAGAATGAAGACCAGTTTCCCTCTGTCAGGCATCAACATACACAAAGTAGTGACAAAGACGAGAACACTGTCCAAGCCAACGAGATGACCAGATCACCAAATAAAACCTGGCAATTGATTGGGTAGAAGATGTTTCAGCCAGATTGCCCTCATAGGCTCAACACTAACTCTTTTAAGTTTTCAGAGGAGATATAGAAACTTAGTAATTTTGTTGAAAAGTAGGGGTTTTGAACTGGGATGTGAGAATTTATGAAGAGACACTGTGATTAAGGCAACTTATATCAGAAAGCTCGCTTTCAGTTTCAGAGGGTTAGTCGGAGACCATCAGAGAGGGGAGCATGGTGACATATGGTAGGCTGGGCACTGGACCAGTAGATGAGCAGTAGCTGATAGGTAGCATTTGATGCACAAGCAGGATGGGAGAGAGGAGGAGAAAGAGAGGGATGGAGAGAGAGGGAGAGAGGAATGGAGAGAGAGAGAAAGAGAGAGAGGGAGGAAGAGAGATAGAGAGACCGAGTGAGAAGGAGAGAGAGAGAGAGAGACAGAGAGAGAGAGAGAGAGAGAGAGAGAGAGAGAGAGAGAGAGAGAGACTAAGAAGAAATCAGGAGGAGAAAGAAACTGGAGGCATAGAATCCCTAAATCGGTTTTTATTACTTTAATAAAACCTATCAGAGCTTCAGTTCCAGAATTTTCCCTATTCCAACATCTACAGTTTACTAACAAGGAAACTGAGGAATAAAAACAACAAGAAGTTTGGTAAGGTTGCAGTCAGATGTAGCTGACATGAAAATTGAACGCAGCAGCTCCCAGAGCACTGACCTCCAGTGCCTTCTACAAAACAGTTTCAGAGATGGGCTGATGGGTCAGTGATGGGACAGACTGCTGGTTTATCTTTTGCAAATCTCTCTTTTTGATTATTGATGCTTTAAGTTTATATTTGTGATTTATTACTCAAAACTGCACTACTGTTTATAGAGAGAAGGCATTTCTCTCTCTCTCTCTCTCTCCCTCCTGCCCCTTCCCTCTCTTTCCCTTTCTCTCTTCCATATCCTGCTTGTGGATCAAATATAACCTATCAGAACATTTATGTGGCATTTTTCTATACTATGAAAGTGCTTTTTGGAGGGTGTAGAAAGATTTTGTAATTTAGAATAGAGATATGTAAAAGACAATATATTGTGTTTGAGCCCTCCCACCAGCTCTATTCCCACCCCTCAGCTCTATTTTTGGTCTCACATGGTTTCTGGTATCACTTAGTTTTTTTTTTTTTTTCTTCTCCTTAAAGAATTCTTTTTCAGCAGCTCTCATACTTGCCTGTGTTTTCTTGACAAAGACTCCTAGGAAAGCAGCCTTTGAAAACTTCAGTATGGCTTCCAATCTCCTGCCTTATCTTTGATAGTTTGCACACTGAGTTAAAATATTGCTACATTTGTGGCCTGGGATCGTCCCTGCTAATTCCATATGAAGTCAGATTGCCAAAGAACTCTTCGAACTCCCCTAGTGAATTTGCTTGGTGAGCGGTTCTGGACTTGGCGTTTTAATCTATCTCTCCATCAGGATCAATGTGATCCTGCGTTAAAGCCAAGGTCAAATGGGAATAAGCGGTTGAACTTTCTCCCTGGTTTTGCGTGGCTCGTTGAGACATGTAACCTTTTCTAGGCTTGCTTTCTGCTTTGGAGAGGAATCTGAAATCCAAGCAGATGTTTCTTTCCTTTTGGTTTTATTTATTTATTTTTTTTGAAAACCTCTTTTTCATTTCACTAGGCAGAGTGTCAAAGAAGCAATTGGGGGGCAGATGAGGCAGGAGGGAGGAGAAGGTCACTGTTTTCTTCGCTAACGTTGCAGAAACGAGAGCTGTTGTGTTTGTTTTATTCCTATTTTCTGCCAATTGGGCCACTGAGAACAAGCAGTTGATTCTAAAGACTGCTTCCTTCATATGTCAGCACTGGCTATAGAGTGAAGGCCTTTGAAGAGTTGCCAGCACAGCAGCTATTTGACCCCTTTAGATTGGGGAGGAATAAAACCTTTAAGTAACCAGCTGCCACATTTTAGGGCTTTTCTATCTGATGCTGTCAATGTAAACGAGCCCCTTCTTCCAAAAATACGCAATTTGGTTTTTGTTACCATAACTTATGAGTCAAACAGTAGCCAAGAGGCTGTTCTTCTAATGCTGTCTTGTACTTTCTTAAATGAAGCATCATGCTCAAATTATCTTTAACTATAGGTGACATTTATAGAAAACTTTATGGTTTTGTCATTTCATATGACCCACTAACATGCCCCTTAAAACACTTGTCCTTTAGTAACCTCAAGCTTTTGGCTTTCTGCTTCAGAACAGCATGTGGACCACCTATCAGAGTGGCTCTGATGTTTGAGGGGAGAATGTTCTGCATTCGTTTGGATATGCCTTTCTGCCTTTCTCTGCCTGAGGACAATAGCTTTAAAGACCAACTGCTAATTCGTGTTTTTTATAAGTCTATGGATAACAGTAAATAATTCTCTCTCAAAATGCACAAGCATAAGCATGACGGTGAATGCAAAATATCAAGGACTCCGTCCTTGATATCACACTTCACAGTTGAAAGGTGATCTTTGATAGGAAACTGCCAGAACCTGTTGTTTATTATGGCCAAGAGTCACCACCAAATTTGAGGAAGAAGAAAGCTTAAATCCAGTAACTACCCTTGATCTGTCCTTTCCTAACATCAGATTTTCATCCTTTAGCCATTAGGTGGGGGTCATTTCTAAATCCTTGATTTATCAGATGCCATGATGGGTACTTGACATAACAGAGTTTTTACCTCTCTTTCCACATTAACACCATATATTAGGTATTTAAAATGTCCTGTTAGCAAGGCCCCCAACTCCCAGGCTTCTGATGGAATTGTTCTGAAAGACAGACTCAGGGAATGACACTATTCTGTAAAAGAGCCCCTGGGGATTTTGAGGAAACAAGGTTGAGAACCAGGGCTGCTGGAATCTTTAGAGGTTGTTACCTACCTATGTTAGACATTTTGATGAAGTTAGAGAAAGCCCTCAGTTGCAAAAGGCACAGCAAAACACTTAGCCATTTTCCATTCGGTTTGCATTAAATTGTATAATTTATAAGATGATAATTTTTAAGTAAAAAAAGATTTAAAAACTGTGCATAATATATGTATATAAAAACGTTTCTATATGTGATCTGCTGATTTTCTCACTTCCACTGAGCTAATTTGAGTTTCTTTTGTCATTTGTGCCGAACAAATTTCTGTTTAAATGTAAAATGACTAACCTGTCTTTTTTAGAAGTGAAGGATTGAGGTCAGTGATCAGAAACACCTGAAGAGCTCATCCAAAGGCTGGCCTGAGTGGAGTAATTTAGGTAGAAAAGAAATGGAAGAGAGTTTTGGCACAGGGAGTAATTCTGATTTATCTAGATATTTTCATAAGATAACAAAGCAAAAAATTTTAATTTTGAAATTCCACAGATTCCTTATCTAGGAACTGTGACAGGTAGAATATATAATAACTAGTAACTATCCCAATGTTATTGGTCCTTAACTAGGATCCTCAACATTCCTGATATGGAATCTGCCTCTGTTTTGTGATCATTTTCTTTATACTTTTGAAGTATTTATTTTTACCTTGACAATATTAGTATTTTTTGGGTGATGGTTTGAAATAATGTATTACCGACTTGAGTTATGAATGCCTTGAAGGAGGCTTTGTGTGTTGAGTTTGTTCTTACTTTGCACCATCCTGGTGCCACAGGATGTTGTTAGTAAAGTCTTCTCAAATGACTTTACATGGGAGGAGAGAATAAAACATCGGCTTCATGAGAGTTGGAAAACTAGCTCAGCAGATAATAGCTGAACACAGTCTTCACAAGGCTGGAGGTGGAAATGCAGACTTGATGTCTTCTCACTTCAAGTTAAGCAATTCAAGATCCAGAACAAGACCATGAGTGGAACAAGGAAGAGGCTCTGGTAGTCATTGGGCAAACTTTACACTCGTCTGGATGTGTGTTACAGAATATAGTCTGGTACCCAGAACTTGAGGTCTAGACTCAGACACACACAGTTTCAATCCTACCTCAACTGTTCACTAGCAAGATGACCTTAAACATGTTACCTTGTTTTCTTACAGAATCCATTTTATTTGTGTAAATGATAAATTTCATTAAACCGACATCGATGTATAAAGAGGTTTTGAAGAGATACTGTACAGTACTTATATTAGACAACTAATATTTTTACTAAGTCATTAGCATAGATTCCTGGAAAAAAAATCACAACTGTTCTGGATACACTCAGTCTACTTCTCTTCCATCCACCATAAATTATCAGATAACTAAGACAAGATGAAAGTAGGGATTATTTGAAACTTCTTGCTTTTGTGAGAGATGATGTGATGCGGTGGAATGGGTAAGGAATTAGCATCCCATGTTGGAGGTTTAAATTCCAGCCCAGACGCTGATGGCTCCCTGTTGTCTTATCTGCCATATGTGGGCCCTAATTCTCTATTAGCTCACCTTTCCTAACCTTGCTGAAAAGCAACAGTGGTAGAAATAATGAAGAAAGCAACAACTACATTGTATTGCAATCCTTCATTGTAATAATGAAAGACAAAGGGGCTGGGAGAATATTCTTGGTCACCTGCTAGAAAACTTGGAAGCAGAGTGGCAAGGGCCTAATTATTCAGCTCCAGGTCAAGAATAGTAAATATGTATTGTAACACAAAGGGATACCTTTCAGTTACCTGCATCTTTTTACTTTGAAAGCTGTAGCAATAAACAGTCGTTCTAGAGAAAAACACGAAACTCAAGAACATTTGTTGGATGCACAAAATGAAGGATCCTAAAAAGAATGTCCTAAATTTATAAATGGCATCAGAATTCTCATTTGGGAACAAGGAATCAAGCAAATTACTGCTTCAGTTAAAGACCATTGCCTACCTTGGGCTAGCGTGTTTATAAAGCGAGTCCAGAGCGTTTCGTTTCTGTTTGCTTTTGTTTAGGTTTGTTTTTTCCGTTGTCTCGCCCTGGGTCTAAAGAGAGTCTGCACATAATAGAAATGGCATGGAGCTATTTAAAAAAAAATGCGACCAGAGGAGGAGCTAGCGTTGAAGAGCAGTCAGCACAGAAATAAACAGTATCTACTTTCATGACTTAAGTTTAGTAACAGTCGGATGCACAGAAAGCTTCCCACCCAACACAGACAAGGAATTGCTGCCCCCTGTTTGCCCCCTGTCTCTATCCATGTGCACCTATTGACACATACATGTCTAGAGCCGGTAACGTTCACTTTCCTCCCAGAGTGCAGGTTTGGATCCACTTTCTTTCTGGAAATATATCAAAGCCAGTCTCCAGCCTGTGGTCGAGAGTGCAGGAGAGTTTAGTCATAGCTGAGCAACAATATTAAGCTTATGAATTCTGAAATGTTTACGTTAGCCCTGGCCATGCTGTTTACTGTGATTGTTGACACTAACGCTCTCCATCCAGATGAGAGAACACGAGCAGCAACCGAGATGGTTTTGTGTTGTAAGTTCTCCTTGCAGATGTCCTTAAGTTAATGAAAGCCAGAGTGTATTTCTTTCTCTAATCACATGATCGGGGAGCCAAGGTTGTTAGGGACTTGCAGCAAAGCTTTATTTCCCTCCCAAGGTTAACAAGTTATGGAGAGAAAAATAATGCGAGACATCCTTAGACATTGCCTTAGTGGATTAAATGGTAGCTTTCTTTCTTGAGCCTATCCCGAAGAGGCTTCTCAAAACCTTGTATGTAGAAAAACACCGGATTTTAGCAGTGTCTGCTTTGGTATTTCTTTGTAAACTCCAAGGATAATAATTGCTTCTGGTATGTGAAGCAAGCACTGAATTCAAGTAGTTTTCAATCAGAGAGAGGGAAAAAAAAAGCAGCCTTAGTTTCATACTTTTGGCTCCGGCAGACATGGTTTGGAGTATGCACTGCAGATCTTAGAAACACACATAGAGAGAACCTTGCTTCATTTCCCCTTTTGGCTTTCATTTGTTTAATATTATACTAATGGACAACTTGGGCCAACTAAAGAGACAGAAAAAAGGGCAAGTTAAGACAAGGGTGATTTTAATTAACTAACTCTTTTAAAAGCTGCTGAAATCGGCCCCTTGCATTGGCTACACTTTGCCATTAGAACCAGACAGAGCCCCAAAACTCAGGGACTTTCTTTTATTCAAGGATTTCTGAAAGTGAGTTTTTAAAAGACGAAATGATAGTTTACAAGGCTACTTTTACTTCCCTTGAGAGATAGGTAAAGTGTTTCAACTTTACCAGGAACATCACATACAGGGTATTGGAGGACCACACGGCCTTATTCCACAATGGAGGACAACATCACAATGGGATCTTGCTACAGAAAACAAAAACAGTTTTTCAGTCTTCATTCCATGAAAGTTATCTGCTTAATATCAGGACGATAATAACACACAGGAAGTTGGATTGCAGACTGAGCCTCACTATAATGGGACTTGAGGTGCACTAAGTCAGGGTTTTGTTTTAACCTTAGCTTGAATCATAAGATATCTTGTATGTAGCACACAACTGGTTGATTCTCCTTTGCTAGTTATAGTAAGAAAAAAATAGGTAAAAAGTCTTTTATGGTGAACATACTTGATATATATAGCCAGCTACTTTTTCTCTAAAACCTTTTATTTTAGTTATTAACATGTATGACTTCTCTCTCTGGCATACAATATAATACATACTTGGAAAAATTCGATTTACTGGTCCTGTCAATGAGGTCACTGTTCTCCAGGGTATGAGTCTTCATTGATGACAGTCTTTTCAGGTGTCTGCCTGTTACGTCTACTTGTTATAGGACAGTAAGGGTAAAACATTTTTTCACAGCTGTATTTTTCTCCTGTTCTATTCCCTATTCCTTCTAACAGTCCAAAAGGATATCCTCCTTCCCTCCCCCTCCCCCTTCTTCCCTCTCTCCCTTCCTTCTTCCCTCCCTCCCTCTCTCCCTCCTTCTTTCTTTCCTTCCTTTCTTCTTTTGTTTCTTTCTTTCACCCCCTCTCCCCCACATTGGAGATTAAATCTAGGGGACTTCATGCATGCTAGTCAAGTGTTTTACCGCTGAGCTATATCCCCAGTCTTTCTCTGTGGTAGGAATTCCATTGCATTACATCTTTAGATGCAGAAACTGGCTAATAGGTTTGTGGTTTTTTCATGTAAAGTGGAACTTAATTGCTAAATGACAGAGCTGGGTCTTAATCCAAGTTCTATTTGTGGATGCCTCTTTCCCTTGTTCTAATTATAAAGTAGAGATAAGACAATTCTCCTGTAAGCTCCAAATGTTGTAGGTTGAGCTGTGTGGGTCAGCTTTTCTTTTCTTTCTTTTTCTTTCCTTTTGGATTGAAAAAGTGTTTTCATTCTAGACACCTTGTAAATTCCCATATTTGCAAACTTTTGTTTTCAATGCAATGTTTTTCAGTCAGCAAAATGACTTATGTAGATAATTTGACAAAGTTTTCAAAGAAAAAATGAGACTCAAGCCATAACCTCAAATGTATTAAATAAATGTATACACGTGGTTAATGAAATTTATTGCTTAATATATGTATTTGGTATGGATATGTGACATGTATAAATCTTCACAATCAATATTATCATATATACTGTTTTTTAGCCATATGCATTTAAAACTCATTAATAGTGGTCATCTCTGTTACTGTTCCATATTTTATTTAAAGTTATTTTCCTTTAAATATTTTATGGTTTTAATCATGGAAAATCTTCACAGTCGTTTTGAATCTGATGAGTTCTATATTTTTAGATTGCAGTGTCTCATTGTCATTTGAGAGGCTGTGGCTTCTCGCATCTATCAAGGGATAGCATGGTAACTGCATCAGGATGTTTGCATCATTGGAAGAGGTTTGAACTGTTGCCATAATATATGCACAATCAAGTTAATAGGCACAGGTCCTGCATCATAAGACAATATGGTTTGAAACGGAGAATTTGCACCCTTTTTTTGCTTTTGTTTCCCTCTCACAAAAAAGAAAGAAAAAAAGAAAAAAGAAACAAAAGAAAAGAAAAGGAAAAGGAAAAAGAAAAGGAGAATTACTATCTGAACTCTTGGAAGTTAAGCAAGCATGTGCCCAAAAGTGGGAAAACTTATTGGATCCTGGAGAAACTTGACCATCAGTTAGATTAAAAAACAAAACAAAACAAAACAAAACAACCCCCAGCCCCAACAAAACAGTCTCAATATCCAAACAAGTAGCAAAAGTGCAGTAAGGAACCAAGGAAGCCCCAACTCTGTATAACAAAATGCTTCAGATTCCAGAGGAAATCCACTTTGGTTATTGTATTATAAAAATCACATATTTATCCTCTGTTAATAACTAAGTCTAACATTCCATGCTAAGGACTAAAGCCCTTCATTTTCTTGTTGAAATGTTGGAATGGTTTTTTTCTACTAAAAATGAAAACAAAAAGTGCTTCTCAAAAACAGAATGAAATGCCCCTTCATTCCCTTCAGGCTCCAGTTAGTTCTCAGTGTTACCTGTTACTTGGGACCTCATCATTCTGGGAGAAGAGTCTAGCTTATGGGCCAAACTTCCTAGAGGAACACTAGGTCCTACTCTTTGCAAGTAGAATACCATTTAGTTCTGGCAGCACAAAGCTTTCTGGTTCAAAGAGAAGACGCTTCTAAGGCTTCTTGGACACCGAGTAACTCTTACAAAACAACATTTTGATGAATTAAGTGTAAATGAATCAGAAACATATGGATTAAATTTCCTTTGAAATATGCATGCCTTTTCTGAATTAGGGGTAAAATGGTTGGCAAAATGTATTTTGTTAAACTCAAAATAATATAAGAATGCTCAATATTTTTCTGAGACCTCCCCCCTCCAAATTATGCTGGAATCTTATTTTCTTTAACAATTAATTTGTGTTTAGGTTTAATACCATTAAAATAAAATAGCAGCAGTCTGATCTCTTGTTACTTTCCTGAATATGCTTTCTTAAGTAGTTGATAAAACTCTTCAGAAGTAAGTGTCCAATTTTCTATCCACATTTTCTTTCAGTAGAAGAAACACATTCTGAGTCTCTGCCACTAATTCTGTAATCTTAATTTCACATCTTATTCAAACTTAAAAGTACTTTGTAAACTGTCTAGAAGTTTCCTCCATGCTGTGGTCATTTAGAAATGCATAGATGAGAAAGACCTTTGGATACATGGAGGAAGGAGACATCAGGTCCCCATTTTGTAGAAATGACATAGTGAAGCCCTGTGAGCAAGTGAATTGTGTAGCTCGGTACCACTCTGGTGCAGTCAAGTTCAATCAAGATGGTCACTCTTGTTTGCGCTCTTCACTGTCACACAAGGAAGTTAGCCCGGTTGATTTTACTAAGTTTTAGGATCCATGTTTCACCTTTATTTGATTCAATCTTTCTTCTTAATCTATGCTGGGAAGGGACAGAGCATAGATATTCATTGCCTTAGCTTTGTTGTATGCAGCATTTAGTCCCAGATTTAAACTATGGAGTTGTAGATAAAAGGCACAAGGCTTTGTATGTTTTTGTTTTTGCTTTTCGTTTTTGGATAGGGTTTTAGCCTTTCTTCTCTAAGCCATGATCAAACAAGTCTTCTTCATTTTCTCCTTTGAACCAACCCTCCTTCTCCAGGGCCTCCGTACATGTTGTTCTCTTAGCTTGGAACAGTTGGCATCTTCCACCTCCCAGCCATCCCTGGCTAATCAGACTTTGCTTGCGTGTCCCAGTGCAAATGTTACAACTCTGGGCCAGTCTTTCTTAAGCAGATGGGTCTCTCCTTTTTTTATGATTGTTCATTTTGGTACTTAACAAAGAACTTGGCACACTGTAGGCACTAAGTAAATATTTATTGAATCAGTGAGTAAAATTGAGGAATTAGGTGGTCTTGCCCTCCTTTAGGGCTGTGGCAGAAGTAAATTCAAGTGAAAAAAAATGAAGAAGTATACAACATTTAGCACCTCTGCTTTTGAAAATTCTGACTGACTTTAAAAGACATTGTTGCATCTTAGTATTTTTCCTCCAAATATTTCAAGACGCAAATAAATCAGAATTTATTTATCTATGTTTCTAATCCAGTTTCACAGGATGTTTTTATTTGGTAGACTTGAATTTGCAAGTCTGGGGCCATTTCATCTTGAATGCATGCGATCTCACCTGATAGAGCTGAGCAGAGTCAGGCCTGGTGAGTACTTAGGTGGGAGATTTGTCTGTTTTTATGAATGGATATACTTAAAATTGGTAGGCAGGTACTTGGTTGTATTTTTCAAGACATGCTCCATAGGAACTTATGGAGCAGCCTGTGGGATGCTGTGGGTGTTGAGGGGGTAATTAAAGTGTTTTAGAAAGCTCTGGGATTAAACAATGAGGTACAGATTATGTTTTCTCCACAGAATAATTGCATATTAATTTCCCACCAAATTTTAAAAATAGTATGGAGGATGCGATTTCTAGTATGTTTGTGTGGCCACATGTGTATCTCTCTGTGTGCTACTGTGCATATATATTCAAGTGTA
>JANHMN010000014.1:40184069-40222707 GCA_030674055.1 Rhabdomys pumilio | reverse complement strand
ATATAGGCTGTGTGTGTGTGTGTATGTACCTGGATGTGGAAGCCAGAGGTTGGCTTTGGGTGCCTTTCTCAAACTCCTTACATAGTATTTTTCAGGGAAGGTTCTTTTGAAAAACCTGGAGCCCAGCAGGAGCAAAGTGATCCTTTTATTTCCACCTTCCCAGCACTGGGATTACAGGGTCAGGTTGTCACATCTGGATTTTATGCTGGTGATCTGGCCCCAGATCCTCATGCCTGCACACTCAGCACTGTAGTGACTGGCCTATATCCTCAGTCCCTTAGGGGTTTCTTTTAATTGATTAAAATATAGAACAACAAGGTGGAGTCAGGACTGGAAAGACTAATTAGAAAATAGCACTGAGAAATGAAATAAAGAAACAGGTGGTCACTGGAAGCTTTCAGCATGTGAAACCTATCTACTGAGATCTCTTCCAGTCCCAATGAGAGATCTGGCCAAACGTACCTATCACAGTGTGCAGCAAGAGTATATATATATATATATATATATATATATATAGTCATTCCTGAATTTTTTCCTGATAGCTTAGAATTAACATTGTTATTCATATAATTGCAGCAAGCAATCAGAAATAGAAACTACATTATATATTACTCATATTAGGTCTCACAGGGGATTGCCATGTCCATTAGCTCAAGGAAATAAGGAAATTGACAAATTACTAGTAGGAAATGTGTTAGAAGCCTCAAAAGATTATGAAAAACATCAATCATATTAACAGGAAAGGTTTAATTTTTTTTCTATCACTTAGCAACAAACCAAAAAAAAATGTCTGTGTGTTTTCTGCACAACCAAACTCGGTTACTTGCTGGTAGTAACTTTTGGGGTACCAAAAGAAATGACATCTGGCAGATAGATGTTTTTCATTTTGAAGAATTTGGAAACAAAGGTATATATACCACACCATCGACATATACTCAAGGTTTTAATGGGCAGCTGCTTTAAGTTCTGAAAAGGCTGGTTGTGTTATTACACATTTATTGGAAATAATGACAATTATGGGAATACCTGCACAAATTAAGACTGATAGTACTCTTGCATATGTATTCAATAAGATGAAGCAATTCAATGCACATTACAATATAAAACATATTACTGGTATACCACACAATTCCGTAGGACAAGCAATTGTAGAAAGAGTCAATGATACCTTAAAAGAGATGCTTATTAAACAAAAAGGAAGAGTAGGCCCCCAACCCCAGGGACAGACTAAATAATACTTTGTTAACTCTAAATTTTCTTAATATTGGTGAAAAAAAAAAGAACAGCATCTGAGAGACACTGGGTTATCAAAAACAAACAAACAAGCAAACAAAGAACCAAACTGAGGAACTAGGGCAACCAATATACTATAAGGATGTGTTGGCATTATAATGGAAACCTGCATTAGTTTTAAAATGGGGATTTGGTTGTGCTTATGTATCTATAGGGAATGAAAAAATATTGTTACCAACAAAACTTATAAAGATTAGATCTGACCAGGAAAAATCTCTTATTGGTTGAGACATGAATGTCTCCACAAAGCAAATTCTCATAGACTGTCTCAGTTACATATTTCTCCAACATATGCATGCAAATCGATTTCAAAAGGGCTAACCCAAATGATTGATCAGACAGAGACTGGACCTCACATAGACTAGACAGACAACACAGCGTCTGGAGAATACATAGGCTGGACAGACAAGACAGAGACTGGACCACTGTAGCTATAGGTAGCTTTTAAAAGACGATTCTTTTCTTATACCCCAAACTACAATATTTTGCCTCAGTTCAGCAGGAAGCAATTATAAGAAGATGTCCTGGTCCTTTAAGTTGGGAGGGATGGTTTTGATTGTTTATTATGTTATGGTTGTTTTCATCTGGAGTGGTAGATTGTTATTGATTATGATCAGGGAGGAAACAAAATAAAGTTTAAATCAGGGCTTTCTCTCCTCTATTTTTCTTTTTCTCTTACCCTTTTCTCTTATCTAATGATAGGGGAAAAGAAAAAGGGAATAATATAACAATTAATTAATTAAAAATTTTAATAAAAAGTTGAATCTACTCGTCTTTTTTTCTTTGGCATGGATTAATGTATCTTGATAGAAATTTAAGCTTGTTTTGTTTAATTATTGTATTTTGATAGAAATTTAAGGTTATTTTGTTTAACTATTATATATTGATCAAAATTTTCAGGTTGTTTTGTTTGACTATTGTTTGATATATTGTACATAAGTAGTTTATTTAAAATGTGAAGTTCTAGTTTTATGGTTTTTATAAATATTTCTATTGTGTGCAGTTGTATATCCTTATCCATATATATATATATATATATATATATATATATATATATACATATATACACATATATACACATATACATACATATATATATGGGATATATATATATATATATATATATATACATATACACATATACACATATATACACATATACATACATATATATATGGGATATATATATGTGTATATATATATATATATGGGGATACGAAGTAGAAATTCTTTTCTTTGTAAACTCAGTTATGTCATGTGATTTTCCTTCCCTTGTTGATCAAAACTGACAAGCATGATTATTCTTGCATTAGATCTGTGGATGCTGTTGTAGCTTTTACTTCCCTGGTACCCTTTGTTGTGACTAGTATCAGAAAGCTCTCTTTGAGTACCAAGAATTCTAAGACTGCAGAGTCCAGAGGTATAAGGAGAAGAAAATGCCCTTGATAGTTTGAATTGTGGTAAAGTGCTGTTCTATTTTATTCCTTAGTATCCATGCTCATGAATTATTTTTAATGGGACAAAGTATCTCTGGTCTAACATATTTTACTTTTAGTGAATGGTCTCAAGTTCTTACTGAAGACATTCAACTATGGTTTCAGCAGGTCAATATAGTGTTCTGTGAGGCATGCTGCCATAGGTTGGCTTGGAATATAAACAGTAGATTTTATCAATATGGTTCCATTTCTGCATCTTTTTTACTGTAAGGTAGGTTTCTTGGCCATGCGTCATGTTTCACACTTGTACGTCTATGCAACAAATATTCCGGAAGCCCTAGAAAGTACTATTGGCTGATGATATGTGGGCAGGAAAGGTTCACAACTGAGACATTCCTTCAGCTTAAAAAGTATAATCTTAGGGTGGTCTCAAACTGGTGCTTTTTCTCTTGACTCCAGCATTTGCCTCCTGGCATGTTATAGCCCAAACAGTCTCATAATTTTTTGGTACATTTTTATAACAAAGAAAAATGGAATTGATGAAATTCTTGGACAAGATCAAAAATGTACACTCTTGTTCATCACACACATACAATTTTTGTTCTGATGTTCTTTCTTAATTGGTATTCAAAAGGATGCTTTTATGAAATCCACAGATACACAAAATACATCTAAGGGTTGTGCCTTCATGATATCACACATAATAGCATGACTTTTTTTAGTCTAACCTGTTACTCAGGGGCCAACAAGTTTCTGCAGGAACCAGAATAAAAGTTAAACACAAAAATATTAGGAAATTCTAATCTTTCTTTTTGGCACCTATCTTCTTTTCATTTACAGGATATCACTTTTTAAAAGAAAATTGGAGAAGTAGAATTTTTGCTTGGCTTTCTCAATGAAGACAGATTTTACCCAATGTGCCAGAACCCTGTTGAGGATTTTTCCAACTAGTAAATAAATGACTTTCAATAGTTTATTCAGGAGCCAGGGAAATGTCCAACAATTGTTTTCACTCAAAAGTGGACATGGTGGGTTCATTATTAGGACTCTTTGTTATTAGGCTTGACTAAGTCTCATACTCTTACAGTGGACCACCAATGATGGTTTTGGCCTTAGGGATACAATGTTAACTCAGAACTCTAATGTAATATTCAAATGGTTAGGTACTGTACCTGTCCATACTGTACAGTCTTAGCCACAGACTGTATATCTCTTTGAAAAAGAAGCTGGGACAATCACAATAACATATACCTTTCTGTGGTCGTGCTTTGTATTTTCTCCAAGAGATTCAACCACATATTAAGTCAGCAACTTTTGTTTATAGAAAATGACTCAGGTTTGGAAATTGATCAAGGGATCATGATATTTGAGTGGGCAATGATCCTCAGACTTATACTTGTTTATTCTTATGAACTTCCTTTTAACAAGTTTTATTTTTAGGCAAAATTTACATGAACTATAATCCTTTTATTAAATCTTAAATTGGACACATCTTGGCAGTTTAATCAGCACAATTGTAAGGAACATTACTTATCCCATTTTTTGATCCATCTTGATAGTCACTCTTCACCCTCATCTTCAACATTTGGCAACTGTTAATTTGCATTCTGTTAGGACAGTTTTCCCTTTAATCATTTGTATAAATGGAATTATATAGCGTATAATCTTTTGGAGTCTGCTCACTTTACTTAGCCCAATATTTATACTTATTCCTTTTATATATTCCATATATGTATATATGTGTTTATGAGTCATACTTAGTACAATATTTTCTATACTTATAAAGCTGTAGTATTTCTTATAGATATTCCATATGTATGTATATATGTATACATTATACATTGAACAATACTTTCTATACTTATGTATGCTGTTGTATGCTTATATATGCCATAGCAATCAGTAACTCCATTTATTTTTGTAGAGTAGTGTTCCATTGGATGAGTATTTCAGTTATAATCTTGAATAAAAATGATTTGGATTTTTCAGTATTTTTTTGTGTTAAAAACCATTTTTTCAGCTCCTAAATAAATATTTCAAAATAGATTTCTTGTGTTCTATAACAAGTTATGCTCATATGAAAATATCAAGCTTGGTTTTTTCCCCTTCAGCCATAAATGAGGGTTCTAATTGTGTTGCACACGTGGTCCAAAGCTTGGTGCTGTTGGGATTCTCCATTCCACTTTTCTGGTGGATGTGCAGTGATATCTCCTGGTAGTTTTAATTCTGATTTTTTAAAGGACAAATGCAAAGAGCCCCATGGGCTTTAAATCCATTTGTGTATCTTATCTTTCCATAATTGAATACAGATTTTTCTATTATTATTGAATTGTAATCATTATGGATTTTGAACCATGGCACTTAAGAAATCATACATGTGTTTTGAACTATTCTTCTCTTACTGCCTTGGCTACTTTCCTGTTATTGGGATAAAACACTCTGTTAAAAGCAATGTAAAGGCCGGGCAGTGGTGGCGCATGCCTTATTATCCCAGCACTTGGGAGGCAGAGGCAGGTGGATTTCTGAATTCTAGACCAGCCTGGTCTACCTAGTGAGTTCCAGGACAGCCAGGACTACACAGAGAAACCCTATCTCAAAAAACAAAAACAAAACAAAACAAAACAAAACAAAACAAAACAAAAAGCAATGTAAAGAAGAAATCATTTATTTTGGTTCACAGTTTCAGGGAATAATGCATTGTGCTGGGGATTCACGGTGATAGAAGGTTGAGGTGGTTAGTCCCATTGTGATCATGGTCAGGAAGCAGGTGAAGGTTTGCACTCTGTTTACTTTCTCTTTTTTATGAAGCCCAGGGAATAGTGCTCAGAGTGGGCGTGGGTCTACCTCCCTCCGTGGATCTATTCAAGGTAATCCCCTAGATATGTCCATAGGTCTATCTTCTTGCTGGTTATAGGAGCTCATCAAGTTGATTATGGAGATTAAATGTCACACTTAGTAGTTTTGAAAACAATCATTCCTCATTGCTGTTTGTAATGTCCAGTTTTTCTTTTATAGTTCATACTTGTACTGTAGGAGTTGTTTGCCATGGTGAAGGTTATAACACTTTTCTCTTACACTCTCTTCTAGTGTTATAGGTTTAGCATTTGCACTCACTAGGACCCATTTGTCATTAACTTTTGCTTATAGTGTGAGCCTTTAGGTGGAGATTCTTATTTTTATTTTGCAAATAAATACTGAAATGTCAATACAGTCTATTGAAAATCTACATTGATGTTTTTATATCTATTTTATGCAATTAGATTCTGGCCTCTGACATAATGAATACAACCTTGTCTTGTGGTAGTTAAAGTCCCATTGTCTGGCATTTCTTGCTTTTAAAGGGGTTCTTCATCTTCATTGGTATGAAAGAGTTAAATTCTATAATGGTATCACTTATCTCCAAATGTGATATTCAAAGAAAGGCCAGTATAAACTTCTCAATGATAGCTACCCTTCCATCAGTTTATGTAAATGGATTTTGTTAGTAATGTACATCCCAGATCCCAGATTTTCTTACAGCACAGCACAGCATAGCACACTTTGATGGATTCTCAAGTCATACAAAATATAGACACTCCAACATACTCCAACATACCTATTTCTGTAAAATTTTAAATCCTTTTATGTTCCATCAGTTATGAAAATCTAGACAATTCAACTTGGTTTTTTTTTTTTTTACAGATTTTTTTTTTATGAGTACACTTTAGCTGTCTTCAGACACACCAGAAGAGGGAATCAGATCCCATTGCAGATGGTTGTGAGCCACTATCTGGTTGCTGAGAATTGAACTCAGTACCTCCTGAAGAGCAGTCAGTGATCTTAACCACTGAGCCATCTCTCCAGCCCAATTAAACTCTTCTTAGCATGACTATCCCTTTCTCTGATTTTTCCAGGAGCTACCATCACTACAAATTGACCTTACATTCTAGGGCCTTCCATAGTCCTAAGTCCATATCCTAAGATATCCAAAGTCAATTAACACTCAATAAATTTACTTATATGATTCAGACTCTTTGATCAAGCATCTTCAGAATCCAGACAATAGATTCTTACTGGTATGTGCTGACTGTTTTTAAATTATTTTTTTACATGTTGACTTATTTCACATATTTCTTTTGGATAAAGGCTTTCCCCCTTCAAGCCTTTATCAGGCCAAATTTGCCACATTGATGCTACTTAATCCTATGTACTTGTGAACTATCATAGACAAGATAGAACATGTAGTTTCTTCTCCAGACAGTAATTTCTGCAAATTGGACTAAATGAATGAGGTTCTGAGTCTCAGTAGGAAAGGAGAGTGAATGCTGCATGTTCTGAGTTTAAGAATAGTATGGGAAAACACAATATTCAGTGGCATCTACCAAGATGTTCTCATTTCATGCACCTAGGTTCCAAGTATCCTCAGGTGAGCTCTACCAATTTTGTCATAGACAACTGGTCTCAGTTGGACATTTGGTTTCCTTCAAAGTAATAGAGGTTCCATCACTGAGTTCTGAGTCTGTGCTTCTTCTGCTTCTCTTTCTTTCTCGCCACAAGGGAAAAAGAAATAAGTGCCATTTTACAAGCTGTTCAGGAGACCCTATAGATTCCACAGTTAATACCAGCTTTTGTTATTTACTCTCCAGTTTGTAATAACTCATCATAGAGTCAATATGGTTGAATAGTGTCAGTCAGTCCTACTAATTTTGTTCACAATCTAGAACACAGGGGCACTGTTGTCCACAGTTATAGTTCTTGGAGTTTGGGCCATTATCACAGTCAGCTTGAAGGCATCTACATTATACATATAACCAAAAATGGGCCAGGGCCTCAGTAATATAGTTCCCAAAATTCCATTTTGCTGTTTGCTTTCTTGAACTACTGATTTTTCCTCATTAGCTGAATACTGTAGGAACAGATGGTAAATTAGAATTAAGGAAGAAAAAAATGAAATGGAGATTAGCTCCTATAAAAGAAATAGTGAGAAACAAAATTGGGTAATAGGAAGTAGGGTTATGACATAAATCTGGCAAATTGTCTTAGGCCAGTCAGGACTCTGAAACTAAGATTCTTGATCAGAGGTGTGTCATATTAAGTAACTCCATCATTTACTACTGTCTTATTCATCATGAGACAAGAATAACATTGGAGCAAATGCCCAGGCAAACATGAAGAAGTTGACAACTGTAGGTTGGTAGCTAAGTGTATTCTTTGAGCCCTCACAAAGCATTTTTTTTTTCTTGAAATAAGATGTGAATTCACATCCCAGGGCCTTCTGTGCCTTGTGGTTTAGTGTCTATAGAATGTACTTGTATCCTTTAATCCCAGCACTCAGGAGGAAGAGGCAGGAGGTTCTCTGAGGACCTCTGAGGATCTCTGAGGCCAGCCTGATCTACAGAGGGAGTTCCAGGATAGCCAGGACTACACAGAGAAATCCTGTCTTGAAAACCAAAACCAAAACCAAAAAAATGTTCTAATTTCATTAGTTCTACTCTTTAGAGCAACAGTAAGACAGTTTATTGTGTCCAACCATAACCATGATTAATATTAACCTAACCTAGAACAATTTACAAAACGGCAGAGCTTTAGACCCAACTAGACGATTTATGCGTGTACCAAACTCTATTTTCTTTTAAAAATGTAAATAAAACCATTTTGTCCCCCTAGTGGAGAACATAATGCTGAGAGGCTCTTAGCTTTATTTATGGCATTGTCCTCTAAGCCACATCTTGCCATGGATTGTGTTTGTTCGGTTTTATCACCTTGTCTTCTCAGAGCTGGAGCAACTGCTCAGCTTTTGTCCAATACTTTCTCTCCTCTTTTTTTCTGACTTTACAAAGAGAAATAACTATTGCTAGGTTCTGATTTGAAGATTTTGTAATATCTCATCATGTCTCACTTGGAAAACCTTTGAGGTAACAGAAACAGAAGTCCCTCAACTCTTCCTGGAAAATGATCATGGGACTTCCTCCTGGCCACATGAGCAGACATCCCCAAACACTTCACCTCTTTCTCTTATTCCTGTGTTAAAGAAGAACTTATTTTTTTGGTTATATATTTTTAATAGGATTTTAAGTCTTGAAACTCTCTTTTTATATAATTACTTTTGAGGCAACTATGGTCCTTTTCTGGAAAAAATTAAAAGAAATCTCACTAACAATTTAATTCATCAATTTCTTTTACCAAAACCAAGGATTTCTGAATCTTTGCATCAATAGCATCTCCGTGAGCAAACAGAGGGCTACATAGGGAAATGGGCATGATTCTGAATCTGGGCAGCAGAGTCAATGCATATTATGGTGTTTTGTTTTTCTCCTTGCATATGGTTGTTTTCCAAGGCAATAAAAATAATGACTCCATAGCCAGGGGCAGAGTTTGACACTAGAACAAGAATCATAAATACAGGCTGGAATTTTGAAATGGGAGCTGAAACATTAATGGAACTGAATTAGAAGACACGTGCACATGTGTGTCATCAATGTCTAACTCTGTGCTTGTATTTTAAAAGTTCTCATTAGAGAGTATGCATTTTCACTTTGTTTTAGGTCATTGGGGGCACTAAATTCTTTTGTTTATTTTTCAGTTAACATTTATTTCAAAATAATTACTGTCTCACTTTCAAACTGTTTCTAAAATAATTAGGAACACAATTTATTATTTTTCATTCAACTTTGCAGAAAAAAACCCACCACCACCACCAAAACACCCACTGATATGTCATAGTCTCATAGCTGAGTAACACAATGAAAACTTCAGGTCCCACGCCAAAGGATTTGTAGGCAAATGAGATCAATAATAACTAACTGCTATCTTCTCTCTTTTTTTTCAAATAATCATAATGATTTTTAGAACTGCGATTATATTTTCGTGATTTTTTTCTAATTTTTGTTTAGCAGATGTACTTTTAAGTTACTCAAGATAATTTTAGGCACAAGATGGAAGTTATTAACTAAGTACTTTTGGCTAGTTAGAGAATTATGGATTTAACTTTTGTTTAAAAAGTCTTATTTAGAACTTGTGCAAAAAGTCACACATACACATATACTTTTTACATTTTGGCATAATCCTTAATGAATTACTTTTGAAGACTTATTTTACTTGTCTCTCTTAATTCCTTAAATATTGATCTTTAGTTGTATGAAATGTTATCTTTCTCATAAATAAAGAGAATGGCTTAACGCTTAGGATTTTCATCTGTATATAAAATTTTCAAGACAGGAGGAACTTTCAGACTCTTGTGGCTACTGGAATCTTCTAACTCAGAAACTGACCGTGCTTTTCATAGTATCTTTGCACTAGCCTCAAACTAGACTCTGCAAAGCAATTATGAAGACCACTGCTCTCCACGGCGCTTTAGAAACATCCCCTGTGAGGATTCCTCCGAGTAAACGGTTCTTACCACGAGATCATTCATTTTCCCAAAGGGAACATGTGCTTTGGTAAATTCTGAGTTTTCCTCAGAGAGCCCTCACTTACTTTTTGATGAATTAGTAATTTATTGATAACTGACCTGTCTCTCCATATTTTTTATATAATTTAAGAATAGAACAGACTTATTAAAAACCTCTAAAGGTAAAAGATGTGCTTTTTTTTTTTTCAATTTTAGTAAAATGAGATGTGAATTTGGGGGCAAGGTAGCACAGCTTCCTCATTTAGTGTTTTCTCATTCATTCTTTTCCAATAGGGGTATTTTATACTGTGCAGTGCTTGGGAACAGGAGGCTGGGCATTACCTGTAATACTGCCAGCATATTTTAAAAAAATATTGATTTTAATTTGCTAGGACCCAGGATGTATTTTATGAGTTATTTTTAATCATTGAACGGAAGACTGTAGGCATGAATAATGTCGAGAAAGATGTATATTCATAATTTTACATGGTCATAGAATGTTTCCATGGACCAGTTTGCATCTTGCCCTGATAAATTCCACCACGAATAGCTTTTACACTAGGTGTTTAGAGGGTTAATTGATTTCATGTAAAGTTGTTGCATACAAGAAGCAGATGTTTTTAATATTCATGAATACAATAGTTAAAAGAATAGAACTATTCATTTAATTTCTATTTTTTTTTGAAATACTTTTGAATTGGGGGATACAACCCACTTAAGTGTGAACTATTTCCAATCAACATTTCTCAAACGTTTTAAAAATTGTTACTTAGGGATGAAAAACACTGTCAGAAACATTAAACTTTTAATGCCTGGGGGCGACTCTGTCCTGAGGGCTCCATTGTCATGAATAGATAAATCTGCCTCTCAGTGGAGTCATAGCAGTCTGACTCTCTTTGTCTCTTTCTCCTGTTCATGCTTTCTCTTCTAATTTCTAGTACAATGGTGCAGGTACAAAGAAAGCTTTAATGTCTGTAGAGAATATACAAGTTTTAGAAACTATGGCCTTACTATAAAACATGATTTTTTTTTCAGAAGAGCACCCATATCTACTAGTGAAGTAGACTTTGTCCTCAGACATGTAAGAAAATAAAAAATTAGCATTTTATGACTGCAACAGGTAGAGTTTTATGGTTAACAGTGTGTGACATGTGTTTAAAATTTTGGGATAAAGATTTATTATTAATTAATGTCTCCCTTGATAACAGTTAATACTACTCCTTAATTTCACTTACTCTTTGGTACCAGTATGCTTACTAAATTTAACTTGAATCATACTAAGAAAAACCACAATGGATTTGCCATCATGTTGCCAGTGTTGCTTATTTCAAATGTTGTCTCACAAGGTAGATTATGTTCTGTGATTTGTAAGTTGGTTCTTCTTCATGTAAGATTGATTGTACAATTCAATTTACACAAAACATATTGTATTTATTCAGGAATATTTTCTAATCTCCTTTTCTGCTTAGTAAGATGTCTCTGTAAATATTTATGAGTTTGCCCTTTAAAAGCAAACAAAAAAGAACTTTTAAAATTCAAAGCAAAACACAACAAAAGAAACAAATTAGGAAAGTATTTTTTTTCTCTTGGCAAGAGATTTCTTTGTGAATTCTTGGCTTAGGGAGCTATTGAAGATTGCAACATTTTCTTCTTTTGGAGCAAGGGCTTCCCTCTTCCTTCCTCCAATGTCCTTCTGTGTACTGGTTCTGATCTCTCTTTTCTGTACAACAATGACAGGACGTCTTTATGTTGATCAACTAATACACCCAAATAGCAACAACACAAAAACTATTTCTACGCAAGCAGTGGCAATTTTGCGTGCGAGCAGTTCACTTTCAAGGCTGTAAATCTCATTGACTTTTTGGTAAACTCAAATTTTTCAAATTCTTACTGTGTTTCACTAACAATATTCCGGACACTATTACTACAAACATGTTACAAGAAATGTCTAGTTTGTCAGTGTTGGAAGTAAGACAAAATTAGTTCCATTATTTAAATTTTTTTTCTAATTCTCCATGGATTTGGTATCCACAAATGGTCTTATACCTGATGTTGTAGTATATTGCTAGCTTTTTGAAAAATAAATCTGATGAATATTTCTGCTGAAGCAATGTGTTATCTTTACACATTCATCACATTTAGGAATTACTTGGAGTTTTATTGACATGTCATGTTTAGTTACTATGGTTTGAATGTGTTGTATCAAGGCCAGATGTTGATATCTTAACCAGTGTGGCTTATTGACAGGTAGAGCCTAACAGGTGATTACATCACAAGAGATCCATCCTCATGAGTAGATAAATCTTCCCCTCTGTGGGTGCCAATTTTGGGAGGAGTGGACTAGTAATTATAAGAGCAGTCTAACCTTCTTTGTTTCTTTCTTCTGTTCATGTTTACTCTTCTACTTTTCTCGTTCTCCCCAGTAGCTAAATGGGTATTGTGCTCATGATCTCCCTAGTTTCCAGAACCATGAGTTCAAATAAACTCCCTTTCTTTATAAACCATTCTGTATGGGTATTTTGTTTGTTAGGTAGCAGTTCTTTGGTCCTTTGAAGTTATGGGTAGAAAGGGCTTGATCTGGATAAGGGGTTTGTTAAAAGGGAATGAGTACATAAGCCATTCTGTTGAGTTACATAGGTAGCACAGGCTACAGGCCATGGCGATGCTGTTGGTACAATAAGACCTGTGTTTTATGATGTCTAAGGATGAATACACATGCCTCTAATGTTTTGGGGCTGCTTCCAACTCCACAAAGTTCTGTGGAAATAGAATTACTGAATATTAAAACTCCTTTAGAAAGAAGACTTTTTTTTTTTATTAATCATTCCATTCGTTTACATCTCAAATGATATCACACTTCCTGGTTACCCCCTCCACCAACTTCCCCCATCCCACATCCCCCCTCCTCCTCCCCTTTGCCTGTGTGAAAAGAGATTTTCTTTAAGTGACATCTTAGAATCATTTTTCCCCCTGAAATCCTCAGATAATGTGTCAACTTTTACTTACTGATAATACTATGTAGAAATTAGGTACTACTGTAATCATTTTGTATGATTTTGTTCTTCTGTAATACAAACATAATGCATACATAGTTACACAACACACACACACACACACACACACACACACACACACACACACACACATGAATAAAAATGAGGACATGCCTGCTCCCATGTGAAGGAGAGGTTTTGATTGTGATTATGAGGGAAAGTTCAGTCAGAGGCATCTGGAAGAGTCCAAACTGAATTGTGCCAGCAAAATAGAATGGGCCATGAGAGGAGAGAGAGGAGAAGAGTGAGAGAGGAAGAGAGGGAAGAGGAAGAGGAAAGAGGAAGAGAAGAGCCAAGTGAGAAAGAGAGGGGGCCAAGGGAGTTGAAGAAGCAAGAGGCCAAGACAGAGCATGCTGAAATGGCTGTGTTATACAGGTATCACAAGCTGGTAGAAGGGAAACCCAGTTGCAGGATGGGGGAGGGTAACGAGTGCTTGGAAGAGCCACAGGCACTGAATCTTGTCCTGGGTTTCTTTGGGACCTTAAGCAACAACAACAACTACACACACACATACACCTCAAACTGCATTCTTCCAACTTCCCACATTCTGTTATGCTTTGGGTCCTTTGATGACACTCCTGTTGGATGTACTAAAATTTCTTTTATATCTATGGATTGGGAAACTGGGCTTGTTGTCACTCTTATTGCCTCCATGCCTTTGTCTCTTCCCACTCTCGTAGCCACACTCATCTCAGGGCCTCGGGGACGGGTGCTTCTTCACAGAATCCACCACCTCTTCTATTCTTTGCCTCCATCTTTTCCCTGATTTACTCACCTGTGTAGATGGAGTGGTTTTAGAGGGACAGTTTCTTCTTATAGAGTGTGCTTGTCAGTAGCATCTTCCTTTCCCTGGTAGCTTGCAATTGTTTTTCGCTTTTCTATCTTATGTATTTGGGTTAATGCTATAGGGCAGCGGTAACCCTAGCCCCACTAATGAGAGACTCAATTTTGTAACTCTATCATACTTACTTGGTGAAGTCAGCCTCCCAATCACGTGACTCGTTCCTCAACTTTAGAGAAAACTAACAAGCTTCAAGACAACCTGAGTGTCCTTCTGGGGTTTCCAGATGGTGAATTCATCCTAGCTACTTATGCCTAGCAACACTGGGGAAGACAGTGCCTTTCCTCTGGTGGTTATTATACCTGTTCTACTGCCTGTAATTGATGTTAGAGCAGGTGTCAATCAGCATTTCCTCCACATAGAACCCTCAGAGATGTAAGCACCAGGGAAAGAAAGTGAATTTCTGATAGGAATGAACCTCTTTAAGCAAAACACAGGAAGGTGGTTAAGTATTCCCTCGACTGTCTTCCAGTATTTCCCCTTTCTCTGCTTCCACCACTTTCTTCTACACCCCCTGCCTTCCTGTGCTCCCCTCTACCTCAGAGATGATTGTTTTTACTTCCAACTGAACATCCCAGGACTCTCCAATTTTTGTCCCCATTCCTTGATGAATTCTTCCTTTGGCAGATATCTGTAAGTTGACAAGGATCAGTTCTAAATGAATAAGGTTTATAAAATTGGTCTCAGAATTTTTTATTGCCTATTTTAAGTCAAATTCCTCCAGGAAGAGCTATCTAAACTTAAAAGTCACAAAGACTTATTAAGATATGGAAAATATTTCTAAATTTGTGTGTCAGAAGTGTCACTGATGATGTAAGATTTATGAAGTGTCTTCAATAGTTTCTATGCTTTTTTTTCTTCCCCTGAGTAAAATCTTTAAAGATGATTGAATGAGAGAAATACTGAAGTCCACAGAAACTTGATTCTAGCGGAGAGAAATTGTTTTCACAAAGCAGAAACACATAAGATTCTCTGTATGGGGTTTTCATTTCTTTCTTTATTAAGTTATCATTGCAGAAGGACAAAGGGATGAAAGCTGAGTGACTTGAGGGCAGGATCGTAAACCTGGCTGCCAGGTAAAGGTGTTATATAGAAGAATGAAATAGCCCAGAGCAGAGTCAAGCAGCTCACTGAGCACAACTGTGAATGCTGGTACTCAAAAGCATTAAGAGGCCAGCACTAGTAGGTGGAACAGGGAGGAATTAAGGTGGGTCTTGATCCAGAGGCAAGATGTAGGATAGCCAGCTCAAGATCCTTAATTTGATAGGAAGCCAGCTTACTCCTGGGAAAGGAGGCATAAGCAATGTCAATGGCAGCCTGTTTTGTGTGGGGACCTAGAGTGACAAGCATCATAGACAAGGTCTCTCGGAAGGTGACCGAAAGAGTTAGAATGATCTAGGATGAGGCGCACTGTCTCAGTTCTCTCCAAATGGCATCTTAACTCTAAAGGTGAGGCCAAGTCTGAGCTGGACTGCGGAGGAAATTCAAAGAGGAGTGCCAGACAAATTGCCGGCAAGCAAGGCTCATGATGAGGAGACATGAAACTGCTGTTTCTTCTCTTTGCTTTCAAAGTGAAGGAGTTCATCAATGCCTACATTTGATTGTAAGCTATTGTCTCTTTTTCATTTCCTCAGGAGTAAACAAAGTAGAGACCCTTGGGTCACTTCCAGAAGGTGCTAGAGGACAATGGAGAGGCAGTACTTTGAGATGAGTAGTCTGATAGAAAGACTACCATACCAATTCAGTTAGAAAAACAGGTTTATATATTCTTATCTAGTTGTTAATACATTGGGCTTGGGATGTACCAACTGTGCAAATGCTCAGGGAGCATGTCCTTAGAGACATTGGGCTTACTTGCAGTCTCTTTCCTTTTTAGTTGGTAAATTGTCATCTCTTTGTATGTTAAAACATTTTCCACAGCTTACACCATTTATGTATGCCAGCAGCTCTTCAGACATAGTGAAACTTTCTGCCACTTTCTTTCTTGTTACTTAGGTAACGTCCATTTAGTATAACATTCCAGAATTAGTTTTATTCGTCTAAATAAAATAATCGGAAAACTTAGGGATTAAAGTTACCATAACATGTACAGGGTTTTGTTAAGAAGAATATACTTTTGATTTGAGTTGAGATTAGAATTTTTATGATCTTTTGGTTGTGGAGGTAAAAGACTTTTGGATTTAAACCTAATAATATGCTGTTGAAGAAATTGGGTCCTACCAAATCGAGCACTTCTGGCTAAAGTTCAAAGAGCTAGGAGATACTATGAGCACTGTTTAGGGAGAAAACTCACCACCACTCGCATCCAACTGTGGCTCACGCTTGCTTTAACATCGTCCTCAAACGTTCACTGGTTTCACAGTGGCATGACTGTATCTATTGTAACCAACTGCCTTTTGATTGAATTGAAAGTTGCCTGACTCCCCAACCCACTACTTATGGAATGGAATACACATGTGCTACCATAAAACTGGTTCAAAAATCTATACTTGGGGAGGCCATGGACTCAAGGGAGAAATATATTACTTTTTATTTTTATTTTTTTTATCTAAATGGACAAGTTGTTTATTGCCTTCTGAATAGTTATGATTTTACTTATAGACTAGTACTGCCCTTAACCTAGTAGGCTTTGAGAGTTTAAAGAGTCCTTCCATTTACAGTTTGACCTCTTTGCTTTGTGCTTATGTGTGATGATGTGAGCTCAGCTTCTGTTCTGTTAACCATTCTTGTCATCTGCAGCCATGATGGACTCAGAGCACTCCAGAACCGTCATCCCAAAGTAAGCTCCTCCTTCTATAAGTTGCCTTGGTTATGGTGTTTTATCCCAGCAAAGGAACATTACTAATTTATCATGTTTTGATTAGTAGCCCCCCAAATAATCCCAATGCAGCTTTTCCACAGTTGAAGTTGGTTTTGGAATGAAGTTATGAGAAGAATTTGACAAATGCTTCAGACTCAAGTGCTGTCCCTGTAAGCAGGGTGGTGGAATTTGATGATTTATTTATTTATTTATTTATTTATTTATTTATTTATTTATTTATTATTTTGGAACTGGCAAATGTTCCCCATGGATTCCATGGTCTGTTATTCATTCAAAGTCTTTAAATTCAACAACATTCCCAATACAGTGGTTTTAATCTGCCCGATTTTGTTTAGAAACATAATTTTTCCCCAATGGAGTCAATGATGGATTCAAAATATGTTCTTGATCACAGCATATTATGCTGCACTACCTGATCTGTCTCTGGGACGTTTACTAATGAATGCATGTGTGTGAACTAGTAATCAATTAGTTGTTTGTATCACTACTTACTTTAAATAGTTATCATTTATCATTAAGTCAATTATCATTATGTTATCATTAGGTCAATAAAACAATTCTTTTGACTTAAGCATTGTAACATTAGTTCCAACATTGAATCAAAGTAACTTGATATGAATCTCCTTAGACCAGAAGTGTTTTCTAGACTATTTCCTACTAGAAATAATATAACTACCTTAGTCTGTTAAATGCATACCATATGTCAGGATTAAAGTAATTGTTTTGCAAACTTTGTTTGATTTTTTTGATACTCCTATGAGTTAGTCACTATTACCACCATATTTTGTTGCCGTTTTGCTTTTGTGCATAGCTTTTTCTTTTTTCTTATGTTTTTCTTTTAATTAAAAATTCATGAAGTATATTCTGATCCCAATCCTAGCCCCCCATCTCTTCCCAGATCCTCTGCTTCTCTTTACCCATCCAACTCCAGACCTTCTTTCTATCATTAGAAAACAAACAAATAAAACAGTAAACAAGCCATAATTGAAAACAACCATGAAGCAGAAAAAGCACAATACACACACACACTCCATAATCTATAAAAACACAAAATTGGAAATCATAATATATATACAAGCCAAATACCAATAAGATTAAAAATAAAGAAAACAAACCAAAAAAGCCCAAACAAAGCAATATGAGAAAAATAAAATCTACAAAACACCCTTGAGTTCCTTTTATGTTGGCCATCTACTGTCAGGCATGACTCTTACCCTTAAGAATGGTTTACATACCCAGTGAGACTTGCCTGGAGAAAACCATTATTTTCCTTTGTAAGCGGTTGTCAGCTGGAGATAGCCTTGGTTAGGGTCATGAAATCTTAATACTACAGCAGAAAATGAGGCTTCAGCTGAGTGTCCTGACCTACTAAGTGGCCCAACTAGAAATCTAATCTCTTGTAACTCCAGAAACCTAGACTCTTAGCCAGGAAGGCTTCTCTGTGCTCTCTTCTCTTATTATTATTATTTTAAAAAGCTGTCTCTATTATTTGATTGCAGGAGCATGTATATTAGTTTTCTATTCTTCCTTTAGCCAATAACCATCAGTCAGTGTCTTAAGCAATGTCCATGTACCACTCACGAGAGTCTGACATGGGCTTGCTGGGCCAACCTCAACCTCCTGGGCTAAGCACATCTCCTTTCCCTTCTGGAGGTTGTAGGGAAGACTGTTATCTTCCTCCGGCTAGCTTCTGCAAGCCAATCACACTGTGAAGCAAACGGCTTTCTTATTTCCTCTTCAAAGTTACTGTGTCAAGTCCCGCTGACCAACAACCTTCTCTAACTACAGTTTGCAAAGGTTTAAGGACATTTATAATTAGACTGTGGACAAATGACAATCCAAAATCTTCCTAGTTCAACATTCATGAACATCTATAACATTTAGGGTATACATCTACGTGTGCAGTTTTGGTACTTGCTGTACTCTAGGACCCTATTTCTGCACATGATATTTCAACAAACACTAAATCATACCGCAGCTAAAGCAAAGGGGCAAACAAGAACCAGTGAACCCCCATTAACTCCAATGCCTTCTACAGGATTACGGTTTTCTTAGCACTGAACCTGTGTAAACAATCTCGCTTTACACCAAATTGTATGTTTTCCTTTAAAAAACACTCTGAAGGATAATATGTATCCATTAATATCATCTATGTAGTATATAATTCAGCGAGTTTTATCAAACCTGTCATATTTTCACATTTAAACACTTAAAATCTTTAATTAATCTATGCCATCCATACAGAAGGCAATATGTCACGGATGTAGAGCTTGAGGAATCTTTACAGATTGATCATTGATATAGAATGATCATTGGTCTAATGATCATTCAGATATTTTCCTTCCTTCTCAAAAGTTCTCTCATGGCTAGTTGTGGTCAAATCCTAATCTCCCTTATTGGCACCAGAAAACACTGACAGACTTTTGTCAGCTTGTTTTTGTCTATTTAATGATTTCAAGTATAATTCAAGTTTAGTTGGCCTTAACACTTAACTGGCATCATTAGCATGACACTCTTGGGATGTATTCCTTTTTTGTGGGTGCAAATAGTGGACAGATCATAATTTGGTTATTTGACCAGTTAAGGAACATTTGATATCATTCTTTCCAATCAAGTATCAGACTATTACAGAAAAGAGTATTGCAAACATTCTCCTATAGCTTGTTAGTACACCGTCTTCAAGTATATAGTGATGGAATTGGTCAGTCATATGGAAGTGTATATGGAATGTGTGAAACCAGCTTTTTTCCACAAATGTCTGCATTATCTTGTACTATCCCCACCATGTCTGTTTGCTTCAGCTGTATCTTCATCAGTTGGCAGCAGCATCCCTGGTAGCTTTCAGGATTGTCAGACCACAGGGGCATCTAACTGTAATTTTGATGAGTAATTATAGCAGTTATCATTTCATGAATTTATGTATCTCTGATAAATCTTTAATATTTTGTCTATCTCCATGTGTAATTCTTCTTCAATAGAAAGGATTCTCCAGATACTATAGATACAAGTCAATTGTTAGGAAGATATGCTGCAAATGTTGTTCCCCGGCACCAGCCTTTCTCTTCACATTTGAACTGGATATTTGAAAAGCAAATCTTAAGTTTGGCTGTTTACTTTATCCACTTTATTTTATAGTCTGTATTATATCTTAGTTTAAGAAATTGTTGCTCAGACCAAGGTCAATAGGTATTTTTCTAGGTATTCTAAAAAAAAAATCTGACTTTTAAATCATATTTTTAGGTGTATGATACATTTCAAGGTTTCTTTTTAAAAGAATATTTTAAAAAATGTATGTGTACATGTGTGTATGTGTATGATATATGTGTGTATATGTGTATGTACATGTGTGTGTATGCATATCAATGTATGTGTATGTGTGTATATGTGTGTGTATGTGTGTATATGTGTGTGTATGTGTGTATATATATATATATATATATATATATATATATATATATGTGTGTGTGTGTGTGTGTGTGTGTGTGTGTGTGTGTGTGAATGCAGATGGCTGTAGAACCTAACTCGGGTCCTCTGGAAGATCAGTGTGGACTACTAATGCTAAACCATTTTTAAAGCCACACTTTGAATTTTTTTATACGTACTAGGATAGATGCATTCTTTGATTCTTTTCCCTGTCTTTTTGTATTCAGATACACATGTCTGTCTTTCTTTGTATGGCTATGCAAAGAATTCTTTGAAGAAATCATCTTTTATATTTTGCATTGTCATCATGATTTCATTTTAAAAACAAGCAGTTGTATCTATGACTCTTTCTCAGTGTGGATCCTTAGTGGGTCCATTTATTTATTTATTTATTTATTTATTTATTTATTTATTTATTTTCTCTAATTTTATTTATTTGATATGAGTGCTCTGTTGCATATACATCTTCATACCAGAAGAGGGCATCAGATCCCAATTACAGATGGCTGTGAGCCACCATGTGGTTGCTGGGAATTGAACTCAGGACCTCTGAAAGAGCAGCCAGTGCTCTTAACTACTGAGCCACCTCACCAGCCCCTAGTGGATTTTTTTTTTGAATACTGCTCAATTGAAATGTATTTTCCTTTGCTTTGGTCTTGCAAGGATGACAAGAGGGGAAGGGAGCATTGTACCATTTCCTTTGTTTTTATTTATTTTTCTTTTTTTTTCTTTTTTTTTTTGCTTTCAAAACAATTTTAATTATTTGTTTTAGCAATATTAATAGCTAATTTGTTTTCAGAACTTATTCAAAGATTTACAAAATCCACCTTGTAGTATGACCTGCCTTCAAGCCTTCAGATAATATTTCATGCAGGATCTGGGAACCCAAATAAAACACATATCCTAGAAAATTTGTGTTGTTGAATGTTGGGTTACTTTGTATATTTCTCTCTATATTTGGGGGCTTGTTCTGAAATGCCATTAAGTTACTAAGAATAATTTTTATTCTTTCCAGACATGTTTCAACACGGCCAAAATGTGTCTAAAATACCTTTCAGTTTAGGGTTAATTTAGCTTCATCAGAAAATATTAATCACTTTATATATCATTTCATAGTCTCTATATACTTCTTTGGAGATATATTTCTATTGACTTCAGATTTGCAAATCTCATTTTCTGTTATTTAGAATCTTCTAAGTCTGTATAATGCATCCTTACCTTTAGATAACATATTTTGTCTTTCTGAAATCTTTAATAATTACTTTAAAAATATATTTTCTACTTCTATGGATGTTCCATTTTTTGTTCTATTTGGTCCATCTCTTCTCCCATTTCTTATATTTTTTTCTTTTCTTCTTGGATATTTTCTTTATTTATATTTCAAATGTTATCTCCTTTTCTGGCTCCCCCGGGATCCCCACTTCCATCTCCCTCCCCTGCTTCTATGAGGATGCACCTCTTCCCACCCACCCACTCCCAAGTCCTCACCCTGGCATTCCCCTACACTGGGACATCAAGCCCTCACAGGACCAAGGGCTTCTCCTCCTATTGATGCCACACAATGCCATCTTCTGCTACATATGCAGCTGGAGCCATGGGGTCCTCCATGTGTACTCCTTGGTTGGTTGTTTAGTCCTTGGGAGCTCTTTTTATTATGCTTATTCTAGAGCACAGTGTATTAACTATTACATTTTTACTTCAAATACTTCTGACTCTGGTTCTTTATATTATTTTTCAACCAATTACTGGATTATTATTTTTCATTTTTACTGATTCTTACCCTTTTTTAAATATATTTTTTGTTTGTTATTTTTAGACAAGGACTCAGTACTGTGGGCTCATCTTGAACTTGCTATGTAGGGACATTGGCCTTGGACTTCTGATACTCTTGCCTCTATTTCCCAAATACAGGCATTACAAGCATGTACCTTCGTACCTGTTTTTAATTGTGTAAGTAATATTGTATGTACGTTTAGGTGGTCTGCTTATGCCATCTTCTGAGAAGGCTAAATTTGTTCTGACAGATAGCAAGATTTTTATAGATTACTTTTGACTTGCTGAGGTAGTTTAAAGTTTTGTTAGGGAAAGAAACTTCCTTTCAGGGTATACACCTTATAATTAAGACAGTTTGTTACTCTAAGCATGTGTGTACACACACATATGTACACATACATACATGGGTGCCCTGGCTCACGGGGATTAGACGAGACCTTAGGGAAGGGGGCAAAAGAATGAAAGGACAAGAGACACAAAGAATGAGAGCAAGTCTGGGGTTCTGATCAAGCTCTGAAACTTTAACTTTGGGGGCAGGTTATAAGAACACAGCAAACCGGGAAGTTTGGGCGAGGGTCATTGCTTAGGGCTATCCTACTATGGAATTTTTATTGTCTAAGACCAGTCCACTGTCATATCCTTATCGCCCTAGACCATCCCACTGTCATAACCAGCTCCAAGGAAATGCCAGACGTTCTTTAAGTTCCTGGGACCTGAGACCTGCAAATGTCCTTTCTTAACCTTGTACTGACAAGTCTTTCTAGAACAGCAAGTAATTTCCTGAGGTTCTCTCAGAACAGCAGATAATTTCCTGGGTTTGGCTTCCAGCACATGGGTGGACTCACTATTTAACTCAGGCTACCTTAAACTCATGTTGTCCTATCTCTTGTTTCTGAGTTCTAGGATTACATGCAGGATAGTGGTAAAGGCGTTTATTCAACATTATTAGATGAAGCATTTTTGGAATTCCAAATATCACAGGTTCCAGATAAACTGTATGTGTGGCTCTATAGACTTCTACTCTGCTCTCCAGTGTGTCAGTAATAGTTTTCGCTAAAGCTTGGTCTTTCATACATTCATACATGAGTCTTGGAAGTTGATTAACATCCTCGAGGGGAAATTTCATTCAGACTGAAAGGTCTCCCTTGTAGCTTTTCCTCACTGAGATCTAACCATTTTGATTTGAATGATCTTTGGCTACTCTGTATTCTGCTTTCTGTTTCTGCTATCCAGTAACATTCATTGTCTTTGCTGAGAGATTCCTTCCCTGAGCTGTGCTCTGGAAAATGCTCCCAGGGAGAAATCTTGGGTTTATGTGATGTTTATCTTGTTTGCCTGTCTCTTTCTGAGGACCACAACCCTGCATTGGCTGCTACCCAATGCCCACAAACAGTTGTTATGTATGTTTTGTCTAGATTTTATACTTGTTTACAGTGAGGAGTTAAGTCCAATAACTGCTGCTCTATGGTGGGTGAAGCTGGAGCATGCCCACACTATTTGTTTCTATTTTCTCTATCATCTCTTACACTCAGAACACTTTTGTTCTATCATTTCCACAATCAGGACCTCATGAGTTTGTTTTTTCCCCTCCTCCTAAGAATGCCCTTTAACTAGTGACAACTGTTACAGGTTTCTCCCCAGGCTGTGCTATTTGGATGTAGGTAGTATAAAGCAGACCACCCAACACCCAACAGAGAGCCCCTATTGCCTTAGAAAAGCGTTTGCATTCTGCTAAACTTTTGATCCCTGCCAGCTTTGTTTTTTTTCTATTTTTTTATTAGTGTTCCTTGTTGATCAAATCGATTCTACCTGCTTTGATATTTGTCACTGACTTCTGAGTCCTGCTTGATCTCCTGGCTGCTATACCTTTTTGCATTAATCATTATGAATGTTTGAGTGAGATATGTTCCATGTAGGCTTATGTATTTGAACACTTGGACTCCTGTTGTGGGTTATGAAACCTTTAAGAAGCAGAGCCTTGATGGAGAAAGTTTGTCATTAGAGGTGGGCTTTGAAGGGTTATTTCTCTTCCTCTGTCCCTCCCTCCCTCCCTCCCTCCCTCCCTCCCTCCCTCCCTCCCTCCCTCCCTCCCTCCCTCCCTCCCTCTTGCTTTACCCTCCTCTTCCCCATCTGCTTCTTGCAAATGGATGAAAAAATTATCATCCAGCTTACTGCTCCTGCCACCATTCCAGAACTTTCCTGACATGATAGACTCTATTCCTAACAACAAACCAAAACTACTGTTCCCTGCATTGTGTATTTTATTATAGAAACAAAAACAGCTACTTTTGACTCCTGTTCACTCTTGTCTCATTTCAGACCACCATCTATTTCCACTGCAGTATCCACTTTCACTGCTACTCTGGCATGAGTAAGTATTAGGTACAAATTCATGTTACAAAATATATCTGTACTTAGACCAACTTCCTAATGCTATGCACTTGCTGACACTCAGGAGGATCTGTGAGGGTGTAAATGTGAGGAAAATAAAAAATAGGTTGCTTTTTCATGTGACAGGCAAAGAAAGGATAGATCCATTTGTTTCCTTCTTTCATTTTTTATTGGTTATTTTATTTATTTACATTTCAAATATTATCCCCCTCCCCAGTTTGTCCTCCACAAGCCTCCTACCCCCTCTTCCCTCCCCCTTTCTCAATGAGGGTGCTCCCCCACCTGCCTACCCACTCCTGCCTCACCACATTAGTGTTCCCCTATCCTGGGTCATCAAACTTCCACTGTACCAAGGGCCTCCCCTCCCAGTGATGCCTGACAAGGCTATCCTCTGCTACATATCCAGCTGGAGCCATGGGTAACCCCTGTGTACTCTTTGCCTGTTGGTTTAGTCCCTGGGAGCTTTGGGGTGTCTGGTTGGTTGATACTGTTGTTCTTCCTATGGGGTTGCAAACCCCCTCAGCTCCTACAGTCCTTGCTTCCCCATTGGGGTCCCTGCACTAAGTCCAACATTTGGCTGTGTACATCCGCATTTGAAATTTGAAAGTAGGTGTGCAGCAGTGGAGGAGGGGAAACTAGAGATAACCACTAGAAAGTCCCAGATGCCAGGGACTCAAGAGGATTGTTCCATTTGTAGTGGCACAGGAGAAACAAAAAAAAAATATTAGGAGAATAGGAGATGTACTAAATTAGTTACAACTATCTTTTTTTATTAAGTTTTTTTGCTTTTCTTTTATTGGATATTTTCTTTATTTACATTTCAAATGTTATCTCTTTTTCTGGTTTCTTCTCCCTTATCCCATCCACCCTCCTGCTTCTATGAGAGTGTCCCCCCAAGACCCCCTCCACTCCCTCCTCACTACCCTAGCATTCCCCTACACTGGGGCATGGAGCCTTCACAGAACCAAGGGCCTCTCCTCCCACTGATGTCCCACAAGGCCATCCTCTGCTACATATGTGACTGGAGCCATGGGTCCCTCCATGTGTACTCTTCGGTTGGTGGTTTAGTCCCTGGGAGCTTTGGGTGGTCTGGTTGGTGGATATTGTTGTTCTTCCTATGCGGTTGCAAACCCCTTCAGCTCCTTCAGTCCCTTCTCTAACTTCTTCATGGGGGACCCAGTGCTCAGTACAATTGTTGCCTGCCAGCATCCACATTTGTATTGATCAGGCTCCAGCAGTGCCTCTCAGGAGTGCACTGTATCAGCCTTCTGTCAGCAAGCACTTCTTGGCATCAGCAATAGTGTTTGTGTTTGGTGTCTGCATATGGAATGAATCTCCAGGGGGGCAGTCTCTGGATGGCCTTTCTTTCAGTCTCTGCTCCACACTTTGTCCCAGTATTTCCTTTAGATAGTAGCAATTCTGAGTTAAAAATTTGGAGATGAGTGGGAAAGCAAGAGGTTCCGAGGACCCAAAGGGGATGAGATTAGCTGAAATGCCCTTCAAAGGGGAGAGAGAACCTGTAGAAACCATATCCAATTACAAGTATCTTAAAGGATAGATAAATTCCTCCCAAGATTAAGTCATAGGCCCTGGTTCATTAAATTTTTCCAATGTCATTACATCACCATTATTATATAAAATATAGTAAACTGGGGCTAGACACATATTTTAGTTGGTAAAGAGCTTTTCTGCCATGTACAAATATCTAGGTTCACTCCCCAGTGCTCAGTTAGGTCCAAAGTTCAAAAAAAAAAATCTATTTTATACGGATTTCAATGGAGAATGAAAAACAAACAAAACAAAATAAAATATCAACACCAAAAAAAAAATGCACTGATGAGCTGGGAGACTCGATATTAGAGCTCCTGTGAGGGATGGGAAGAGGAAGGAGACACTCAGAAAAGTCTGTGTGCATGCACCAGAAGTGCACACACTTTCAGCTTACATCCAAGCTACTTGGACATATGGAGCCACTCATATCTTTATGTTGCTCTAACTAAGACATTCCTTTCAGAAGACCATTCAGAAATGCATCCATCCACATCTGCTTTGTCTTTTGATTCTTCTTTTTTTTCCCCCTTGGCAGGGGTGGTGGTGGTGGTGGTGGTGTGGAGTTGTCTAGAATTCCAGATTGAGGGAGATGAGTATTTATGAGAGATTTCCTATCAGGCTGCATACCATTGTAGACCCTGGAGGTGAGGCTGTTAGCAATAGTCAGAGGAACCTATCAGTGCCTAAGAAAGATGTGAACATCACAGCTGAAGCCTCAGTTAATTGTTAATTGTGTGTGTGTGTGTGTGTGTGTGTGTGTGTGTGTGTGTGTATGTAGGCCTGATCTCTCACTGTGATATATAGCAGCTGTTGCCCTCCTTTGTGTATATGTATATGCAATACTCTCTGTATATAAGGCTTAGAATGTGCTTCTACCTTGAGTTTTAAAAATCATTATTAGTCTCATATGTATCTTCTAGAGAAATGAGACATCATTCTTGTTTATTTTTTAATAAATCTGACCTTCAAGAATTATTGATAAAGAGAACCTACCAGAAGGATACTGATAACATAAACACACAATGAAATGAGCCTGGCACTTGCATTAGAGTGTTGTTAGATATGCATTGGGCTGGAGTGAACCTTCTGGGCCTATCTGGGCTGTGGCTGCTCCTTCTACTCTGTAGTTCATGGAAAAGCCTGATGAAACATGAGCACTTTGTGATGATGATGGCTGTTTTTCTGTTCTGCTTAATGGTAGGTGGGCTCTAGCCTGCATAGTGTTGAGCCTGTAAGAGCCAAGGAACTTGGAGTACACAGAAAGATTACTAAACAACATATACTGGTTTTAATGTACATGCAAGAAATGTAAAGAGAATGTTCTTTTTCCTTCCTTCCTTCCTTCCTTCCTTCCTTCCTTCCTTCCTTCTTTCCTTCCTTCCTTCCTTTCAAGACTGATGTATAGGCATAAGGCTGTAAGTAGAGGCCTTTGCATAGAACATTACAATTTTAAAATTTTGGCTTTATAGTTTCTGGTAGATTAATTGGAAATGCTGTACTGTTCATGTATTTTTCATATCATTGGAATTTTAGAGGACCGTGGTGCAGAAGGAAGTGAAAGTTGCCTCTTGTTAAATGCAGACACTTTGCTAAGAGCTTTATCATGAAATCTGTCACTCTTATCCCTAAAAGTGACAGTTCAGAAGGTGGACAGAGTAATTCTGATCAGGACATTCCATGTTGTTGGTTTGGCTGCTCTGATTAAAACCTTCTGTGAAGCAAGGGCCTTGCGTGATAGTCTCAGTCACAAATTAAGATGATGACAGTATGTTGACCCACTAAACACAGAGCCCAGTGGTTCATAACGACAAGCAGATACGGTTACTTCACTGCTTGAAACTGCGTTTTCCACCCCGGCACCACCAATGGGGGAAGATAGATTTGTTTTAGTAGTGGCTTCTTTAGGGCACATGTAAGTCCTTCTATGGAAAGTTACAAAATCCCAGGAAATCCCACCTGTGAATGATTGTGATGTTTAACCCTGAGGTTAGTTTCTCTAATGCTCATTCCATGGAAAGCTGCCTTCCTCCCCCCACATCTTTAGTGGTTAGTTTGTATAAGACTAGCTCAAAACCATAAGCCTGGAAAACCACAATTTCCCCCCAAAGACCGCATTGCCAGTGACATAGTGTGAAGGCTACAGGGTTAGCAAGGTTAGCCTCGTAACTCAGAGAAACTGGAAGTGACCTCTAAATACGATGTTAGAAGCCATGATAACCTTTGGGTCCTTTGAATGGGTTTTGTGTGTGACATAAGCAACCAAATATATGACCAAAGTTGTCATTACGCTACTTCTGGAAGAAGTATTGTATTCATACTTATACTCTGAAAGTGTAAATGCTGGCTTTGATTAAGCATGAAGCAGGTTTAGTGAGTTGTTTGTAGGACAGTGTGGCTAACAGTCTCGTGCTTGGCAAGTTTGCTCAGAAGAAGTTAGACAAAATGTTTTTTTTTTGTTATTCTTAATATTTTTAAAGGCATAGTGTTTTATACAACGCTGTTTAATCTGTCTTTCAGTGATGTAGTATTTACAGTAGGAATGTTGTTCAGATGATGTCTCAGGCAAATCAAACACCTGGGTAGCATAAATTTCTTAAAAACATTTTTACTCTATTAACTCTTTCGTTTCTAAGATTAAAAGAGTCTTTTTCAAAAAGGCTGGTGAGTGGCTGTAAAAATTTCAAATATTATGTAGTCATGAAAATTAATAAATATATTCAACATTAACATATGGAGTGGTACAGAACAAAATTTAGTTGTTTCAGGGCTCCAGGTTATTAATTGCATTGTTAAATCATATATTTAGTTCATGCCCTTGTCTTCCTCTTTCTGGATTCTACATTCAAGGCCACTAATGATTTCCATATTGGAAATAATTTCTTGGATGGAGGAAAATAGTTTTCCCCATTATAAAAGATCCATAAAAAATAAAAATGGAAACACAAACAAGAGATATACATAGGTTAAGAGTTATTCATATTTTCATTCTGTACAAGATAAACCAAATATGTGCAGAGCTCTGGGTAGTCTATTTATAATAGGCTCAAATGCTTTATAAGACATTATTTAATATAGTTAATTGATTTAACTGTGTCATGATGAATATTTGCTCAATTTTAGCTAAATTCACTTTTGAGTGTTAACATTGAAATGAAAATGATTGCATTCTGGTAAAGAAATTCAATAATAAAGGTATTTAGGAATAATTTAAAGCAATTTTACTATTAGTTGTTTATAAGGAATACACATGCACATACATGTGTATACATAAGCACACACACATGTATATAATACAGACTATCTATTGTAAGATTTGTGGTTCTACACATCCACTAGTTAATTAGCTGACCTCAAAATTTCTTACCACCCTCTTTTAGACAAGTTTTTAAAGAAGTCCAATATAGTCTCACTTTGCAGCAGAGAATGACCATGAACTTGTGATTCTCCAGTTTCTACCTCTTGAGTGCTAGGGTCACTGTCTTGTAACATCACACTAGGTACTGGGAACCGAACACAGAGATCTGTGCTCCCAGGCAAAACACACTATAAGCTGAGTTACAACTCAAATTCAAATTTCAGAAACTTTGGATATTCATGTGTATTTTCCAAAGAGTGGTTAATAAATTTAAAAATGGAATATTGAGAGGTTCTTGGTTCCCAGTATCATCATGAGGTTGGTAGTTGTTACTCAAGGGGAACACTAAATGTCTTGGTCAACATATATGGCTAATACTTGAATATAAGTTTATAGTTTATAAAATGAAGGGCACCATCAGAGTCAACAGAACATTTGAAATACTCTTTGTATACAGCATTCTGCTTTTAATATCAGCTTTTCTTTTTGTGATTAAATTTGAGGCTTCAAATTTAATTTAAAGCACAGAAGATCAGAAACAATTCATATCAAGTGTCATTCCAGACTCAAATATAATCCCCCAAAATACATATATCAGTTATATTCCCATGAGATAAATGTATCAATTATTTTATAAAAAAATTATGTTTTTATGGGCCCATATTTAATTGATCTGAGCCAGTTAATAAAAGTAGTGAAGTAGATACACAACATCTCTTAATTTTTACTGTGTATCATCTTGTTGTTAGACACCATTGTAGGGATTCCGTGGCTGTACTTGAGATGTATACTAAGTCTACAGAAGCTAGGGTGGCATAAACAAGAGGTATTGTGAAAATATTATCAATTTAAAGGTAAATATGTATTCTAGTAAGGTAAAAGGCTACCCTATCATGAAGGCAGGATCTATTTATTTGCCATAATATATTTCCCCTTCTATGGTCCTTGTTACTGGCATATAGAATGTTTGATAATAGCAAGAACATCCTCCATGATCTTACTCATCACCCACTGTCACCTTGCCACCACATTTTCTTTGAGCTAGTGAACATCCACTGAGCAGACTTTGGAAGGAGGCAAGCTGAAATCAGTAAGCTGGTCATCTTACCCACTCATTTACTAAGAACTGACGATTCAAAGGTCTCTGTTAGATGGATACCTGCCACAATACAGTTTTTTGTGTGTGTTTATTTCAAACATTCCACCCATGCAGTTATTGTGTGACAAAATCTTTTCCACATATCTTGTCACTGCAGACAAAGAGCTCACAATAAACCAAAATGCAGATATTACTTGGTAAACCAATAAGTTTTACTGGGATTACTTACAGGAATATGAGTGAGGGGTTACTCAAAGGAGCAGAAATGATTCAAAGACAGCTACATCACTAAAGGCCATTCCAGTATGGGTGACAGTTCACCGAAGTTGAGAACCTGGAGCACACTGCACAGTCTGTAGGCAGCTCAACAGGTTGGAGAGTGTCCCTTCCAGGTGACTTAGTTGGCTTAAAAATCTTCCAGGCATCTTGGTTGCTTTCTGCTTCTTCTAGACAGCTGGTCTGATCTTAGAGTTTTCTTTGCTCTCAGCTTGTCTGAGAGTGACTCTCAGCAGCTTGGCTCTGGGAGGAAAACTATGTGGGAATCCGATCAGTTTTAGGGACTTCCTGAGGCTAGTTTGAGTCCTTTACCTTCTTGCACAAAAAGAGCTTTCCTGCAGGATGGAAATGTTTCAATCTGGGAAGAAATTGTTGACAGCAACAGAAATTTCACAAACCTCAATTGTCCTCTTACATTGTTCTTTCATAGGGTTGGCTAGTCAATTAAACATTTGGCTTGCTTGTCATGGCACAATTTCAGCACTTTCAAGGCTAAGACCAGAGAATCATGAGAGAGAGAGGCCAGCGTGGGATAAACAGCAATAATGTGTCTCATAAACAAAATGGAAATCAAGCAAACAAGTAAGCAAAAAACAATGGAAAAGTACCACCAGCCAAACAAACCTTTATTTATGAACCAGAACTCCATGCTTACCTAGTCTTTTGAAGATGATACCCTTAACTTTTTCCATTTTTAAAGCCAGTTATATGTAGCATTGTATCTGCACCCTTTCAGCTACATCAGAGAAGTGAAAATACTGTGCTTGAGGATGCTAATAAGGAATTTTAGAGATCATCTCATGAGTCTTTGAAAGTAAGCTGAATGGTGTGTAGTAAAATCTCCCATGCAACAGATAAATGACCTGTTCTTAAAAGCCTATCTGTATTTGATGGTGGGTTGTTGTTATACTCGGCTGGTTTTAGAGTGAGAATATTCAGAAAACTGTGTTTCCCAGTCTGGCAGTTGTCTTCAAAAATCTATCCAATACTAATGCCAATAACATTTACTAGTTACATGGTGATTGTGTCTATAAAATTTGAGCTATAGGATATATTTTTACCCCTTTTGCAGCTAATGTGGCTGTTTGTGTGAGTGAGTGGAAGTACCGGTGTATTCTACTTTCTAAAAAAATAAGCATCTTTCTGGTTCTAGCCTTAGTTTTCTAGTTGCCTCTTTCTGGGTGTTGGCCTGTGTATATAAAATATTATATAAAATATAAATCAATTTAGGCTATGTTCTCAAGCATTATATTTTAGAAGGTGTTAGAGAAATAATTCAGAAAGAACTTTCTAGAATAAAGATACATCTTAGGCACAACACAGTTTGAAATGCCTTTAGAAAAGGTTGGATAATTGTGAGAGAAAATGAGCAACTAACTTCGTGCTTCTCTGTTATCATAACTGCTTGGCATTTACTATATAAAAAATATTCAATTTATTCTTGGTAACTCTATCACTTGACCACTCATTGCCTCATAATTTCACATTTTATATCACCAGAGTCCAATGGTTAGTCAGGAGATGTTTGCAGAAGCAAAAAGCTTTGTCTAAAGACAGTATATGTTTGCTCTGAAACCAGAGTCCTTCTATCATCTGAGCCCAGGTTTTGCCATGGGTAGTAAGATGGTTTGAATGAAAATGGTCCCCATAGACTCATAAGGAGGGGCACTATTAGGAAGTGTGACCTTGCTGGAGTAGGTGTGGCCTTGTTAGAGGAAATTCGTCCTTGTGACAGGGACTTGAGGTTTCTGAAACTCAAACCAGACCAAATGGTTCACTAACTCTTCCGGCTGCCTGCTGATCCAGATGTAGAACTCTCAGCTACCTCTCCAGCACATGTCTGCCTGCTTGCTACCATGTTTCCTACTATGACAATAATGGACTAAAACCCTGAACCTGTAAGTCAGCCCTAATTAAATGCTTTCCTTTATAAGAGTTGTTACTCCCACAAGTTCTCTGACACCATTACCCTGGCACATCTTACAGGCAGGACATAGTGTAGGTTGAAGGTTTTGTGGCTGGGTTGATGTCGCAGTCTCACTGCTGGGAGCCCTGCCTGATTATAGAAGATAGACAGTTCAGCCTCCATATCTACCATTACTATGAGACTTCACTAGGATTATTCTTTTAGATTCCAGGGATTTTCCTCTGCACTAGGTTTCTACATCAACCCTTCCCTCGAAGTTCTGAAATGTCAGTTGTCTCACCTAGTACTCTCTCCCTCCGCCCACTTCCTATCCTGTTTTGATATGAGAATTTGTGCCTGGTCCTATTGTAATTTGTTGTGTAATTTGTTTGTCAGGTCCCTGGGAGGCCTACATTTTTTTTTTAAAGGGAACAGAGAAGGAGTAGATCTAGGAAGTAGGGGAGGTATGGGAAGGGAGCTAGAAGGAATGGAAGTAGGGAAAACTGCAGTTGGGATGTAATGTACATTAAAAAAAGAAAACAGAGTTGTGATGGTCACGGTGTCTGCTCACAGCAATAGAACTAAGGCGACTTTCACCGTCACATCATTATTGATACTGAACATTGTTCTATGGGGAGTTCAGGATCCTTATGGTAAGTTAGCAATGGCTAAGCACAAGATAGATGCATCTGAAGAAATTAGGGAACCCACAGAATGAAGGAGAGGTAGGGTGACCAGCCTAGGAAAATGGGACAGTGAGGCCACAGATAGGAGGTGATGTTATACTTTGAGAGGGATGATAGTTATACAACTGTTGTTCTCTTTCATCTTCCTGGACTCACTTCTCTGGACATTTAACAGTACATCTGCCACAGAGGTCTCTACTGAAAGTCATTAAAAAAAACTGTTCATGTATTTTTGGTGAGTATGCATATCATTTAGGCTTTATTGCCTTAGTTTACCCAGGCTGACCTCGGGGTATCAGTATCTTTATCCCTGTGCCTGGAAGCTTTCACTGAAGGCTAAACTTTGTTTTGTGGCATTGAAGGGCATTGTTAGAACAAACCTAGCATCTTTTGTATAGCAACCCATTGGTTTGCACCTCTCCTCCATCATTTTTATTGCTCCTTTAAAGTTTATTTGACTTAAGACTCTATCAAGATGGCATGAATGGTTTGCAACTGTACTTACTGTGTTCCTGCCAAAAAGGATGGCATCCTCTTGCCCTTCAGTTTTCCCATGGGATCTCAAGAGATGCTCTGCTTTCAATTCACCTCTTTGTCTTTGGGAAACCAGAAAAGGCTGCTCTGTATAACTCCTTAAACTAACACTAGATTAAGATGGGTGACTAGATGGTTTTCCAGGGAGCAGGCTTCACTCAACCTTCTTATTTGGACTCTGCCCCAAGAAAATTGCTTGTGGGAGGTCCCTCAATGTGTGGGAGCTTCTAGCACCTCAAAAATCACTTCCAGAACTTTATTCAGGCACCAGATTTCACCTGGTATTTATCTACAATTGTTCCCTTTCAGGAAAAGCAAATCATTAACGAGAGGATGGGCGTGGGAAGATTATACAGAGAAACATATGTGGGATACATGTGTTTGGCACTTGTGTTAAACCAGAAAAGCCAGAGGCTGTTAGCCTTTTATGTGTACGATAGTTTGTGTCTAGTGTGTTCTTGCATTCATTCATTTAGGTACTTACTCATTCACTCTGTGTGTGTGTGTGTGTTTGTGTGTGTGTGTATTTGTGTGTCTGTGTGAGCATGCACATACATGTTCATGTTGATATATACATGTATATGTGTGCATGTGTAAGTCAGATGTTGATCTAGGATGTCTCCTTCAATTCCTTTGTACCTTATTGTTTTAGGTAAGTTATCTCACTGAGTCTAGAGCTCACGGATACTGCCAGCTTGACTGTCTTATGAGCTCCAGGAAGTCACCTGTATCTGCCTCTCTAGCACTAGGACTACAGAAAAATTTCCCCATGCTTAGTGTTTTTAAGAGTGCAGGGGTCCTTATGCCTGTGCAGTAAGCATTTTGCCAACTTTACCATGCCTCTAGCCCCTTCATTTACTTTCTCTTTTTTGTGGAATACCTACTATGAATTAGCTCATTTCTATATGATATAAAAAATGGGAATACATACAATCAAACCGTATTTACATTATACAATTTTGGCAAGACATTTCTATTAGTTTAATAGGAATGTACCCATGAACAAATAGTGCATAATCAGTTTGTTTTTCTTTTTAAAGACATTTCAAAATACTGAGCTCAGGGCCACTGCCAGAGTTAATGCATGAATGCTATTAGGAGATAAGGCAGAAGGAATGATACACGCAGTGGAAGGCTTCCATTTAGGTTCTGGTGATGCCCGTGCTCCCTTCTGTTAATAGCAAGTCAACTCCATTGACCCTGTAGAACTTACAGAAAACAGGACACATGGAATATGCTTGTGCTATTCTGATCGCTTCATGGGCAAGGTGGGTTTGTTTATGTAACTAATGAAATGATAATGGAAGCAAAGGCAAGAATAGTGCCATAGGATGGAGATCACTCTTGTTATTCATGTTCTGTTGGATGCTAAGACAGTAAACAGGTAGATAAGAAGGGCTTCATGGATCTGGGTTTCTATGTAGAAGAAAAAAACATGTCTTGGTGTAGAGAAAGCCCTATTTTGAAATAAACCCATTTAGAAACAGGTTACTGCAAGGCTCCCTCTGGCACAAAATATTTGAATCTGACATACTATGTTCTTCTGTTTGGCATATTATTCTGCTGCTGTGTCTGGTTTCTTAGATACATAAAAACACAAGATAAAAATAATCCATTTCAATGTGATTTTAATAAATAAAAGGGCACCTGCTTTGCATGTGTCAGATAGTGTGGGGAGAGATGGCCACACATTCTTGACTATCACTACAGTCTCCAATTACATCACAGACGATAAATAAGAGCAATGTGCATCATTGGGCCCTCCTATTGCATCTTTGAGCAGATTCATTGATGTCACAGGTTCAAGTTTTACTGGCCACTTAAGTAGTTACGTATTTTGAAGTGGAATGGTAGTGAGAAGTTGGGAAACCATTTTGAACTTGGATAAACTAAGGCTTGGTTATTCTTCTGAGTTTTTATTTTTCAGGCCAGACAATTGAGTATTTTGATAAACTTTAAAAACAGCTGTGGTTTCCTTGGGCCAAGTACAAATACAGTTTTCCCCAATGTCATTTGATGATTACCATTTTAGATTTTGTAATTGTTCTGTGCTGTTTCTTTTGTGAGTTCTGGTACCATTTTTATAAACTGTAAAACTTGAAATGATTAATCTATAGTTGTAGGTTGTGTGATCTATATCAATATAATTGTTATAAGAAAAACAAGCCTTTGTGATTATTTTCTTTGCTAGTATAGTTTCCTAACTACATTCTAAATACCCTGCTTATACCCACAGATAAGTGTTGTTTTCACTTCTCAATGGAAATCTCTTTACACCATATGAAGACCATTCCAGAAAACTACCACAGGGCAAGATGTAGGGTTCCCAGCACCAACTGATATGTCACCAGCACAGCTTCTGCATCTATGGCTCAGAGAACATTGTGGAAGAGGAGGCAGAAAGAATGTCAGGAAGTCTGCTGTGACACAATTATCCTAGGGATGGACACCTAAACAAGGCCTGAACAATGTCAATATCCCTAGACATATTAACATGGAAGGAGTAAATCCCAGACAAAGAACTATAGGCAGCCAATGACTGTAGAGAGGGAGAATTAGCCCTTCCCAAAGATGAGGCCCCTGAGGTGCTACCCAGTACAGAGTGGTCAACCCTTGAATCTACACAAAAAACAAAAATGGATGCAGCAGGATGTGTGTGTGTGTGTGTGTGTGTGTGTGTGTGTGTGTGTGTGTATTTGTATATATGTGTATATCTGCATGTGTGTATATGTGTATATCTGTATGTGTGTATATGTGTATATGCATATGTGTACATGTCTATATGTCTATTTGTGCATATGTATATATACATATACCCATATCTATATATCTATATATAATCTATGTATCTATCTGTCTTTATGTATATCAGTATGAGAGTAGGGATAAGGATAGGGAGGAAAGGGGATAAATGATGTAATTGTATTTTAATTTTAAAAGTATCAAAAATAGATAGATTGAAAAATACAAGCCTTAGTTTTTCCCTTACAAATTGTTTTGAATTACTTAGTAGGATAAGATATACACGACTAACATTACAGAATGAGAATGTTGCACTTATGTATTTAGAAACACACACACACACACACACACACACACACGTGTAATAATTAAGAATGACAAAGAGGCTTTGGATTTGAAAAAGACCCAGGAGAAGTATATGGGAGGTTTTTCAGAGGGGAAGGAAAATGGAGAGTATTATGATAATATTTTAACCTCAGGGTGTCAGCAAGAGTGATGGCTACAAGTGAGGGCACTGAGGCCTGCTGAGGGCTCATTTTTTGGAGGACATGTTTTCCATAGCCCTGAGAGGCAAGAAGAGAGAGAGGATGTAGGGGACTCCTAGTGCTAACCACTGTTTCTCTAACGTAGCAATACAGAGAGACCAGGACATGTGAGAGAACATTCGACCAGAGATGGTGGCTTCAACTTCTGCTTGGCCTCAAGCATCGAGTAAAAAAGTCAGTGTTCTGATTCCCGTTGATTCAGTGATGCTTTCAGGAGTTTCTGAGCTGCCTTGAGAGCTGTCCTAGAATTTGTCCTAGAATATTGGGTTAGGATTTATATCCTAGATAAAGAAGTCAGATCATACTTCAAATGTGTGCCTGCTCAGAGAGGAGGTCCTAGAGTAGGTGTCAAGATGGGATGAAATGTTTTGTGCTTTCATTTTGGAAGAACATCACCTTGCCAAGTATCCATGTAATGGCTGGGCCTTGGCTTCCTAGATATCCTGCCAACTTGCTGATTGTTGAGTTTTCCTTTGGAAATTCATTTTTTTTTCAAGTTTAACCAAAATAAATGTCCCAATTGGTGATGCTGATAAAAAAAATACACTGTAAGTAGTTATTTCCTGGCATGTTTCTGAGACAGCCTATTCTACAGAAAGCATTCCTTCTATGTTCTTTTTACCAGAGGAAACGAAACCTTCACAATGAACTGGGAAAAATCTTTGGAATAATTCAAAGGCCACCTCAATACTGAGTTCAGTGGGCACATTGTTTATTGACGTGCACAGCAAAGTAATGACTCTCTCTGAATCTTATTGTTGATTTTCACTAAGCAAGGCAGAAGATATGAACTCACCAAAGAAAATTCTGCCAGGATTCCTTCCAATGCAACCTGCATATTTTTGTTTATTACATGTATATGGCTTCTCGGGATTATCTGGGTTGTATAGTCCCCAAGGAGTAAAGCTTTATCTATATATGGGAAAAGTAAGCAATAGAAGAAAACAAATAATTCACCCAGTCTCACTATGTTGATCCAATGAGGCCTTCCAAAATTTTTCGCCATAGTCCCTAAGGCTCTCATACTAGGCTTTGAAATTGGATTCACAGAAAATGTGATGGATCTCATGAAGCCAGCTGGCACACCATTGTGTGCTCTCTACGTATCTAGTATGAATTGCTAAGTAGCAAGGATTTCATTTATGTGGCGATATATAGATTTTCTGAACTACACATTGCTTTGTAAGAGTTGGAAGCTTGAGTGCCTGTTGTTTGAACAGGCTTTTTCTTGAATGGGGGAGTGGAGAACTCTTAATAGGTGGGAGTGAGAGTGGGGATCTAGATATTGACTCTTCAGTAATTCTCACCCGTGGGCAGGCACCAGACTTTCAGGGAGATAGAGGGCTGTTAAAACACACAGAGTTCTGAACTCATTTGTGGAAATCTTGGGTAGACCTGGAGAACTTATACTTTAATCAAGTGCCTATGTGCATATAATGCCTGTTAGCTTCGGATCACACTTTGAGACCCCATGCTCTGTGACAAACTAGTTTTTATTTTATTTATTTATTTATTTATTTATTTATTTATTTATTTATTTATTT